>CM059453.1:6565994-7165994 GCA_030390025.1 Squalus acanthias
AGATAGATAGATAGAGAGATATGGAGATAGATAGATAGATAGATGGATAGAGAGATAGATAGAGGCATAGTCATAGAGTCATAGATTTAAACAGCACAGAAATAGGCCCTTCGGCCCATCATGTCCGCTCCGGCCATCAAGCCCTATCTATTCTAATCACATTTTCCAGCACATGGTCCGTAGCCTTCTATGCAATGGCGTTTCAAGTGCTCATCTAAATGCTTCTTCAATGCTGTGAGCGTTCGTGCCTCCACCAACCTTTCAGGCAGTGAGTTCCAGATTCCTACCACCCTCTGGGTGAAACAGTTTTTCCTCAAATCCCCTCTAAACCTACTGGCACTTACCTTGAAACTATGCCCCTGGTTATTGACCCCTCTACTAAGGTGAAATGCTCCTTTATATCTACCCAATCTATGCCCCTCATAATTTTGTACAACTCAATCAGGTCCCCCCTCAGCCTACCCTGCTCTAAGGAAAACAACCCCAGCCTGTCCAGTCTCTCTTCATAGCTGAAGCGCTCCAGCCCAGCTAACTTCCTGGTGAATATCCTCTGCACCCTCTCCAATGCAATCACATCCTTCCTATAGTTTGGCGACCAGAACTGCACACATTATTCCAGCTGTGGTCTAATTGGCGTTTTGCACAGCTCCATCATTACCTCCCTGCACTTATATTCTACGCCTCGGCTAATGAAGGCAAGTGTCCCATATGTTTTTTAAGCACCTTAGCTACCTGTCCTGCTGCCTTCAGGGATCTATGTACATGCCCACAAAGGTCCAACTGATCCTCTGTCGTCCCTAGTATCCTACCATTCATTGTGTATTCCCTTGCATTGTTAGTCCTCGCAAAATACATCACCTCACAGTTTTCAGATTTAAATTCCATTTGCCACTGTTCTGCCCTTCTGACCAACCCGTCTATATCGTCCTGTAGCCTGAGGCTTCCCTCCTCGCTATTGACCACTCCCCAATTTTCGTGTCATCTGCGAACTTACTGATCATACCTCCAACATTCATATCTAAATCATGAATGTATACTGCAAACAGCAAAGGACCCAGCACCGATCCCTGCGGTGCACCACTGGACACAGGCTTCCAGTCACAAAAACAACCTTCGATCACCACACTCTGCCTCCTGCCACAAAGCCAATTTTGGATCCAATGTGCCAAATTGCCCTGGATCCCATGGGCTCTTACCTTCTTGACCAGTCTCCCTTGCGGGACATTGTCAATAGCCTTACTGAAGCCCATGTAGACTACATCAACTGCACTTCCCTCATCCACACACCTAGTCAACCCTTGAAAAATTCAATCAAATTGGTGAGACGTGATCTCCCCCTGACAATCCCATGCAAACTATACTTGATCTATCCTTGCCTCTCCAAGTGGAGACTAATTCTGTCCCTCAGAATGTTTTCCAATAATTTCCCTACCACTGATGTTAGGCTCACTGGCCTGTAATTACCTGGTTTATCCCTACTACCCTTCCTGAATAATGGTACTACGTTAGCTGTCCTCCAGTCCTTCACGATGTAGGCATAGAAATCAGGCAGGGGGATTGTGATATACTTGAACAAATTAGTATTGAGTGGGAGAAGGTACTCGCGGTTTTAGCGGGCTTAAAAGTGAATAAATCCCCAGGCCCAGACGAGATGTATTGGTGGGAGGAGGTCGAAATAGACATGTTGGGCCAAATGGCCTGTTTCTGTGCCTTACAGTGTATGTAATTTTGTGTAATTAAACTAGAGCACGCAGCGAATCATTCCCCTAACTCAGTGTTATACATGATCACTCAAAGAAAATAATACTCCCGCCCACAATATTGTTTCAGTGTCATGGAAATAATCAATAATCTCCACCCTATAGATGGAAATCTGTATCAGTCTAACCTCTGTTGTGGGGAAGTTATTGGAATCCATTGTTAATGAAAGAATGACTGAGAACTGGCAGAAATTTTAGCTGATTTTAGAGAGTCAACAAGGATTTGTAAAGTATAGGTCATGTCTAAAAACCTAATTGATTTTTTGAGGATGTATCTGCAATAGTGGACAAGGGAATGTTTATGGAAGGCGTCTATATGCACTTCTAGAAGGCAATCAATAACGTTCCACACAAGTGCCTGTTAAATAAAATTAAAGCTCATGGAATTGAATGCAAATTGTTGACTGGTTAGGAGACTAGTTAGGCTTCATAAGACAGAGTGTTGGGATAATTGGTATGATCCGAATTGGAAGGAAGTGACTCGTTGGGTCCCACAAGGATCTGTGCTGTGGCCTCACCATGTTATGAATGACTTAGATAACATAATAGGTTGCCAAATATCCACGTTTGCCGATGATATAAACATCGGTGACAGAGTAGGGATTGCAGAGGGGAGCATTATGTTACATTGTGACTTTGATAGATTAAGTGGTTGGGCAAAACTGTGGCAGATGGATTGAAACACAGGATACAGGTGAGGCCATCCATTTTGGAGAAAAAAGATGGATCCGAGTACTTATTAAATGTTGAATAACTAGGAACAGTGGTGATAGAAAGAAATTAGGGATCCATGTACACAGACTACTAAAATATCAGTGACCAAACATGTTCAGAAAGGCTGATGGGACTTAAGCCTTTATAACTAGATGGTTATTATATAAAGGAGCGGAAGTTTTGCTACAGCTAAAAAATGCCCAGGTTAGACAACATCTGGTGTACTGGGTACAGTTCTGGGCAGCTCATCTTAGCTATGTTACATTGCGCTTGGAAGGAGTACAGCACAATTTAAAAGGAATTGACAGGGTAGATAGAGAGAAACGTTTTCCGCTGGTGGGGCAGTCTAGGACAAGGGAACATAACCTTAAAATCAGAGAGAGAGAGAGACCATTCAGGAGAGACGTTAGAAAACACGTCATCACAGAAAGTGTGATAGACGTGTGGATCTCGATCCCACAAAAAGCAGCAGATGCTAGCTCAATTATTAATTGTAAATCTGAGACCAATAGATTCTTGTTAGCCAAGGGTATGAAGGGAAATGCGTGGTTATCCACTTCGGTGGCAAAAACAGGAAGACAGATTATTATCTGAACTACAATCGATTGGGAAAAGGGGAAGTGCAACGAGACCTGGGTGTCCTTGTGCAGCAGTCGCTGAAGGTAAGCATGCAAGTGCAGCAGGCGGTTAAGAAGGCAAATGGTATGTTGGCCTTCGTAGCGAGAGGATTCGAGTACAGGAGCAAGGATGTCTTGTTGCAGTTGTACAAGGCCTTGGTGAGACCACACCTTGAGTATTGTGTGCAGTTTTGGTCGCCTTATCTGAGGAAGGATGTTCTTGCCATGGAGGGAGTGCAGCGAAGATTCACCAGATTGATACAAGGGATGGCAGGAATGACGTATGAGGAGTGATTGGGTCGATTAGGCTTATATTCGCTCGAGTTTAGAAGAATGAGAGGGGATCTCATTGGAACGTATAAAATTTCAACAGGTCTAGACAGACTAGATGCAGGAAGAATGTTCCCGATGGCAGGGGAGTCCAAAACCAGGGTTCGCAGTCTAAGGATAAGGAGTAAGCCATGTATGACTGAGATGAGGAGGAATTTCTTCACCCAGAGAGTGCTGAACCTGTGGAATTCTTACCACACAAGGCAGTTGAGGCCAATTCATTAAATATATTCAAGAAGGAGTTAGATATATTTCTTAAGGCTAAAGGGATCAAGGGATATGGGGAGAAAGCAGGGACAGGGTACTGAATTTGGATGATCTACCATGATCTCATTGAATGGTGGAACAGGCTCGAGGGGCCGAATGGCCTACTCCTGCTCCTGTCTTCTATGTTTCTATGTTTCTATGTGCCAAACCAGATGTATGTAGTTAGGATAAAGATTAGCCATGGTGGGACAAGATCAAGTGGATGAATGTCCTACTACCCGGTTCCTATATTCCGTTTATCTCTTACTCACCCCGCCAAAGCTCATGCAAAAGAACATGAATTTATGTCTGTTCTTTGTGGTATTTTTTGTGCAAAACATGTCTCAAACACGCAACACATTTGATAACGTTCTGTAATTTGCAGCAATAACTATTGTAGCACAGTCTAGTAAAGGGATAAATGCACAGGTTGAGTTCCATTTTGTGGTTTGTAGTCACCGGTGAACATATGTTTGTCCCGGCCCATGTCTCAGTTATGCTAAGTTTAAATCAGCTAGGTAAAGCTTGCTGAAGTCTAGTGCCCAGACAGCTATGCTAATCACAGGAGAATTGATGACTGCACAATCTGGCTTAATGTTGCCTGATGAAATGATGAATTCTGTCAACTAGCACCCAGTTCGGTTTAGTCTGATTAGTTTAGGAATGTGTACTCACATTGGGGGACGACCAGTTCTTTTTAGGCTGACTAGATCCAGGATGCTTGCTATGGTCGGGGACCCAGTTTCGTTTCACTGACTATCTCAGAATCAAGGCACAGTTTGGTTTTACTGACTAGATTAAGAATGTGTGTTCAGATTGAGAGCCCAGTTCTATTTAGCGATGTGTGTTCGGACAGAAGGGAAGGCGTTCAGTAGAAAGGAAGGGATTCAGGAGTAAGAAATGGGGCAGGTGGGGAGGAAAGGGATGCTGGGGGCAGGTTGCCGTTTCAGGCGGCGGAAGAGCACTGGCGGGCAGGCGCTCCCCGTTGGCCCGCTGCTTGAATCTCCAGCCCGCGTCCTTGCCTGTCCCCCGATTCCAGGTGCCGTTTCAACGGAGGGGGTGCTGGCAGCCTCGCCTTCCCACAATGCAATTCGACAGGGAAAAAAGGCCAGATCGGACCACGGTGCAGTCTGGGAGGACGAATCACTTGACCCCGTGAACACACAGGGAGTCGGCGAAGGCAGGGAAGGTGCAAATGGAGGGGAGGTCATTTCCGAGTATTGGCAAGATGGCGGAGGTGGGGAGGGGCAGCCCCAGCAGCGGCCATGTTGGCTAACACGTCTGCGTGTTGAGCTCACATCCCGTGAGCCCACAGATCCCCTCGCCCAACCTCTCCCTCATTTTAAACCACCCATTTTAGCTCACATTTAAAATCCTCTTTGCAGCCCCCCCTTCAAAAACTCCTTAATATACCTCCGTGTCAGCCCTACATCTACACGTTTCTGAACCTACTTTTAACCTCGTTTTTAAATTCCTTTTCAGTCTCCCTTGTTAAACCGTTTTTAAAACCCGATTTAAGTTCATTTTTGAGGGACCGAGAGGGATTCATGAAACTAGGCAGACGGAGAGAGGCGAGAAAGGGGCTGAGAATGAAAGAGACAAGCAGGGAGAGAGAGAGAGAGAGAGAGAGAGAGGCAGAGAATGTGTGAGCGAGAGAATTAAATTCATGTATTCCATAGAATTAAAAGACAGTGTTTTTATGCTCACCACCAACTTCCACCCACCTCTCTTCATCTATCCTTATCGCCATATCCTTCTATTCCTTTCTCCCACATGTGCTTATCACACTTCCCTTTAAATTCATCTGTGCTATTCGTCTCAACTGTTCCTTGTAGTAGCGAGTTTCACATTCTCACCACTCTCGGGATAAAGAAGTTTCTACTGAATTCACGGTTGTATTTATTGGGGACTATCTCATATTTATGGCCACAATATTTTCACCCCCACCCCACTATTGAACACCTCTCTGCATCTAACAAAGGAATCCCTTTCATAATTTTAAAGACCTCTGTTAGTTCACACCTCAGCCTTCTCTTCTCTAGAATAAAGAGAATGAGAGTATGTGAGAGACTGTGTGTGAGAGAGAGAGCATGACAGAGAGACAGCGGCAGAGAGAGAGAGAGATTGAACGCAAGGTGGGTTGTGTGCTCAGACACTGGGCCCAGATGTGTTTTGTGATTTGTGTTCAGATCCAAGGCTCAGTTTGCTTTATTGATAACTTTACTGATGTGTGTTCAGATTATGGGCCAAGTTTGATTTTACTGACTAGTTTTGCGATGTGTGTTCAGATTGTATAAACAGTTTGTTTTTTATGATTAGTTTAGGGATGTGGGTACAAAAAGAATGGGAGGGTTCAGGGAAAGGGAAAGTGTGAAGTGAGGAAGGAAGGGGTTCGCCGGAAGCTGGATGGGTAAAAGTTGGGGCGGCGGAGGAGGGCCTACAGATTGATTCAAACGCCAATGCCGGTCCTCCAGGGAAGGATGCCGGATACACCTACTCCAGGACCCAGGTGAACAGAGGCGGCGATGGCGCGTCTGCTGTTCCTCAATGCAATCGGCGCCGTCGATCGACAGCTCGGGCCAAGTTGCACTCTGAGTTGAGGTTACTTCTGGGTATTAACAGGATGGCTAGGCAGGGGGGCGGGGCAGCTGGAGGTAATGTCCTTCCAGCTATTAAACAGATTGCGGAGGAGGTGGAGGGGCAACAGGAGGAGAGGTCACTTTTGGTCTTGACATGATGGTGGAGGAGGGGAGAAGGCAGCACCGGCGGCCATTGTTGGCTATCATGTCTGCGCGCTGAGATCTCTTCCTGTGAGCCATAACCCTCTTTTATAAATCTTGCATTCAACAAGACTTTAAAAAACCCTTTCAAACCCCTATTATTAATGCCTTACCATATTTTATTTTCACCCACTTCATGAAACCCTTTTAAATCTACCCTTTTAAATGTCCTTTTTGTATTCCTGTTTAGCTCCATTTTTAATCCAGCTTCTTAAGCGCTCCTACTAAACCCTTATTCAAGCCATTTCAAACCGATTCTTAACTCTCTTTATTCAGAGAACACGCAGAGAGACACACAGGGAGGGGGAGAGGGAATGGGAGAGAGAGACAGGCAGAGAGAGAGAGAGAGAGAGAGAGAGAGAGAAGCAAACAGAATGAGTGAGAGATAATTACATCCATGTATTACGTAGAATTCTATGCCAGTATTTTTATGCTGCACACACGCTTCCTGCCATGCAGCATCATCTCATCCCATCAGCATAACCTTCGATCCCTTTCTCCCTCATGTGTTTATCTAGCTTCCCCTTAATTGCATCTATGCTAATCACCTCAACTATTCCATGTGAGTTCCACGTTCAAACCATTCTCTAGGTAAAGCGTTTTATCATGTATTCACTATTGTTGACTACACTATTTTAAAGGCCCTTAGTTTTCCAATCCCCCACAAATCTAAACATCATCTCTAGCTCTACCCCATCAATCCCATTCATCGTTTTAAAGGCCTCTATTACCTCAGCCCTCCGTCTTCATTTTTCTACAGAAAGGGAATGAGAGCGAGACTGTGTCAGAGAGAGAGAGAGAGAGAATGAGACGGGTGTGCCCTTAGACCAGGGCCAGATTTGTTTTACCAATTTCCCAAAATTTGGAGAAATGCGGTCAGATTTAGGACCCAGATGGTTTGGAAGAACGAGATAATGATGGTTTGTAGGGGATATGCTGAGAGGTTGTTTCCCCTGGCTGGTCAGTGTCTGGAACTAGGGGGCACAGTCTGAGGATAAGGGGTAGGCCATTTCACACTGAGATGGGGAGGGATTTCTTCCTTCAGAGGATTGTGAATATTTGGAATTCTCTGCCCCAGAGGTCTGTGACTGCTGAGACTTTGAGTATATTCAAGGCTGAGATAGATAGAATTATAGACTCTAGGTATATGGAGATCGGGCGGGGAAGTGAAGTTGAGGTCGATGATCAGCCATGATCTTCTTGAATGGCGGAGCTGGCTCGAGGGGCCGTATGACTTACTCCTGCTCTTATTTTTTATATTCTTATGTTCTTATTGAGGGTCCAGTTTGGTTTTACAGACTGGTTTACTGACGTGTGTTCAGGTCGAGGTTCCACTTTGTTTTTCACTGAAAGATTAGGGATTTTGGTACTGATTCAGCCCAATCCTGGTATTTGACTAGTTCATTGATTTATCTGTTTACATCTGTGACCCAGTTTGGATTTAAGACTGTCGGTTCACAGGAAGCATCTTCTGTGTCTCGCCCACTGCTCTCTTTCGATGTGCCTGCTCCGAGGTGGTTTTGTTTACCGCTAGTGCCAGTACAGCTCCAGAGCAGAGGCGTGAGCAGCTCGGTTCTATTTGGAGCCCAATTAGTTGTGGTGACTAAAGGCCATCTATTACGTCCTTGTGTGGAGATGATGTTGGGCAATTGAACGATACTGAGATTACTTGTTAGTCAGGCAGCATCCGGTTATAGACTCTCTTGCATTGTGAAAAGACCCTCAGTGTTTCCAGCTGTATGTTTAAACTGTAATGTAAAGTGAGAGCTCAGATTATCCATATTAATAATATATCCACGTAGTAACTAATACTGGCTAATCATCATCACGCTATTAAGCTGTCAGCTGTCGTTCAATTGGTAGCACTCTCGCCTCTGAGTCGAAAGGTCGTACTCCAGAGACGTGAGCAGAAAAATAAGGCTGGCACTCCCAGTGCAGAACGGAGGGAGAGCTGCACAGTCGAAGGTCACCTTTTTCAATTGAGACGGTAAAACATGGCCCCGTCTACTCTCTCTGGTGGACCTAACCAATGCGCTGCCTCTATTTAGAAGAAAAGCCACAGAGATCTCCCTGGTGTCCTGGGCCAATATTTATCCCTCAATCACTCTCGCCAATAAAATAATATCACGTTGCTGTTTGTCGGAGCTTGCTGTGCTCAATTGGGTGCCGCGTTTCCTACATTACAACACTGACTACACATCAAAAGTACTTCCTTCGATGTAAATCGCTTTAGGAGGCCTTGAGGTCGTGAAAGGCCCTATAGAAATTCAATTTTTTCTCTACTGTCTCCTCGAAGATGTTGCTTTGTAGCGTTAATTTTTTTTAACGTATTCGTTCATGGGATGTGGGTGTCGCTAGCAAGGCCAGCATTTATTGCCCATCCCTATTTGCCCCTTGAGAAGGTGGTGATGAGCCGCCTTCTTGAACCGCTGCAGTCCGTGTGGGGAAGATACTCCCGCAATGACACACCTTTAACGTCTTTATCCCGAATTTATCTACTCCAGTAATTCACAATGGTATAATTTTCTTTGAAATAAACGGAACATAAGCTTGCAATTCACTTTCAGATGCTGCTCGACCCGCGGTGTATTTCAACATTATATCTCTTGTTTTAAGAATGGATTGCCTCTGCTGGGATTGTAATATATTTCTTTCAACAGAGACAAAAGCCATATTTGGTTCCTTTATCAGACACTAAGCATTGCAACCAGACCCACTCCCACACAAAACATATTCCACCAGCCATCTCTAACTGTCAACTGCAACCCACTAGGCCATGAGGTCACACATTCCCGCACCCAATGGACAGGACAATACATCAAAACCACCAATGCAGCGCAGTTCTGACTGATTCGCAAAATGCTGCAGGGAATGGCTTTAAGATGGTTCGGGTAGCATGTGGAATATGAACGGCATCTCTCACTCCCTGCATCCTCATTGTGTTGAATTTAAAGTTCGTCACATCAACTCCCACTTTACCTCTATCCTTTCTCAAGATCTCCAATAAGTGAAGCTCTACCGTGTTCCCCCTCCCAATCTAGAATCAAAGAATCATAGAATGTGTTACAGCACTGAAGGAGGACATTCGGCCCGTCGAGCCCGTGTCAGCTCTCTGCAAGAGCACTTCAGCTAGACCCACTACCCCCGCCCTTTTCCCCGTAGCCCTGCAATTCTTTTTTCCTTAAGTTACTCAGACAGTTCCCTTTTGAAAGCCACGACTGAATCTTCCTTCACCACCCTTTCAGGCAGTGCATTGCAGATCATAACCACTCGCTGCATATACAAAGTTTTTCTGCATGTCGCCTTTGATTCTTCTGCCAATCACCTTGAAGCTGTGTCTTCTGGTTCTCGACACCTTTCGCCAATGGGAACAGTTTTTCTCCATCTACTCGGTCTAGAGCCCTCATGATTTTGAACACCTCTATCAAATCTCCTCTCAACCTTCTCTGCTCTAAGGAGAACAACCCCTGCTTCTCCAGTCTATCCACGTAACTGAAGGCCCCCATCCATGGAAGCCTTCTTCTCATCTTTTCTGCACCCTCTCTAAGTCCTTCACATTCTTCCTAAAGTGCAGTGCCCAGAATTGGACATAATACCTCAGTTGAGGCCGAACCTGTTTTGTTTAATCTTCAGAATGTCTTCATTGCATTTGAATTCTAAGACTCTATTTATGAAGCCCAGGATCCCGTAGGCTTTTTAGTTATTTAAATAGGATTTGTATTTAACATGTCCGTGCTGGCTTTCCTTAATTAATCCAAACTTGTCTTAGTGACTCTTAATTTTGTTCCTGATTATTGTTTCTAAAAGCTTCCCCACTACCAAGGTTAAACTGACTGGCATGTAGTTGCTGGGTTTATCATCACATCCTTTTTTGAACAAGGGTTTAACATTTGCAATTCTCCAGTACTCTGGCACCACCCCCATATCTAAGGAGGATCGAAAGATTATGGACAGTACCTCCGTGACTTCCACTTTTCGTTCCCTCAGCATCTTAGGATGCATCCCATCCGGTCTTGTTGACTTATCTACTTTAAGTACAGCCAGCCTTTCTAGTACCTCCTCCTTATCAATTTTAAACCCATCCAGTATCTAATTACTTCCTCTTTTACCACGAATTTGGCAGCATATTCTTCCTTGTAAAAGGCAGATGCAAAGTACTCATATAGTTCCTCAGCCATGCCCTCTGCCTATTGAGTAGGTTTCCATCTTGTTCCTTAATCGGCCCCACCCCTCCTCTTACTACCCGTTTCCTATTTATATGCATATTCAACACTTTTGAATTACCTTTTATGTTAGCTGCCAACCTATTCACATATTCTCTCTTTGCCCCTCTTATTTCCTTTTACACTTCCACTCTGAACTTTCAATATTCAGCCTGGTTCTCACTTGTATTCTCAACCTGACATCTGTTATACGTGTCCTTTTTCTGCTACATCTTACTCACTGTCTCTTTCTTCACCCAGGGAGCTCTGGCTTTGGTCGGTCTACCTTTCCTCCTCGTAGGAATGTACCTCGACTGTACCCGAACCACCTCCTCTTTAAAGGCAGCCCATTGTTCGATTACAGTTTTACTTGCCTAAATATTTAATTCCAATTTACCTGGGCCAGATCCATTCTCAACCCACTGAAATTGGCCTTTTTCGAATTAAGTATTTTTACTCTAGATTGCTCCCTGTCATTTTCCATTGCTAATCTAAACATTCTGCTACTGTGAGCACTTTTCCCTAAATGTCCCCCTACTGACACTTGCACTACTTGACCCACCTCATTCCCAGAACCAGAACCAGCCATGCGTCCTTCCTCGTTGGGCCAGAAACCTGCGGATCAAGAAAGATTTCCTGAACAGACTATAGAAATTCTTGCCCCTCTCTGCCCTTTACACTATTACTATCCCAGACTATATTAGGAAAGTTGAATTCCCCATTATCAATACTCTATATTTCTGGCACCTCTCTGTAAATTCCCTGCAAAGTTGCTCCTCTATATATTACCCACTAGTTGGTGTCCTATAGAATACACCTAGAAGTGCAAAGGCACCTCTATTATTTCTCAACTCTAATCAAATAGATTCTGTCCTTGGCCCCGCCATGATATCCTTTCTCTCCAGCACTGTAATATTCTCCTTGTGCAATTCTGCCACCCACCTCCTTTTTTCCCTTCCCTTCCTCTTACACTCTAATGAAATGTAAAGCACTAATCTGTCCAAAAAAACTGATTGAGTTGTCTCAGCTTCATTCCTACTTTTCCCTGCTTCAGCGGATTTCTCTCTGCAAACGAAAACTTCTGCTTAGCTACCCCAACTGTAAAATTCCATTTCACAAGCTCATCTATTATTAGCGTAAATTTCTCTATTTTATCTAAAAGGTAATGCATTTGGGGAGCGCTAACAAGGAAAGGGAATATACATTAAATATTAGGACACTGAATAGTGTAGAGGAACAAAGGGACCATGGAGTGCATGTCCACAGAACCCTGAAGGAAGCAGGCCAGGTAGATGAGGTGGTTAAGAAGGCATACGGAATGCTTGCCTTTATCAGCCGTGGCATAGAGCACAAGAGCAGGGGGGTTATGCTTCAACTGTACAAAACACTAGTTAGGCCTCAGCTAGAGTACTGCGTGCAGTTCTGGTCACCACATTATAGGAAAGATGTGATTGCAATGGAGAGGTTACAGAGGAGATGTACAAGGATGTTGCCGGGAGTAGAGAATCTTAGCAATGAGGAAAGACTGGAAAGGCTGGGTCTCTTTTCTTTATAACAGAGGAGGCAGACGGGTGACCTTATAGAGGTGTATAAAATTTTGAGGGGCACAGATAAAGTGGATAGAAAGGACCTATTTCCCTTAGCAGAAGGATCACAAACCAGAGGACACAGATTTAAAGTAATTGGTGGAAGGTTTAGAGGGATTTGAGGGGAAATGTCTTCACCCAGAGGGTTGCGGGGGTCTGGAACTCTTTGCCTGAAAGGGTGGTAGAGGCAGGAACACTAACCACCTTTAAAAAGTACTTGGATGTGCACTTGGAATGCTGTAACCTGCAGGGCTACGGACCAAGAGCTTGGAAGTGGGATTAGGCTGGATAGCTCTTTGTTGGCCAGCGCGGACACGATGGGCCGAAATGGCCTCCTCCCGTGTTGTAACTTGCTATGATTCTATGACTCTAAAAAGAAAGACATTGCATTTATATCGCACTTTTCACTACCACCGAACGTCCCAATGTGCTTTACAGCCAGTGAAGTTCTTTTGAACTGTAGCAAATTTGCAATGTAAGAAACGCGGCATCCAATTAGCACTCAGCAAGTTCCCACAAACGGCAACATGTTGCCTCGGTCCGAAGCTATGGAATTCCCTGCATAATCCTCGCCGCCTCGCTACCTCACTTTCCTCCATTAAGACATTCCTAAAAACCTACCTCTTTGACCAAGCTTTTGGTCACCTGCTCTAATTAATCCTTATGTGGAAAGGTGTCAGTTTGTTTGTCTTAAAATACTCCTGTGCAGCGCCTTGGGACGTTTTATGTCGTTAAAGGCGCTCTATCAATACAAGCTGTTGTTATTGTTGTTGTTGAATAATTTAGGGAATTTGGTACAGATTCATGCCCCAGTTTGGTTTTAATGACTAGTTTAGGGACATTTTTTCTCACCCAGGTACAAGTTCTGTTTTTGACTAGTTTAGGGATGTGCGTTTAGTTCTGAGACCCAGTATGTGTTTAATACTGCCGGTTGATATGAAGCATCTTCAGTTTCTCACCCATTGTTCTCTTCTGATGTGCTGCTCCGCGGTGGGTTTGTTTACGCCTAGTGCATGTACCAGCTCCAGAGCAGAGGCGTGCAGAGCTCGGTTCTCTTTAGAGCCCAAATAGTTGTGGTGACTGCAGGCCATCTGTGACGTCTTAGGGTATAAATCATTTTGGACAATTGAACCCGAATGAGGTTAATTGTGGTCAGGCAGCATCCGGTTATACATTGTGCTGTATTGTGAAATGACCTATAATGTTTGCAGCTTCATGTTTAAGCTGTAATGTAAAGTGATAGCCCATAGCATCCATGTTAATAATATATGGCGATAACAAATAATACCTACTGATAATTATCGCGCTATTAATTAATCAGCTGTGACTAAAAGTCCAGAGACTTCAGCTCACATTCTGAGCTAGCACATCATTGCAGTGCTGCACTGTCGGAGGTGCTGTCTTTAAGATGAAACGATAAAGCTTGGCCCGTTCCGTCCTCAAGGTCGTCCTAAAAATAAGAGCATGCCACTATTTCGAAGAAGAGCAGCAAAGATCTCGGCGGTGTCCTGGGCCAATATTAATCCTTCAAGCAACATAACCAAAACAAATTATCCAGCTATTATCAGATAGTTGTTTGTGGGAGCTTGCTGTGCTCAAATGGTCTGCCACGTTTCATACATTACAAAAGTGACTACACATCAAAAGTACTTGATTGGCGGTAAAACGTTTTGGGTCGTCCTGAGGTGATGAAAGACTCCATTTCAATTTAACTACTTTCTTCCATTGTATCTTCCACGTTCTCCACTTAGATATTGCTGCATGTGACGTTATTAACAAATCGATAACATCTTTATGCCACAATTACCCCTCTCCAGTACTAATAAAAGTTGCAAATTTATTTGATAAAACGGTTGAAAAACTTTGTCTTCACTTTCAGGCGCTGGCCGACCCGCGGTGATTTTCAAATTTTTAATCTATTTTTTAAAGAATGGATTGCCTCTGCTGGGATTGTAATATATTTCTTTCAAACAGAGACAAAAGCCATATTTGGTTCCTTTATCAGACACTAAGCATTGCAACCAGACCCACTCCCACACAAAATATATTCCACCAGCCATCTCTAACTGTCAACTGCAACCCACTAGGCCATGAGGTCACACATTCCCGCAGCCAAAAGACAGGACAATACTTCAAAACCACCAATGCAGCGCAGTTCTGACTGATTCTCAAAATGCTGCAGGGAATGGCTTTAAGATGGTTCGGGTAGCATGTGGAATATGAACGGCATCTCTCACTCCCTGCATCCTCATTTTGTTTAATTTAAAGTTCGTCACATCAACTCCCACTTTCCCTCTATCCTTTCTCAAGATCTCCAATCAGTGAAGATCTACCGTATTCCCCCTCCCAACCTAGAATCAAAGAATCATAGAATGGGTTACAGCACTGAAGGAGTACATTCGGCCCGTCGAGCCCGTGCCAGCTCTCTGCAAGAGCACTTCAGCTAGTCCCACTACCCCCGCCCTTTCCCCGTAGCCCTGCAATTCTTTTTTCCTAAAGTTACTCTGTCTGTTCCCTTTTGAAAGCCACGATTGAATCTTCCTCCACCACCCTTTCAGGCAGTGCATTGCAGATCAAAACCACTCGCTGCGTATAAAAAGTTTTCCGCATGTCGCCTTTGATTCTTCTCCCAATCACCTTGAATCTGTGTCTTCTGCTTCTCGACACCTTTCGCCAATGGGAACAGTTTTTCTCCATCTACTAGGTCTAGACCCCTCATGATTGTGAACACCTCAATCAAATCTCCTCTCAACCTTCTCTGCTCTGAGGAGAACAATCCCTGCTTCTCCAGTCTATCCACGTAACTGAAGGCCCCCATCCATGGAAGCCTTCTTCTCATCTTTTCTGCACCCGCTCTAAGTCCTTCACATCCTTCCTAAAGTGCAGTTCCCAGAATTGGACACAATACCTCAGTTGAGGCCCAACCTGTGTTGTTTAAATCTTCAGCATGACTTCCTAGCATTTGAACTCTAAGACTCTATTTGTGTAGCCGAGGATCCCGTAGGCTTTTCAGTTATTTAAACAGGATTCGCCTTTAACATGCCCGTGTTGGCTTTCCTTAATTATTCCACACTTGTCTTAGTGACTTGTTAATTTTGTTCCAGATTATTGTTTCTAAAAGCTTCCCCACTACCGAGGTTAAACTGACTGGCATGAAGTTGCTGTGTTTATCCTCACATTTTTTTTGAACAAGGGTGTAACATTTGCAATTCTCCAATAATCTGGCACCACCCCCGTATCCAAAGAGGATCGAAAGATTATGGACAGTACCTCCGTGATTTCCACTTTTCCCTCCCTCAGCATCTTAGGATGCATCCCACCGGTCTTGTTGACTTATCTACTTTAAGTACAGCCAGCCATTCTAGTACCTCCTCCTTATTAATTTTTATCCCATCCAGTAGCTCACTACTTCCTCTTTTACCACGAATTTGGGAGCATCTTCTTCCTTGTTAAAGGCAGATGGAAAGTACTCATTTAGTTCCTCAGACATGCCCTCTGCCTCCTTGCGTACTTTTCCATATTGGTCCCTAATCAGCCCCACCCCTCCTCTTACTACCCGTTTACTATTTATATGCCTATTCAACACTTTTGAAATACCTTTTATGTTAGCTGCCAACCTATTCACATATTCTCTCTCTTCCCCTCTTATTTCCTTTTAAACTTCCCCTCTGAATTTTCAATATTCAGCCTGGTTCTCACTTGAATTCTCAACCTGACAGCTGTTATACGTGTCCTTTTTCTATCCATCTTACTCACTGTCTCTTTCGTCACCCACGGAGCTCTGGCTTTGGTCGGTCTACCTTTCCCCCTCGTAGGAATGTACCTCGACTGTACCCGAACCACTTCCTCTTTAAAGGCAGCACATTGTTCGATTACAGTTCTGCTTGCCAATATTTAATTCCAATTAACCTGGGCCAGATCCATTCTCAACCCACTGAAATTGGCCTTTTTTCCAATTAAGTATTTTTAATCTAGATTGCACCCTGTCCATTTCCATTGCTAATCTAAACCTTCTGATACTGTGATCACTTTTCCCTAAATGTCCCCCTACTAACACTTGCTCTACTTGACCCACCTCATTCCCCAGAACCAGATCCAGCCATGCGTCCTTCCTCGTTGGGCCAGAAACATCCGGATCAAGAAAGTTTTCCTGAACAGACTATAGAACTTCTTGCCCCTCTCTGCCACTTACACTATTACTATCCCAGACTATATTAGCAAGTTGAAGTCCCCAATTATCAATACTCTTTATTTCTGGCACCTCTCTGTAATTTCCCTGCAAAGTTGCTCCTCTATATATTTCACACTAGTTGATGGCCTATAGAATACACCTAGAAGTGCAATGGCACCTCTATTATTACTCAACTCTAATCAAATATATTCTGTCCTTGGCCCCGCCAGGATATCCTTTCTCTCCAGCACTGTAATATTCTCCTTGTGCAATTCTGCCACCCACCGCCTTTTTTTCCTTCCCTTCCTCTTACACTCTAGAGAAATGTAAAGCTCAAATCTGTCCAAATCTAACTGATTTAGTTGTCTCAGCTTCATTCCTACTTTTCCCTGCTTCAGCGGATTTCTCTCTGAAAACGAAAAGTTCTGCTTAGCTACCCCAACTGTATAATTCCATTTCACAAGCTCATCTATTATTAGCGTTAATTTCTCTATTTTATCTAAAAAGTAATGCATTTGGGGAGCGCTAACAAGGAAAGGGAATATACATTAAATATTAGGACACTGAATAGTGTAGAGGAACAAAGGGAGCTTGGAGTGCATGTCCACAGATCCCTGAAGGAAGCAGGCCAGGTAGATAAGGTGGTTAAGAAGGCATACGGAATGCTTGCCTTTATTAGCCGTGGCATCGAGCACAAGAGCAGGGGGTTATGCTTCAACTGTACAAAACACTAGTTAGGCCTCAGCTAGAGTACTGCGTGCAGTTCTGGTCACCACATTATAGGAAAGATGTGATTGCACTAGAGAGGTTACAGAGGAGATGTACAAGGATGTTTCCGGGAGTAGAGAATCTTAGCAATGAGGAAAGACTGGAAAGGCTGGGTCTGTTTTCCTTGTAACTGAGGAGGCAGACGGGAGACCTTATGGAGGTGTATAAAGTTATGAGGGGCACAGATAAAGTGGATAGAAAGGACCTATTTCCCTTAGCAGAAGGGTCACAAACCAGGGGGCACAGATTTAAAGTAATTGGTGGAAGGTTTAGAGGGATTTGGGGGGAAATTTCTTCACCCAGAGGGTTGCGGGGGTCTAGAACTCACTGCCTGAAAGGTTGGTAGAGGCAGGAACCCTATCCACATTTAAAAAGTACTTGGATGTGCACTTGGAATGCTGTAACCTGCAAGGCTACTGAGCAAGAGCTGGGAAGTGGGATTAGGCTGGATAGCTCTTTGTTGGCCGGCGCGGACACGATGGGCCGAAATGGCCTCCTCCCGTGCTGTAACATGCTATGATTCTATGACTGTCAAAAGAAAGACATTGCATTTATACCGCACTTTTCACGACCGCCGAACGTCCCAATGTGCTTTACAGTCAGTGAAGTTCTTTGGAAGAGTAGCAATTTTGCAATGTAAGAAACGCGGCATCCAATTATCACTCAGCAAGTTCCCACAAACGGCAACGTGTTGCCTAGGTCCTAAACTCTGGAATTCCCTCCATAATCCTCGCCTCCTCGCTACCTCACTTTCCTCCATTAAGACATTCCTTAAAACCTACCGATTTGACCAAGCTTTTGGTCAACTGCTCTAATTTATCCTTATGTGGCTCGGTGTCAGTTTGTTTGTCTTAAAATACTCCTGTGCATCGCCTTGGGATGTTTTATGTCGTTAAAGCGCTATATCAATACAAGTTGTTGCTATTGTTGTTGTTGAATAATTTAGGGAATTTGGTACAGATTCATGCCCCAGTTTGGTTTTAATGACCAGTTTAGGGACATTTTTTCTCACCCAGGTACTAGTTATGTTTTTGACTAGTATAGGGATGTGCGTTTAGTTCTGTGACCCAGTTTGGGTTTAATACTGCCGGTTCATATGAAGCATCTTCAGTTTCTCACCCACTGTTCTCTTCTGATGTGCTGCTCCGCGGTGGGTTTGTTTACTCCTAGTGCGTGTACCAGCTACAGAGCAGAGGCGTGCAGAGCTCTGTTCTATTGAGAGTTCAAATAGTTGTGGTGACTGCAGGCCATCTGTTACGTCTTAGTGTGTAAATCATTTTGGACAATTGAACCAGAATGAGGTTAATTGTGGTCAGCCAGCATCCGGTTATACATTGTGCTGTATTCTGAAATGACCTATAATGTTTGCAGCTTCATGTTTAAGCTGTAATGTAAAGTGAGAGACCATAGCATCCATGTTAATAACATAAGGAGATAACAAATAATACCTGCTGATAATTATCTCGCTATTAAGTAATCAGCTGTGACTGAAAGTCCAGAGACTTCAGCTCACATTCTAAGCTGGCACATCATTGCAGTGCTGCACTGTCGGAGGTGCTGTCTTTAAGTTGAAACGATAAAGCGTGGCCCGTACCGTCCTTAAGGTCGTCCTAAAAATAAAAGCATGCCACTATTTCGAAGAAGAGCAGTAAAGATCTCGGCGGTTTCCTGGGCCAATATTAATCCTTCAACCAACATCACCAAAACAAATTATCCGGCTATTATCAGATAGTTGTTTGTGGGAGCTTGCTGTGCTCAAATGGTCTGCCACGTTTCATACATTACAAAAGTGACTACACATCAAAAGTACTTAATTGGCTGTAAAACGTTTTGGGTCGTCCTGAGGTGATGAAAGGCTCCATATAAATGTAACTTCTTTCTTCCATTGTATCTTCCACGTTCTCCACTTAGATGTTGCTGCATGTGACGTTATTAACAAATCGATAACATCTTTATGCCACAATTACCCCTCTCCAGTACTAATAAAAGGTGCAAATTTATTTGATAAAACGGATGAAAAACTTTGTCTTCACTTTCAGGCGCTGGCCGACCCGCGGTGTTTTTAAACATTTTATCTCTTTTTTTTAAGAATGGATTGCCTCTGCTGGGATTGTAATATATTTATTTCAAACAGAGACAAAAGCCATATTTGTTTCCTTTATCAGACACTAAGCATTGCAAACAGACCCACTCCCACACAAAACATATTCCACCAGCCATCTCTAACTGTCAACTGCAACCCACTTGGCCATGAGGTCACACATTCCCGCAGCCAATGGACAGGACAATACATCAAAACCACCAATGCAGCGCAGTTCTAACTGATTCTCAAAATGCTGCAGGGAATGGCTTTAAGATGGTTCGGTGGCATGTGGAATATGAACTGCATCTCTCACTCGCTGCATCCTCATTGTGTTGAATTTAAAGTTCGTCACATCAACTCCCACTTTACCTCTATCCTTTCTCAAGATCTCCAATCAGTGAAGCTCTACCGTATTCCCCCTCCCAACATAGAATGAAAGAATCATAGAATGGGTTACAGCACTGAAGGAGGACATTCGGCCCGTCGAGCACGTGGAGCTCTCTGCAAGAGCACTTCAGCTAGTCCCACTGCCCCCGCCCTTTCCCCGTAGCCCTGCAATTCTTTTTTCCTTAAGTTACTCAGTCAGTTCCCTTTTGAAAGCCACGATTGAATCTTCCTCCACCACCCTTTCAGTCAGTGCATTGCACATCATAACCATTCGCTGCGTCTAAAAAGTTTTTCCGCATGTTGCCTTTGATTCTTCTGCCAATCACCTTGAATCTGTGTCTTCTGGTTCTCGACACCTTTCGTCAATGGGAACAGTTTTTCTCCATCTACTCGGTCTAGACACCTCATGATTTTGAACACCTCTATCAAATCTCCTCTCAACCTTCTCTGCTCTAAGGAGAACAACCCCTGCTTCTCCAGTCTATCCAAGTAACTGAAGGCCCCCATCCATGGAAGCCTTCTTCTCATCTTTTCTGCACCCTCTCTAAGTCCTTCACATCCTTCCTAAAGTGCAGTGCCCAGAATTGGACACAATACCTCAGTTGAGGCCGAACCTGTGTTGTTTAAATCTTCAGCATGACTTCCTAGCATTTGAATTCTAAGACTCTATTTATGAAGCCCAGGATCCCGTAGGCTTTTTAGTTATTTAAACAGGATTTGCCTTTAACATGCCCGTGCTGGCTTTCCTTAATTATTCCACACTTGTCTTAGTGACTGTTAATTTTGTTCCAGATTATTGTTTCTAAAAGCTTCCCCACTACCGAGGTTAAACTGACTGGCATGTAGTTGCTGGGTTTATCCTCACATTCTTTTTTGAACAAGGGTGTAACATTTGCAATTCTCCAGTACTCTGGCACCACCCCCATATCCAAGGAGGATCGAAAGATTATGGACAGTACCTCCGCGTTTTCCACTTTTCCTTCCCTCAGCATCTTAGGATGCATCCCATCCGGTCTTGTTGACTTATCTACTTTAAGTACGGACAGCCATTCTAGTACCTCCGCCTTATCAATTTTTATCCCATCCAGTATCTAATTACTTCCTCTTTTACCACGAATTTGGCAGCATCTTCTTCCTTGTTAAAGGCAGATGCAAAGTACTACTTTAGTTCCGCAGAAATGCCCTCTGCCTCCATGCGTACGTTTCCATCTTGGTCCCTAATCGGCCCCACCCCTCCTCTTACTATCCGTTTACTATTTATATGCCTATTCAACACTTTTGAAATACCTTTTATGTTAGCTGCCAACCTATTCACATATTCTCTCTCTGCCGCTATTATTTCCTTTTACACTTCCCCTCTGAACTTTCAATATTTAGCCTGGTTCTCACTTGTATTCTCAACCTGACACATGTTATAAGTGTCCTTTTTCTGCTCCATCTTACTCACTGTCTCTTTCGTCACCCAGGGAGCTCTGGCATTGGTCGGTCTTCCTTTCCCCCTCGTAGGAATGTACCTCGACTGTACCCGAACCACTTCCTCTTTAAAGGCATCCCATTGTTCGATTACAGTTCTGCTTGCCAATATTTAATTCCAATTAACCTGGGCCAGATCCATTCTCAACCCACTGAAATTGGCCTTTTTCCAATTAAGTATTTTTACTCTAGATTGCTCTCTGTCCTTTTCCATTGCTAATCTAAACCTTCTGATACTGTGATCACTTTTCCCTAAATGTCCCCCTACTGACACTTGCTCTACTTGACCCACCTCATTCCCCAGAACCAGATCCAGCCATGCGTCCTTCCTCGTTGGGCCAGAAACATACGGATCAAGAAAGTTTTCCTGAACAGACTATAGAACTTCTTGCCCCTCTCTGCCCTTTACACTATTACTATCCCAGACTATATTAGGAAAGTTGAATTCCGCCATTATCAATACTCTATATTTCTGGCACCTCTCTGTAATTTCCCTGCAAAGGTGCTCCTCTATATATTTCCCACTAGTTGGTGGCCTATAGAATACACCTAGAAGTGTAATGGCACCTCTATTATTACTCAATTCTAATCAAATAGATGCTGTCCTTGGCCCCGCCAGGATATCCTTTCTCTCCAGCACAGTGATATTCTCCTTGTGCAATTCTGCCACCCACCTCCTTTTTCTCCTTCCCTTCCTCTTACACTCTAGAGAAATGTAAAGCTCTAATCTGTCCAAAACTAACTGATTGAGTTGTCTCAGCTTCATTCCTACTTTTCCCTGCTTCAGCGGATTTCTCCCTGAAAATGTTAACTTCTGCTTAGCTACCTCAACTGTAAAATTCCATTTCACAATCTCATCTATTATTAGCGTTAATTTCTCTATTTTATCTGAAAGGTAATGCATTTGGGGAGCGCTAACAAGGAAAGGGAATATACATTAAATATTAGGACACTGAATAGTGTAGAGGAACAAAGGGACCTTGGAGTGCATGTGCACAGATCCCTGAAGGAAGCAGGCCAGGTAGATAAGTTGGTTATGAAGGCATACGGAATGCTTGCTTTTATTAGCCGTGGCATAGAGCACAAGAGCAGGGGGGTTATGCTTCAACTGTACAAAACAGTAGTTAGGCCTCAGCTAGAGTACTGCGTGCAATTCTGGTCACCACATTATAGGAAAGATGTGACTGCACTGGAGAGGTTAAAGAGGAGATGTACAATGATGTTTCCGGGAGTAGGGAATCTTTGCTATGAGGAAAGATTGGAAAGGCTGGGTCTGTTTACTTGTAACAGAGGAGGCAGACGGGAGACCTTATAGAGGTGTATAAAATTATGTGGGGCACAGATAACGTGGATAGAAAGGACCTATTTCCCTTAGCAGAAGGGTCACAAACCAGGAGACACAGATTTAAAGTAATTGGTGGAAGGTTTAGAGGGATTTGAGGGGAAATGTCTTCACCCAGAGGGTTGCGGGGGTCTGGAACTCACTGCCTGAAAGGGTGGTAGAGGCAGGAACACTAACCATTTTTAAAAAGTACTTGGATGTGCACTTGGAATGCTGTAACCTGCAGGGCTTCGGACGAAGAGCTTGGAAGTGGGATAAGGCTGGATAGCTCTTTGTGGCCAGCGCGGACACGATGGGCCGAAATGGCCTCCTCCCGTGCTGTAACTTGCTATGATTCTATGACTCTAAAAAGAAAGACATTGCATATATATATCACTTTTCACGACCACCGAACGTCCCAATGTGCTTTACAGACAGTGAAGTTCTTTTGAAGTGTAGCAATTTTGCAATGTAAGAAACGCGGCATCCAATTAGCACTCAGCAAGTTCCCACAAACGGCAACGTGTTGCCTCGGTCCTAAGCTCTGGAATCCCTGCATAATCCTCGCCGCCTCGCTACCTCACTTTCCTCCATTAAGACATTCCTTAAAACCTACCTCTTTGACCAAGCTTTTGGTCACCTGCTCTAATTTATCCTTGTGTGGCTCGGTGTCAGTTTGTTTGCTTTAAAATACTCCTGTGCAGCGCCTTGTTACGTTTTATGTCGTTAAAGGCACTATATTAATATTGTTATTGTTGTTGTTGAAAAATTTAGGGAATTTGGTACAGATTCATGCCCCAGTTTGTTTTTAATGACTAGTTTAGGGACATTTTTTCTCACCCAGGTGCTAGTTATGTTTTTGACTAGTTTAGGGATGTGCGTTTAGTTCTGAGACCCAGTTTGGGTTTAATACTGCCGGTTCATATGAAGCATCTTCAGTTTCTCACCCATTGTTCTCTTCTGATGTGCTGCTCCGCGGTGGGTTTGTTTACGCCTAGTGCGTGTACCAGCTACAGAGCAGAGGCGTGCAGAGCTCGGTTCTATTAAGAGCACAAATAGCTGTGGTGACTGCAGGCCATCTGTTACGTCTTAGGGTGTAAATCATTTTGGACAATTGAACCAGAATGAGGTTAATTGTGGTCAGGCAGCATCCGGTGATACATTGTGCTGTATTGTGAAATGACCTATAATGTTTGCAGCTTCATGTTTAAGCTGTAATGTAAAGTGAGAGCCCATAGCATCCATGTTAATAATATATGGAATAACAAATAATACCTGCTGATAATTATCTCGCTATTAAGTAATCAGCTGTGACTGAAAGTCCAGAGACTTCAGCTCACATTCTAAGCTAGCACATCATTGCAGTGCTGCACTGTCGGAGGTGCTGCCTTTAAGATGAAACGATAAAGCGTGGCCCGTTCCGTCCTTAAGGTCGTCCTAAAAATAAAAGCATGCCACTATTTCGAAGAAGAGCAGCAAAGATCTCGGCGGTGTCCTGGGCCAATATTAATCCTTCAACCAACATAACCAAAACAAATTAACCAGCTATTATCAGATAGTTGTTTGTGGGAGCTTGCTGTGCTCAAATGGTCTGCCACGTTTCATACGTTACAAAAGTGACTACACATCAAAAGTACTTAATTGGCTGTAAAACGTTTTGGGTCGTCCTGAGGTGATGAAAGGCTCCATATAAATGTAACTTCTTTCTTCCACGTTCTCCACTTAGATGTTGCTGCATGTGACGTTATTAACAAATCGATAACATCTTTATGCCACAATTACCCCTCTCCAGTACTAATAAAAGGTGCAAATTTATTTGATAAAACGGATGAAAAACTTTGTCTTCACTTTCAGGCGCTGGCCGACCCGCAGTGTTTTTCAATATTTTACATATTTTTTTATGAATGTATTGCCTCTTCTGGGATCGTAAATTTGTTTTCAAACAGAGACAAAAGGCATATCTGGTTCTTTAATCAGATTCTAAATTTTGGAAACTGGACCACTCTCACCCACAACATATTCCACCGCCCACCTCTTAGAGTCAACTGCAACCCATTAGGCAATGAGGTCAGACATTGCATTTCACTTTGGACTAGGCAAACATTAATAGCAGTAAGGCAGCGTATTTCTGAATAATTTGCACAATGTTGCAGGAAAGGGCGGTTAAGATGGCTTGGGTAGAATGTGGAATATTAATGGGTAGTTCTTGCACGCTCATCGTGTTGAATTCAGGGTTCATCACAAAACCACCCACTCCAAACCTCTTCCATACGCTCCTCTCCAATCTTCACTTCCACCTACAATCTAGAGATATTTAAAGCCATAGTCAGTCCTAATCAAACTCCTTGAGTTATCTCAACATCATTCCAACTTCATTGGGTTTCTCTGTGAAAACTAAAACGTTTACTTATCTATCCCCAATGACATCCTTCATTTCGCAAGTTCAATTCTTTCTACCATTACTTTCTCTATTTGTTTCTTATCTTTTCCTGTTCACTGTGGCTTTTGTTTACTCTCTCTCGCACGCTGTCTTCCTCTCCCTTTCTCTCTCTCTCACTCTCCGTATCTCTCTCAGTTTAGTAACGATGGCATGGAGTTTGCGCTAGGGGTGCAATCAGGAAAATGCTCCCAGAATGCGCTGGACACTGATGAGGTGAAGTTGCGATCAAGAGTTCACGATAACTCATTAGCATATGCCCAGGCGTAAACTTCCCCATGAATCAGCGAGCAGCGTAATTGATCAGAATCGATTTGTGTCTGGAACAGGGACATTTCTACAGCATCACAAAGCGGTGCAGATTTCCGAGGAAATAAGCCTCTCTGATTGGTCAATGAGGGTGACGTCTCACCAGTCAAATTCAAATGGCCAAAAGTGCTCCCTTTTTAAAGACGCACGAACAATAAAGTTCAAATTGTCAGTGATTGACAGGAAAAACATTTTTACATTATAATATTACTGGTCGTGTCGACTATGCACTTTAGTCCCACCATTTCCCACTGGTCACGGAATGCCTCAAACGTACCTGTGGACACCGCGTGTTCCCTCTTCAATTACACCTGGCTGTGGACATAGCTGCGGAGGCAGGCATTCGGACCGAATGATCGCCTCGACCACGTGCTGACTGGACCTCTTAATGGCAATCTTGGTAAGGCCCAGGATCACACCCACAGGAGGTCCACCGACCTGCCGGCCCACCACCACACGGTCTGGACAAAGATCAGGACCATGGGAATCAAGTGCAGCCGGAAATTGTCGACCAGATCCTTCAAACAGTGGCAGAAAGGCTGCAACATTTCACACTCCAGATTGATGTGAAACACGGACTCATCTATGCCTTGAAAATGCAGGCAACCTGGGAGAACGCGATACTGTTTCGATATCTGTCCAGCTGACTGCTCCGTGCATTACTCTTCACAGAGAGGCCCGATAGAAGAGAGAAGGGCTCCCGCGTAGAGAGTTCTCCACTGGGGAGCTGGGCTCCCGCCGCATTGCAAAACAAGCCATTGTTCTAACTGATTTTATGCTCTTGCCTTCAATTGACTGCTGGTACATCTTGGTACATAAGACCTGTGACCGGCAGTCACTTGGAATCAAACTGGTGTGCCCTGCTCTGTTCTAAGTGAATGAATGTAGATGCATTTAAAGGAATGTATCGTAATAACACCAGCAGGAGAAAGACAGCAGTGTCCAGCTTCATTGCTTGCTGGTCCTGGCAGATCCAAGTCAATAACGCTGGATTGCTGTGACAACGGGTGCCTGTACGCCGGAGTTTCTGTGTACAATCTGATGAACATCTCCAAACGGATGCACTCTGCCGAAACAGGCCCAATTTTGTCAGCTGGTCTCCTTCGTTCGAACGGCAAATGGGGAGGAGGCGATGTTTCTGGAGGAAGGAGAGGGGTGAGAAGTAGTTGATAGGGAGTGGGGGAAGACCACATACAGAATAAGTGACCTACAAAGTGGTCCGATGCAGAACAGGAACTAAATACATGGCGGAAGTGAAAATAGTGTAAAACGAAAGAGAAAAGAGCCCCAGCACGTTCAATCTTTCCTGATAGATGTAACCTTTCGATCTCCCCCCAAATTTTGCTGATATCTGTGCTTTAGTCATGGTAAGGGGAGGGCGGGACTGGGGAGGGGAGAAGGGGAAGGGGAGGAATGGGCGGGAGGTGAGGGAGGTGGGGAAGTGTGTGGACGGGCTTTAAGAGATATGAGTGGGAGGGGAGAAGGTGATGGGGAGTTGGGGTATAGGGAGGAGGGGGAGGAGGGGAGATTGGGTGGCGGGGAAGGGTGAAAGGGAAAAGGAGGTGGAAAGAGGCGGAGAGGAGAGAATGAGAGGGTGGGGTCGAGGGGAGGGGGATGGATTAGGGAAAGACCACATAACGATAAAATGACCTGTGAAGTGTAAGGACATTTTTATGGATCAGGGCAGAAAAGCCCTGAGGAAAAATGACTTTGCATGAACCCCTGCAGTCAATCCAACCAAAGAGCATGAGCCTCAACCAAAACCTCACAAACTCATTCAAAAGTGAATAATCCAAGACCCCTTTTGAAATCCCCAGGCCCAAACAGGATGCTAGAAGCCTGAATAAAACCGGAAGCCATCAGGACAAGTTTACACCAAGGTAAAATCATTAAACTTAACGAGCCCGTCAAAACCTAAGAGAATAGAATGAACAGGCCTCAACTGAAACGTAATTCACTTCAAAACGAAACGGATTTAGTAAAGCGGTTTTGGCGCGAAAAACACAATAAGGCTACTTCAATTTATTATAATTGAAGGCCCATCAAACAGTTACAGTTCAAGTTCAACAGAAGGCAGTTCTGCAGTTCAATCAAAAAGCCTTTTTTTCAGCAATATGTCAGGGCTGGAGTTACAGAGTTCAGGAGAAGCAGGCAGAAGGCAGTTTCCACAGTTCTGCAAGAAGGCAGTTCCACAGCTCGGAAGAAGACAGTTTAAACAGAGGCAGAGTTACAGCAAGAAGTTCAACAAAGAAGGCCAGCAACTTCAGAAGCAGACCGACACGCAAAAAGAAACCAGAGCAACTGCCTCAGTGACCTTCGGACACCTCGCGGCAACAAGGGCCTTATGAAACCTTTTACTCAAAAGACTCGAAACCCTAACTCCCAACTGTCAAGGATTCGTTTGGTGAGAATTATCCCTGGTTCTCCAGAGACCACCCTAGCTCGAGAAGTGGGATTGGGAGGTGTGAAGTATTCTTCTAATGTTATTTCCCTCGCCTGTTCCGCGTGTTCTCCAACCTGTGTATAAGTGTTTAGTGTGTTTTAAGTTTGTTACCTTTTTCTTTTAATAAAGTCAAAATTCTTTCATCAGAACCAGTTGTCTACTGCATCTTTGTTCACAACCCCTAAATAAGTCCAAGGTCGAGAACCAGGGGAGTGGGAGCGATTCCATCCACTCACTGAGACAGAGGTGAGGCTGACTCCTACCACTCCACCCCCTACATAATGCCGAACGTGGCAGGAGTTTGGCAAAAATGTTATGAAGCATTTGACACTGGTTTTGAGGAGAGAACTGTAATGGAATAGAGGTTTTCAGATTATGTGTTCAGCAAGGTGATTTTGGAAAGAAGTGGGGCACTACTGTTAAAGACTGGGCGCCCGGTAGATGCAGCAGCTGAATAGACAGAAGGTAAGGATCATAAAAAAATCCTTACAAAAATGCAGTCTGGCTGATGTGCTTCAAGAAACAGATCCAACTTTTGGACAGACTCGTTGAAGCACAGGCAGCCGAGATTCGGGAGTCAGCCCTGGAAGTCCAAACAAAGGCCCTAGCAGGGGATAAGTTACTGTTAGCATTGCAGGCTCTAAACCAGGAAAGGGTGCAGTTAGTGTGGGAGCATAATTCCCGGCAGGAATATTTACAGTGTCACGTCACAGAGGCCAATAATAATGAGCTGAGGTTGCAGGAAAAGAAAGCCCGCCTGGCAAAACAAGTAAGAGAGCAGGAGGAGACAGTAAAAGGCTTACAGGTAGCCTATAAGGTAATGAGCGCACAGGGGTTTGAGGATGCAGACCATGCCCCCTGCCAGAAGCAGGTAGAGAGTCTGAACCTTGCTCTAAGTAAGGCAAAAGGCATGGTGTGCCTCATAAACCCGAGTGCAGCCAAGGTCGACTTTATAGGGAACCTGGGGAGAACGGTTCAGACAACACAGATAGTGCCAAGGGACGACGCGGTTGAGGAGCAGGAGGGCCCACGACCACCACCAATAGCGCCAAACTTTAGCGACGTCTGGCAAGAAGGTGGGTGGAGTTAGGGGCAGAAGCTGAGGTGGAAAACCCCCCGCAAGAGAGGCTGGGACCGGGGCCGATGTGCCCGGCCCGGCAGCAAATGATTGGCCCACCCGCTGACAATGGGGTTGGGGGACCCCTCCAAAATCACTTCATGGCTCCCCACGGTACACAACAGCTTAGGGCTTTGGTAAGTAAACTCACCCAACAGGGGGACCCCTCAGTCCATTTCATGGAAGTGGCACAGGCAGCAGGCATCAATGACTGTGATGATGCCTTGTGGCAAAAATGCTCCTGCTCTCACTGGATGGCAAGTTATTCCAGTCCCTCTCTGCTGAGAGCAAGAGAGGACAGAAAGGGTATGCTGCCGTCAGAGAGGAAGTTTTAGAGGCCACGGAGATGAATGATGGAACTCCTTTCTCCCGGGTGGATAAAACAGTGCAGCTCGTATGGGAGACCCCACAGGCTTTCGCAGACAGGCTGTGCCCTGTGTACAGGAGTGCTTTTAATGGGGATCTCGACCGAGCGAACCTAAACCGGGACGAGCTGGCCCACTGGCTCCGAAGCTTAGTGGTAAACAGCTTGGCACGAATCAAAACCAAGGCTGAGCTTTGGTTTGACCCGAGGGACCCCCGGTGCACCGAAGAGGCAGTGGTCAGACAACTGACCCTGGCCTACCGGAACAGTAGAGGGGCTGAAGAGCCCCAACACAAAGGGAAAGTGCATGAAATGAAACCCGCCCAGGGTAGGAAAGGTGGCATCAGTAAGGTAATAACCCTTCCAGCACAAGGCTTAACTTTTCCGGGTGTGGGAAGAATGGATACTGGAGGAAGGAGTCTAAGAATCCTTGGAAAGAATACAAGGGTAAGAATTCCTCAACCCCATCCCAAAAGGCAGAGACAGGGACGCCATGAGTACCAAATTGACTGGCCCAGGGAAGGTAGCAGCAACCACCGGTGCTCTGGCACCATCTGCCTAATACAACCCAGACCTATGACTAGAACCAGCGCAGCCTGTCTACCTGTGTCCCCTTGAAAGACACGTAGAGGAAGAGACCTGCTGTAAGGAGGCCAGGTTAAATGAGCAGCCCTTACGGGAGGAGAACGCTCGCTTAACGGGTAAAGTAGACGGGCTGCAGGGGCAGCTTAGAGACATAAAGGCAGCCTACAGGCTAGCCAGGAGCAGTGGTTATGAGGATTTAAACCATGGGCCCTGTAAGGAAAGGATAACAGGTCTGACCCAAGCCCTATCCAAAGCCAGAGGGATGGTTTGCTTAACAACCCCGGGGGAATTCACCAACCCGTAGTTGCAAGCCATGGTAGCAGAGTTGCCCAAACAAAAAAAGGATAGAAATCCCCAGCCAGCAGCTGTGGCAGACTCACAGACTGTAGCGGTGAGGACAGGGGCTTGTATCACAGAAGGGTATACTCCAACAATCATGTGGGACTCAGGCACCCCTCAGTGGCCAGAGCCCTACGAAAGTCTCCCCGCACACCACAGCCGAAACCACCCTGGTCTCCAGTGTACCAGTTTAAACTGTCCCACCCAAAGAGGGTTGCAACCCGTAAAGATACGCCCAAGGTCAGGGATCAGTCTGAGTACAGGGATCCCCAGCCTACAGCCTCCTGCAGAGATAGTCTCACAGAGGCAGCTGTGAGCCAAGAACACAAGAAGGGTCCCCAGCCTGTGGTCTCAGGCTGGGAGGAACCCACAGGACAGGACAGGGACTCAGAAGCAGCCACACCAAAGGTGGCAGTGTGCTGTAGATGAAGGACTCTCAGGATCCTGCGGTACAGGCAACCTTACCGGCTGCCCTGAAGCAGCAAAAGGCAGTGCCCGAACAGGGTTTAGTCTTGCCGCTCGGAGACGGGGGGCGAATGTACAGAGTTTTAATGTATTTTAGTGTTTTACTCTTTGGTAGTTTTAGGATTTTTAAGAATTAAGGATTTTAGTGAGTAAGTTTGAAAGTTTCTCGAGAATCGATCACCTACCCAGACAGAGAACCTTCTCGGGACATGGCTGTCTGTTTTTTGTGTCCCTGCAGAAAGGAAATCGGCAGGGAAAGGATAAAGTGCTCCGGTCCCGACATGAGAAAGCATGGGATCAGCATTGCAATAACGCCTATGACCAAGTTTAGGGCGAGCCTTATTTGTTTTTATTAAAATGAATAAAATTTGTGATCGTGTATCATTTTACTATGTATATACTACAGTTTTCCAAGGAGTGTATGGGTGTTGGACGCCCTCCGTGCTTGGATGTGTATGAATTATTGATTCTTACCAGTATGTACCTGAAACACCACATTTAAAGTGGAATGTATGTTTTGGTTTTCAGTTTAGGTAATACAGGTGAAGGTTGACTTTCAGGGATCAGGAATTTTGTCCAACCAGGACGATACTGTAGTGAAGGAAAAGTATCCAAGGGGGCACTGTAAGTTTTCCAAAATTTGCAGATCCGCAAAACCCACGGAAAAAGAACTTTGGAACTACCCCACAGTGATAAAAATGCATTTGGGCCGAACATAAGGAATTTAAGACCAAAAACCAAGTTTTGGCACTTTAAAATCATGTCTGGGCCTGTAAAGGGAGAAAAGGCTTTGAAGGAATTTGAGGTCAAAACCTCAGTTTTGGACATTTCTAAGGATCAGGGAAGAAAAGCCCTGAGGAAAAATGACTTTGAATGAAACCCTGCAGTCACAGAAACAATACAGGCTGCGGGCAGGGGGTGGTGAGGCAGTGGATAGCTTTTGGGTATTGGGGCCCAGTCAAGCAGTCTGGAAGATGTTTGCACTGCAATCCAACCAAGGCGGATGAGCCTCATCCAAAACCTCAGAAACACATTCAAAAATGAATAATCCAAGACCCCTTTTGCATTCCCCAGGCCCAAACAGGATGCTAGAAGCCTGAAAACAATCGGAAGCCATCAGGACAAGTTAACACCAAGTTAAAATCATAAAACTTAACGAACACCGCCAAAACCTAAGACAATAGAATGAAAAGGCCTCAACTGAAACCTAAATCACATCAACACGCAACCGATTTAGTAAAGCGTTTTTTTGCGAAAAACACAATAAGGCCAATTCAATTTAGTATAATTGAAGGCCAATCAAACAGTTACAGTTCAAGTTCAACAGAAGGCAGTTCTTCAGTTCAATTAAAAAGCCTGTTTTCAGCAAGAAGTCAAGGCTGGAGTTACAGAGTTAAGGACAAGCAGGCAGAAGGCAGTTTCCACAGTTCTGCAAGAAGGCAGTTCCACAGCTCGGAAGACGACAGTTTAAACAGAGGCAGAGTTACAGCAACAAGTTCAACAAAAGTGGCCAACAACTTCACAAGCAGACCGACACGCCAGAAGAAACCAGAGCGACTGCCTCAGCGACCATCGGACACCTCGCGGCAACAAGTGCCTTCCGAAACCTTTTACTCAAAAGACTCTAAACCCTAACTCTCAACTGTCAAGGATTCGTTTGGTAAGCATTATCCCTAATTCTCCAGAGTCCAACTTAACTAGTGAAGTGGGATTGGGAGGGGTGAAGTATTCTTCGAATGCTAATCCCCTCGCCTGTACCGCGTGTTCCCCAACCTGTGTTTAAGTGTTAAGTGTGTTTTAAGTTTGTTACCTTTTTCTTTTAATAAAGCCAAAATTCTTTCATCAGAGCCTGTTGGCTGCTGCATCTTTGTTCACAAGCCCTAAATAAGTCCAAGGTGTAGAACCAGGGGCGACGGAGTGATTCGAACCGCTCACTGAGTCAGAGGTGAGGCTGATCCCTACCACAAAACCCCCTACTGAGGTGATTAGGTGGAGAACAGGAGTGGATTTAATTACAGAATTGATAATAGCGTAAAATGAAAGTAGCAATAATGAGTCCAAAGGGAATCTTCCCTTTAAATGTTCCCTGGGTAAATTTACTTCCTAGAAAGTGTTTTGAAAGTGGAAGTCGCTGCCACATGGAGTAGTTTAGGTGCATTTCATAGATGAATTTAAGGGGGAGCTAGATAAGCTCAAGAGGGAAAAAAAGAATATAAGGTTATGCTAATATCGTGAAAAGAAGAGCGGTGGAAGGAGGCTTGTTTGAGCCATGGACCAGTTGGGCAGTGTAGCCTCTTTCGGTGCCGTGAACGCAATGTAAATATACACTGTCACTAACACACATAGAGAATCTTCCCACTATAGTAGCACCATCAAGAACACAGAAATCGTGCGCTTAGTATGAAATGAAATGATATAAACTACACCCGTTGCCAATGACATTGTTGGGTAGGTCAACATGACAACACCCGGGTCCGGTATGACTCTGCCAGTATTGATCAGTGGGACTGAGTTCAGGTGGTGGAGCGCACTGCCCACAGAATTTCTTTCATTAGCCGGTGGATTTACCCTTTGAACCGAAATGAAAATGACAAACCAATGCACTGGGGTGTAATCTTCCAGTGCTGGAACTGAAACATTTAGAGCTGCGTCAAGGAACCAGATTGCAAAAATGTTTCATTCAGGCATTACATTTACAAAATGCGGAGAAAATACAACTTGCCCATTACGCCGATGGATTCCTATCCCTGTCCTCAGTACCTTTGAAACGAGAAAAATTTGCACACCCCCACACGTGCTTTCTGCAGGATGCATTCCTAATTCTACCTCTTATCCCTTTCGAATCAATTGTGCACTTTACGAAAAATGCCTACATGTCGCAAAGTCACCTCAGGAAGTGATACCGTCACACAATTTATTAAGTAAATCATCCAAGTTCGCTGGGAAGAGAACTGCTGGGAGCTGGGATTAGACGAACACTTCTCCCAACAACCTCACAACAACAAAGCAAAAAAAAAAAAATCATGTATCGCCTTTTACGACCTCAAGACATCCCAAATCGCTTTACAGCCAATGAAATACGTTTGAAGTGTGATCACTTTTGTAGTGTAGAAGCATAGCAATTCATATTGCACGGAGCAAATCCCACATACCAACAGCGTGATAATGTCCAGATAGTCTGTTTAGTGATTTTTGGTTGTGGCAATTAGGGACGGGCAATATTAACAGGCTACGCCCACCTCCCAGAAACGAATAAACAATAAATTTAAAAAAATATTGACGGTGAGTATTTGTGAGTGGCTGAAAATAATTTGGATACAGCGAACAGCTCACCAGAGATTTCTGTTGAATGTTAGTGCTGCATGTTTTTTTCCAATTAGATAGTTGCATTTATGTGTCCTCGTACAGGTAAATCAGAGAGTTAGCAAGCAATTAGGAAGGCAAATGGCATGTTGGCCTTTATTGCAAGGGCTTGGATTACAATGGTAAGGAGGTCTTGCAACAATTGTGCAGGAATTAGGTGAGACCACATCTGGACTATTGTGCACAGTTTTGGTCTCCCTATCTGAGGAAGGATATACTTACCTTTGAGGCAGTGCAAAGAAGATTCACTAAATTGATTCCTGGGATGAGAGGGTTGTCCTATGTGGAGAGATTGAGTAGATTGGGCCTATACTTCTGGAATTTAGAAGAATGAGAGATGATCTAATTGAAACATATAACGTTTAGAGGGGGATTGACAGGGCAGATGTTGAGAGATTGGACCCCTGACTGGAGAGTCTAGAACTAGGGGGCACAGTCTCAGGATAAGGGGTCGGCCATTAAAGACTGAGAAAAGGAGACATTTCTTAACTCAGATGACTGAGAATCCTTGGAATTCTCTACTCCAGAGGTCTGTGGATGCTGAATCGTTGAATATCTTCAAGGCTGAGATCGATAGAATTTTTAAACTCAAGGGGCATCAAGCGATATGGGGATCAGGCTGTAACATGGAGTTGAGGTCAAAGATCAGCCATGGTCTTATTGAATGACAGAGCAGGCTCAAGGGGCCGTATGTCTTACTGCTGCTCTTAATTCTTATGTTCTTATGTAATGGAAGTATTTCCTCTTGTCTCTGTTTTGTAGAGAGTGTAGAAATATTTGGAAAATTCCTTAAAATCTATGTGATGTAAGGGAGCTGCCGATATAGTTGGAAGATTCTCTCTGCATTATATTTTGGTGAACAATCTCCTGATCAGCCTTAGTCTTTACACAAATTGCTACACTATTTGGGGCACGTGACTTCTTGTGACTGCAACTTAGTCACCAGGGCTGCTATTTATTACAGGTGCTATAATTTTCTATGAGGCTTTCATCCTTTTCTATCTCTTCGTTCTATTGACCAATGCTCTTAGCACTCAGTAATCAGAGCAAAAAGTCATTATTTCCTTTGTCTCACGGAGTAGAATCCAAAGACCAATGAGAACTGCACAAGTTACACTAATTAAATGTGGCCCATTGTCCGCCTATCTCTATCATCAATGTTCTTTAATTTTCACAACATTGGCGATTCTTACGGAAGAATGCCAGCCTCATTTATAAAGAGTCATTCAGTTATTAATGGTGAAGAGGACACAGATAACCCAACACAACTGGTGACTTACAGCATTGACTTCAACTGGCGGCCTACTGAGCGGTCCTGGTGTCCTCTGCAAGAAACAAAACGACGAAGGGCAGAGGTGGGCACTCGCAGTGGTGATACAGTTGACTAACTCAATAAACTGCCTGATGTTTGTACTGATTATTGGGGTGGAAATTGTTGGAGTCTTCTCAAGGGCGAAAGCCTCCCAACAGCAAGTAAACTCTGATCTCGCTGTCCTCGGCATCGTACAATGAATCTCAACGTAAGCCCGAGGAAGAGCACCTCATCATTCGATTAGGCACTTTACAGCCTTTTGGATTGAACATTGGTTTCAACTGTTTCAGGCTATAAGCCCTGCCACCATTTTGCAGGCTGTTTATGATTCTGCCATCCCCCTTTGCAATATTTAATCTTTCCTTCCTCCTACCTTAGCACATAATATACATTTAGTTCCTTCCTCCTCTCCCCTCCCCCTTTCCCTGCCTCTGCACCTGCTTAAAATCTGTTACATGTCTCGCCTCTTCCAGATCTGATGAAAGGTCCCAGACCGGAAACGTTAATACTGTTTCTCTCTCCACGGATGCTGCCTGGCCTGCTGAGTGCTTCCAGCGTTTTCTGCTGTTATTTCAAACTCTGCACCTACCTGGTGCCTCAGCACCTTCGGACTCTTGCGGCCCTGGGCCTGCAGGCGTACGCCTGCGTAAAGGCCCACCTATCCCAGGAGCGCAGGCGGTTCATAAGCCTCCCTGGGAACAGGTGGGCTAGCCCAAACTTTCAAGATGGTGCTTTCCCATTATGCTTAAAGAATTCCATTTACGTACAGAATCCCATTAAGCATCTTAGAAATCACATAAAAATCACACTGAAATAAACATAAATCATCTCATGGTCAAAATTAGTTAAAATACAATTTACTTAAACATTTGAAACAACAATTTATTTTTTGAAAAATAAATTTAAACATTTTCAAGGGCAAAAATAACCTAACCTAACTTTAAAGATTTTTGTATAGTTAAATAACTGAAAAACATTTTTTTAAATATATATTTAATCCCTTGCTTGTTAAAGAAAGTGTTACACTTTTTTTTGCTAGGCGTATGGGTTCCGCGCGGATTCGCTGGGCAGCAGTTGGGCAAATAACATTACACTGTTCAAGCGAATGTTCATTTCCTGCAGATGGGTACGATCTGAAAAGGACAATTTTGACAGATCGCAAGTTCCGTGTTACAGCCCATGGACATTGCACGCGGAAAATCAGAAATTGCGGGGCCCTTACGGTCGCGTATGCTGTGTGTATCTAGTCATAAGCCCTGGAATGTCCGGGCCATTTTATTTGTGTCGCGATTTGAACTAAAGCTTGTGATATTCCAAGGCTAAACCTAGCTAATCGTGATAATAGCCGGAGGGAAATTATGGGGGAATCATGTAACGTTTGATCAGGAATGTAGAAAATGTGATATGGATCGGCCGCCTGTTACACGCCTCCAGGATTGTACCTCACTGATCAGTTTGCAGGACCAGTTGTTTCAATCACCTTAAGCTATTTATTTTCTAGCGCTGTTTGCATTTATGACATAAACCTCACGTCCGTTTAACACGTCCCAGACCTCATGTCAAAATTTGCAACAAAAAATGTACTGTGCAAATAGAGATGAATTTTGGTTAATTTGGATAATTTAGAGAGCGTGTCCGTGAATGTAAAGTGTTAATTCAATTGGAAAAAAGACTGTTTACCACAGAGTCAAACGGTTTACTGTGAAACAGCTCCGATCTATGACGTCACAGATGCATGGTGGAGCGCTTGTTAATGAAGGTGTCGAAACCACACGTCTACAGACTGCAGCAAGCTAACTAACTGAAGTTACACCTCTGCAACATTCATCTCGTATTAGCTGCCAGAAAGCTGAATGTGTGTGAAATGTGAGTCAGAGGCGCCTGCAAGCGTGTATGTTGCGAATCTGTCGTAGACTTCAATTATTAATATCATAAATAACAGTGCATGTGTGTGTTTGTGCGTGAAAGAGTGAGATGTTCTTTCTGTAGTAAGTATTCTTCAGCAACTGTTAGACATGCTATAACATCATATTTAGTAACAGTCGGTCACATGCAGCCCATGTACATGATGTGCTGGCTGCCGACCTCACCAACGGAGCTGAGGGAGTGAGCACTGTTCCGACAGATCGTTAGGAACCGAATCGGACTTCCCCGAAATTCTGATGCTGATTAGCAAAGAAATCCAAGATGTGACTGGAAAGAAGAATGCAAAAACCTAAATGGTCTTAATTTTGAACCAGGTTCCTCATTTTCAGAGTAAAATCGGCAGCTTTTCCAGCCATGAGCACTTGCATGTTGTTTTCTCTCATGATATTGACCGAAGGTACATTTCTTCCGTTTTTACTAATTTCTAAAACAGCTGATTTATATCTGGTGGGAAAAGAACAGGACAGTACCTAATATAATTGTTTTTAATTGATTCTAGCATTGATGAGTTGGTATTCCATAAGTGTTTTATTGCATGTGATTGCCTATTCAAACAATATTTAAATATAGGGTTTTTCAAGTTATATTTAAGAAGAATTGTAATGCACATTTAATAGCATGCTAATTCATATTGATTGCGTAATTCAAGGGAGAATCAATAGAAGTGTAAAGTTCATTCTAATTAATGTTAATTTTAATTTATATTTAACGAAGATTTTATAGGGCATTCACTTGCTTTTTAGTGGATATGTGTTCGATTTTTAGATGAGTATTAAATATGCATATTATTTGTTCATAAAACTACTATCAAATATATATTCCAATGGACATGTCAATAGTTTTTGCGATTGGTATTTAGTCAGTATTCTACTTGATTTTGAATAGTCTTTAACTGATATTTAAATTGCTAATGTGCTGGGTGGTTTTTAATCAATCAACAAGCAATTTTATGGATGCTTAAGCAATTGCAATGCTTTTTGAATGGATACTTAAAGGCCGTCTAATCTTTTACTTTCTCAGCCTTTTGTAGTGTTCAATGTTCTGTGGTGATGCCAAAAGTTGTGTCGGCGGTGTTGGGTTCTTGTGCAGAGATCCCGTGTAAATTTGATAACATAGGCTACATCGCCAACCTGAACGGGCGGTGGATAAAGAGGGATCCTGGTCCTGGAACACCCAATGACTCCATTATCTATGATTCGAATGATCCATTCAGGCAGCATTATAATTTTAGTGGCAGAGCTGAGTTCAAGGGCAACCTTGAAAAAAGACAATGCTCCCTCCTGATAAAGGATATCCGAAAGAGTGATGAGGGTGCATATCAGTTCATCACAGCCATCAGCTCGGGCAGAAATTCTATAACACATCGCATTGCCCGTTCTGAAGTCTTTCTGTCTGTTTTAGGTGAGTTTGCCATTTATTGTTCTTGTACATTTTTATTCCATTGTTTTAGTATGAATTAACATAGAGTCATAGAGTTATAACGGCACAGAGGGAGGTTATTCGGCACATCGAGTGCGTGCCGGGTCTTTTTAGAGCAATCGAGTCAGTCCCATTTCCCCGTTCTATCCCCGTAGCACTGCAAGTTTATTTCACTCAAGTGCCTATCCAGTCTCCCCTTGAAAACATTGAGTGTCTCCGCTTCCACCACTTCCGTCGGCAGCAAGTTCCAGGACCTCACCACTCGCTGCGTTAAAACGTTTTTACTCACATTCCCCCTGTATCTCTTGGCCAAAACCTTAATCTCTGTTTCCTGGTCCTTGTACCATCAACTACTGGTAACAGCCTTTCCCCGTCTGGCCTATCTAAACCCGTCATAATATTGTACAACTCTATCAAATCACCCCTCAACCTCCTTTGCTCGAATGAAAACTAATCCAGATTCTCTAACCTGTCCTATTAGTTAAGATCCCCCATCTGCCGGAACCATTCTGGTAAATCTCCTCTTCACGCTCTCCAGGGCCTTCACATCCTATTTGTAAAGTGGGCAATTTTTTTGATTTCTCTGGCCGAACATTAAGGTTAGTGGAAACATAGCGGGCAGGGGTACTGATAAGAGACGCAAGCATTCATATATTAAACACAGAGGTATATTGAAATTACAGCAGTAAATCAAGCCGTTCGGCCCAGACAGCCCGTGTTGCTGTTTGTCCTTCACATGAGCAACACTCCGAATAGCATGTGACTGCTCAGTTCCCACATCCCTTTATTGCAATTCCCGTCCAACAACTGTCGAGCCTATTCTGAAATGTCCACATGAGGATAGATTTACTAAGTGTTGACTGTACCTAAAGCTGACATTGTTGATCGTACTTATAATACATAAACCAGCAGCTCATTAGTTGCAATGAAATGAAAGGTAATGGAACTAGGTTGGTTGCTAGAATGGGTGACTTTTCTGGAATGACAGTTTTAACCAGGGCGGCCATTTCAAATTCTATCTCAGTCTGCTTCTTTCTCCTCTGTCCCGATGCTTAAAAAGTTTAAGCACTTCTGTCAAATCTTCCCAAAATCTGTTTTAGCCTAATAAAATCTGCCTCAATTTTTAAATAATTTCTTGCTAATTGTACTTCATCATACCAGACGGAAACTACGCGAATCAACCCTGTAGCCTTCCTATAGACTGGCGCCCAATACCCGTATTCTTACTCCAACAGTGAACTAACTACTGTTCTCTTTTGAATCGCCACTAATCTCGAATTTATATTACAGATCTCCTGCCATTAAACTCAGAGCTCCAGAAACATTTTCATACACTTTTCCACTGGAGGTGCTGCTTTTACTGTCTTATGAACCTGACCCCAAATTCCTCTGCTCTTCCACATCTCCCAGCTTCCTACGGTCCAAATTAACATCTGACACCTCATATTTTCTGAACTTGAATTATATCTGCCTCTTATGTCCCCATTCTACAATATCTCTAGTATCCGTTTGTAACTCCCTTTAGTTCTCTAGTTATTTCCTGGGAGTTGTACTTGCAACTTTGTCATGGTTGTCAAACTGGCGATATTGGATGCGCCTCTCATTGTACACACTGCCCAATTTTCATTTTGTTGGAATCTAATTAACTCGTAACGGGAAATTTGGATATCAGTCTCTTTAGCGCCTTCTCCAAATTATTTTCTCCAAAAAAATGTAAAATGTTTAAAGTTTATGGTTTTCCATACAAACTGCAGCATTTGACACATTAGACCCCCTCTAACCCCTCCTCATTGTTTCAGTTGAATCTTGCTATGTCTTTGATGTGGTGCCTTCCTGGCTGACCTGATTGTTTCTCTGCCGAGGTGTTGCAAAAGGCAGTCAGGAGCATTAAATGTAATCTTCTGACATTGTACGCTACACAAGCATTGTTGTCTATCTATATATGCTTTGTCGATTCGTATTCCTTTACTTCACCTGACGAAGGTGCAGCAGCTCCGAAAGCTTGTGATTTCAAATAAAACTGCAATGGCTATAACCTGGTGTTGTGCGACTTCTCACCAATGCCCACCCCATTCCAACAACGGCATCTCCGCATCATGGCAAATTGTTGATGCACACAGTGAGTAAAAGCAATCCCACAGCACAGCTCTGTGGGACACCGTACTCAGATCCAACCATTCTGAGCAACTGCACTTAACGGCGACTGACTGCATCGTCCCTTCTAAACAGTTTATTTTGCAATTTCGACATTATCCTTAATTCCAAATATCTTAATATATTCTCCAATAATCTCCCTGTGTTTACCGTCGACAATGGCTGGCTGATTACATTTCAAGTTACATTTTGCTGAAGCGTCTTTTGACGTCGCCAGGAGTCAAATGGCGCTGAATTAATGCAGTCTTTGTTCGTGCCTTTCCCTATCCAGCGCTCATTTACCCCGCTTTTAATAAGATCTTAATTAAAAAGTAGATATTTCAGTAATGTGAAAATCAGTTCAAGTTATAATTTATTTGTTCTTTCTAATCCATCGTCAACAAATGATAGTTCTGCTGAAGCCTTCATGAGATTCATACGCGAGGAAACTGCCCTTTGTCTGGTCTGTCCCTTTCTTGAGCATTGTCGTTCTCCATTGACGTTTATTGGCAACAGAATCGAGATCTCTCTGGGTCTGCATTAGTCACCATCATATTGGCAGGTACTCGTGCAGAAGGAATCATAAGAGTGGATGAAATATTCGTGACATTTGAGGAGTTAACGTTGATTCTATGTCCAGCCTGCAAAATCTGTTCATTGGAGAATATCCGTGATACATAAAATTTAGGAGACATAACGACTAATGTTTAATTAAGTGGGGCCACATGTTACCTGATGAGGCCTCATACTAAATTACAACTGCGAGGAGTAATTCAGAATGGAGAACACACTTGCAACATGTAGCAGAGAAAAATAAAAAAAAAATGATTTTCTTGTTTCTTCTTTCTCAGATTTAGTTGTAAGCCATCAGTCGCCCGTTTTAACATTGAAATGTACCTAACAAGCTGGTTTTCTCCCATTTTTATAGAAAAGCCAGAGATTTTAGGTTATGGGGAATTGACCGCTGGACAAACTGCACGAATGACCTGTTCTGTCACACACAACTGCCCGGATGGCAACCTGAAACTGAAGTGGATTAATTACAATGTGTCCCTTCCTCCCGCAATGGATACTCAAGATGGAGCAGAAATTAGCAATGAAAGTTCAGGTTCTCGGACAGTTTCATCCGTGATCATCTTCACACCATCATCTGCTAATGACGGGAATATTCTGGGATGCACAATTCTAATTGATGGTATCACAACTCCATCAGCACAATATTTTACCTTGGAGATTAAATGTAAGTCATAGAGTCATAGAGTTATACAGCACATAAACAGGCTCTCCGGCCTATCGTGTCCACGCCGGCCATCAAGCCTTGTCTATTGTAATCCCATTTTCCAGCACTCGGACCGTAGCCTTGTATGCTATGGCGTTTCAAGTGCACATCTAAATGCTTCTTGAATTTTGTGAGGGTTCCTGCTTCTACGATCCTTTCAGGCAGTGAGTTCCAGATTCCAACCACACTTTGGGTGAAATTTTTTTTCCTCAAATCCGCTCTAAACCTACTGCCCCTTACCTTGAGACTATGCCCCCTGGTTATTGACCCCTCTACTAAGGGGAAAAGATCCTTTCTATCGACCCTATCTATGACAAACATAATTTTGTACACCTCAATCAGGTCACCACGCAGCCTTCTATTCTCTAGGGAAAACAACCCCAGCCTGTCCAGTCTCTCATCATAGCTGAAGCGCTCCAGCCCAGGTAACATCCTGGTGAATCTCCTCTGCACTCTCTCCAATGCAATCACATCCTTCGTCTAGTGTGGCGACAAGAACTGCTCACAGTATTTCAGCTGTGGCCTAACTAACGTTTTGTTTAGCTCCATCATATCCTCCCTGCTGTTATATTCTATGCCTCGGCTAATGAAGTCAACATTTCCATATGTCTTTTTAACGACCTTATCTACCTGTCCTGTTGCCATCAGGGATATATATACATGCACACCAAGGTCCCTCTGATCCTCTGTCCTTCCGAGGGTCTTACCACTCATTGTGTATTCCCTTGCCTTAATAGTCCTCTAAAAATGGATGTCTTGCTGCAGCTGTACAGGGCCTTGGTGAGGCCACATCTTAAGTACTGTGTGCAGTTTTGGTCGCCTTATCTGAGGAAGGATGTTCTTGCCATGGAGGGAGTGCACCGAAGATTCACCAGGCTGATACCTGGGATGGCAGGAATCTCGTATGAGGAGAGATTGGGTCGATTGGGCTGAAACTCGCTGGAGTTTAGATGAATGAGAGGGGAACTTATATAAACTTCTAAAATTCTAACAGGACTAGACAGACTAGATGCAGGAAGGATGTTCCCGATGGCCGGGGAGTCCAGAACCACGGGTCAGAGTCTAAGGATATGGGGTGAGCCATTTAGGACTGAGATGAGGAGGAATTTCTTCACCCAGAGAGTGGTGAACCTGTGGAATTCTCTACCACAGAAGGCAGTAGAGGCCAATTCATTAAATATATTCAAGAAGGAGTTAGATATATTTCTTCAAGCTAAAGGGATCGAGGTATATGGAGAGAAGGCAGGGACAGGATACTGAATTTGGACGATCAGCCATAATCTCATTGAATGGCGAAGCAGGCTCGAGGGGCTGAATGTCCTCCTCCTGCTCCTATCTTCTATGTTTCTATGTTTCTAAATGCATCACCCCACACTTTTCAGGGTTACATTCCTTTTGCCACTGTTGTGCTCATCTAACCATCCCTTCTATACCGTCCTGTCGCCTGAGGCTTCCCTCCCCGCTCCACCAATTTTCGTGTCATCTGCGAACTTTCTGATCATACCTCCTACATTCATATGTAAATCATGAATGTAGACTACAAACAGCAAAGGACCCAGCACCGATCCCTGCGGTACACCAATGGACACAGGCGTCCAGTCACAAAAACAACCTTCGACCATCACCATCTGCCTCCTGCCACTAAGCCAATTTTGAATCTAATGTGCCAAATTTCCCTGGATCCCATGGGCTCTTATCTTCTTGACCAGTCTCCCATGAGGGACTTTGTCAAAATCCTTACTGAAGTCCATGTAGACTACAGCAACTGCACTACCCTCATCCGCACACCTAATCACCCCCTCGAAAAATTCAATCAAATTGGTCAGACATGATCTCCCCCTGATACAGCCATGCAGATTATCCTTGATTAATCCTTGCCTCTTCAAGTGGAGACTAATTCTGTCCCTCAGAATTTTTCCAATAACTTCCCTACCACCGATGTTAGGCTCAATAGCCTATATTTCCCTGGTTCATCCCTACTAGCCTTCTTGAATAATGGTACTACGTTAGCTTTTCTCCAGTCCTCTGGCACCTCCCCTGTGGCCAGAGAGGTTCTGAAAATTTGTGTCAGTGCCCCTGCAATCTCTTCCCTTGCCTCACACAGCAGCCTGGGATACATCCCGTCAGGGCCTGGGGAGTTATCCACATGTAAGCCCGCTAAAAACGTTAGTACCTCCTCCATCTCAATACTAATTTGTTCAAGTATATCCCCCTGCCTGATTGCTATATCTACATCACCCTTCTCCATCGTAAACACTTCTGCAAAATATTCATTTAAAACCTCACCTACATCTTCCGGCTCTACATTCAGATTGCCACGTTGGTCCCTAATGGGCCCTACTCTTTGCCGCGTTATCCTCCTGCCCTTAATATACTTAGAAAACATCTTGGGATTTTCCATTATTTTGCCCGCCAGTGTTTTTTCATGCCCCAGCTTCGCTCTCCAAATTTATATTTTTAAGTACCCCCTGCGCATTATATACTCCTTTAGGGCTTCCACTGTTTTTAGCCCTTTGTGTCTGCCAAAAGCCTCCCTTTGGACCTAATCCATTCTTGTATGTCCCTTGTCATCCAGGGTTCCCTCGGCTTTTTGGTCCCACCCTTGACCTTGACGGGAACATGTTGGTGTTGTACTCTCTCTATTTCGTTTCTGAAAGACTCCCACTGCTCTGATGTGGATGTTCCTGCAAGTAGCTGATCCCAGTCCACTTTGGCCAGATCCTGCCTTAACATATTAAAATCGGCCTTCCCCCAATTTAGAACCTTTATTTCCGGTCCATCTTTATTCTTTTCCATGACTACCTTAAATCTCACCGAATTATGTTCACTGTCACCAAAATGAACTCCTACTGATATTTCTACCACTTGCCCAGCTGCATTCCCCAGAATTAGGTCCAGTACCGCCCCCTCTCTTGTAGGACTTTCTACATGCTGGCTCAAAAAGCTCTCCTGGATGCTCTTTAAGAATTCTGAATCCCTCTAAGCCTTTCACACTGTGACTATTCCAGTTAATACTCGGGTAGTTGAAATCCCCTACTATTATTACCCTATTATTTCTACACTTCTCTGAGATTTGCCTACATATCTGTTCCACTTCTCCCCCTGAATGTATGGGGTCCTATAGTACACTCCCAGCAAAGTGCTTGCACCCTTTTTTGTTTTTAAGTTCTACCCATATGGCCTCATTAGAGGAACCTGCTCAGATATCATCCAAGTTTACAGCATTAATTGTCTCCTTGAATAATATTGCGGCACCCCCTCCACTTTTACAGCCCCCTCTCTCTCGCCTGAAGATTATACACCTCGGAATATTGAGCTGCTAGTCCTGCCCCTCCCTCAACCATGTCTCTGTGATAATAACAATATCATACTCCCATGCGTTCATCAACACCTTCAATTCATCTGCCTTACTCGCAAGACTCCTTGCATTAAAATAAATGACATCCAGCCTTGCCATACTACCTTGTGCCGTTATATATTTGCTCTGCCTTCCAGGCTGACTTGTTTTTTCCTGTATATTTGGCTGTGCATCACCCCCTACTATAGCTCCACTCCTTATCCCATCCCCCTGCCAAGTCAGTTTAACGCCCCCCCCCACCACCACCCCAAAAGTACTAGCAAACCTCCCCGCAAGTATGTTGGACCCGTCCTGGTTCAGGTGCAACCCGTCCGAGTTGTACAGGTCCCACCTTCCCCAGAAGCAGACCCAGTGATCCAGGAAAATATAGCCCTCCCTCCTGCACAAACTCTTTTGCAACGTATTCATCTGCTCCACCCTCCTATTCCTATACTCACTAGCACGTGGCACCGGGAGTAATCCAGAGATGACAACTTTTGAGGTCCTGCTTTTTAATCTTCTACCGAGCTCCCTAAATTTTGGTTGCAGGCCCTCATCCCTCTTTCTACCCATGTCGTTGGTACCAATGTGAACCACGACCTCTGACCTTCAGAAGGCCTTCAGTCGTTCAGTGACATCCTTGACCCTGGCACCAGAGAGGCAACATACGACCCTGGAGTCACGTCTGCGGCCACAGAAACGTCTATCTGTTCCACGTACGTTAGAATCCTCTATCACTATTGCTCTCCCACTCTTTTTCCTCCCCTCCTGTGCAGCTGAGCCACGACCAGTGCCACGGACTTGGCTCTTGTTGCATTCCCCTGAGCAACCTTCTCCCCCATCAGTATCCAAAATGGAAAATCTGTTGGAGAGGGAGATGTTCCCAGGGGACTCCTGCACTATGTTCCTCGTTCTTTTACTCTGTCTGGTGGTCACCCATTTCCTGTCTGCCTGCGCACTCTTTACCTGCGGTGTGACTACCTCGTTAAACGTGCTATCCACGAAGATCTCTGCTTCGCAGATGCTCCACAGCGACTCCAGCCACAGCTCCAGCTCCGAAACGCAGATTTCGAGTAGCTGCAGCTGGAGACACTTCCTGCACACCTGTTCGCCCTGGACACAGAAAGTGTCCCTGACTCCCACAAAACACAGGAGGACCACTCCACGCTGCCGACCTGCCCTGCCATGTCCTACCCGTAATTTACTACATTTACTTCCTTTAATTTAACGAATATTAATTACACTAGGGACCTTACTTCCCTTTAAGCACTACTTAATCTAAACTAGAGACCTTACTTTTTCTTTAACAAATGGACTGTAGAAATACTCACCAGCTCCTACTTACCAATCAGCTCCTTCCCAGGTTATGACGTCACTTTAGCGGTTTCGCAGTTGTTGTTGTTTGACTGCACCCGCTCTCGGACTCTTTCCTTGGTGTAAAGTAAGAACCAATTCCCAACTCACAGCACTCTGCTTAAACCGCACTTTTATTTTTCTCCAGATGCGGTTGCGGGATGTCACAGAGCCGAACTCCCGCTGGTTCTCTGTCCGCTCTTGTGCAGCTTTTTAGCTCCTGCTATCATGGAAGCTGAGAAAGACAGAAAAAGAAAGGAACACCTCCCTCCCCGAACTCCCTCACTAACCAAACTCGCAGCTTAACACTCTGTTCCGAGCTGCACTACGTGACAAACTGCACTAAGTGTCCGGTCTAAAGTAAACAGGCTTATCCTGTCGGCCAACGGGCACAACATTTGCACTTTTGCCACAAGTAATTTATCAGGAATTAGAACTTCATCAAAGAATGCATCATGAAAAGCTCAGCATCTGTAGCAGGGGAGCTCACTTCGATAATAAATGGTTCGGAATGGCTCTCATCTAATTCGCATCAGTCATATTACATTAGAAACATTCATAACCATGAATCAATGATGGTGCCTCCAACAGATTTTTTAAAGTGATTGTTAATCTTTATTCTAAGAACTTCCAGTCAGGTTCTGAGTTTAGTCAGTTATAAATGGAAGCAACAAAGGCCATGCCGAGTTAGGATCTGAATCTATGGCACCAGGTCTCACCTTTGGTTGGGCTTAATAAGAACTTAAGGATTAGGAAAAGGAGTAGGCAATACGGCCCTTCGAGCCTGCTCCGCCACTCCGGCAATCATGGCTGATCATGGAACTCAACTCCAATTTCCCGACCGATCCCCATACCCAATATAATGAATTAATTATGAGCTTAATTATGCTTATTCGGCAATCACGTTTCTCGTTAACGCCTGTTTTAGATGGACTGGAAATCACAACCGTCAACTCCTCTTTTGCAGCTGTGGAAGGAAGTTCATTGTTATTATACTGCAGGGCCTGGGGGAAACCCCTGGTCAGTTTAAGGTGGGTGAAAAATGGTGAAGAGACCAGCAGGTCTTCCACTGGTGAACTAAAGCAGATATTCCACAACATTCGTTCTGAGGACGACGGTGAATATTGGTGCATAGCTGAAAATGCCCTGGGCACCGCCAACCGCTCCACACAGATTTCAGTACAATGTAAGTATGTATGAATTTATCAATTAGAGAGTAGCCTTTCATTTCACGAACTCTGGATTAAATTCCAATTTTCTCTTGCCTGCTTGCTGGAGGGCGACCATGTGCATGAGTTTGGGATGGTTTCACCTCTTTGCGCGGAAATAGCGGCAAACTACCTCGATGGCTCCAATAATGGAAACTAACCTGCATCTCGCTCAGTATGACAGGAGTGGAATATTGCTCAATTTCTCATAAATGCAGCGGGTCTTACATTTATGAGGTTGCGACACAAGCTCATTTCCTGGGACCATTAATCTACAACTAATTGTTCATAAATTATACTCGTCGTCTGAAATAATCAATTTTCCAATCTATAGAACTGACATGTAGCAATTTGAGGAGCACAAATTCGCTCAAAAAAAGTGAGATAAAATGGTGTTATCAAACTACTTTTACTTGTATTAACATTGAGTTAATAGTGCAATGTTCTCGAGACTTGATTCTTTGAATTGTCGCTTGTTATCCGGAGGTTTATTGAAGAATCACGTCAGTCCACCACAAACGAAATGTTTAATCCAGTACACAAAGTGAAGAAATTGAAATGAATTGAACTTTTAAAACATTGACGGGTGTGACACGTTTGTGTGTATATTATACATAATTAAAACTCTGAGCTAGCTCCGTCTGAGGGTCCCTCACAACATCTGTCAGGAGATGTACTGAAAGACTGAACACTCGTTGTATTTAATATGGAATTGTTCATAACGAGCTCACCTGTTATAAGTGAAAATATAATAAGCCATGAACTGTTGCAACATTGGCTGCTTCATCTTAAAATATAACAACCAGAACCATTATGGTTAGTTCAAGTCATTACGTAATTGTAGTTCGACACTGCAACTGTTTACATGATCATTCCCGATTGAAGTTTCCATTATTTTTAGATAAACCCACAATTGCAGCAGGCCCGACATGCACCAACTCTGAGAATTGGACGGATTGTAGCTGCCGGATCAGAGCCAATCCCCCGGGAAACATCACGTGGTGCCTCAATGGGAGAATTCTCACTGGGGACAGGTCAGATGTGGAAATCATCTCCTGGGCAGTGAATAGTCACCTCATGGAGAGCTCCCTGAGACTGACTCACCCAACCGGAACCGGAAACCTGATCTCATGTGTTGCAGCAAACGAGCACGGTGATTCTGTCAGTAAATACCAGCTCCACTCTAAGGGTACGTGTTGAATCTGCCTGTAATTTAATACTATAAGGGAGTTGGTCCATCATGGTCAGTCACTACCTGAACGGTGTTAGTGTCAGCAAATACCAGCTCCATTAATCAGCTCCATACTGAATCTATATCTAATTAGTGTAAGGACCTCTTTCCATCAGTGGTCAATCAGCAACTGAAAGGTGGCGTCGGCATCATCCATTTGAACTTTCAGTCTTCTGAAACTTGTTCGGTTCATATTTTCAAGATAAGATGGAATTATCTGAGCACCAGAAGTAGCCAGTGATCTTGGAAAACAAATTCTTGTGAAATAAGCTATTTTTTTTCGAAAATCCAATTTGCTCTCAATACATGATAGCAAACTGCAATCGACCAGTTTGTAGATACATGCTCATCTCTATCTTCTCCAAACTCATTTGAGTATGTAACGCGGATATATAATAAACTAAGCGAAATTGAATTATCTCCATAGATTATAAATCTTACCGCTGTAATTGGTGACCTTGGCGGGCCTGTATTCAGCTTAGATTATGTCCACTGATTTTCCGAGGGTGGGTTGTCGCGTGAAGTTAATTTGTCAATTGAGATTTTGACATCAGCGAATTTTCAATTATTAATTCCAATTTACACCAGGATGCAACACAGGAATAAAAGGCTTTTACGCAAGGATCATGAGGTTGAGACATGTGGAGTATCTAATTTACCACTAGCTTTGAATCCGAACATAAAGGAAACGTGCTTCTTTACACTCATAAAAGTGCTTCTAAGATTGTTGTTTAAACCCAACTTCGTAATGTTCATCAATGTTTTTTCCCCAACATTTTAGGAATATTCTCCACGACAACCGTCCTCATAATAGGAGGAGGAGCCACAGGGTTTGTTATTCTAATTGCAGTCGTGCTCACGCTGAAGATACAAAGGTATGTGTTATTATAAATTTGATAGAATTGTGTTTTAAAGATGACCCTTTCGGCCAGTGATTGTTTTCACCTCCGGTGTATTCTGTATAAAGTTTGCAGCATGCTCAAAAATAGGCGGAGAATCCCTGTCAGTTTGTTTCTGCTGCTACTTTTAAGGGGCCCCCTCACACGAGTCCCCTTGCCATGTCACGCTCTAAGGACAGTACTACACAAGAATGATACTTAAATTCTAACAATCAAGCTAGTCCAGCAAACAGCTAAACAAGAAGCAAAAAAGTCACGTGAAATATACTTTTACAGTCGTTGTTAAGTTTGTTTGACTCCAGGAGTAGAACATTATATTTCAAAATTGGGTGTGAATGATGTACTAAAGCATGAAACATGCAATTATTTATGTTGCCCTTGTTATCTTATTCTTTCCGGTCACTTAAGCTACTTGATCTGACTAGCTCTCACTGAAAGCCGTAGACAGACTCCCTTCTTTTAAAATGCAGGCTGATAATTATCTTCAGAATTGTGACCGGCTCCCAGTGAATTAAAATAACAACCAGATCGGTTTACAATCTGCTGCCTATCAAATTTATCCTTCAACCAATCGGACAGGATGTTTATATTTGACATCTATGACGTTGCTCGTCGGATAGGTGCCGCCCCTCAACAGCTAATGATTCGACAAAAAACGAAACAAAATGAACCACAACACTCTTGTGAGTGGTGCTAGCTTTTACAGCTTCATGTACCATGATATATTTAAAGAAGGAAATTCCATGTTTAATAATATGAACTAATCAATGATCGCAAAATGATTGATGAGGAGTATTGATTTATTCCTGATTTCTAACTCCAATGTGTTGAAGTGTTCTACCTAATAATAGAAAGGACTGTGTTGACACATTGAAACACTTGCATCTGCTATTTACCCATTTTGAAATCATTAATAAACCTCCCACAGACCGTTATTTATCACACCCAACTTTCACCGAGAGCAATCAGCACCGTGCCGTTAACGTATATTATCGATAAAGTAAAATGTTCCCTTTTGAAATGTTGGTTGGTGGAAATTGAAAAGAATTGGTTTTCGGATCTGGTCTGCGCTAATCAGGAGAAGTAAAAGCCACAAGGTGCCAAATAAAAGGTTAGAACACAAGATTAGGACTCATGGGGTTGAGGCTAATATAGTAGCATAGGTAGGGGGTTCGTTAACCGACAGAAAACAGACAGTAGGTATAAACGGATCTTTTTCAGGTTGGCAGGTTGCAACTAGTGGGGTGTCGCAAGGATCACTGTTGTAGCCTCAGCAATTTACAATCTGTATTAATGACCTAGATGAAGGGACCGAGTGTAATGTATTCAAGTTTGTTGATACAAAGCTAGGTGGGACAGTAAGCTGTGAGGACAACACAAAGAGTCTGCAAAGGGATATAGATAGATTAAGTGAGTGGGCAGTAAGATGGCAGATGGAGTATAATGTAGGGAAACGTGAGGTTATTCTCTTTGGTAGGAAGAATAGAAAAACAGAATATTTTTTAAATGGTAAGAAACTTTTAAATGTTGGTTGTTCAGAGAGATTTGGCTGTCCTCGTGCAAGAAAGACAGAAAGCTGGCATGCAGTTACAAAAAGCATTAAGGAAGGCAAACGGCATTGTGTCCTTTATTGCAAGTGGTTTGGAGTATAAGAGTAAGGAAGTTTTGCTACAATTGTACAGGTAAGAACACACCTGGAGTACTGTGCACAATTTTGGTCTCCTCTAAGGAAAGATATACTTGCCTTCGTGACAGTGCAACGAAGTTTCATTAGATTGATTCCTGGGATGAAAGGGCTGTCCGATGGTGAGAGTTTGTGTAGAATGGGCCTATACTATCTGGAGTATAGAAAGATGAGATGATCGAATTGCAACATACAAGATTCTGAAGGGGATTGACAGGTTAGATGCTGAGAGATTGTTTCCCCTGGCTGGAGTGTCTAGAACTCTGGGGGATAGTCCCAGGATATGGGGTCGTCGATTTAAGACCGAGTTGAGGAGGAATTTCTTCACGCAGTGGGTTGTGAATCTTTGGAATTCCCTGCCCCAGAGGGCTGTGAATTTAGAGTCTTTGATTATTTTCAAGGCTGAGATAAATACATTTTTGGACTCTACGAGAGTCAAGGTCTACGGACATGGTTTGGGAAAGTGAAGTTGAGGTCGATGATCAGCCATTATCTTATTGAATGGAGGAGCAGGCTTGCGGGGCTCGAATGGCCTACTCCTGCCTCTATTTCTTATGTTCTTATGTTCTTAAGTCTTTCGTGACCTACTGACGTCCTTCATCGCGCAAGCGCCGTGTATTTTCACTAAACATTCCAGTTAATTATCAGAAGTGCCTAATTTGCATGTTTTATTGTTCAGAAAGAAACACGGAGAAGCTGCACGTGTCTCCGAAACACACGATGATTTGGTGATTTACAGTACGGTGCAGAAGGTACTAAACACTGAAGTAAGTGAAGCCAAGCTGGGCTGCAAATTGTAGTATGGTTTTAGTGCTTTCAACCAGCAAGTAACTCATAACTGGCATTACCCAACAGATAAACTGGAGTGTCAGAAACGTGTTGCCCATTAAGGGAGGATTAACCGCCTCAGGTCGCTAAGAGTGCAACATAGCTACAGACTCTAAGTCTAGTGACCGACTAAATCCAATTAGGGAGTATTTCTCACCTTGGCGTTCCTTCAAAAACCAAATTCTTAATATAGGAATGCGTTTCCAATGTCATCTTACCCCCTACGAATTAGGTGTCATCTGTTAAATGCCCAACAAGCTCACGAAGTGTCAGCGACCCCAGAGGGGATAATCGTTGCCCTTCCTCAGGTTATGTGTAACTCCAATTTGCATCTTGCTGCCGATGTGGGCCCCATGTTCTCCACCTTTCCGCAAGAAGGCTGTGGCTTCAAGCTTCGCTTCAGCATCTGAACCGATAATCTGGACTGAAACTTCATTTCAACACTGAAAGGTGTGCAGCATTGCCAGAAGACCCGTCCTTTTGTATTAGATGATAAACGAGGCCCCGGTTGTTTCTTGCTATGGAGGGAATCGATCACTTGGTCCTATTGTGGGGACGAATGAGAGTTTTCCCAGGGCCCTTACTAACATTTCTCCTTCAATGAACACCAGCTAACACAGATTAAGTCGCCATTCATCCATTTAACTGGTTGCTGCATATTTTCTACAACAGCGGCTGGAATTCAAAATATATTAATTGCATAGCAGTGCTTCGGTCTTAATAATCACAGAATCATACAGCCCAGAAGTAGCCATTCAGCCCGCGGTGCCAATGCTGGCTCTTTTAAAGAGCTATCCAATTGGTTACACTATTCTGCTCTTTGACCTTAGCCTTGATTTGATTTTTTTTCCATGTTCACGCGTATATCAAATTCCCTTTTGAAAGTCACTGTTGAATATGCTGCCACCGACCTACATGCAGCTCATTCCAGATCACAAATCGCCTTGCTAAAAAAAAACCTTCTCACCTCCTATTTGGATCTTGTCCCAAATATCTTCAATCTGTGTCCTCTGGTTAGCGATGCTCCTGCCAGTGGAATCAGTTTCTCTTTTATTGTGTATTAAAATTCAGCAGTATTTTTATCACCAATATCTAATCTCCCTTTAACATTCTCTACCCTAAGGAGAACAACCCCAGTTTCCCTGGACTCTTTCTTTAAGTGCAGTCCCTCATTCCTCCTACAATTCTAACAAATTTGTTCTGTACCTTCACTAATGCATTGACGTCCTTTCGACGGTGTTATGCACAGAACTGAACACAATTCGCCAGCCGAGGCATAACCACTGATGTACAAATGTTCAGCGTATTTTTCTTGTCTTCATAATCTGTAACTCAATTTATAAAAACCCGGATCAAGTATGCTATTTCGAAGCATTAGAATCATTTTACAGTACAGGAGGCGAATATTCGGTCCGTTGTACCTGTGCTGGCTCTTTGAAAGAGGTTTCCAAATTAGTCCCACATCCCAGCCTTATCGATTCGTCCGGATATACAATTGCACGTTCTTTATTTCTTGCATCAAAACTTAACAACGCTCATCTCATGAATCAGCACCATTAGAAATCTTAACAGGTGCAGACAGCGCACTGCCATTGCATTCAGGTCCATATTTTTTTTAATTCGTTTATGGGATGTGGGCCACGCTGGCAAGGCCAGCATTTATTGACCATCCCTAAATGATCTTGAGAATGTGGTGGTGAGCCCCCTTCTTGAAACGCTGCACACCGTGTGGTGAAGTTAGTCCCACAGTGCTGTTAGGGAGGGAGTTCCAGGATTTTGACCCATCGACGATGAAGGATCAGCGATATACTTCTAAGTGAAATGGGGAACTTGGAGTTGGTGGTGTTCCCATGCGCCTGCCGCCCTTGTCCTTCTAGGTGGAAGAATTCGCGTGTTTGGGAGGTGCAGCTGAAGAAGCCTTTGTGAATTTCTGCAGTGCATCTTGTAGATGGTACACACTGCAGCCACGGTGCGCCGCTGGTGGAGGGAGTGAATGTTTAAGGTGGTGCATGTGGTGATGATCAAGCGGGCTGCTTTGTCCTGGATGGTGTCGAGCTTCTTGAGTATTGTTGGAGCTGCACTCATCCAGGCAAGTGGAGAATATTCCATCACACTCCTTACTTGTACCTTATAGATGGCGCAAAGGCTTTGGGGAGTCGGGAGGTGAGACAATCGTCGCAAAATACCTAGCCTCTGACCTGCACTTCTTACCACATATTTGCAATAGCTCTGTTGTGGAGTATTGTAAAACAACACTCGGCACAAGGGTTTAGATCGACAGACAAGTTGTCTTTATTACACCGGTGGAGAGACAGTCTGCTCTGTCCTAGCCAGACGTTTCCAAATTGTTACAGCAAACACTACATTTTTATACATTACAATACACATGACCATCTCATGCAAAATATATTCCAGCCACCTGATTGGATCTTGGCCCGCATGCACCTTCACGGATTGGTTACGAATCTTAATATAAGCATGTATAAGCTACCTCTTCGAACAATCACTCAAATTGCTGAATGCTAATTAAAAGATACCTTGGAATGCGACCTAGGTAATAAAGTTCTTACGGGTAGTTGAAATGCTGGACATCCTGTCTCCATTTAATTGTTTTATCTCTCTCCAAATGTCAGCTGTCGTTGACCACATCGTTATAGATGTGGCACTTCATGTTAGCCCTTACCTTTTTACAGTATTCAGGAAAACTGCCAGCAATGTAATTTTAACTCTTTCCCCACAGCAGCTCCACATCTAACACAAATGACTTCCGTTACAGAGGGGCCATCAGTGTACAGAGGCTGGTCGTGGCGCCGCTCAATCGACTAAACCAGATCAGCGTGACGAGATTGTGTACGCGACCGTCAATTTCTCAAACTTCCGCAAACATGATCAATATATTGAAAATGAGGAGAGCTGAGAATATGCAGCAATGAAACATAAGTGAAAGTAAACAGTTGTTAAACTGTTAGCGCGGATGGTCTTGAAACTGACAATAGTTTAAAACACCTGATGACATAAAATAAATCAAACATTGTATTGAAATAAGCATTATCAGAATGGCGATCGTTGAGACAATCGGTTGCATGTTTTGATTTAAGTTCTCAAAGTGAAGTTCATTGGAATACAGTTGAGAGTGTGATTTTTTCATCAATGTAACTTTTCAATTTTTTTAATCTATTCTTTGAAAATAACAATTTTACAAACCATAGCTAGCATCGTCTCTCTCTGTTAATCTACTGTAATCGATTGGCCCGCAGTATGAACCCTCACTAACGGGGATAAGGTTGCCAAAAAAGCTTGCAATGAAACACCAGAGACAATGGCCCTGAATTTCCGTTCGGAGGCTTCCTGCGGGCGGAGGCCTCCGATCGGAAAAAAATCTACGAACTTACCTGCAGGTTCAGTAGATACCGAGGCTTGAGATCCTGGTCCTCTCCTCTTCGAAATGCGCAGAAGCCCACGTATCCCAGGGGCGCATTCGGTTCCCAAGCGCCCCTGCGATCTCGTGGGCCAGGCGAACCAATGGAAGAAGGGAATCCCCCTTCATACCTTTTTGACAGTTGCGTCCGCAATGAACTGTCAAACGTATAAATGGGGATGACTACAAAAATGCGCCAACTCACTGAAATAAATAAATAAAAATCATTACATTTATAACATTAATTAAAATGCCGTTTTATTAAATATTTTAAACAGAAATTTAATTTTTTGAAAAATGAAATTAAATGTTTTAAAGCAGCTAAATAAACCTTACATTATTGCAAATTTTTTTTAATATTTAAATGATTGTAAAAAATCATTGTAATGTTATTTTAAACTCTTAGCTAGTAAAATCAGGCCTGACGCCTGCTTTTACAAGGCGTAAGAATTCTATCGCCTTTCAGCGGGCGGAGGTTGAGCAAAAAGCGCAACTCTCCAGCCGCGGAGGCCCTTCTCCAGTGGATGCGGAGGATCCGGTATTAGCGCATGCGCTTCGTATGCCTGAACCCGGCACTTGCGCGGCCACTGCAGGTGCGTCGCCAAATTCGGCCCCTAAACTTTACTTACTGGTGCGCCTAAAATCAGGTGCTTATTTAAAGAGATCCTTAAAGCAAAGTGCCTGTTTACATCATCGTATTGTCATATCTAAGGGTTAAATAAAACATTTAAAACAACAAAATTATGTACATACACTGTATTAAATGAGTGTATGCAGACATCGGCCCGATTACAGCTTTAATAATGTATAAAATTATCAAAAAAATATTTTTTTATTAGCCCTGAATTTGCGGTCGGAGGAATACTTCCGGAGTACACCTCTCACCTGCGAAATATTTCCGAACGAAGCCCTTGGCTCCACAGCTACGGAGAGTTCGGATGCTGGGATTCCCAGCGTCCGCCTGCTAAAAGCTAAAGGATCCCAGGGATGCAGACGGTCCGGAAACGTCACTGGGATCACGTGGGCCGAGACCTCCAATCAGAATGAGGAATTCCATTGCAGTCATTTACGAAGGGAATCCGCAAATGATGTGCAAGTGAAGCCATAAATAATTAGACAATTCAGACAAATCTAATAAATATAAATGTTCTGTTTTTCAAATTTATTTAAAAGTCCCTCAATCACACCAAATGCAAGAAAAAAATAATTTTCTGATAAATATTTTTAAACATTTTAAGCTGGGCCAAATTTGCATAAACTAATTTTAATTGTTTGTGCAGCATTTTTTATTGTTAAATTTTTAAATCATGATTTATATTAACCGCTACGCTAGTGAAAGCAGACACTACCCATTCTTAAACAGCCATCAGTGTTTCGTGGGCAATTGTTGTGCAGTAGTTTGGCAAATAGCCCAACTGTGCGACAGCGAATATGATTTCTCTGTCAGTTCTTTCGAATTCTCAAGGCGTACCTGGACAGATCGCAAGTTCCTGATTTGCGCGCATGCGCAACACATGAGTAGACCCAAAATTTGCCGGGCCCAAACTGAAGGATTAGGATGGCATAGGCTGAGCGAATGCCGTCAAAGACACCATAAATTCTGGCCCACTGAGTTTGGTGGAATGAAGGTAATTGTGATTAAAATTCCAATTCTGTTAACTGTATAAGTTTTACATTTCGGCATTCCCTTGCATATCATTAGCGGATTCCCTTCGTAAATGACTGCAAAGGAAATCTCCTTTGTCATTGGAGGACCAAGCACATGTGATCCCAGGTAGCTTCCGCACTGCCTGTGCCCTTGGATCTGTGGGCCATTACACTGCCCTCCGCCATGTGGCCCGAGACCGCAACTTTTCGCAGCCTGCCCGCCAACAGGTGATTTCGTCATTGTTTGGCGGGTCGGAAGCGCACACTGGAGGTACACCTCCAGCCTCAATTTCCAGCAAACCATTTATTTCGACGTATTTGGTTTCAGGCTTCATTTTGCATCTTGACAGAAAAAAATCACAGGATTTGGAAATCTGTTTTCCGCTCACTCACGACAACAGGTGAGTTTCTGATTTTTTTTGAAGATTTAATTGGCTCCAATCAGCCTCCGCCCACATAGCCCATGCACCGAGGTGAAATTGCTGGAGGGTGTAATTACAGTTTGATCAGTTCACACAGACAGGTTCCAATAGAAATTAGGGCACAGGAACTTATCATGGGAAATGTTGACTGTAATTGCATTAGACGCATTTTTAAAAAAAAAATAGTATTCGATTTTCCCAGTCACTCGACGCGTGGAAGGTCAGAGAGTGCGGTCTCTATTCTGTGTCGCTGAAGACTACTCATTGCTATTTTGCTCCCTCTATTTCCTCTTTCGCTTCTGTCACTCTCTTGTTCACTCGTTCTCTGATCTCCTGTGCTTCTCACCAATTAACTTTTCCCACTTTTGTCTCGCCCCCGACTGATTCTCTATATTTCTGTAACTTTCTTATTTCCTTTCAGTTTAATTCGTATTGCATGCTGCGATGCGGAAAGGAGTCACCAATGCTTGTATGATGGATTTGTCCTGTCAAATTCAGGGAAAATGCGGCAACGCCAGCTCCCTTCCCACCTGTTCCCCAATCATTTATGCTTCCCCAATTTCCTCAATCCAGTCCCATCGCCTACCCCGTCAAAGTCCCACTACTCCCTCACGTTTCTATAATTGCCACACGAATAGAATTACCCATTACTCTGTCAAATTCCACTTGTTCCTTTGGTAACTGTCCCTTCATTAGAATAGTTTGTCATAAGGGTAAATGTCGGAGCTCCACCTCTTCAGCTTCTTTTCCGAGTCTCCTTTCCCTCACGTTCCTTTCCTCCTTTCCTCTTTCTTCCCCTCAAAGATGCATTGTTTGTATTCAAAATAAAACTTTTTTCTTATTCAAGGAAATTACCTTGCAATATGGATATTAACCAGACAGACAGCAAATGATAGATACATAGGTAGAGGGATAGCGGGAGAGGGAAATAGATAGATAGATAGATAGATAGATAGATAGATAGATAGATAGATAGATAGATAGATAGATAGATAGATAGATAGATAGATAGATAGATAGATAGACAGATAGATAGATAGATAGATAGATAGATAGATAGATAGATAGATAGATAGATAGATAGATAGATAGAATTAGTAATCCAGTTTGATATATCATCAAATATACACCGGCACAATAGTGAAGCTGTGGATTCCGTCTTTATTTGGTTAATATTAATGGACAGTCGAATTACAACGGCCGAGCTCTTGTTAATAATCTACAACGATGTCTTTTCAATGTGCTGTTCAGAATTCGTACGCTATTCTGACACAGTGACATCTCAACACTACTTTCTACCTTGTACCGTTTCTCAGATTGCCATTTTAAGTTTTGTATGTGTTTAACATTCGTAAGTTATTATCACACAGTATTAATCTGAGGCTAGTAAATTATTAATGCACAACTATCACACCATGCCATTTAAAATCAGGCCTGTATTTGTACATGGTCAAACAATATAATTTAAATACTGAAAATTTTCCATTTCTTATCATGCAAACAAAACTCGGTTAACCAACGAGAAGAATTACATCTGTGTCCCTTGAATTAAACTTTGAGCTCATTGATTCTCATTTTGACTATACATGAATCCCGGGACTGCTGCATGTTGGAAATGCAGAATCGGCAAAAAACTAACGCGGATATTGTCGATTATTATGAATGTCTTAATTCAGGAAAAGACTTGCTCTAATGTGCAATAATTGCCCTTGGAGCTGTGCCTCCAGAGTACGCCTCCGACGTGTGAAATAATTATGCACCTATCTGATGGCGGCGAGGCTGCGAAAACCTGCAGTCTCAGGATGCGAGGCGGAGGGCAGTGCAATGCCCTAAAGATCCCAGGGACGCAGGCGGTGTGGAAGTTTACCAGGGCTCACGTGGGTTGTTCCTACATTCAAAAAGCAGAATTCGATGTTATTCATTTCCGAATGGAATCTCGTGATGAGATGTAATAGAATCCCGAAATCTAATTTAATTACAATTTACAGAATTGGAATTTAGATCGTAATTTGCATCATTCCAGCAACCTCACTTAAAATGTAATTTATGATAATTTTCAACATCTTTAAAGCTCTAATCTGGGCCAATATTTGTGGAAACTCACTTGATACAGTGTAGGTGTATAATTTACGATGTTAAAATGTTCCAATCATGCCAGAAAAATCTTCTTACGCAGATGCAAACAGGCCCTTCACCTATCCGCATCCACCTTAACATTTCTGTGTGCAATTTCTGGCCAGCAATTGCTTTCTTTTGGTCTGTGCGGCTGGCCTGTCAACAGGTACGCTGACAGACCGCAAGTTCCAGAAAGCGCATGCAGAAATCCTGAACTTGCGGTTGGTTTCAAAGGAGGAATTGTACCGTACCCTACGCCGCCATACCGACTACAAAAACCGGTCCAATATAGAATATTGTGGCTAAAGGGAACTGGGAGTGCAAAGTGAGATAACGAAGTTCTACATCGCCTAACTTCAACAATTGACAACTAACTCAGTGAAATGCGATTGGATCTCTTTTTGTTGTTAGATATAAGAGTTTGTAATGGAGAGTTTGAGCAGTGCCATGGATAGGGAATGGTACAAATATCAAAACGGGTCAACTTTAATTCTTCCTTAAACGGACATTAATTCATGGGAGGCTGCAAAGGCATTAAACTACTTAAACGTTAAACCTGTGCAGGAGAGCTGTTGAACTGCGACTGTTGAAAGCGTAACTGAGACAAGAGATGCACCGTGTGATGTGTGCAATGACACCAGCAATGGTTCCTGAAATTTATCTCTAATTTGTATTCCCATTGAAATCGAAAAGGTTTGAAGACATACCGCATACCAGCCAAGCGTATTCGCTAATGTATCCTATCTAGTAGTTTGCATTCATTAAAAACAGGAAAAATTACAGCTAAATGTAGCTGAAATCTAACGAAGAGGTTCGAATAGCTTATGTGTACATTAACACATACCCAACAATGACTTCGGGATTGGATTTTGATGTATTGTTTTGGGTGGTTTATATGTAGAATAACGGATACCCGGGAGTGAATTACAGGCTGGAATCTAAACAAGGGGTTCAGGGTTGTTATATATAGATTAACAGATACCTGGGAGTGAGTTACAGGCTGTAATCTAATCGAGGAGTTCGGGGCGCGGGTAGGGGTTATATATAGAGTAACAGATAACTGGGAGTTAATTACAGGCCGGAATATAATCGAGGGGTTTCAGTGTGTTTTGTATATAGAATAACAGATAACCGGGAGTGAGTTACAGGCTGGAATCAAATCGAGCGGTTCGGGGGAGGCTTTATATAAGAACATAAGAACATAAGAAAAAGGAGCAGGAGTAGGCCAATTGGCCCCTTGAGCCTGCTCCGCCATTCAATAAGATCATGGCTGATCTGATCCTAACCGCCAATCTACTATCACAGAACCATCTCCTGAACCTAACAGAATTGGACACACGAAATAGGAGCAGGATCAGGCTACACGGCCCCTGGGCCCGCTGCGCTACCCACAGGGCCATGGCCAATCCAAACCTACACTCATGTCCAAATTCCAGCCCGCTTTCCGTAACCCTTAATTCCCTTTACTTCTATGAAACTGTCTTTTCATGTTTTAAACTTATGTAATGATGTAGCTTCTACAGCTTTTCGGGGCAGCATATTTCATGGACCTACCACCCTCTGAGTGAAGTAGTTCCTTCTCATCTCAGTTTTGAAAGAGCAGCTCCTTATTCTAAGACTATGCCCCCTAGTTCTAGTTTCACCCATCATCGGGAACATCCTCCCCGCATCCACCCGATCCAAACCCTTCACAATCTTATATGTTTCAATAAGATCGCCTCTCATTCTTCTGAACTCCAATGAGTAGAGTCCCAATCTACCCAACCTCTCCTCATATGTCCACCCCCTCATCCCCGGGATTAACCGAGTGAACCTTCTTTGTACTGACTCGAGAGCAAGTATGTATTTTCTTAAGTAAGGACACCAAAACTGTATGCAGTATTCCACTTGCGGTCTCACCAATACCTTGTACAACTGAAGCAAATACCTCCCTATTTTTATATTCTATCCCCCTAGCAATGAAAGCCAACATTCCTTTGTCCGTCTTAATCACTTGCTGCACCTGCATACTAACCTTTAGAGTTTCGTGCACCAGGACCCCCAAATACCTTTGTACTTCAGTACTTTCCAATTTCTTGCTATTAATATAATAACTTGCTCTACTATTTTTCCTGCCAAAGTTCATAACCTCACACTTTCCAGTATTGTATTCCATCTGCCAAATCTCTGCCCACTTACTTCGCCTGTCTATGTCCCCTTGCAGATTTTTTATGTCCTCCTCACTCACTACTTTCCCTCCCATCTTAGTTTCATCTGCAAACGTTGATATGTTACAGTCGGTCCCCTCCTCCAAATCGTTAATATAGATTGTAAACAGTTGGGGATCCAGCAATGACCCCTGCGGAACACCACTAGTTACTGATTGCCAGTCTGAGAATGAACCATTTATCCCAACTCTCTGCCTTCTGTTAGATAGCCAATCCTCTATCCATGCCAGAATATTACCCCCAATCCCGTGATGTTTTATCTTAAGCAATAATATATGGAATAACAGATAACTGGGAGTGAGTTACAGACTGAAATCTAATCGAGGAGTTTCATTTTGGTTTGTATATGGAATAACAGATAGCCGGGAGAAAGTTACAGGCTGGAATCTAATCGAGGGGTTCGGGGGAGTGTTTATATATAAAATTACCGATAGTGGGGAATGAGTTACAGACTGGAATATAATGGAGGTGTTTTGGTGGTGTATATACAGAATAACAGAAACCCGGGAGGGAGTTACAGAGTGGAATCTAATCGAGGAGTCGGGGTGTATATATAGAATAACGGATACTCGGTGCGTCAGTTACAGGCTGGAATCAAATCGAGGGGTTCGGGTTAATTATGTCCTAATTGCCTCGCTGGATTATATCAGAGCTAACAAATGCGTTCTGAGGGTGAAGACTGCTCCAGGTTTAAGCTGGTCACATGCTTCAATCGCAGGTCTGTACAAGGTTGGCAGCTGCCACACTATTAATGGCATCGACGCTAAATGGAATGAAACAGCCAGTGATCCAATTCCTGATCACTTTCGAGTGTACCCTTCCCACCTGGTCACTGGGCCCGCATCTTGGCTGCGTAAGCCCAGGGTCAGGCACAACTGTGAGCACGGAGCCCACTGGCAGCCAGAGCGCTTGAGTTAATAATGTTACCATGTGTTCTTTGTTTATCTGTACCACGTTTTCTTATTGGATCGGTACCACGTGTTCTTGGTGTATCTGTACCACGTTTACATTGTCTACCTGTAACCCGTTTTATTTCTGTATCTCTACCAAGTGTCCTCTTTTATATGCAGCACGTGTTGTTTCTGTTGCAAAGAGACGAGCGAATATGCAGCTATTAAATTTACATGAAAAGGACCAGAACATGGAGAGGACGTTTCTCTGAATCTCAAAATTTCAGTTTCATTGTCTAAACGAAAAAATTATAACAACGAAGAGATACGACAATTTTTTACAATCAAGATATTGGAAACGCTCGTTGTTCTTGCTTGCAGTTTTTGCCCCAATATTCTCCACTTCCAACTTGAACGCTTGCTGGAGTTCGATTTCTCTAATCTCTCGCTTAAACTGTTTTTTTGCAGATCCCTCCCTTCACTACGAGGTTTGTCCCGAGGCCCAATACCCCGGAGTCTGCTCCTGTCCTCACAGGATATCGAAAAGGCTACTTGCCGCACGGTTCACTGAACAGCGATAAATACTATGGAAGAAATCCCCCTCTCTGACCCGGGGCTCCGAGTCCATTTGGATTCCCTCACCCAAGATTGATCAATGAGAGACGTGATTACTTTCGGAACTGCATTGCTCAACTGCATCGGTTGAAGCCATTGAGAGCAATTGTGCGATGCAACGCACTGCCACCCCCCGGATAACCTAAAGCTGATTATATGGCCCAGAATTTTGACTCGGAGGCTTGCCGCGGGGTTAAGTATCGCGCGCGATCTTACCTACCCCGCCTGCCGTTGTGTTTCGGGCTCACACGAACTTCGGCTCTTGGGCCTCTCCCTGGTGCCGGCGCGCAGTGTGTGCGTGTCCCAGAGGCGCAGTTAGTTCGATGCGACCTCTGGGATCACGTGGGACATGGAGAGCCAATGGCAGCAATCCATCTTTCATTCGTAGTTTTGACAGGAGAACTGTCAAAACTATGAATACAAATTGCCCCCAATAGAACAGCAAAACCTCAAATATTTTTTTTCCCAAAAACAACACATTAATAAAATAAATATAGTTAAATAAATTTAGCACTTTAAACAAAATTTAAAATTTTGAATTTTTTTTAATTCTTTTTAAAAGTTAGAAAAATAAACTTACCTTTCTTTAAAGTCTCTAAAAAAGATAAACCTGTTGAAAAAAAAATAATACTTAATTAACTACTTACCTTGTTAAAAGAGGGTCTTCCGCCTGCTTTCTTCATGTGTAAAATCTTCCATGCTTACCTTCGCGTTGAAACCAGAAAAAAACCTAAGTGTGCTGCGTGCGCACAGTCTGTAGTGCGCACGCGGTTCACGTAGGAAACCGCCCCCGCTGCGCCATACCGGAAGTGCCGGTTTCCCGCGCATGCGCAGTGCATGCATGAAACCGGCACTTCGGGACCTAATACGCGAGAGTACACAGTTCGTACTCTCCCGTATTCAGCCGAATTTTTGGCCCATTACCTAAGGAGGAAGCATCCGCGGACGAAGGAATGGGTAGGAACGGGGAACCGTGCACTCTGGTCTCCATAATGCTACATTTCCGAGTGTCCATCTGATAGATACAGTTCAAGGGAGATCTGACGAACACTTCACAGCCTCCTCATCAGATTAGACATATTAAACACGCAATACACTGTTGGAAGGTTTGGACCAATCGGTGCAGTGCAGCCCATGTTGCCGCCTGTGAACACAAAAAAAATTCAAGCTACTGCCTTTGTGTTGACTATTGCCTGTTATTGAATCACTCCGAGCTGCTTCCAGCCATATTATGCAATGTATTAATAGACTATTAAACAGGAGAGCCAACTGGGTTATTAAAGCGCTTTCACTGTCAGGATGATTAGTAAACATTTTTTGGGCAAATTGCAGGCCCACATAGTGGTTGTGTTAATGGATTAGTAAACCAGAGGCCTGGACTAATGATCCGGAGACATGAGTTGAAATCCACCACGGCAGCTGGGGGAATTTAAATTCAGTTAATTAAATAAATCTGGAATAGAAAGCTAGTATCAGTAATGCTGACCATGAAACTACCAGATTGTCGGAAAAACCCAACTCGTTCACTATTATCCTTCAGGGAAGGAAATCTGCCGTCCTTACCCGGTCTGGCCTACATGTAACTCCCGAAGCAGAGCAATGTTGTTAACTCTTAACTGCACTCTGAAATGGCCGAGCAAGCCAGTCAGTTAACGGCAATTAGGGTAGGCAATAAATGCTGGCTTTGGAAGCGAAGCCCACATCCCGTGAAAGAATAAACAAAGTGAAGCTGGGGGAGGGCAGTAAATGGTGGCTTTGCCAGCGTCGCTCACACCTGAGAGCTATTTGAAAAAGGCCCCTGCATTTTCCCCAGGGCTAATTTTCGAATGTTTACCCATTCTGAACATCTTGATTCTTCTTGAAATATGATTCCCGCCGATAGCTCTCAAATGATCAGACCTAAGCTTTCAATCATCAAAGCGAGTGGCGGCTGGATTTTTAACAGGAGCGGTAGCCCTGACTGAACTTGAAGTGCTGAGCCCAGTTGAGCTAGAGAGCGGACAGACTTATTGCTGAATTGGTCCTTGGTTTTTCAGACGGTTGGACAATCAAAAATCGCAATTTAAATTGCAGTTTGTTGTAATTTCTCTGATTCCTCCTGAAAGCCGAGCTCTTGCTTGTGCCATGATCTGTTTGGATGAAGGGTTCGCAATCCAACAGCGCCACAGAATGGCAGGCAGACAGCATTACATAGGCGATTTGTCACTGCATCATCAGACACATCTGAGTCCAACAGGGGCTTAAATCCTGCATCTTGCGCAGACAAACTGTTAGTTTACCTCACTCTCCCCAACATAGACTGTTTAAGTATGTACAGGTGCGTTGACCGATGCAGATGTGGTTGGAGAATGTGCTCTGCTTGAAGAGATGCACTTGCTTCCTTTGTCCATTAGATGTCGTGCGCCGTGATCTGGTCGCTTTGCGCACATCCTTTCGATGGAAGGAAAAGCGACAAAGGACATTTGAACCACTTTGCAGAGAAAGCACAGGAAGCTTCATTTAGCTGAGTGGAATCTGAACCGGAAAACGTAGTGACGCTTGCAAAGGTCCCGTTGGAATGCCTGTTCGTATTAGCCACACATCCTGTGTGTATTAGGTTGAATTATATTTAAGGGTGGCGATTTACCATGGTGACTCTTTGCTTCACTTCATGCTTATTATCTGGTTGCCGTTTGAACAGAGTCATTTTATGGCAATCAGCGTGCTTTGTTAATTTAACTGGGACTTTGGAATGTGTTACACTGTGACGGCAAATAAGTTAATGTAAAAAAAAATACAAAATCAAATAATTGCGGATCCTGGAAATCTGAAAAAAAAACAGAAAACACTGGAAATACTCAGCAGCTCAGGCAGCATCCGTGGAGAGAGAAACAGAGTTAACGTTTCAGGTCGGTGAATTTTCATGAGAACTGGAAGAGATTAGAGATGTAACAGGTTTTAAGCAAGTGCAGAGGCAGGGAAAGGGGGAGGGGAGGAAACAACAAGAGGGAAGTTCTTTGATAGGGTGGAAGGCAGTACAGATTAAATGACAATAACGATGATGGTGCGAGGTGAAAGTTTGGTATGGGACAAGTAAATAAACAAAAGATGGATTTGGAGGAGATGTAAATGGGAATAGCAGAATCATCATCATCAGCTTCCGTCCGAAAAAATGCGGGCAGAGATTATGAACTGAAATTGTGGAACTCAATGTTAAGTCCCGAAGGTTGTAAAGTGCCTAATCGAAAGATGAGGTACTGTTCCTCGAGCTTCCATTGAGCTTCATTGGAACAATGTAGGATACGGAGGAAAGAGCGGTCAGAGTGGGAATGGGGAGCTGAATTAAAGTGTGTTTCTTACTTTACAAACCGGTAGGGAATGCAATGAGAGTAATGCAAGGAACAAGAGTTCAAATCCAAACATGGCACTTTGAGTATGTGAATGCAGGTTTTACAAATCTGCACTTAAAAAATCTGGAACCTCAGAGAGTGACATTGTAGCTGTCGAATGCCACTCAGTCGAATCAAATTCTGTGCGGCCATGGATGAGAATGAAATACATCCTTTGCCATCGTACGTCTAGGTAGCGTGTCGAAAAATATTCTAATCATGAAGCTCAAGTTGAATTACTCGCAGACACACCTCTTCATAATTCCTTCCTTTCAGAAGGATACCGATGGAATCAAAATAAATAGAAAGTTTAGCTGCTGTAGTGAAGGGAACTGGTGGAAGTTGACTGGAACATGCAGGTTTATTACACTGGGCTGGGAGAGTGTGCAAATCTAACCCCACAACCGACATAGAGAGGCAACGGTATCCGGCAGGGCTATTTAACAACAAAATAGGGAGGGGACCCCTCCAGAGACTTGAGCACAAAAATCTAGGCTGACAGTCCAGTGCAGTACTGAGGGAGCGCTGCACTGTCGGAGGGGCAGTACTGAGGGACTGCTACACTGTCGGAGGGGCAGTACTGAGGGAGCGCCGCACTGTCGGAGGGGCAGCACTGAGGGAGTGCCGCTATGTCGGAGGGGAAGTACTGAGGAAGCGCAGCACTATTGGAGGGACACTAATGGGGGAGCGCTGCACTGTGGGAGGGGAAATACTGAGGGAGCGTGGCATTTTCGGAGCACTGTACTGATGGAGCGCTACACTATTGGAAGGGCATTACTGAGGGGGTGCTGCATTGTCGCAGGTCCAATACTGAGGGAGCGCCGCGCTGTCCGAGGAGCATTACTGAGGGAGCGCAGCACTGTCGGAGGGGCAGTACTGAGGGAGTGCTGCACTGTCGGAGCTGCCGTCTTTCGGATGAGACGTTAAAGCAAGGCCCTGTCTTCCCTGCAGGTGAACGTAAAAGATGCCATTGCCACTATTTCGAAGAAGAGCAGAGAATTTTCCCCGGTGTTATTGAACAATATTTATCACTCAATCAACATAACAAAAACAGATGATCGGGTCATTATCAAATTGCTGTTTTTGGGAACTTGCTGTGCACAAATTGGCGGCCACGTTTCCTACATTACGCCAGCGACCACACTTCAAATGTACTTCATTGGCTGTAAATCACATTGGGACGTCCTAAAAGGCGCTATAGAAATGCAAGTGGGATCAGATGATTTGTTTTAGCTGCATACAGGTCCTCTTCACTTTGAGCTGACTGGTTTGATGGAGCCCCTCTCACACCAGTGTTTCTATATTTGTCTTGGCTCTGTAACAGAAGGTATTGCGTTAGATGTGGAGGTACTGAACCGTGTGAGAGTGCGCTTACTGTACCAGAATAACTCGTTTTATTCCATCACTGCCGCCATTCTAATTATCCTGTTACGCTACTTCTGCCTCCAAAAGGAAACCTTGGGCTTCTGCTAGCCCCGAGGACCGGCACGCAAAGAGTTATTGCCCCCTCCTTAACACTTAGCCGACTGATTTAGATAGCGTCGCGAACGTTCTGAGGAGCGGTACCAAACAACATTTGAGACCGACCAATAATGTCCCTTTATAAATGTATTAGGTTCATTTCCCACTTACATTGTACAGAAATTTGTGTGGAGCTGTTTGCGGTACCCAGGTTATTTTCAGCCACGCATCAATACTCCCCCTCATCTTCAGAACTAATGCTGTGAAATATCGGCTTTCGTTCACCGGTGGAAGACCTGCTGATCTCTTTATCATCTCGGAGCAATGTTAAACTGACAGGCGGGATCCCCAGGGCCGTTCAGTATAATAATAACGATCTTCCTTCCACTGTTACAACAGAGCAATTATCGCTTGGTTTCCACAGTGCATCTGAAACACGCAAGAACATTGGTGTTACAGGAAAATGTCGGAGCAGAAGTTTAGAAACCAATCCGGTTGAAAACCAACGAAGAATATTAAAGCAGATCTGGTGTTTATATTGTCAACTGTAAATTGAAAAGCCAGCTTGAGATTGTTGTTGTTCCATCGACAAGCTTATTTAGATCTGAAGCATGCTTTAACTCAACCTTTCCTCCTCTTCTCTTCAAGGAGTTGTAGTGACTTCCTGGATGTGGTTCTGCTCCACCGATACGTCAATCAAGCGGCCATTCCTCCCAGAGCAAGAACAGTGGGCTCTCACATCCCTTAAGCAGAGCTGTTGAGGCCAATTGTAGTAACCCGACCATCGCCCCAGCCAACTCGACACAGACCATCTGTGTCAGGTACTCTCTGGCTGCAACTATATCAGGAATTAGGAGCCTTTGGAATAACATTTGACGTAAAAGACAACGATGGAGCGACCAATATTACTCTATGGGTCTGTGTCAATGTTAAACAATAGAACTTACAATAAATCTCGGACAGTCAATTTGATTAATTGATTATAGAAACATACGCCATTCTGCACTTCGAGTCTGTTCCACGAATCAATTAGATCATGGTTAATCCATATCGTAACTCCTTCTACCCGCCTTTGCTTTATTGTAACCCTTAATAGCCTTAACAAATAAAAAATCTATCCATCACAGTTTTGACATTTTCAATTTTCCAGGCCAGCTATCACTCCCCTGAGAATAAGGACAAGTTTGGATCCAATCTACCAACAGGATAGCAGAATGAAGGTTACAGCAGTTACTTACAGTCCAGATGTAAGTGTTTCTTGAACGGTAACCACGACACCATCAACAACAAGCTTACATCCCATCCTTTTCCCTTTACGGTCCAGTGATGGAGTGAACGTGAATGTTGATGAAACCGTCCAGGAACCATTGACATTTTTCCACTGTGTCTTGAAGATTTAATCTCTTGCAGTGAATGAAGTTTATCCTCGTCCTGAATCCACATCAGTTCATGTTTGGCGGACGGGAAACTGGTGGTGACTGAGCAGGTCAAATGTGCTGTTTGTCCAGCAATCAGTTCCCCAGAGACTGATATCCATGACTTATCTGTAAGGAGAGAAAGAAATTCGCGTCACAGTGGCTTGCAATACAAAAAAAAGTGGAGTGAAAGTCAAGGCGATTCAGCCCAACGCCTGAGATAATATCTTGAATAAATATTACTTTTTTTTGCACTTGATCTCTTGTGACGGACACGAAGTCGATGGGCCGAATGATCTCCTTCTGTGCCGTTATGATTCTATGGTGCAGGGGAAGGAGCCAATTGGCAGTTATTACTTAACGGTTAAGGAATCAATCGGTTGATGTATGTGTTCCTGCACCGAATTATCACCCACTATATCACATGAATTATTCATTGCTGGCCTGTTTCTTATAGTTCAGTCACCACTCTATTGCACACAAGTGATTTAACTCAACATTAGGTCTGACAAACATAGAAAACTGGGTCCAAGATTATGTTCCATATCTGCAGTTGGGATAGAATCTTGGATACTCTTATACTAATGGCTCAGTGTCACTTGAAACGCTTAATTTACCCTATGAGGCACAGGGGTGAATTTAACACTTGCTTCTCATTAATTTGACCTCGTTTAATGTCGTGTAGGGAGCCCTGCAGATGGTCTTCAGGGAGAGGAAAAGGTTAACTATCCTCGTTTGTTTCCATTAACAACAGAGCGAAAGTGCAAAGATATCAAAAGAAAGCAAGACCCGGTTAGGGGTTCAAGCCGCACTTCAGAGACTAAAGCACAAGCTGTAGCCTGGCACTCCATTGCAGTACTGATGCAATGCTACAATGCTGGATATGCCATCTTATGGATGAAACGTTAAACCGATGTCCCGTCTTCCCTCACAGGTGGATGTAAAATATCCCAATGTATTATTTCAAATGCCCCGTGTCCTGGTTAACATGTTGCATCAACCAGCACCTAAAACAAATCATCTGATCCCTATTGCATTGCCGAGATATCGCTCCTATCCTTAAATGTTGTCCACTTATTCCCTCTCAGAAGTACAAACACTGACATTTTTGTCTTGAATCCACTAAGGATTGAATTTTGACCCGCCCGTCTTTACATCTGAATACAACATTTTGTGTTTCTCTTTCTAACTGAACATTAAAGCATACTTCTGTAAGTGTGTAAGAATGGCAGTGCTGAATATCTGTTCAGGTCAAAACATAACAAGTCAACTGGTTCAGATGGGATGCATCCTCGGTTGCTCAAAAGCTAGGATGGATATAGCAGAAGCTCTGACCACAATCTTTCAATCCTCCTTGGATATTGGAGTGGTACCAGAAGACTAGAGCATTTCAAATTTTACACCGCTGTTCAAAAAAGTGGAGACGGATGAACCTTGTAACTAAAGCTTAATCAGTCTAACGTCAGTGGTGGGAAAGCTAATTAAGTCAACTGTGAAGGACGAGATTAATTCTCACTTGGAGACGCATGGATTTATTAGGGACAGCCAGCAGGGCTTTGTTAAAGACAAATCGTGACTGACTATCCTGATTGAGTTCTTTGATGAAGTAATAGAGAGGGTTGATGAAGGTAATGCAGTAGATGTTGTATATGTGGACGTTCAAAAGGCATTAGATGAAGTAACTCATAACAGATTATTCGGAAAATAGAAGAACAGTGTATTTAAAGGATGGTGCCCACGTGATTACGAAATTGGTTAAGGGATATGAGGCAGAGAGTCGTGGTGAACGGCTGCTTTTCTGATATGAGCGAAGTATGCTGTGGGATCCGCCAGGGGGTCGATATTAGGACCATTGCTATTCTTGTTCTATATAAATGATCTGGACGTGGGTATTGGGAGTAACGTTTCGAAGTTTGCTGGTGAGACAAAATTTGGCAACGTATTATATGTTGAGCATGATTATAGCAGACTTCAGAAGGACATCTACAGACTGTTAAAATGGCCAGGCACATGGCAGATGCAACTTACTGCGGATAAGTGTGAAGCAGAAATGCACTTTGGGAGAAATATATGGAGAGATCACATACTCTAAATAGTACTATTTTGAGGGAGGCTGCAAGAACAGAGGGACATGGGGTACATATTGACAAATCTTTGAAGATGGCAGGGTAAATTGATAAGGCGTTTAAAAAGAAAGTTCATAGGATACTTCGGTTCTTTTTACATAGGGCATTGAAAACAAAAACAAGGAAGTCATGCTCAAGTTTCACAAACCTCTGGTTTGGCCTCAGCTGGAGTTTTGTGTGCAGTTCTCGGCACTACACTTGAGGAAGGAGATCAAGGCCTTGGAGGAGGTACAGAAGAAGTTTGCCAGGTTAATACCAGGGACGAGGAAGTTCAGATACGTGAAGAGATTGGAGAAGTTGGGCTTGTTCTCCTTGTAGCAGAAAAGGATAACGGGAGACCTAACAGTGTTATTCAAAAGTGAGGGGTTTTGATAGAATAATTAAGGAGAAACCATTTCCTCTGGCTTTTGGGTTGGTAAACAAAGATCTCACATTTAAACCAATTGGCATAATATCTCGTGAGGAAATGGGGAAAAATGTCTTCTCCCAGAGGGTTGCTAAGATTTAGAATGCACCACCTGAAAGGATGGTGGAATCCGTTTCAATGGGGAATTTTTAAAAGCAATTGGAGCTGTCCTAAAACAAGGCTGATTTACAGGGTTCTGTGGAAAAAGATGGGGAGTGGGACTGAATTGTATAGCTGTTTCAGAGAGCCGGCACAGGCGTGGTGGGCCGAATGGCCTTCTTCTGTGCTGTAAAATTCTATGATTCAATGATTCTATTCTACAACACACTCATTGGTATCATGCAGTGTACCAGCCCTGCCGCTGTAGCCTGTGACTTCGGCCAAGAGTCACAAGAAATATTTACATTTAAGCTCAAGTTAAATGGCACTGAGGAGATGGACGATAAACTAAAAAGGAACAATTCAAAAAACATACATAAAACAGAAAGGGTGATCTTAGACCCGGTAGAATATCCTTCTATATTATTGTGGGCGGTGATGACCTTCAATATAAAATAATAGGCACCTTGATCGCGCTTGCTGATGTCCTTTAACCTTAAAGAACATTGTTTCTTTATAAATTCGCTGGTGAACTCAGCTCGACCGCTATATTTCAAGGGCACTTTGTCTGAATCCCGGGAATCATAGATAATCGAGACCCCTGAATTTCCAGGATGAGGACCACCCTTTAACCACATACCCTGTGGACTGCGTCCAGAGGAGGGATAATCAGATGTACACTGATCTCTGCAAATGACCCGTTCACCGCCGACACCTTCCACGGCACCTTCACAGACCATCGTGAACTATGGACAACTGATGAAAAAATAGAAATTATACACTCATTGAAATCCGCAATAATATAGCAATTAAAAAAAACCCTGACCGACAAGTTAAAAACTATTATTTTAACTTTTAAACACCCACTAACATATTCATTAGTACATCTAATGAAATGCATGCAATTTTCTCCAAAACTCTTTACATTTTATTCAATATTACATTGCAAACCAATAATTCATAGTGCAATTATCAAATGAATCCTTTATAATACCTAATAAAGTTCTGAATAAAATATACATTAAATACCCACAGTCTGAGTGCACAAATTATTGACTAACCATGTGCTATGGCTAAAACATTGTTATTTCGTGTGAAATAAATTATTAAAAATGAAAATTTTACTTCGCTAAATATCAGAATGGAAATAAATCTAACACTCTTCATGACTGGTGCAGTTTGACGATGTCAAAATGACATAAATTGTTTTTATCTCAGATATAAGTGATGTAGTTTCTGTGTTCGGTTCGCCAGTAATATATTGGAGTTCGTAATGAATCGAATCACAATATTATGAGGTCAGCTGTTCGCCACCCACCAATCACTGGGAACCGTGGTAGATCACACAGCTTTCGCCACTCCTCAAATGTTGGTGATCTAAACTGCTGGAATACTGGGACTCCTTAAATATAACAGTTTATATCAGTGTGTGGCCAACTGTTGCACGATATATGAGGCTCACTTACTGCTAAAGAACCCTGAGCAGAGATATATCCAGCCACCTCATCATCTGCACAGTTGCAGGACAGGCAGTGGCACTTTAGATTGCAAGATCTAAAATTGCCTTCTACATCAACTTTAGACGCCTCGACTCTCAACGTCCACACACTGAGCTAATTATCAGCGCTTGAACTGCGAGCGTTTCAAGTCTGAATCTGTGGTTAGTTATGTAGCCGTTGTCGACAGACGTGTGGGTTGATCACCTTCAGTAGTTCGGGGGCACAACACGTATCTGAAATGTCAAATGTTCAATTGTTTCTCAGAAAACAGTTACAAGAGCGTAAACTGTCATTTTTATAAGTGACTTCAGCTCTTTATATTAACATTCCAGCGAGCTGAAATCTGCTGAAATTAACTCATTGAGATCCGAATTGCTACAATGAGAGGTTTATGAAGATTCTGACTTTAGTGTTAGAACTGTGAGGTGTGACTTGAGCTTTTAGATTCGAGTCTCAGCGCTGCTGGAAAGAATGTGGATATTTTTTATCTACGGGAACAAATCCCTGCGATGTGTTTTCAGAACCAGGTCTCAGCTTGGCTTTACTGACTAGTTTAGGGATGTGTGTTCAGACACAGGTCTCAGCTTGGCTTTACTGACTAGTTTAGGGATGTGTGTTCAGACCCAGGTCTCAGCTTGGCTTTACTGACTAGTTCAGGAATGTTTGTGCAGACCCAGGTCTCAGATTGCTTTAACAATAAAATAAGCCATAATGTCTGGTCAATCCCAGAGTGGCGTTTGGGGCAATGCAACCTGCTCAATGAAGCTCCACACAAGGCCTAGTTTGCTGAGCTTCCTTCCTACATTTCAATTCTTCACTGTTTACAGGCCACTAAGGACATGCATTTTTTGCTAAAGTTCATCTCTTATTATCGTTACTTTCTGAATTTGTACCTAATACCTTCATGTTCACTGTGCATATCTTTACAGTCTCCCTCTCGCTGTGTTCCTCTCCTATTCTCTCGGTGCCTAGTTCTAACTAGTTTAGTAAAGGTGGCAGGGATTTTCCGCTGGTGGATTAATTGCAAACGGCACACAGAATACGCTGCAAATTGTGCCAATTTAACGAGCTAAAGTTACGTTCAAGTTTCCACTCACACTTTGAAGAGCATAAGCCCCCAATGTTAACTCTCCCATGAACCTGGGCAATTGAGCGGAATCGATGCGTGGCTGGAACAGGGGGCATTTCCACAGCATCGCAAAGCGGGGTGGGTTTCTTGAGAAATAAGCCATTCTTACGCTTCTCTGATTGGCCAGTGAGGATGACGTGCCACCAATCTAATAAAAATTAACACAATTGCCCCATTTTTACTCAGAATCAAAAAGGTCCAAATTGTCATTAAATATAAGGAGAAACTTTGTGAAATTATAACATTTTTGGTCGTATCGACAATGCTCTCTCGTCCCTCCGGTGTCCACCGCTCGCGGAAGGCCTCAGGCATACCGAGAATCACCGCATGCTCCCACTCAAGGAACACAGGAACGTGTTGGGAGGCAGGCAATCAGACCAAATGGTCCCCTGGAACGGGTGCTGCCTGGACCTGTGAATGGCCACCTTGACCAAGCCCAGGAGCTGACCCACGAGGAGGTCCGGCCAATTCCCCTCCGCACCCGGTGGCCAATGAAAATTACTGTGTCTCCCGAAATTGACCACACTGATCTGTTTGGCCGAAACTATTGGTTAAATCAATTTTATCTGTGTCTGTTACAGCAATACTTGTATTTATGACAGGAACCTTAAATCCATTTCACACGTCCCAGACCTCATAACTAAATTTCAATAAATGCACTGCAACAAATAGGGTGGAATTTGTGTTTAGTTCTGCAAAATTACTGAGCTTGAGTGTGAATGTAAAGAGTTAAATCAATTAGAAGAAAGGCTGTTTACCACAGCGTCAAACGATTAACTGTCAAACAGATCCTATCTATGACATCAGAGATGCATATTAGAGCGCTCCTCAACGAAGGAAACGAAACCACACGTCCACAGACTGCAGCAGGCTAACTAACTGTCGTTACACCTCTGCAACATTCATCTGATATTAGCTGCCTGAAAGCTGAATATGTGTGAAATGTGAGTCAGAGTCATCTGCAAGCGTGGGCTTCGCATTCTGTCGCAGCCGCCTACATATCAGCATCATAAGTAACTGTACATTTCGTGTTTGTATGTGTTTGTTCGAGAGAGAGAGAGATAGATGTTGTTTCTGTATTAAGTATTATTTTGCAGCGGTTAAACTTACCGTAACATCATATTCTGTTACAGTCGGTCACACGCAGCCCATGCACATGATGTGCTAGCTGCCTACCTCACCAACGGAGCTGATTGAGTGAGCACTGTTCCTACACATCGGTAGCAACCGAATCGGACTTCCCCCATAGTCTGATGCTGATTAGCAAAGAAATCCAAGATGTGACTGGAAAGAACAATGCTTAAATCTGAATGGTGTAAATTATAAACTGGGTTCTTCATTTTGCGAGTGAAATCGGCAGCAGTGTCCAGCCATGAGGAGTTGCGTGCTGCTGCCTCTCATAATGTTGACAGAAGGTACATTTCTGATGTTTTTTTTACAATTTCTGCAAGGGATTTATATCTTGTGGGAAAGGAGCAGCAAAATAACGAATATGAATGACTTTTTTGTTATTGATTTCAGAACTTGTGAAATAGGAATTTCATGATTGTTTAACGCGTGCATTGTTGTTGTATTATAGCGTATACAGCCTATTCAAATAATATTTAAATACAGGAATTTCAAAATAATTTTTATTGTAAAGCACATTTAATAAAATTGACTTCATATTGTTTGATTGATTCAAATGAGCTTCAATAGATGTTTAATATTTATTTTAATCAATATTTTAACATATATTTAATGAGAATTTTTATTGGGCGTTCGCTTACTTGTTAGTGGAAATGTATTCGTTTTTTAGATGAGTATTAATTTTTTATATTGCCGGTTCATAAATCTCCCATCAAATAGCTATTCCTATGGCCAATTCCATAGGTGTTGTGATTGGAAATGATTCAGTATTTTTTCTTGATTTTCAAGAGACCTTCACTGATATTTGAATTGCTATTGTGATGGGCGACTATTTGTCAATTAACAAATACTTTAATGGATGACAAAGATGCTGAAATGCATTTTGAGTGACTAATGAAAGGGTGTCTAAATTATTTTTCTCAGTTGTTTTTAGTGCTGAATTCTCTGTGATGATACCAAAAGCTGTGTCGGCGGTGGCCGGTTCATGTGCAGAAATCCGCTGTAGGTTTGGTTATCCAGACTATCGGAGAATCGGTGATGTGACGTGGTTAAAGAGGGAACATGCTCCTGGTAACCAAGGTTACTCCATTATCTATGATTCTAAAGATCCATACAGGCTGCATTATAACTATCGTGGAGGAGCTGAGTTCAAGTGTAACATTGAAAAGAAACAATGTTCCCTCCTGCTAAAGGATATCAGGAAGAGTGATGAGGGTACATACGAACTCAGCATCGCGAACGCTTCGGCCTGGTCTATTAATGGACGTCGCAGTCAGCGTCCTCACGTATTTCTTTCTGTTTTAGGTGAGTATTCCATTTGATCCTTTTTTTGTACATTTTCACTCCAGTGCTTCAGTATGAATCAACCTATGTGCAAAGTGGCCATATATTATAATATTCCTTACCGATCTCAAAGGGTAGTTGAAACAAAGGTTGCAAGGATACTGATAAGGGTCGAAGATGTCTGATATCCTAAACACAGAAGTATACAGACATTACAACAGTAAAACAGGCCATTCGGCCCAGCCAGTTTGTGTTGCTGTTGGACCTTCTCATGAGCAACACTCCGAATCGCATTTGCCTGCTCAGTTCACATATCCCTTTATTGCAATTCTTTTCCAACACGTGTCGAACCAATTAAGAAATATCCACATGAGGCTAGATTCGTACTTGTTGACTGAACCTAAAACTGACGTTGTAGGTCGTACTTACAATACATAATCCAGCAGCTCATTATTTCCAATGAAATGAAAGGTAATGAAACTAGGCCGGTAATCTGGAATGAGAGTTTTGACCAGGGCGGCCATTTCAAATTCTACTTCAATCTGCTTCTGTCTCCTCTGTCCTGTTGCTTAATAAGTTTAAGCACTTCTGTCAAATCATCCCAAAGTCTTTTTTATCCTTATTAGATCTGCCCCAATTATTAAATACTTGCTTGGTATTTATACATCCTCATACCAGCCAGAAACTACGCGAAGCCGCCCTAAATCCTTCCTCTAGTCTGGAGCCCAATAACCGCATTAACACTCCAACTGTGAACTGACTGCTGCTCTCGCTAAAATCTCCACTGATCTCGAATTTATATTATTGATCTCTTGCCATTAAACCCAGAGCTCTAGAAACATCTTCATACACTTTCCCACTGGAAGTGCCACTTTTACTCTCTCATGAACCTGACCCCAAAATCCTCCGCTCTTCCACATCTCCCAGCTTTCTACCGTTCAAATTAGCATCTCCCAACTCATATATTCTGACCTTTAATTATATCTGCATCTTCTGTCCCCATTCTACTATATCTCCTGTATCCGTTTGTAACTCGCTATAGTTCTCTATTTATCAACTGGGAGTTGTACTTGCAAGTTTGGCATGGGTGTCAAACTGCAGATATTGGATTCGCCTCTAATTGTACACCACGCCCAATTTTCATTTTGATAGAATCCAATTAATTCCTGACGGGAAATTTTGACATCATTCTCTTGCGCGTCTCTCCAAATTATTGATGCACACAGTGAGTAGAAGAAATCCCACAGGACAACCCTGTGGGACACCGTACTGGATCCAGCTGTTCTGAGCAACTGCGCTTAACAGCGACTCACTACATCGTCCCTTCTGAACAGTTTGTATTGTAATTTCTCCCTAATCCTTAAATACAAACCTCTTAATATCTTCTCCAATAATCTCCTGTGTTTACCGTCTGCCATCGCTGCTTGATCACATTTCAAATTACTTCTTGGTGAAGCGTCTTTTGACGCCGCGAGTACTTAAAAGGCGTTGAATTAATTCAGTCTTTGTTCGTGCCTTTCCCTATCCAGCGCTCATTTACCCCGCTTTTAATTAGATCTTAATTAAAAATTAGATATTTCAGTTACGTGAAAAACTGTTCAAGTTATCATTTATTTTTTCATTCAAATTCCACGGCTATAAATATTATTTCTGCTGAAGCCTTCTTCAAATTTACACGCGAGGAACCTGGGCTGGTTCTCCAACCCAAGGTGGTGTTACCCGTCGTTTGTCTGGTCTTTCTATGTCTTGAGCATTGTCGTTCTATATTGACGTTTCTTGACAGCAGAATCGAGATCTCTCTGGGTCTGCATTAATCACCATCACATAGGCAATTGCTGGTGCAGAACGAGGTGTACGAAAGGATGAAATATTCGTGACATTTTGAGGAGATAACGTTAATTCAAAGTCCAGCGTGCAAAATTTGTTCACTGGACAATATCCATAATACAAATAATTTGGAGATAATAAGACTCATGGTTATATTAAGTGTGGCCATATGTTAACCTATGAGGCATAAAACTGCTTTACAACTGCGAAGAGTAATTCAGAATGGTGAACACACTTGCAAGACGTAGCAGAGAGAAATGAACAAAATCTGATTTTCTTGTTATTTCTATCTCAGATGTAGTTGTAAGCTATCAATCGCCCGTTTTAACATTGAAATGTACCTAACAAGCTGTTTTTCTCCCGTTTTTATAGAAAAGCCAGAGATTGCAGGTTATGGGGAATTGATCGCTGGACAAAAAGCACGATTGAAATGTTCCGTCACCCACAACTGCCCGGATGGCAAACTGAAACTGAAGTGGATTAATTACGATGTGTCCCTTCCTCCCCCAATGGATACTCAAGATGGAGCAGAAATTAGCAATGAAAGTTCAGGTTCTCGGACAGTTTCATCCGTGATCACCTTTACACCATCATCTGCTCATGACGGGAAAATTCTGGGATGCACAATTCTAATTGATGGTATCCTAACTCCTTCGGCACAAAATCTTACCTTGGAGATTAAAGGTAAGTGTCCGATCTAAAGTAAACAGATTTATCCTGTAGGACAACGGGCTCCAAATTTTACAATTTTCCAACAAGTAATTTATTTGGGGTGAGAACTGCATCAAAGAATGCATCATGAAAAGCTTAGCCTCTGTACCAGGAGAGCTCACTTCAATAATCAAAAGTTCGGAATGCCTCTCATCTAATGCTCATCAGTCAGATTACATTAGAAACATTCATATCCATGAATCAATGATTTTGCCTACAACAGATTTTTTAATGTGATTGTTAATCTTTATTCTAAGAACTTCCAGTCAGGTTCTGAGTTTAGTCAGTCATAAATGGAAGCCATGATGCGGAGATGCCGTTGTTGGACTGGGGTGGACAAAAATGAGAGGTCGCACAAAACCAGGTTATAGTCCAACAGTTTTATTTAAAATTACGAGCTCGTAATTTTAAATAAAACTTTTGGACTATAACCTGGTGTTGTGCGACCTCTCATAAATGGAAGGAACAAAGGCCATGCCAAGTTAGGATCTGAAACGATGATACCCGATCTCAGCTCTGGGTGGGCTTAATAAGAACTTAAGAATTCGGAACAGGAGTAGGCCATACGTTCCTTCGAGCCTGTTCCGCCACTCCGGCAATCATGGCTAATCATCAATCTGAACTCCAATTTCTCGCCCGATCCCCATACCCAATATAATGAATAAAGTAGGGGCTCAATTATGCTTATTCGACAATCACATTTTGCATCAACGGCTGTTTCAGATGGACTGGAATTCCCAACGTTCTACTGCACTATAGTAGCTGTGGAAGGAAGTTCATTATTATTATACTGCACGGCCTGTGGGAAACCCCTGGTCAGTTCAAGATGTGTGAAAAATGGTGAAGAGATCAGCAGGTCTTCCACTGGTGAACTAAAGCAGATATTCCACAGCATCCGTTCTGAGGACGACGGTGAATATTGGTGCATAGCGGAAAATGCCGTGGGCACCACAAACCGTTCCACACAAATGTCTGTACAATTTAATTATGTATTAATTTATCAATTAGATAGCAGCCTTTCAGTTCACGAACTCTGGATTAAATACCAATTTTCTCTTGCCTGCTTGCTGGAAGGCGCCCATGTGCACGAGTTAGGAATAGTTTCACCCCTTCCAGCGGAAATAGCGGGAAACTACCTCGATGGCAACAAAAATGGAAACTAACCCGGCATCTCGCTCAGTATGACAGGAGTGGAATATGGCACAATGTCTCATAAATGCAGCAGGTCTTACATTTATGAGGTTGCGACACAAGCACATTTACTGGGACCTTTCCTCTACAACTAATTGTTCATAAATTATATTCGTCGTCCTAAATAAGCAACTTTCCAATCCTTAGAACTGACTTGCAGGAATTTGATGAGCACAAATTCTCTCCAAAAAAAGTGTGATAAAATGTTGTTAAGCCATCTCCTGTTACTTGTATTAATGTTGATTGAATAGTGTAATATTCTCGCGAATTGGTTCTTTGAAATGTCTCCTTGAGAGCCGGACGTTCATTGAAGAATCACATCAGTCCACCACACATGAAGATGTTTAAAACAGGACACAAAGTGAAGACATTGAAATAAATTGACCTTTTAAAACAGTGACGTTTGAGACACCTTTTTGGGTATACTATGCAGAATCAAATCTCTGAGCTAGCTCCGTCTGAGGGACCCTCACAACATCTGTCAGGAGATGTATTGATGGACTGAACACACATTTATTTAATGTTGATTTGTTCCTAACGAGCTCACCTGTTATAAGTGGAAATATAATAAAACATGAACTGGTGCAACATAGGCTGCTTCATCTTAAAATATAACAACCAGAACTATTATTGTTATTTCAACTCATTACTTAATTTTATTTCGACACTACGGCAGTTTACATGATCATTTACTGTTGAAGTTTCCATTTTTTGTAGATAAACCCACAATTTTAGCAGGCCCGACATGCACCAGCTCTGAGAATTGGACGAATTGTAGCTGCCGGATCAGAGCCAATCCCCCGGGAAACATCACGTGGGGCCTCAATGGGAGAATCCTCACTGGGGACAGGTCAGATGTGGAAATCATCTCCTGGGCGGTGAATAGTCGACTCATGGAGAGCTCCCTGAGACTGACTCACCCAACCGGAAACGGAAACCTGATCTCATATGTTGCAACAAACAAGCACGGTGATTCTGTCAGTAAATACCATCTCCACTCTAAGGGTACGTGTTTACTCTATCTGTAATGTAAAACTATAAGGGAGTTGGTCCACCACTGGTCAGTCACTAATTGAACGGTGTTAGTGTCAGCACATACCAGCTCCATTCAGCAGGTCCATACTGGATCTCTCTCGAATTAGTATTAGGACCGCTTTCCATCAGTGGTCAATCTCCGACTGAAATGTGCGGTCGGCATTATCCATTTTAACTTTCATTCTTCTGCTACTTGTTCGGTTTATATTTTCAAGATAAGTTGAAATCATCTGAGCAGCTGAATTAGCCAGTAATCTTGGAAAACAAATTCTTCTGATTTAAGATAAACCCTTTAGAAATTCCTAAATTATCTCAATACATGATAGCAAACTGCAATCTACACTTTTGTAGCTATATGCTCATTTCTATCTTATTCAGACTAATTTGGGGATGTAGAACCGATATTCAATAACCGAAGCGAAATTAAATTATCGCTATAGATTATGAATCTTACCGCTGTAACTTGTGAACTTGGCGGGCCTGTATTCCGATCAGATTAAACCAACGCTTTTTCCTTGGGTGGGTTGTGGAGTGAACTTAATTTGTCAATTGAGATTTTTACATCAGTGAATCTTAATTTATTGATTCCAATTTACGCCAGGCCGCAACACAGGGATAAAAGGCTTTTACGCAAGGATCATCAGGTTTTGACAAGTGGAGTACATAATTTACAATTAGCTTTGTGATCCAATCATGAAGGAAACTTGCTTCATCACACTCATAAATGTGCTTCCAAGATTGTTGTTTAATCCCAAATTCCTAATACAGAGCAATGTTATCCGACATTTTAGGAATATACTCCAGGACAATCCTCCTCATAATAGGAGGAGGAGCCATTGGGCTTGTTATTCTAATTGCAATCGTGATCACGCTGAAGATAAAAAGGTAGGTGTGATTATTAATTATGTAGAATTAAGTTTCAACGCAAACCTGCATCAGAACGTTCATGTATCAAAATCTCCTTTAAATTAAACTCCCGTGAGAAAAGTGTGCATCAGCCGAAACTGGTCGGAAGGTCAATCATCCCTGACCATTCGCTCGCATCTCCAAGCATCAAATACAGATTAATATTAGTGGCTGCTTGAATCAGGCTGTCTGTACATTCTTCCTGTTCCATTATAGGGGTCTGTTTCCTTCTGTTTAAAGTGGAAATTTTTGGACTTCTGATCGCTGGCGCTCTTTGTGCCAGGGAGTGTTTACAATTCCCGTGCAATCTGGATAAAGTTTTCAGCAGGCTCAAAGAATGGGCAAACAATCCTTTCAGTTTTTTTCTGCTGCTGGTTTTATGGGGCATCCTCACACGAGCTTCCTTGTCATGACTGACTCTCAGCAAAACAATACACCAGATTGACAATTAAGCTCTATCAATCAAGCTAGTACAGCAAACAGTAAAGCAAAAAGCAAACAGTAAAATTAACGTGACACAGACGTTTACAGTCGTTGTTAAGGTTGCTTCGCTCAAGGAGTAGAAAATTAAATTTCAAAATTGGTGTGACTGAAGTGCTAAAGTATGATACAAGCAGTTATTCATGTTGCGCTTGTTATCTTATTCTTCCCAGTGATTTAAGCTATTTCGTCTGACTAGCTTTCTTTCAAAGCTCTGGACAGACTCGCTGCTTTATATAGACAGGCTGATAATTACATTCAGAATTGTGACCGGCTCCAACTGAATTCAAATAACACCCAATTAGGTTTACAATCGGCTGCCAATCAAATTTATCCTTCAACCAATCGGACAGGAGGTGTACAATTGAAATCTATGACGCCGCCCCTCAACAGACAATGTTTCGACAACAACCGCAACAGCATGAGCCAGAACACTCTTTTAGATTTTAATCCTTCCTGTACCATGATATATTTAAAGAAGGCAATTCCATGCTTAATAATATCAACTACTCAATGATCGCAAAAAGATTGATGAGGAATATTGATGTATTCCTAATTTCTAACTTCAATGTGTTGAAGTGGTCTACCTAATAATAGAAAGGACTGCGTTGACACATTGAACCACTTGCATCTGCTATTTTCCCAGGTTGAAATCATTAATAAACCTCCCACTGACCGTTATTTATCACACTCAACTTTCAGCTAGCGCAATCAGCACAGTATCATTAACACCAATCGTAGATACATTGAAATGCACCCCTTTTGAAATGTTGGCCTGTGGAAATTGAAATGAATTGGGTTGCGGATCTGGTCTGTGCTTTTTGGGAGAAGTAAATGACACAAGGTGCCAAATAAAAGGTTATTACATAAGATTAGGGCTCATGCTGTTGGGGGTTATATAGTTGCATGGATAGAGGATTGGTTAACAGACAGAAAACAGTGTCGGTATAAACGGATCTTTTTCAGGTTTGCAGGCTGCAACATGTAGGTTGCCGCAATGATCAGTGTTGGGGCCCCAGCTATTTAAAATCTATATTAATGATCTAGATGAAGAGACCGAGTGTAATGTATCCAATTTTTTTGCTGATACACAACTCGTGGGACAGTAAGGTGTGAGGAGACAACAAAGCGTCTGCTGAGGGATATAGATAGACTAAGTGAGTGGGCAGTAAGGTGGCAGATGGAGAATAATGTAAGGAAATGTGAGGTCATTCACTTTGGTAGGAAGAATAGCAAAACAGAATATTTTTTAAATGGTGAGAAACTTTCAAATGTTGGTGTTCAGGGAGATTTGCGTGTCCTCGTGCAAGAAACACAGAAAGCTAGCATGCAGGTACAGCAAGCAATAAGGAAGGCAAATGGCGTGTTGGCCTTTATTGTTAGGGGGTTGGAGTCTAAGAGTAAGGAGGTTTTGCTACAATTGTACAGGGCCTTGGTGGGACCACACCTAGAGTACTGTGCACAGTTTTGGTCTCCTTATCTATGGAAGGATATATTTGCCTTGGAGGCGTGCAACGAAGGTTCACCAGATTGATTCCTGGGATGAGAGGGTTGTCTTACGATGACAGATTGTGAAGAATGGGCCTATATTATCTGGAGTTTAGAAGAATGAGAGATGATCTCTTTGAAGCAGACAAGATTCTGTAGAGGATTGACAGGGTAGATGCTGTCAGGCTGTATCTCCTGGCTGGAGTCTCTAGAAATAGGGGGCATAGTCTCAGGATAAGTGGTAGGCCATTTAAGACGGAGATGAGGAGTAATTTCTTCGCTCAGAGGGTTGTGAATCTTTGGAATTCTCAGCCCCAGAGGGTAGTGAATGCAGAGTTTTGGATTATATTCAAGGCTGAGATAGATAGATTGTTGGACTCTTGGGGAATCAAGGGATATGGAGATTGGGCGGGAAAATGGAGTGCAGTTCGAAGATCAGCCATGATCTTTTTGAATGGCGGAAAAGTCTAGAGGGGCCGTATGGCCGACTCCTGCTCCTATTTCTTATTTCTTATGTTCTTAAGTCTTTCCTGTCCCCCTCACGTCCTTCATCGCGCAGGCGCAGTGTGCTTTCACTAAACATTCCAGTTAATTAATAGAAGTGCCTCATTTGCATTTGTTATTATTCAGGAAGAAACATGGAGAAGCTGCACGTGTCTCCGATGCACACGATGATTTGGTGATTTACAGTACGGTGCAGAAGGCACTAAACGATGACGTAAGTGATGCCAAGCTGGGCTGACAATTGTAGGATGTTTGGTGTACTTTCAACCGGCAAGTGACCAATAAAGGTCAATACCCATCAGATAAACGGGAGTTACAGAAACGTGTTGGCCTTTAATGGAGGATTAACCGCCTCACGTCGCGAAGAGTGCAACAGAGCTACAAACTTTACATTAAGTGACCTACTAAATACATTTAGAAAGTATTTCTCACATTGGCGTTCCTTCTCAAAGCAAATTATTTCTTTAAGAATGCGTTTCCAATGTTATTTTACCTCCTGCCAATTAGGTTTCACGTGTTAAATGTCCAACACGATCACAAAGTGTTGGCGACACAGAGGGGATAAACATTTTAGTTCCTCAGGTGCAACTCCGAATTGCATCTTGCTGCCGATGTGGTTCCCATGTTCCTCACCTTTCATTCAGAAGGTTGTGGCTTCAAGCTTCGCTCCAGCATTTGAACCTATAATCTGGGCTGAAACTTCATTTCAAAACTGAAGGAGTGCAACATTGCCTGAAGTCCCGTTCTTTCGATTAGATGTTAAACGTGGCCACCTTTGTTTCCTCCTATGGAGGGAAACGATCTTATGGTGCTACTGTGGGGAAGTTTGACAGTTTTCCCAGTGCCCTTGCAAACATTTCTCCCTCGATGAACACCAGCTAAAACGGATTAATTCGCCATTCATCCCATTAACTGGTTGTTGCATTTTTTCTACAACAGCGGCAAGAATTCAAAATGTATTATTTGCATAGCATCGATTCGGTCTTAATAATCACAGAATCATGCAGTCCAGAATGAGGCCATTCAGCCCATGGTGCCTGTGCTGGCTGTTTGAAAGAGCTAAATAATTAGTCACACTACACTGATTTTGCCCTTAGCCCTGATTTAATTTGTTTTTCATATTCACGCATATATCCATTTCCCTTTTTATAGACACTATTGAATCTACTGCCAGCGCCATAGAGGCAGCTCATTCCAAATCATTTGGTTCTTGTCCCAAATATCTTCAATCTGTGTCCATTGGTTAGCTACGTTCCTGCCAGTGGAAACAATTTCTCTAAATGTTGTATCAAAATTCTGCAGAATTTTGATCACCAATATCTAATCTCCCTTTAACATTCTCTACACTAAGCAGAACAATCCCAGTTTCCCTGGACTCTCCGTTTAAGTGCAGTTCCTCATTCATCCTATAATTCTAGCAAATTTGCTCTGTACCCTCTCGAAGGCATTGACATCGTTTTGACAGTGTTATGCACAAAATTGGTGAAATACGTCAGCCGAGGGCCAACCACTGATGTATAAAGGTTCAGAATATTTTCCTTGTTTTCATAATCTGTACCTCAATTTTAAAAACCCGGATCACGTATGTTATTTAGAATCCTTAGAATTATTTTACAGCACAGAAGGCGGCCATTCGGCCCGTTGTACCTGTGCCGGCTCTTTGAAAGAGGTTTCCAATTTAATCCCACACCCAAGCGATATCGACTCGTCCGGATATACAATTGCATTTTCTTTATTTCTTATAGAATCATAGAACAATAGAAGATATGAGCAGGATTAGGCCATTTGGCCCCTCTAGCCTGCTCCACCATTCAATGCGATCATGGCTGATCATCCAAATTCACTACCCTGTCCCTGCTTTCTCCCCATATCCCTTGATCCCTTTAGCCTTAAGAAATATATCCAACACCTTCTTGAATCTATTTAATGTATTGTCCTCTACTGCCTTCTATGGCAGAGAATTCCACAGGTTCACCACTCTCTGGGTGAATAAATTCCTCCTCATTTCTGTCCTAAACGGCTTACCCCTTATCCTTCGACTGTGGCCCCTGGTTTTGGTCTCCCCGACCATCGGGAACATCCTTCCTGCATCTAGTTTGTCCTGTCCTGTCAGAATTTTATAAGTTTCAATGAGATCCCCTCTCATTCTTTTAAACTCCAGCGAGTATAAGCCCAATCGACCCAATCTCTCTTCATACGTCATTCCTGCCATGACAGGTGAAACTTCGCTGAACACCTTCCATGGCAAGAACATCTTTCCTCAGATAAGGCGATCTAAACTGCACACAGTACTCAAGGTGTGGTCTCACCAAGGCCCTGCAGAACTGCAGCAAGACATCCTTGTTCCTGTACTAAAACCCTCTCCCTATGAAGGCCAACATACCATTTGCCTTCTTAACCGCCTGCTGCACCTGCATGCTTACCTTGAGCGACTGGTGCACATGGGCACCCAGATCTCGTTGCACTTCCCCTTCTCCCAATCTATTGCCATTCAGATAATAATCTGCCTTTCTGTTTTTGAGACCAAAGTGGATAACCTCGCATTTATCCACGTTATATTGCATCTGCCACGCTTCTGTCCAATCACCCAACCTGTCCAAATCATCCTGGAGTTTCTCTGCATCCTCCTAGCAGCACACACGCCCACCTAGTTTTGTGTCGTCTGTAAACTTGAAGATATTACATCTAGCTCCCTTTTACAGATCATTAATATATATTGTGAATAGCTGGGGTCCAAGGACCGCTCCCTGCGGTACCCCACTAGTCACTGCCTGCCACTCGGAAAAAGACCCGTTTATTGCAACTCTTTGCGTTCTGTCTGCCAACCAGTTCTCTATCCATTTCAATACCTTGCCCCCAATCCCATGTGCCTTAACTTTACACGCAAAAGGTAAATCATGCTTGACTAATCTACTGGAATGCGGGACCTTATCAAAAGCCTTTTGGAAGTACAAATACACGACATCCATTGGTTCTCCCTTTTCTAGTTTAGCAGTTACATCCTCAAAAAATTCCAGCAGATTAGTCAAGCATGATTTACCTTTTGTAAATCAATGTTGACTTTGTCCGATCCTGTCACTGTTTTTCAATTGCTCAGCTATTACATCTTTTATAATGGACTCCAGCATTTTCCCCACTACCGATGTCAGTCTTACCAGTCTGTAATTCCCCGTTTTCTCTCTACCACCCTTTTTCAATAGTGGGGTAATATTAGCTACCCTCCAATCCATGGGTACTGTTCCAGATTCCATCGAATGTTGGAAGATGATCAGCAATGCATCTACTATTGCTAGAGCCACTTCCTTAAGTACCCTAGGATTTAGATTATCAGGCCCTGGGGATTTATCGGCCTTCAATCCCTTCAATTTCCCTACCACCATTTCCCTACAAATACTGATTTCTTTCAATTCCTCACTTTCATCAGACCATATGTTCCCCAACATCTCTGGTGAGTTTATTTGTGTCCTCCTTCGTGAAGACAGAACAAAAATATGTATTTAATTGGCCTGACATTTCTTTGTTCCCCATTATAATTTCCCCTGTTTCTGACTGCAAGGGACCTATGCTTGATTTCACTAATCTTTTTCTCTTCACATATCTATACAAGCTTTTACAGTCAGTTTTTATTTTCCCTGTAAGCTTACTCTGGTATTCTATTTTCCCCTTCTCAATTAATCTCTTTGTCCTCCTTTGTTCAATCTTAAACTGCTCCCAATCCACAGGGTTACTGCTTTTTCTGGCCAATTTATATGCCGTCTCCTTGGATCTTATGCTATCCCTAATTTCCCTTGTTAGCAATGGTTGAGTCACGCTTTTTGTTTTATTCTTATGCCAAACTGGGATGAACAAATTCAGTAGTTTGTCCATGCGGGCTTTGAATGTTTGCCATTGCCTATCCACCGTCAACCTATTGAGAGGCAGTGCCCAATCAATCCTAACCATCTCGCACCTCATACCATCGTAGTTTACTTTATTTAAATTCAGGACCCTACTCTCTGAGTCAACTACTTCATTCTCCATCCTAATGGAGAATTCTATCATATTATGATCGCTCCGACCCAAGGGGCCTCGCACAACAAGATTGCTAATTAATCCTTTCTCATTGCATAATACCCAGTCTACGATGGGCTAATCTCTGGTTGGTTCCTCGCATTATTGGTCCAGGAACCCATCTCGTAAACACTCCAGGAATTCCTTCTCCATAGTATTGTTACTAATTTGGTTAGCCCAATCTATATGTAGATTAAAGTCAACCAAGATGACTGCTGTGCCCTTATTGCACACTTCTCTAATTTCCCTTTTAATGCCATCCCCAACCTCCGCATTACTGTTTGGAGGTCTATATATCAGTCCCACTGACGTTTTCTGCCTCTTGTTGTTTCTCAGTTCAACCCATACAGATTCCACTTCATCAGAGCTAATATCATTCCATCATGTCTTAACAACGCTCATCTCATGGATCAGTTCCATTAGAAAACTTACAAGGGAAAAAATAGTTTGATTTCTTCTGGTGCAGACAGCACACTCCCATCGCATTCTAATCCATATCTGCAATAGTTCCATATCTAACACAAATACCTTCCATTACAGAGGGACGATCAGTGTACAGAGGTTGGTCGTGGCGCCGCACAATCGACTAAACCAGCTCAGAATGTCGAGATTGCGTACGCGACCGTCAATGTCTCCAACTTCCGCAAACATGATCAATATATTCAAAATGAGGAGACCAGCGAATATGCAGCAATTAAATAGAACTGAATGTTAACAGGCGTTATACTATCAGCGCGGATGATCTTGAAACTGACAATACTTTAAAGCACCTGATGACGGAAAATAAATCAAACATTGATTTGCAACAAGTACTATGAGAATTGTGGTCTTTCAGAAAATCGGTCCCATGTTTTGATTTACGTTCCCAAAGTCGAGTTCATTGGCATAGAGTTGACAGTGTGACTTTTTCAACAATGTATCTTATCAAATGTTTTATCTATTCTTTGAAAATAACAATTTTACAAAACATGTCTAACATCGTCTCTGTCTGTTAATCTATTGAAATCGATTGGCCGCAGTGTGAACCCACACAACCGGGGACCGGTTTGCCAAAAAAGCTTGCAATGAAACACCAGAGACAATGGCCCTGAATTTTCGATCAGTGGCTTCCTGCGGGCGGATGCCTCCGATCGGAAAAAAATCTACCAACTTACCTGCTGGTTCCGTCGATACGGAGGCTTGCGATCCTGGGCCTCTCCTCTTCGAAATGCGCAGAGGCCCAAATATCCCAGCGGCGCATGCGCTTCGCAAGATCCCCTCTGATCACGTGGGCCAGGCGAACCAATGGAAGAATGGAATCCCCCTCCATCCTTTTGACTGTTCCTGAAGCACAGAACTGTCAAAAGTATGCATGGGGATGACTTCAAAAATGCACCAACACACTGAAATAAATAAAGAAAAACTAACACAAATGTAAAATTAATTAAAATGCAATTTTATTAAATATTTTAAACAAAACTTTATTTTTTTAAAAATTAAATTTAAATGTTTTAAAGCAGCTACAAATAACTTTACATTATTGAAAAGGTTTTTCAATATTTAAAAGGTTTTAAAAATATTGTTAATGTTATTTTAAACTATTATACTGGACGTATTCATTCTATGGCCTTTCATCGGCATAAGTTGCGCAAAAAGCGCAATTCTCCACTCGCAGAGGCACAACTCCCGGTGATGCGGAGGATCTGTCAAGAAGATTCTTGACAGATCGCAAGTGCCGGGTATTAGCGCATTCGCTTCGCATGCCTAAACCCGGAAGTTGCGCGGCCACTACGGGTGCGTACACACCCATAGTGGACGCAAAATTCGGCGCCTTAAAATCAGATGCTAAATTAGAGCGATCCAGAATTATGCACATAGACGAGTTCTGGCAGAGATCCAAATAATTTTAAGTTGTAAGCCCTGGTATTGTATTTTCTGAGTTGACAGAGTTTGCCATCGTAATCGCTTTGAGATGTGCTGTAATTCCAGATTTCTGGAACTTGCGAACTGTCAACGTAAGTATTGACAGGCCATCTGCAGGTGCTGCGATGACGCAATCGTTGGCGCAGAGTTGGGCTTTTTGCCCAATTGACCCCCCAGCAATTGTTCATGTAAGTCTTACGAATGATGCAAGCGAAGAACCTGTTTACATCAGCGTAAGGACATATCTAAGGCTTAAATAAAACATTTCAAAATCCAGATTGTATGCACATACACTGAATTAAATGTGTTTATGCAAATACTGGCCCGATACCTATTTTGAAGATGTATGAAATTATCAAATAAATATATTTTTGTTGGCCCTGAATTTGCGGTCGGAGGCGTACTTCCGGAGCACACCTCTCACCTGCGAAACATTTCTGAACTTACCATTGGCTCCACAGCAACGGAGAGTTCGGATCCTGTGCCTCGTTGCGTACGCCTGCTAAAGGCTCCTGGATCCCAGGGACGCAGACAGTCCGGAAGCGTCCATGGGATCGTGCAGGCCGGGTCCTCCAAAGAGAATGGCGGATTCCATTGCAGTCATTTACGAAGGGAATCCGCTGATGAAGTGCAACGGAATCCACAAATAATTATACAATTCAGACTACTCTAATTATAATTAATGTTCTTTTTTTCAAATTTTATTCAAAGTCCCTCAATCACACCAAACAAAATAAATAAATATTTTTTCGAAAAATAATTTTAAACATGTTAAGCCGGGCCAATATTTGCATAACCGAATTTTAACTGTCTGTGCATCATTTTTTTCAATTTTACATTTTTAAATCAAGATTTATTTTAACAGTTACGCAATTGAAAGCAAGCCCTGCGCCTGCGTTTGCCAACCATCCGTGTTTCGTGGGCAATTGCTGGGCAGTAGTTCGGTAAATAGCTCAACTGTACGCCAGTGAATGTGATTTATCTGTCGGTTTTTTGGATCTGTCAAGGCGTACCTGGACAGATCGCAAGTTCCGTGTTTGCGCGCATGCGAATACATTTGTAGACTCGGTATTTGCGGGGTCGAAACTGAAGGATTAGGATGGCACAGGCTGAGCGTATGCCGTCAAAGACAGCATAAATTCTGGCCCATTGAGTTTGGTGGAATGAATTTTATTATAAATACAATTCCAATTCTGTTAATTGTGTAAGTTTCACATTTGGGATTCCACTGCATGTCATTAGGGAATTCAATTCGTAAATGACTGCAATGGAATTCTCGTTTGTCATTGGAGGACCAGGCCCATGTGATCGCAGTACGCTTCCACACTGCCTGTGCCCCTGAGGATCGTGAGCCATTCGGCTACCCTTCGGCACGAGATCTGAGATCGCAACTTTTCACAGCCTGGCTCCAGCAGGTACCTTCGTAATTATATGGCGAGTCGGAGTCGTATTTCCAACCCATCATTTTTTCGGACGTATTTGATTTGAGCAGTGATTGTGCATCTGGGTTAAAAAAAAACTCAGGACCTGTCAATCTGATTTCCGCCCACTCACGAAAACACGTGACTTTCTGCTTTTTTTGACGATTTAATTGGCTCCAATCAGGCTCCACCCACATAGCTAGCCATGCACCCAGGTGAAATTGCGGGAGGGTGTAATTACAGTTTGATCAGTTCACACAGACAGGTTCCATTGGAAATGAGCCCAAAGGAAGTTATGGTGGGAAATGTTGACAGTAATTGCATCAGATGCATTTTTGAAATATTTTCTTATTCGATCTTCTGAGTCACTCGACGCGTGGCAGGTCAGAGAGTCAGTTCTCCATGACGTTTCTCATGAGGACTTCTCATTGCGAGTTTGCTTCCTCTATCTCCTCTTTCGCTACTCTCACTCTCTCGTTCACTCGTTCTCTGTTCTCTTGTGCTTCTCACCCATTAAATCTTTCCACTTCTGTCTCGCCGCCGTCCAATTCTCTATATTTCTGTCACTTTCTTATGTCCTTTCAGTGTCATTGGTATTGCATGGTACGGTTGCGGAAAGGAGTCACCATTGCCTGTATTTTGAATTTGTCCTGACATATTCAGGGAAAATGCGGCGACAACAATTCCCTTCCCATCTGTTCCCCAATCACTTATGTTTCCCCAATCTCTTCAATCCAATCACATCGCCTACCCCGTCAACTTCCCACAACTCCCTCACTTTTCTATAATCGCCACAGTACAAAATTACCCATTAATCTGTCAACTTTGACTTGCTCCTTTATTAACCGTCCGTTCACGAGAATAGTTTCTCACAAGGGTAAAGTCAGAGCTCCCTCTCTCGCAGCTTGTTTTCCCGGGCTCCATTCCCTGACGTTCCGATCCTCCTTTCCTCTTTCTTCCGCTAAAAGATGCATTGTTTGACTTCAAAATCAACCTTTTTTTTAGGAAAGGAAAATATCTTACAATATAGAAATAAACCAGAAAGATAGCCGAGAATAGATAAATAGATCGATAGATAGATAGTTAGATAGACAGCTAGAAAGATAGATCGTCATAACGGCAAAGAATGAGGCCATCAGCCGGAAAAGTCGTGCCCTCCATCGGGGAATTGAACCGCGGTCTCCCACGTAACAGGCGGGGATAGTCTCCCCTATAACGGGGAAGTGACAGATAGATAGACAGATAGATAGATAGATAGATAGATAGATAGATAGATAGATAGATAGATAGATAGACAGATAGTTGGATAGATAGACAGACAGATAGTTAGATAGATAGACAGATAGATAGATAGACAGATAGATAGATAGATAGATAGATAGATAGATAGATAGATAGATAGATAGATAGATAGACAGACAGATAGATAGATAGATAGATAGATAGATAGATAGACAGACAGATAGATAGAGAGATAGATAGAAAGATAGATATATAGATAGGTAGATAGACAGATAGACAGATAGACAGACAGATAGACAGATAGATGGACAGATGGATAGACAGACAGATAGATAGATAGATCGTTAAATAGATAGATAGATAGATAGATAGATAGATAGATAGATAGATAGATAGATAGATAGATAGATAGATAGATAGATAGATAGATAGATAGATAGATAGATAGATAGATAGATAGATAGATAGATAGATAGATAGATAGATAGATAGATAGATAGATAGATAGATAGATGGGTAGGTAGATAGATAGATAGGTGGATAGATAGATAGGTAGATAGATTGATAGATAGGTAGGTAGATAGATAGATAGATAGATAGATAAATAGATAAATAGATAGATAGAGAGATAGATATATAGATAGATAGAATTAGTAATCCTTTGTTCAAATCATCAATTACACTCCGCCACAAAAGTAGAGCTGTGGATTCTGCTTTAATTTGTTTCATACTAATGGACATTCCAATTAGATCGGCCGAGCTCATGTTAATAATCTACACCGATGTCTTTTCAATGTGCTGTTTAGAATTCCAACGGTATTCTGACACAGTGACATCTCAACACTAGTTTCTCCCTAGCACCGATCCTCAGAATGCCATTTCAAGTTTTATATGTTTTTAACATTCGTAATTTATTGTCACACTGTATCAATCTGAGGCTAGTATATTATTCATGCACAAGTATCACACTGCGCCATTTAAAGCCACTCCTGTACTTGTAGATAAGTGAGAAGTCGCACAACACCAGGTTATAGTCCAACAGTTTTATTTCAAATCACAAGCTTTTGGAGCGGCTGCTCCTTCGTCAGGTGAAGTAAAGGAATACAAATCGACAAAGCATATATAGATAGAGAACAATGCATGTGTAACGTACAATGGTAGACGACTACATTTAATCCTCCTGACTGCCTTTTGTCACACCTCGGCAGATAAACAATCAGGTCAGCCAGGAAGGCAAAACAGCAAAGACATAGCAAGATACAACTGAGGCAATGAGGTGGGGTTACAGGGGATCTAATGTGTCAAAAGCTGCAGTCTGTAGGGAAAACGATAAACTTTAAAATGTTTCCTTTTTTTTTACTGGAAATCACATCTGTGAACAAGCCAACGATGACTCGAGTCTGGATGACTCTTCGTCATGTATCGTGACATGAACACAAGATCCCGGTTGAGACCGTCCTCATGAGTGCGGAACTTGGCTATCAGTTTCTGCTCGATGATTTTGCGTTGTCGTGTGTCTCTAAGGCCACCTTGGAGAACACTTACCCGCTGATCCGAGGCTGAATGTCCTTGACTGCTGAAGTGTTCCCCGACTTGGAGGTAACAATCGTGCCTGGCGATTGTTGCACGGTGTCCGTTCATACGTTGTCTGAGTGTGTGCATGGTCTCGCCGATGTACCATGCCGCGGTGCATTCTTTCCTGCAACGTTTCAGGTAGACAATGTTGGCCGAGTCACATGAGTATGTACCATGTACCTGGTGGGTAGTGTCCTCACGTGTGATGATGGTATCTGTGTTGATGATCTGGCATGTCTTGCAGACGTTGCCGTGGCAGGGTTGTGTGGTGTCGTGCTCGCTGTTATCCAGAAAGCTGGGTAATTTGCTGTGAACGATGGTACTTTTGAGGTTAGGCGGCTGTTTGAAGGCAAGTAGTGGAGGCGTGGGCATGGCCTTAGCAAGGTGTTCGTCGTCATCGATGACACGTTGAAGGCTGCAAAGAACATGGCGTAGTTTCTCAGCTCCGGGGAAGTACTGGAAGACGTAGGGTACCCTATTGGTTGTGTCCGGTGTTTGCCTTCTAAGGAGATCTGTGCGATTTTTCGCTGTGGCCCGTCGGAACTTGTACCTGGTCGAACAATATATTTTAAATGCTGTAAATTTTCCATTTCTTATCATCCAAAAAAATCTCGAATAATCAAAGAGAAGAATTCCATCTGTGTCCCTTGAATGAAACTTTGAGCTCATCGATTTTCATTTTGACTTTTCATGAATTCCTGCACTGCTGCTTGTTGAAAATGAAGAGCCAGCAATAAGCTAATGCGAATATTGTCGATTATTATTAATAGTTTTAATTCAGGAAAAGACTGGGCCTAATGGGGAAGAAATTGCGCTTTGTGGTGTTCCTCCAGAGTACGCCGCCGACCGGTGAAAGAATTAGGCACCTACCTGATGGCAGCAAGGTTGCGAAAACTTGCTGTCAGATAATGGGAGGCGGAGGGCAATAAAAGGGCTTAAAGATCCCAGGGACGCAGGCGGTGCGGAAGTGTACCTGGGGTCGTGGGCCAGGTCCTCCAATCACAAAGCAGAATTCGATTTTAATCATTTCCGAAGGGATACCAGTAATGAGATGTAATAGAATCACAAAACCAGGCGAATTACAATTTACAGAATTGGAATTTAGATCGTAATTAGCATCATTCCACCAACCTCACTAAAAATTTATTTTTTCATAATAATTTTCAACATCTTTAAAACTATAATCTGGGCCAATATTTGCGGAAACTCATTTTATGCAGTGTATGTGTATAATTTACGGCATTAACATGTTTCAATCATGCCTGAAAAATCCCCTTACGCAGATGCAAACATACCCTTCGCCTGTGCGCATCAACCGTAAAATTTCCATGTGTATTTTAAGGCCAGCAATTGCTTTCTCTTGGTCAGCGCGGCTGGCCTGTCAACACGTACGCTGACAGACAGCAAGATCCAGAAAGCGCATGCAGAAATCCCGAACTTGCGGTGGATTTCAAAGGAGGAATTGCACCGTAACAAACCCCGCAACACCAACTACAAAATCCGGGCCAATATACAATATTGTGGCTAAAGGGCACTGTGTGTGAAACTTGAGAGAACTAATTTTTACATCGCCTACCTTCACCAATTGAAAAATAACTCAGTGAAATGCGATGGGATCTCTTTTTTTGATAACTTTAAGAGTTTGAGATGGAGAGTTTGAGCAGTGCCTCGGATAGGGAATAGGACAAATATCAAAATGGGTCATCTTTAATTCATCGTTAAACTGACAGTAATTCAGAGCGAGGTTACAAAGGCGTGAAACTATTTAAACGTCACACTTCTGCAGGAGAGCTGTTGAACTGCGACTGTTGTAAACCAAACAGAGACAAGAGATGCACCGTGTGATGTGCGCATTGGCACCTGCAATGGTTCCTTAAGATTATTCCCAATTTGTATTCCCAGTGAAATCGAAAAGAGTTGAACACTGATCGCATACAAGCCAAAAGTATTTGCTAATGGATCCAATCTAGCAGTGTGCACTGTTTATAAATGGGAAAAAGCGCCATTAAATATACGTCACAGGCTGAAATCTAACGAAGAGGTTCGAATGTGTACATGAACAGATACGCAACAATGCCTTGTTTTGGGTGGTTTATATGTAGAATAACGGTTACCCGGGAATGAGTTACAAGGTGGAATCTAATCGAAGGTTTCGTGTGGTTTATATATAGAAAGTGCTGTGCAACCAATTGATTTATTATGTACTAATTGCCTTGCTGGTTTATATCAGAGCTAACACATGCGTTCTGATGGTGAAGTCTGCGCCAGGTGTAAAGCGGTCCCATGCTTCAAGCGCAGGTCTTTGCAAGCCTGGCAGCGGCCGCACTTTGAATGACATCGACGATAAATGGAAATAAACAGCCAGTGAAGCAATTTCTGATCACTGCCGAGTGACGCCTTCCAACCTGATAACCGTACCCGTATCTTGGCTTAGTAAGTCCAGGGCGAGGCACAACTGTGAGCACTGAGTCAATTGGCAGCCACTACGCTTGAGTTTACAATGTTCACTGGATCCAAGAGAACAATTGAATGTACAATAACCGTGCGCTAGCCAAATTAGATATTCATCGCAGGCGGTAGCGTAAAACTGGCATTAACGCATTGCAGGGAATCAAATAGTAAGAGGGGCGTATGACTGGCGGACGTTCCGTTTTGCACTTCCGCCCAAGAAAAATCCTACTCCAACGTGTTCTGAAACGGAAGGATACATTGGGAACAGACAAGAACAGTCAGTTAGTTGTAAGTAGCATTAGATCTCCCGTCTACTGACAGTGTATAATGGAATCAAATACAGTGGACCCACCGCGCCACATACTGGACGTAGCCAGATACTGCACATCCATCCGAACTCGCCATAATAACTATATTTGCATGTCGCTGACACACAGAATGTAAAGGTAAGAGAGACCAGAGTGAGTCACTCTATCCCCGTATGCTGTGTTTCCCAACACTGATTCTGTTTAAATCGAAGCAGAAATCCTTCTTGGTATCGCTGTACCACGAGTTCTTTGTGTATCTGTACCACGTGTTCTTTTTTTCTCTGTACCAGGTGTTCTTATTGGATCGGTACCAAGTGTTCTAGGTGTATCTGTACCACGTGTTCTTTGTCTACCTGTACCCCGTTTTATTTCTGTATCTGTACCACGTTTCCTCTTTTATATGCTGCACGTGTTGTTTCTCTTGCAAAGAGACGAGCGAATATGCAGCTATTAAATTTACCTGAAAAGGACCAGAACTTAGAGAGGACGTTTCTCTGAATCTCAAAATTTTAGTTTCTTTGTCTAAACGAACCAATTGTAACAACGAAGAGATACGACACGTTTTTGCAATCAAGACATTGGAAACACTCGTTGTTCTTGCTTTCAGTATTTGCCCCAGTATTCTCCACTTCAAACTTGAACCATAGCTGGAGTTCGATTTCACCATATTTTCGCTTAAGCTACTTTTTTTGCAGATGCCTCCCTTCACTACGAGGTTTGTCCCGAGGCCCAATACCCCGGAGTCTACTCCTGTCCTCACAGGATATTGAAAAGTCTACTTGCAGCACGGCTCACTGAACAGCGATAAATACTGTGGTTGAATTGCCCCTCTCTGACCAAGGGATCCGAGTCCATTTGAATTCCCTGAGCCAAGATTGATCAATGAACGAATTGATTACTTTCGGAGCTGCAGTGCTCAACTGCATCGATTAAAGCCATTGAGAGCAATTGTGCGATGCAGCGCACTGCCATCCCGGGTAACCTAAAGCTGATTTATTTGCGAAGACGGAAGCGTCCGCGGACGAAGGAATGGGGAGTAACGGGAAACCGTGCACTCTGGTCTCCATAATGCTACATTTCCGAGTGTCCAACCGATAGATACAGTGCAAGGGAAATCTGACGGATACTTCACAGCCTTCTCATCGGATTAGACATGTTAAACACGCTGTTCACTGATGGAAGTTTTGGACCAATGGGTGCAGTGCAGTCCCATGTTGCGGCCTCTGAGCACAATAAAATTCAAGTTACTGCCTTTGTGTTGACTATTGCCTGTTATTGAATCACTCTGAGCTGCTTCCAACGCTATTATTCAATGTATTAATAGACTATTAATCAGGAGAGCCAACCGGGTTATTGAAGCGATTTCACTATAAGAATGATTTGTAAATATTTTTTGGGCAATTTGCAGGACCACATAATGTATGTGTTACTGGAGTAGTAAACCAGAGGTCTGGACGAATGATCCAGAGACATGAGTTCAAATCCGCACGGCAGCTGGGGGAATTTCAATTCAGTTAATTAAATAAATCTGGAATAGAAAGCTAGTATCAGTAATGCTGACTATGAAACTAACCGATTGTCGGAAAAACCCAATTCGTTCACTAATGTCCTTTAGGGCAGGAAATCTGCCGTCCTTACCCGGTCTGGCCTACATGTGACTCCCAAAACACAGCAATGTGGTTAACTCTTAACTGCCCTCTGAAATGGCGGAGCAAGCAACTCAGTTAAGGGCAATTAGTGATAGGCAATAAATGCTGGCCTTGACAGCGACGCCCACATCCCGTGAATGAATAAACAAAAATATTGCACCTGTTCAAAAGGCGCCTCAGCACACCATTCTCAAGGGAAACTAGGGATGGGCAATAAATGCCGGATTTGCCAGAAACGCCCCCTGCCGAGAGTTATTTTAAAAATGTTCCTGCATTTTTCCCACGGCCAATTTTCCAATTATGCCCCCTTCTGAACATGTTGTTTCTTGTTGAAATGTGATTCCCGCCGGTAGCTCTCAAATAATCAGATCTTAGCTGGCAAGACTCAAAGCGATTATCGGCGGGATTTTTAACAGGAGCGGGAGCCCTGACTGACCTTTAAGTGCCTAGCACATTACAGCTAGGCAGCGGACAGACTAATTGCTGTATTGGTCCTTGGTTTTTCAGAATTTTGGACAGTCTACAATGGGAATTTATATTGCAGTTTGTTGTAATTTCGCTGATTCCTCCTGCAGCCCGAGCTCTTGCTTGTTCCATGTTCTGTGTGAATGAAGGCTTCTCAATCCAACATCGCCAGGTAGTGGCAGGGCGAGAGCATTACACAGGCGATCTGTCACTGTATCATCAGACACATCTGAGTCCAACACGGGTAGAAATCCCGCATCTTGCGCAGACAAACTGCTAGTTTACCTCACCCTCCCCAACATAGACTGTTGAAGTATGTACAGGTGCGTTAACCGAAGCAGATTTGGGTGGAAAATGTGCTCTGCTTGATGCGATGCACTTGCTTCCTTTGTCCATTAGATGGCGTTCGCTGTGATCTGGTCGGTTTGCGCACATCCTGTCGATGGAATGAACAGCGCCAATTCCATTTGAACCACTTTGCAGAGAAAGCAGAGGAAGCTTCATTTAGCTGAGTGGAATCTTAACCAGAAAACGTAGTGAAGCTTGTAAAGTTCCTGTTGGAATACCTGTTCCTATTAGCAATACATCCTGTGTGTATTAGGTAGAATTATATTAAAGAGTGGCGATTTAACAAGTTGAATCTTTGCTTCACTTCATGCTTCTAACCTGGTTGCCGTTTGTACACAGTTACGGGGCCTCGTTTAACATCTAATCGAAAGAACAGGTCTTCCCGCAATGTTGCACCCTTCACGGTCATTTTATGGCAATCAGCGTGCTTTTTTAATTTAACTGGGACTTTGGAATGTGTTACACTCTGCCGGCAAATAAGTTATTGTAAAATAAATACAAAACCATATTATTGTGGATGCTGGAAATCTGAAATGAAAACAGAAAATGCTGGAAATACAAAGCAGCTCAGGCAGCATCCGTGGAGAGAGCAACAGAGTTAACGTTTAAGGTCGGTGAATTTTCATGAGAACTAGAAGAGGTTAGAGATGTAATAGGTTGTAAGCAAGTGCAGAGGCAGGGAAAGGGGGAGGGGAGGAAAGAACAAGAGCGAAGTTCTGTGATAGGGTGACGGCAGTCGAGATTAAATGACAAAAAGCATGATGGTGCGAGGTGAAAGTTTATGGTATGGGACAAGTAAATAAACAAAAGGTGGATTTAGAGGAGATGTAAATGGGCATAGCAGAATCATCAGCAAAAGCTTCCGTCCGAAAAAATGCGGGCAGAGATTATGAACTGAAATTGTGGAACTCAATGTTGAGTCCGGAAGGCTGTAAAGTGCCTAATCGAAAGATGAGGAGCTGTTCCTTGAGGTTCCATTGAGCTTTATTGGAACAATGTAGGAAGTGGAGGACAGAGAGGTCAGAGTGGGAATGGGGAGCTGAATTAAAGTTTGTTTCTTGCTGTCCCATTCGGTTGTGACTGCAGTGACAGTAATCCAGAGAACCAAATTTCAAATCCAAACATGGCAGTTTCAGAATGTGAATGCAGGTTTTACAAATCAGCACGTAAAAAAGCTGGAATCCCTGAGTGTGACCTTGCAGCTGTTGAATGCCACTCAGTCGAATCAAACTCAGTGCAGCCTTGGATGAGAATTAAATACATTTTTTGCCATCGTATGTCTAGGTAGCGTGTCGAAAAATATTCTAAGCATGAAGCTCAAGTTGAATTACTCGCAGTCCCACCTCTTTATAATTCCATCCTTTCAGAAGGAAAGCGATGTAATCAGAATAAATATTTATGAAAGTTTAGCTGCTGTAGTGAAGGAACCTGTGGTAGTTGACAGTAAGGTGAAGGTTTATTACACTGGGCTGGGAGACGGTGCAAATCTAAGCCCACAAACGAAAGAGAGAGTCAACGCTATCCGGCAGGGCTTTTTAACCACATAATGGGGAGGGGTCCCCCTCCAGAGACTTGAGCACACAAATCTAGGCTGACACTCCAGTGCAGTACTGAGGGAGCGCTGCACTGTCGGACGGGCAGTACTGAAGGAGGGCCGCACTGTTGGAGGGGCAGTGCTGGGGAAGCGCCGCACTATTGGAGGGACACTAATAGGGGAGCGCTGCACAGTGGGAGGGGCAGTACTGAGGGAGCGCTGCACTGTCGGCGTGGCAGTCCTGAGGGAGCGTGGCATTGTCGGAGCACTGTCGCAGGGCCAATACTGAGGGAGCGCCACCCTGTCGGAGGGGCAGTACTGAGTGAGCGCTGCACTGTCGGAGGGGCAGTACAGAGGGAGTGCCGCACTGTCGGAGGGGCAGTACTGAGGGAGCGCTGCACTGTCGGAGGGGCAGTACTGAGGGAGCGCTGCACTGTCGGAGGGGCAGTACTGAGTGAGCGCTGCACTGTCGGAGGGGCAGTACTGAGGGAGCGCTGCACTGTCGGAGGGGCAGTACTGAGGGAGCGCCGCACTGTCGGAGGGGCAGTACTGAGTGAGCGCTGCACTGTCGGAGGGGCAGTACAGAGGGAGTGCCGCACTGTCGGAGGGGCAGTACTGAGGGAGCGCTGCACTGTCGGAGGGGCAGTACTGAGGGAGCGCTGCACTGTCGGAGGGGCAGTACTGAGTGAGCGCTGCACTGTCGGAGGGGCAGTACTGAGGGAGCGCTGCACTGTCGGAGGGGCAGTACTGAGGGAGCGCCGCGCTTTCGGAGGGGCAGTAATGAGGGAGCGCTGCACTGTCGGAGTTGCCGCCTTTCAGATGAGAAGTTAAAGCAAGGCCCCATCTGCCCTCACAGGTGGACTGAAAGATCCAATTGCCACTATTTCGAAGAAGAGCAGGGGAAAAATCTGGTCACTATCAAATTGCTGTTTTTGGGAGCTTACTGTGCGCAAATTCGCTGCCACGTTTCCTAAATTACAACAGTGTCCTCACTTCGAAAGTACTTCATTGGCTGTAAATCATTTGGGACTTCCTAAATGGCGCTATAGAAATGCAATTCTTTCTGTTCTTTTTGTTCCGAAATGAAATAAATGTTCGAACTGGGAAATAGTTATTTTATTATTAAAGCAGATGAAAAAGTTTAAAATTACATTGACCATTCACGCCCCCTTCCTGCACAGTTTCGGAAGTATGTTTGGAGTGAACAATCTAGGGGTTGTAAATCAAATCGTCTCACAAAGAGATTTAAAAATATTAGCTAGTACTCTCTGAGAGATCTCCTTTATCACAGCACTACCTGGAGTGCGCGTTTCTGTTCTAACTCATAAAAAACAATTGTGTGAAGATGTTGACCAGTTCCATCTGTCAGAATAGTGTGAATGCCGCTGATTTTAATTTGCTTTTAATTGCGGCTTATTCACTGGAATCCTCGTGCTGGAGATATCGCTCCTGCTTTCGAGCGTTTCAAACACTGACAGCTGCATACAGGACCTCTTCACTTTGAGCTGACTGGTTTGATGGAGCCCCTCTCACTCCAGTGTTTCTATACTTGTCTTGTCTCTTTAACAGAAAGTAGTGCGTTAGATGTGGAGGTACTGAACCTGGTGAGACTGCGCTTACTATTCCAGAATAACCCTCTTTATTCCATCACTGCCACCATTCTAATTGTCCTATTCAGCTCCTTCTGCCTCGAAAAGGAAACCTTGGGCTTCCGCTGGCCCCGAGTACTGGCGCGCCAAGAGTATTGCCCCCGCCTCAACACTTAGACGACTGATTTAAATAGCGCCGCGAACATTCAGAGGAGCGGTACCAAACAACATTTGAGACCGACCATTAATGTCCCTTTGAACATTTAATAGGTTCACATAACACTTACATTGTACAGAAATCTGTGAGAAGCTGTTTGCGGTGCCCAGGTTATTTTCAGCCACGCACCAATACTCCCCGTCATCTCCAGAACTAATGCTGTGAAATATCTGCTTCAGTTCACCGGTGGAAGACCTGCTGACCTCTGTACCATCTCGGAGCAACGTTAATCTGACCGGCGGGTAACTCATGGTCGTTCAGTATAATAATAATGAACTTCCTTCCACTGTTACTACAGAGGAATTGACGCTTGGTTTCGAAAGTGCATCTGAAACACGCAAGATCATTGGTGTTATCGGAAAATGTCGGAACAGGTAGTCAAAAAACAATCCGGGTGACAACCAACGAAGAATATTGAAGCAGATTTGGTGGTTATATTGTCAACTGTAAATTGAAAAGCCAGCTTGAGATTGTTGATGTTCCCCCGACAAGCTTATTTAGATCTGAACCATGCTTTAACTCAAACATTCCTCCTCTTGTCTTCAAAGATTTGTATTGACTGCCTGGACGTGGTTCTGCCCCACCGATAAGTCAATCAAGCGGCCATTCCTCCGAAAGCAAGACCAGTGGACTGTCACATCCCTTCAACAGACCTGTTGAGGCCAATTGTAGTAACCGGACCACCACCCCAGCCAACTCGACAAAAACCCTGTGTCAACTACACTCTGGCTGCAACTATATCAGGAATTAGGAACCTTTGGAATAATATTTGACGTAAACGAAAACCACGGAGCCAATATGTACCCCATGGGTCTGTGTCAATGTTAAATAATACAACTTACAATAAATCTCATACAGTCAATTTGATTAATTGATTGTAGAAATATAGGCCATTCAGCACTTCCAGGCTGTTGCACTAATAAATTACTCATGGTTAATCCATATCGTAACTCCTTCTACCCGCGTTTCCTTTATACGGTTACCTAAAAAAAAAATCTATACATCGCAGTTTTGAAATTTTCAATTTTCCAGGCCAGCTATCACTCCATTGAGAATAAAGACAAGTTTGGATCCTATTTACCAACAGGATGGCAGAATGAAGGGTACAGCAGTTACTTACAGTCCAGTGTAAGTGTTTCTTGAACGGTACCATCAACTACAAGCTTACATCCCAGACTTTTCCCTTTATGGTCCAGTGATGGTGCAAAGGTGAAAGTTGATGAAACCGTCCAGGAACCCTCGAAACTTTCGCCATTATGTCTTGAAGGTTTTGTCTCTTGCAGTGAAGGAAGTTTATCCTCGTCCTGAATCCACATCAGTTCAGGTTTGGCAGACTGGCAAATGGTGGTGACTGAGCAGGTCAAATGTGCTGGTTGTCCAGCAATCAGTTCCCCAGAGACTGGCATCCATGACTTATCTGTAAGGAGAGAATGAAATTCGAGTTACAGTGGCTTTCAGAATAATAAAAATATGGAGTGAAGTTCAAGGCGATTCAGCCCAACGCCTGAGATAATACCTTGAATATTTTTTTTTTTGCATTTCATCTCTTGTGACGGACACGGACTCGATGGACCGAATGACCTCCTTCTGTGCCATTATGACTATATGGTGCAGGGGAAGGAGCCTATTGTCAGTTATCACTTAATAGTTACGGAATCAATCGGTTGATATATGTCTTCCTGAACCTAATTATCACCAACTATATAACATGAATTATTCATTGTTGGCCAATTTCTTATAGATCAGTCACCACTCTATTGCACACACGTATTTCAACTCAAAATTAGGTCTGACAAACATAGAAAACTGGTTCCAAGATTATGTTCCATATCTGCAGTTGGGATAGAATCTAGGATATTCTTAGACTAATGGCTCAGTGTGACGTGAAACGCTTAATTTACCCTATGAGGAACAGGGGTGAATTTAACTCTTGCTGATAATTAATTTGACCTAATTTAAGGTCGTGATAGGAGCGCTGCAGATTGTCTTCAGGGAGAGGAAAAGGTTAACTATCTTCGTTTATTCCCATTAACAACAGCGGGAAAGTGCAAATATATCAGAGAAAGCAAGACCCGTTTCGGGGTTTAAGCCCCACTTCAGAGACTAAAGCTTAAGCTGTAGCCTGACACTCCATTGCAGTACTGAAGCATTGCTACAATGCTGGAGATGCCATCTTATGGATGAAACGTTAAACCGATGTCCCGGCTTCCCTCACAGGTGGATGATAAAGGTCCTAATGTATTATTTCAAATGTCCCGTGTCCTGGTTAATATTTTGCATCAACCAGCTCCTAAAACAGATCATCTGGTCACTATTGCATTGCTGAGATATCCCTCCTATACTTAAATCTTATCCACTTATTCTCCTCAGAATTACAAACCTTGACATTTTTGTCCCGAATCCACGAAGGATTGAATATTGATCCGCCAGTCTGTACATCTGAATACAACATTTAGTGTTTATCTTTCTAACTGAACATTACAGCGAGCTTCTGTAATTGTGTAAGAATGGCAGTGCTGAATATCTGTTCAGGTCAAAACATAACAAGTCAACTGGTCCAAATGGGATGCATCCTAGGTTGTTCAAAAGCTAGGATGGATATAGCAGAAGCTCTGACCACAATCTTTCAATCCTCCTTGGATATTGGAGTGATACCACAAGATTAGAGCATTTTGAAATGTTACACCGCTGTTCAAAAAAGTGGAGACGGATGAACCTGGGAACTAAAGCTTAATCAGTCTAACGTCAGTGTTGGGAAAGCTAAATAAGTCCACTGTGAAGGACGAGATTAATTCTCACTTTCAGAAGCATGGATTTATTAGGGACAGCCAGCAGGGCTTTGTTAAAGGCAAATCGTGACTGACTATCCTGATTGAGTTATTTGGTGAAGTAATAGAGAGGGTTGATGAAGGTAGTGCAGTAGCTGTTGTATATGTGGACGTTCAAAAGGCATTAGATGAAGTAACTCATAACAGACTATTCGGAAAAAAGAAGAACAGTGTATTTAAGGGATGGTGGCAACGTGATTACGAAATCGGTTAAGGGATATAGGCAGAGAGTCGTAGTGAACGGTTGCTTTTCTAACAGGAGCGAGGTATGCTGTGGGATCGGCCAGAGGGTCGATATTAGGACCATTGCTATTCTTGTTCTATATAAATGATCTGCACTTGGGATATGGGAGTTACGTTTCAAAGTTTTCAGGTGATACAAAACTGGGCAACGTATTAAATAGTGGGCATGATCGTAGAAGAGTTTAGGAGGACATCTACAGAATGTTAAAATGGGCAGGCACATGGCAGATGCAATTTACTGCGGATAAGTGTGAAGCACAAATGCACTTTGGGAGAAATATATGGAGAGGCAACATACTCTAACTAGTACTATTTTGAGGTAGGCTGCAAGAACAGAGGGACATGGGGTACATATTGGCAAATCTTTGAAGATGGCAGGGTAAATTGATAAGGCGTTTAAAAAGAAAGCACATAGGATACTTCGGTTCTTTTTACAGAGGGGCGTTGAAAACAAAAATAAGGAAGTCATGCTCAAGTTTCACAAATCTCTGGTTTGGCCTCAGCTGGAGTTTTGTGTCCAATTCTCGGCTCTACACTTGAGGAAGGAGATCAAGCCTTGGAGGAGGTAAAGAAGAAGTTTGCCAGGATAATACAAGGGACGAGGATGTTCAGATATGTGTAGAGATTGGAGAAGCTGGGCTTGTTCTCCTTAAAGCAGATAAGGATAACGGGAGACCTAACAGTGCTATTCAAAATTGAAGGGTTTTGATAGAATAATTAAGGAGAAACCATTTCCTCTGGCATTTGGGTTGGTAATCAAAGTTCTCACATTTAAACCAATTGGCATAATAACTCGTGGGGAAATGGGGAGAAATTTCTTCACCCAGAGGGTTGCTAAGATTTAGAATGCACCACCTGAAAGACTTGTGGAATCCGATTCAATGGAAAAAATTTAAAAGCAATTGGAGCTGTCCTAAAAAGAAGGTTGATTTACAGGGTTCTGTGGAAAAAGATGGGAGTGGAACTAAATTCTATAGCTCTTTCAAAGAGCCGGCACAGGCGTGGTGGGCCGAATCGTCTCCTTCTGTGCTTTAAGATTCTATGATTCTATTCTATAACACACCCATGGGTATCATGCAGTGCACCAGCCCTGCAGCTGTAGCCTGTGACTTGGGCCAAGAGTAACAAGACATCTTTACATTTAAGCTCAAGTTAAATGGCACTGAGGAGATCGAAGATAAACTACAAAGGAACAATTCAAAAAACTTACGTAAAACAGAAAGCGTGACCTTAGACCTGGAAGAATATCGTTCTATATTATTCTGGGCGGTGATGATCTTCAATATGAAATAATAGGCACCTTGATCGCGCTTGCTGATGTCCTTTAACCGTAAGGAACATTGTTTCTTTATAACTTCGCCGGTGAACTCAGCTCGACCGCTATATTTCAAGGGCACTTTGTCTAAATCCATGGAATCAGAAATAATCGAGACCCTGAGGTTCCAGGATCAGGACCCCCCTTTAACCACATACTCTGTGGACTGCGTCCAAAGGCGGGATAATCAAATGTACACGGGATCTCTGCACATGACCCGTTCACCGCCGACACCTTTTATCGGCATCCTCACAGACCATCGTGAACTGTGGACAACTGGTGAAAAAATAGAAATTATAGACGCATTGAAATCTGCAATAATATAGCAATTTAATCGTACTCTGACCGTCAAGTTAAATACTATTAATTTAACCTTTAAAGACCCACTAACATATTCATTAGTACATCTAATGAAATTCGTGCAATTTTCTACAAAACTCTTTAAATTGTATTAAATATTCCATTGCAAACCAATAAACCATAGCGTAATTATCAAATCAATCCTATATAATACACAACAAAAGTTCCGAATAAAATGTACAGTAAATACGCACTGTGTGAATGCACAAATCATTGGCTAATCGCATGCTATGTCTAAAACATTGTTATTTTTTCTGACATAAATTATTAAAAATGAATATTTTACCTTGGCTAAATATCAGAATGGAAATAAATCGAATGCTCTTCATGACTGGAGCTGGTTGACGATATCAAAATGACATAAATTGTTGTTATCTCAGATATAAGTGATGTAGTTTCTGTTTTCGGTTCGACAGTAATATATTGAAGTTCGTAATGAATTGAATCAGAGTATTAGGAGTTCAGCTGTTCGCCACCCACCAATCATTGGGAACCGTGGTAGCTCACATAGCTTTCGCCACTCATCAAATGTTGTTGATCTAAACTGCTGGAAATCTTGGACTCCTCAAATATAACAGTTTACATTAGTGTGTGGCCCGCTGTTGCAGGATATATGAGGCTCACTTACTGCTAAAGAACCCTGAGCAGAGATGCACCCAGCGCTCTCATCATCTGCACATTTACAGTACAGTCAGTGGCACTTTAGTTTCCAATAGCTAAAATAGCCTCGGCATGAACTTTAGACGCCTCGACTCTAAACTCCCACACACTGAGCTATTTATCAGCGCATTAACTGCGAGTGTTTCAAGTCTGAAGCTGTGGTTATTTCTGTAGCCGTTGTCGACAGACGTGTGGCTTGATCACGTTCAGTGGTTCGGGGGCACATCACGTATCTGTTCAAGTGTTTCTCAGTTTACAGTTTCAAGAGCGAAATGTGCCATTTTTAGAAGTGACTTCAGCTGTTTATATTAACAGTCCTACGAGCTGAAATCTGCTGCAATTAACTCATTCAGATCCGAATTGCGACGATGACAGGTTTATGAAGTTTCTGACTTTAGTTTTAGAACTGTGAGGTGTGACTTGAGCTTTTAGATTCGAGTCTCAGAGCTGCTGGAAAGAATGTGGACATTTTTATCTACGGGAACATATCTCTGCGATGTGTTTTCACACCCAGGTCTCAGCTTGGCTTCACTGACTAGTTTAGGGATGTGTGTTCACACCCAGGTCACAGCTTGGCTTTACTGACCATTTCAGGGATGTGTGTTCAGACCCAGGTCTCAACTTGGCTTTACTGACTAGTTATGGAATGTGTGTTCAGACCCAGGTTTCAGTTTGCTTTAACAATAAAATAAGCCACAATGTCTGGTCAATCCCAGAGTGGCGGTTGGTGCAATGCAACATGCTCAATGAATCTCCACACAAGGCCCAGTTTGCTCAGCTTCCTCCTACATTTCACGTCTTCACTGTTTACAGGCCACGAAGGACATGCTTGTTTTTCGAAAGTTCATCTCTGATTACCGTTACTTTCTCAATTTGCACCTAATCTCTGTCCATATCTTTACTGTCTCCCTGTCGCTGTCTTCCTCTTCCATTCTCGAGGGTGCCTAGATATACCTAGTTTAGTAAAGGTGGCAGGGATTTTCCTCTCGTGGCTTAATTGAAAACTACACCCAGAATACGCTGGAAATTGTGCCAATTTCGACTAGCTGAAGTTACGTTCAAGTTTCCACTCACACTCATTAGCATAAGCCCCGAATGTAAACTCTCACATGAACCTGGGCAATTGAGCGTAATCGATGCGTGACTGAAATAGGGGGCACTTGTACAGCATCACAAAGCGGGGTGGGTTTCTGTTGAAATGAGCCAATCTTACGCTTCTCTGATTGGCCAGTGAGGATGACGTGTCACCAATCTAATAAAAATTAACGCAATTGCCCCATTTTTACGCAGAATCAAAAAGATCCAAATTGTCATTAACTATAAGGAGAAACTTTGTGAAATGATATCATTTTTGGCCGTATCGACAATGCTCTCTCGTCCCTCCGGTGTCCACCGCTCGCGGAAGGACTCAGGCATATCGGGAATCACCGCATGCTCCCACTCCAGGGACACAGGAACGTGTTGCGAGGCAGGCAGTCAGACCAAATGTTCCCCTGGACCGGTTACTGCCTGGACCTGTGAATGGCCACCTTGGCCAAGCCCAAGAGCTGACCCACGAGGAGGTCCGGCGACTTCCCCTCCGCACCAGGTGGCCAATGAGAATTACTGTGTCTCCCTATATTGACCACACTGATCTGTTTGGCCGAAACTAACGGTTCAATCAATTTTATCTGTGTCTGTTACAGCAACATTTGTATTTACGACAGGAACCTTTATTCCATTTCACACGTCCCAGACCTCATAACTAACTTTTTATAAATGCACTGCAACAAATAGGGTGGAATTTGTGTTCAGTACTGCAAAATTACTGAGCATAAGTGTAAATGTAAAGAGTTAAATCAATTAGAAGAAAGGCTGTTTACCACAGCGTAACACGGTTAACTGTCAAACAGATCCTATCTATGACGTCAGAGATGCATGTGTAGCGCTCCTTAAAGAAAGTAACGAAACCACACGTTCACAGACTGCAGCAAGCTAAATAATTGTAGTTAACCACTCTCCATCATTCATCTCGTATTAGCTAGCAGAAAGCTGAATATGTGTGAAATGTGAGTCAGAGGCGTCCGCAAGCGTGGGCGGTGCCATTCTGACACAGACGCCAATATATCAATATCATAAGTAAAAGTACATTTGTTGTTTGTGTGTGTTTATTAGAGAGAGCGAGATGTTGTTTCTGTATTAAGTACTCTTTAGCAACTGTTAAACATAACATAACATCATATTCTGTTACAGTCGGTCACACGCTGACCATGTACAAGATGTGCTGGCTGCCTATCTCACCAACGGACCTGATTGAGTGAGCACTGTTCCTACAGATCGTTAGGAATCGAAACGGACTTCCGCGATAGTCTAATCCTGATTAGCAAAGAAATCCAAGATGTGACTGGAAAGAAGAATGCTGAAATCTGAATGGGTTTAATTGTGAAATAGGTTCTTAAATTTGAGAATGAATTCGGCAGCAGATTCCAGCCATGAGGAGTTGTGCGCTCGTTTCGTAGATTTTCACTTCAGTGCTTAAGGATAAATCAATCTATGTGCAAAGTGGGCAAATATTATAATATCCCTGATCGGGTGGGAAACCTGTGGGAGGGCTCAGCCCAGCATACAACACCGCGCCCGATGTTCATTCACCTCGAATTCAAATAATAAATCAACTGATGACTGATTCTGGTGAAGTTGATTTTAAGATCTGAGACTCTTGTCCCCAATTGGAATAATTAGTTCGATCCTGAACACACGTCAATTTCATTCCACTTGCTCCCAGTGAAATTTGGAGAAAAAATGGCTGAGAATTACTATGTATCGAGGATTCTGCCCACACTGATCATGTTGCAGGACCTGTTGTTTCAATCATTTTCAGCTGCATATTTTCCAGCGGTGTTTGCATTTTCGACAAAAAGGTTCAAGTCCATTTTACACGTCCCAGACCTCAAACCTAAATTGCAATAAAAGCACTGCAACAAATAGGGTAGATTTTCTATTATGTTCTGCAAAGTTAGCAAGCTTGAGTGTGAATGTAAAGACTTAATTTAAGCAGATGAAAGGATATCTACCACAGCGTCAAACGGTTTACTGTGGAACAGCTCCAATCTATGACGTCAGAGATGCATATGTCGTGCTCCTCAACGAAAGTGACGAAACCGCACGTCCACAGACTGCAGCAAGCTAACTTACTGTCGTTACACCTCTGCATCATTCATCTCGGATGAGCTGCCAGGAAGCTGAATATGTATGAAATGTGATTCAAATGCATCTGCAAGCGTGGGCTGCACATTCTGTCGCAGCCGCCGACATATCAGCATCATAAGTAACTGTACATTTGGTGTTTGTATGTGTTTGTTCGAGAGAGAGAGAGAGAGATGTTGTTTCTGTATTAAGTATTATTTTGCAACGGTTAAACATACCATGACATCTTATTCTGTAACAGTCGGTCACAGGCAGCCCATGTACATGATGTGCCAGCTGCCTACCTCACCAACGGAGCTGATTCTGTGAGCACTGATCCTGGAGATCAGTATGCTCGAATCGGACTTCCCCGATAGTCTGATGCTGATTAGCAAAGAAATCCAAGATATGACTGGAAAGAAGAATGCTGAAATCTGAATGGTGTTAATTGTGAATTGGGTTCTTCATTTTGCGAGTGAAATCGGCAACAGTTCCAGCCATGAGGAGTTGCACGTTGCTGCCTCTCATAATGTTGACAGAAGGTACATTTCAGATTTTTTTTTACAATTTCTGCAAGTGATAAATATCTTGTGGGAAAGGAACAGCATAATAACGAATATGAATGATTTTTTTGTTATTCATTTCAGAACTTGTGAAATAGGAATGTCATGATTGTTTAACACTTGCGTTGTTGTTGTATTATAGCGTATACAGCCTATTCAAATAATATTTAAATACAGGATTTTCAACTTATTTTTATTGTAAAGCACATTTAATAAAATTTACTTCATATTGATTGAGTGATTTAGAGGAGATTCATCCGATGATTAATATTTATTTTGATCAATATTTTAATACCTATTCAATGAGAATATTTATTCGGCGTTCGCTTACTTGTTAGTGGATATGTATTCGTTTTTTAGATGAGTATTAAATATGTTGTTTATGTATATTACCGGATCATAAATCTCCCATCAAATAGGTATTCCTATGGCCATTTCCATAGGTGTTGTAATTGGAAATGATTCAGTATTTTTTCTTGATTTTTAAAAGACTGATATTTTATTTGCTATTGTGATGGGCGATTATTTGTCAATTAACAAATACTTTAATGGATTATAAAGATGCTGAAATGCATTTTCAATGACTAATTAAAGGGTGTCTAATTTATTTTTCTCAGTTGTTTTTAGTGCTGAATTCTCTGTGATGATACCAAAAGCTGTGTCGGCGGTGGCCGGTTCATGTGCAGAGATCCGGTGTACGTTTGATTATCCAGACGATCGGAGAATCGGTGATGTGACGTGGTTAAAGAAGGAACATGCTCCTGGTATCCCTGGCTTCTCCATTATCTATGATTCTAAAGATCCATACAAGCAGCATTATAACTATCGTGGAAGAGCTGAGTTCAAGTGTAACATTGAAAAGAATCAATGTTCCCTCCTGCTAAAGGATATCAGGAAGAGTGATGAGGGTACATACGAACTCAGCTTCGAGTTCTCTTCGGCCTGGTATATTAATGGATGTCGCAATCAGCGTCCTCACGTATTTCTTTCTGTTTTAGGTGAGTTTTCCCTTTGTTCCTTTTGTACATTTTCACTCCAGTGCTTCAGTATGAATCAACGTATGTGCAAAGTGGACACATATTGTAATATCCCTGACGCATCTCAAAGGGTAGTTGAAACAATGGGTGCAGGGATACTGATAAGGGTCGCAGATGTCTGATATCCTAAACACAGAAGTATATAGAAATTACAGCAGTAAAACAGGCCGTTTGGACCAGACAGTCCGTGTTGCTGTTTGACCTTCACATCAGCAACACTCCAAATTGCATTTGCCTGCTAAGTTCCCATATCCCTTTATTGCAATTCCCTTCCAACACGTGTCGAACCTATTAAGAAATGTTCACATGAGGATAGATTAGTACTTGCTTACTGAACCTAAAACTGACGTTGTAGGTCGTTCTTCCAATACATAAACCAGCAACTCTTTATTTCCAATGAAATGAAAGATAATGAAACGAGGGCGATTGTTAGAATGGGTGACTTATCTGGAATGAGAGTTTTGACCACGTTGGCCATTTCAAATTCTACTTCAGTCAGCTTCTACCTATCTGTCGTGTTGCTTAATAAGTTTAAGCACATCTATCAAATCGTCCCAAAGTCTGTTTTAGCCTTATAATATCTGCCCCAATTATTAAATACTTGCTTGGTATTTATACATCCTCATACCAGCCAGAAACCACGCGAATCCGCCCTAAATCCTTCCTATAGTCTGGTGCCCAATACCCGCATTCTTACTCCAAATGTGAACTGACGACGGCTCTCGTTAGAATCTCCACTATTCTCGAATTTATATTATTGATCTCTTGCCATTAAACCCAGAGCTCCAGAAACATCTTCATACACTTTCCCACTGGAGGTGCCACTTTTACTGTCTCATGAACCTGACCCCAAATTCCTCTGCTGATTCCACATCTCCCAGCTTCCTACGGTTCAAATTAACATCTACCACATCATATTTTCTGACCTTTAATTATATCTGCCTCTTATGTCCCCATTCTACTATATCTCCAGTATCTTTTTGTAACATCGCTTAAGTTTTCTAGTTATCAACTGGGAGTTGTACTTGCAAGGTTGGCATGGGTGTCAATCTGGCGATATTGGATGCGCCTCTAATTGTCCACCCCGCCCAATTTTCATTTTGATGAAATCCAATTAATTCCTGCCGGGAAATTTTGACATTTTTCTCTTTAGCGCCTTCTCCAAATTATTGATGCACACAGTGAGTAGAAACAATCCCACAGTACAACCCTATGGGAAACCGTACTGGGATCCAACTTTTCTGAACAACTGCGCCTAACAGCGACTCGCTGCATCGTCCCTTTTAAACAGTTTGTATTGCAAGTTCTACCATATCCTTAAATCCAAACGTTTAATATCTTCTGCAATAATCTCCTCTGTTTACCGTCGGTAATGACTGCTTGATTACATTTCAAGTTACTTTTTGGTGAAGCGTCTTTTGACGTACGAGGACTTAAAAGGCGTTGAATTAATGCAGTCTTTGTTCGTGCCTTTCCCTGTCCAACGCTCATTTACCCCGCTTTTAATTAGATCTTAATTAAAAATTAGATATTTCAGTAACGTGAAAATCAGTTCAAGCTATAATTTATTTGTTCATTCAAATCCCAAGGCTACAAATACTATTTCTGCGGAAGCCTTCTTCAGATTTACACGCAAGGAACCTGCTCTGCTTCTCCCACACACGATGGTGTTTCCCGTCGTTTGTCTGGTCTGTCTATGTCTTGAGCATTATCGTTCTATGTTGACGTTTCTTGACAACAGAATCGAGATCTGTCTGGGTCTGCATTAATCACCATCACATAGGCAATTGCTGGTGCAGAACAAGGTATGCGATAGGATGAAATATTCGTGACATTTGAGGAATTAACGTTGATTCGAAGTCCAGCGTGCAAAATTTGTTCACTGGACAATATCCATGATACAAATAATTTGGATATATAACGACTAATAGTTATTTAAGTGGGGCCATTTGTTACCTGATGAGGCATAAAACTGCATTACAACTGCGAGGAGTAATTCAGAATGGTGACACAGTTGCAACACGTGGCAGAGAAAAATGAGCAAAATGTGATTTTCTTGTTATTTCTTTCTCAGATTTAGTTGTAAGCCCATTTTAAAATTGAAATGTACCTAACAAGCTGGTTTTCTCCCGTTTTTATAGAAAAGCCAGAGATTTCAGGTGATGGGGAATTGATCGCTGGACAAACTGCACGATTGAACTGTTCCATCACGCACAACTGCCCGGAAGGCAACCTGAAACTGAAGTGGATTAATTACAATGTGTTCCCTTCTCCCCCAATGGATACTCAAGTTGGAGCAGAAATTAGAAATGAAAGTTCAGGTTCTCGGACAGTTTCATCCGTGATCACCTTAAAACCATCATCTGCTCATGAAGGAAAAATTATGGGATGCACAATTCTAATTGATGATATCCCAACTCCTTCTGTACAAAATATTACCTTGGAGATGAAAGGTAAGTATCCGGTGTAAAGTAAACAGACTTATCCTGTCGGACAACGGGCTCCAAATCTGCAATTTTAGCACAAGTAATTTATTAGGGGTTAGAACTGCATCAGAGGATGAATCATGAAAAGCTCAGCCTCTGTACCAGTAGAGCTTACCTCGATAACCAAACGTTCGGAATGGCTCTCATCTAATTCTCATCATTCAGATTACATTAGAATCATTCATATCCATGAATCAATTATGGTGCCTACAACAGATTTTTTAATGTGATTGTTAATAATTATTCTATGAACTTCCAGTCATGTTCTGAGTTTAGTCAGTCATAAATGGAAGCAACAAAGGCCATGCCGAGTTAAGATCTAAAGCTATGACACCAGATCTCAGCTCTGGTTGAGCTTAATAAGAACTTAAGAATTAGGAACAGGAGTAGGCCATACGGCCCTTCGAGCCTGCTCCGCCACTCCGGCAATCATGGCTGATAATCGAAGTTAACTCCAATTTCCCGCCTGATCCACATACCCATTATAATGAATTAATTAGGAGCTCAATTATGCTTATTCGACCGTCACGTTTTGCATTAACGTCTGATTCAGAGGGACTGGACATCAGAACCGTCAACTGCTCTATAGTTGCTGTGGAAGGAAGTTCATTCTTATTTTCCTGCACGGCCTGTGGGAAACCCCTGGTCAGTTGAAAATGTGTGAAAAATGGGGTAGAGATCAGCAGGTCTTCCACTGGTGAACTAAAGCAGATATTGCGCAACATTCGTTCAGAGGACGGCGGTGAATATTGGCGCCTAGCTGAAAATGCCCTGGGCACCACAAAACGTTCCACATAAATTTCTGTACAATGTAGGTATGTATTAATTTATCAATTAGACAGTAGCCTTTCATGTCACGAACTATGGATTAAATTCCAATTCTCTCTTGCCTGCTTGCTAGAAGGCTCCCATGTGTATGAGTTTGGGACAGTTTCACCCCTTCCCGCGGAAATAGCGGCAAACTACCTCGACGGCTTCAATAATGGAAACTAACCTGGCATCTCGCTCAGTATGACAGGAGTGGAATATCGCACAATGCCTCATAAATGCAGCAGGTCTTACATTTATGAGGTTGCGACACAAGCACATTTACTGGGATATTTAATCGACAACTAATTGTTCATAAATTATACTCATCATCTGAAATAAACAATCCTTAGAGCCGGCTTGCAGCAATTTGATGAGTACCAATTATTTCCAAAAAAAGTGAGATAAAATGGTGTTCAGCCAACTCCTGTTACTTGTATTAACGTTGAGTTAATAGTGTAATATTCTCGCGTCTTGGTTCTTTGAAATGTCGCCTTGTGAGCCGGACGTTTATTGAAGAATCACGTCAGTCCACCATAAATGAAGATGTTTAAAACAGTACACAAAGTGAAGACATTGAAATAAATTGAACTTTTAAAACATTGACGGGTGAGACACCTTTGTGGGCTATTATACATGATCAAATCTCTGAGCTAGCTCCGTCTGAGGGTCCCTCACAACATCTGTCATGAGATGCATTGATGGACTGAACACTCATTGGATTTAATATGGAATTGTTCCTAACGAGCTCACCTGTTATAAGTAAAAATATAATAAGCCATGAACTGGTGCAACATAGATTGCTTCATCTTAAAATATAACAACCAGAACTATTATTGTTATTTCAACTCATTACTTCATTGTATTTTGACACTACAACTGTTTTCATGATCATTTCCTATTGAAGTTTCCATATTTTTTTTAGGTAAACCCACAATTTTAGCAGGCCCGACATGCACCAACTCTGAGAATTGGACGGATTGTAGCTGCCGGATCAGAGCCAATCCCCCGGGAAACATTACGTGGGGCCTCAATGGGAGAATCCTCACTGGGGACAGGTCAGATGTGGAAATCATCTCCTGGGCGGTGAATAGTCACCGAATGGAGAGCTCCCTGAGACTGACTCACCCACCCAGAACCGGAAACCTGATCTCATGTGTTGTTGCAAACGAGCACGGTGAATCTGTCAGTATATATGATCTCCACTCTAAGGGTACGTTTTTAATCTATCTGTAATGTAAAACTATAAGGGAGTTGGTACATCACTGGTCAGTCACTAACTGAACGGTGTTAGTGTCAGCAAATACCAGCTCCAGTCAGCAGGTCCATACGGAATCTAACTCGAATTAGTGTTAGGACCTATTTTCAATCAACAACTGAAAGGTGCGGTCGGCATTATCCATTTAAACTTTCAGTCTTCTGAAACTGGCTCGGTTTATATTTTTAGATATGATGAAATTATCTGAACACCAGAAGTAGCCAGTGATCTTGGAAAACAAATTCTTCTGAATTAAGATAAACACTTTTGAAAATCCAAATTACTCTTAATACATGATAGCAAACTGCAATCTGCCCTAATTGTATGTACATGATCATTTCTATCTTGTTCAGACTCATTTAAGTATGTAAAGCCGATATTTAATAACCCATGTGAAACTGAATTATCTCTATAGATTATAAATCTTACCGCTGTAACTGGTGACCTTAGCGTTCCGGTATTATGATTGGTTTATGCCCCCTGTTTTTCCGAGGGTGGGTTGTCGCGCTAACTTCATTTTTCAAATATGATTTTCCCACCAGCGAATCTTAAATTATTTATTTCAAATTTACGCCAGGCCGCAACACAGGAATAAAATGCTTTTACGCAAGGCTGAGACAAGCACGATTTACCTTTTGTAAATCCATGTTGACTTTGTCCGATCCTGTCACTGTTTTTCAAATGCTCAGCTATTACATCCTTTATAATGGACTCTAGCATTTCCCCCACTACCGATGTCAGGCTTTCCGGTCTGTAATTCCCGCTTTATCTCTACCACCCTTTTTGAATAGTGGGGTAACATTAGCTACCCACCAATTCATGGGTACAGTTTCAGATTCCATCGAATGTTGGAAGATGACCAGCAATGCATCTATTATTTCTAGGGCCACTTCCTTAAGTACGCTAGGATGTAGATTATCAGGCCCTGGGGATTTATCGGCCTTCAATCCCGTCAATTTCGCTCACACCATTTCCCTGCAAATACTGCTTAATTTCAGTTCCTCCCTTTCATCGAACCCTATGTTCTCTAACATCTCTGGGAGGTTATTTGTGTCCTCCTTTGTGAAGACAGAACCAAAATCTGCATTTACTTGGTCTTCCATTACTTTGTTCCCCATTATAACTTCCCCTGCTTCTGACTGCAAGGGACCTGCACTTGATTTCACTTAACTTTTTCTTTTCTCATATCTATAAAAGCTGGTACAGTCAGTTTTTATGTTCCCAGCAAGCTTACGTTCATATTCTATTTTCCCCTTCTTAATAAATCCCTTTGTCCTCTTTTGTTAAATCCTAAACTGCTCCCAATCCTCAAGATTACCGCTTTTTCCGGCCAATGTGTATGCCCTCTCCTTGAATCTTACGCTATCCCTAATTTCCCTTTGTTAGACACAGTTGAGTCTATATTTTTGTTGTATTCGTATGCCACACTGGGATGAACAAATTCTGTAGTTCATCCATGTAGTCTTTGAATGTTTGCCATTGCCTATCCACCATCAACCCCTTGAGTGACATTCCCCAATCAATCCTACCAATTCGCGCCTCATACCATCGTAGTTTCCTTTATTTCAATTCAGGTCCCTTGTCTCTGATTCAACTACTTCACTCTCCATCCTAATGAAGAATTATATCATATTATGATCACTCTGACCCAAGGGGCCTCGTGCAACAAGATGGCTAATTAATCCTTTCTCGTTACATAATACCCAGTCTAAGATGGCCTGATCTCTGGTTGGTTCCTCGACATATTGTTCCAGAAAACCATCCCATAAACATTCTAGGAATTCCTCCTCCACAGTATTTTTACTAATTTGGTTAGCCCAATCTATATGCAAATTAAAGTCACCCATGATGACTGCTGTGCCCTTACTGCATGCCTCTCTAATTTCACTTTTAATGCCGTCCCCGACCTCCGTATTACTATTTGGAGGTCTATATACCACTCCCACTGACGTTTTCTGCCCCTTGTTATTTCTTAGTTCTACCCATACAGATTCCGCATCATCAGAACTAATATCCTTCCTTTCAATGGTGTTAATCCCCTCTTTAACCAGCAATGCTACCCCAACTCCCTTTCTTTTTTGCCTATCTTTCTTAAATAACGAATAACCCTGGATTTTGAGTTCCCAGCCTTGTCCACCCTGGAGCCATGTTTCTGTAATCCCAATCAAATCATATTCATTTACCTCTATTGGCGCAGCTAATTCGACCACCTTGTTCCGAATGCTCCTTGCATTAAGACACAAAGTCTTCAGACTTGTTTTTTTTTAACGCTCTCAGACCTATATGAATTATTATTTACTGTGACCATGTTTGATTTAAACCGTTGAGTTCTTTGCCTTCTACTTTAGTTATTCTCCTTCCTGTCTTTTGCTTTTATCCTTGTTTCCCATCACTCTGTCTCCCTGCTCTGGTTTCCAACCCGCTGCCACCTTAGTTTAAACCCTCCCCAACAGCACTAGCAAACACTCCCCCGAGGACATCGGTCCCGGCCCTGCCCAGGTGCAAACCGTCCCGTTTGTACTGGTCCCACCTCCCCCATACCCGTTTCCAATGTCCAAGGAATTTGAATCCCTCCCCCTTGCACCATTCCTCCAGCTATGTATTCATTTGAAACATCCTCCTATTACTACTCTGACTAGCACGTGGCACTGGTAGCAATCCTAAGATTACTACCTTTGAGGTCCTATTTTTAAATTACGTCCTATCTCCCTCTATTCTGCTTTTAGGTCCTTATCCCGTTTTTTACCTATATCGTTGAAGCCTAAGTGCACCACAACAACTGGCTGGTCGCCCTCCCCCTCCAAAATGTTCCGTAGCCGCTCCGAGACGTCCTTGAACCTTGCACCAGGGAGGCAACACACCATCCTGGAGTCTCGTTTGCGGCCGCAGAAACGCCTATCTATTCCCCTTACAATTGAATCGCCTATCACTATAGCTCTTCCACACTTTTTCCTCCCAGCCTGTGCAGCAGAGCCACCTATGGTGCGAGGAAGTTGGCTGCTGCCGCCTACCCCTGCTAAGTCATCCCCCCCCAACAGCATCCAAAGTGGTATATCTGTTTGAGAGGGGGAAGGCCACAGGGGAACCCTGCACTACTTGCCTGCAGCTCTTATTCTCGCTGGTGGTCACCCTTTCACTTCCTGCCTGTACACTCTTTACTTGCGGTGTGACCAACTCCCTAAACGTGTTATCCACGATGTTCTCAGCATCGCGAATGCTCCAATATGCATCCATCTGCAGCTCCAGCGCCGCAATGTGGTCCGTCAGTAGCTGCAGCTGGATACATTTCCCACACACATGGTCGTCAGGGATACAGGAAGCGTCGCTGATTTCCCACATATAGCAGGAGGAGCATATCACGGGGCAGAGCTCTCCTGCCATGATTTACCCTTTAATTAATTAATTACAATTAAACTGATTGAATGCCACCAATTTCAATTCAATTAAATGATATACTTAAGAGCCTTTGCTTAACAGCCGTCCCCGCTACACCACAGAGACTCTAGAAACTATAAACCACAGAATTTAAGTATGGAAAAAAGGAGAAAGAGAGAAATACTCACCAACCAATCACTTACCTGCTTTCTGCTGATGTCACTCTTCGATTACTTTTTACTTCTTTACACTCACCGGTCCGTTGCAGCTCACCTTTGAAATCTCCCGAGGTTTGGCGCTCTCCAGCCGCTCTCGTTCACCTTTGAAATCTCCCGAGGTTTGGCGCTCTCCAGCCGCTCTCGCTCACCTTTGAAATCTCCCGAGGTTTGGCGCTCTCCAGCCGCTCTCGCTCACCTTTGAAATCTCCCGAGGTTTGGCGCTCTCCAGCCGCTCTCGCTCACCTTTGAAATCTCCCGAGGTTTGGCGCTCTCCAGCCGCTCTCGCTCACCTTTGAAATCTCCCGAGGTTTGGCGCTCTCCAGCCGCTATCCGCTTTAATTAATTGAACTTAAATTAAATCAAATCAATCCCACCAATTATACTATAATTAAATGATATAGGGCCCTTGTTTACCAACTTTCCCCGCTACACCACAGAGACCCTAGAAACTTTAAATCACAAAATTTAAGTTTGGAAAAAAGAGTTAAAGAGAAATACTCACCAACTTCTGTGTTTCTAAGCGGAGTGCCTCACTTTCCATTAGCTTTCTGATCCAAACATAAAGGAAACTTGATACCTCACACACAAAAATTTGCTTCGAAGATTGTTGTTTAAATCCAATTCCTTAAGGTACAGCAATGTTTCTTTCCAATTTTTTAGGAATATTCTCCAGGACAATTGTTCTCATCATAAGAGGAGGAGCCACTGGGATTTTTTTTCTAATTGCAGTCGTGCTCCTGCTGAAGATACAAAGGTATGAGTGATTCCTAATTACATAGAATGAAGTTTTAAAGGGGATCCTGCATCAGAAATTTCGTGTATAAAAAGGTCGTTGAAATTAATCTCCCGTGAGTAGAGTGAGCAAATGCCTGAATCGAAGCTGAAAGGAGGTGGGTCAATCGTCCCCTGACCAGTCGCTCGCATCTCCCAGCATCAGCTATGGAGTAATATTAGTGTCTGATTCAATGGGGCTATCTCTGCATTCTTCTTGTTATATTATTGCGGTTTGTTTCCTTATAGATAACTGACATTTTTGGACTTCTGATCGCTGTCGCGCTATGCGCCAGGGATTGTTTTCGCCTACCGTGTAATCTAGATAAAATTCGCAGTATGCTCAAAGAATGGACAGAGAAACCCTTCCAGTTAGTTTCTGCTGCTGGTTTTACGGGGCACCCTCACTCAAGCCTCCTTGCCATGTCAGGCTCCCAGCACAACACTAAACCAGGTTGATATTAAGTTCTAACAATCAAGCAAGTCCAGCAAACAGTAAAACAACAAACAAATAGTCAAATTAACGTGACACATATGTTTACAGTAGTGGTTAAGTTTGTTTGGATCCAGGAGTAGAATATTATATTTCAAAATTGGGTGTGACTGATGTGCTAAAGTATGATATAAGGGATTATTTATGTTGGGCTTGTTATCTTATTCTTACCAGTGACTTAATATATTTGGCATGACTAGCTCTCACTGAAAGATCTCGACAGAATCCCCGCTTATAATGGATATGCTGATAATTAGCTTCAAGGAGGTGAACGGCTCCAAGTGAATTCCAATTATATCTATTCGGATTATAATGTGCTGCAAACCAAAATTACTCTTCAACAAATCACAAACGATGTTTACAATTGAAATCAGTGACGGGCTCCTCAGGTAGGGGCCCTCCATAACAGATAATGATTCGGCAACAAAAATAACAAGATGAGTTCGAATACTCTTGTGAGTTTTGCTGGATTATAACCCTTCCTGTACCATGCTAAGTAATATATAAATGCTTCTTTCAGTGATACTGAGGAAGGATCTCAAAGTGGTTATTGAGGAATATCGATTTATTCCCCATTTCACACTCAAATTTTGATATATATTAATAACTTGGACATGGGGGTACAGGGCACAATTTCGAAATTTGCAGATGACAGCGAACATGGAAGTGTAGTGAACAGTGAGGAAGATAGTAATAGAGTTCAAAGGGACAGAGACAGGCTTGTGGAATGGGTGGACACATGGCAGATGAAAGTCAACACAGAAAACTGTGAGGTGTTAGATTTGGGTAGGGAGAATGAGAAGAGACAAGACATGCGAAATGGTACAATTTTAAAGGGGGTGCAGTAACAGAGAGACGTGGTGCTGCTTGTGCACGACACTTTGTAATTGGCAGGACAGGTTAATAAAGCATCAATAAAGATTATGGAAGCCTGGACTTTATAAATAGTTGCACAGAGTACAAAAGCCAGAAAGTTGTGCTCACCCGATAGAAAACATTGGTTCGGCCCCAGCTGGAGTATTCTGTCCAATTCTGAGTACCACACTATCGGAAGGAGGTGAAGGCTTTGGAGAGGGTGCAGAAGAGATTTACTAGAATGGTTCCAGGGATGAGGGATTACAGTTATGTGGATAGGCTGGAGAAGCAGGGCCTGTTCTCCTTAGAGCAGCGAAATAAATAGGAGATTTGATAGACCTGTTCAAAATCATGGAAGGTTTAGATAAAGTAAATAACGATAAATTGATTACAATGCCTGAAATTTCGTTAACCAGAGACAGAGGTTTAAGGCGATTGGCGAATGAACCAGAGGCGACATGAGGACAAAATTAATTTAAGCAAAAAGTGGTTAGCATTTGAAATGCACTGACCGAAAGGGTTATAGATCTAGTAATCATAGATTGTAATGTGTTTGCACGTTGAAACTCTTCCATCTGCTACTTAATAAGTTGTTAAAATACTGAATGATCCTCCTATGTCCTATCAGCACAATCAGCTTTCACCATGAGCAAGCAACTCCGCGCCATTAACCAGCTTCATTGATAAAGTCAACAGTTCCCTTTTGAAATGTAGGCAGATTGATAATTGAAAAGAATTGCAGAGCGGACGTGGTCTGTGCTAATCAGAAAACGTAAAAGATATAGGTCTCTCCTGACCTACGAACGTCCTTCACAGTATACATTAAGTAAACATACCAGTTATCTATGAAATGTGCGTTATTGTTATTTGTTATTATTTAGGAAGAAGAGCAGTGAGACTGCATGCGTGCCGAAAACGACTAGTGGTGCGATGGTGTACACTGGGGTTCTAAACGGCGAGGTAAGTGAAGCCAAGCTGGAGTGACAATTGTAGGATGTTTGGTGTGTTTTCAACCAGCGAGTGACCCAGAACAGGCAAAGCCCAATAGATAAATGGGACTTTCAGAAATTTGGTCCCTAGTGTTTTAAGGGGGTAATAGCCACTAAGAGTGAAGTATATCGACGGACTCTATAGATAGTTTTTTTTATTCGTTCTAGGGATGTGGGCGTGGCTGGCAAAGCCAGCATGTATTGCCTATCCCTAATTGCCCTTGAACATGTGGTGGTGAGCCGCCTTCTTGAACCGCTGCAGTCCGCGTTCTGAAGCTGCTCCCATAGTGCTGTTAGGGAGGGAGCTCCAGTATTTTGACCTAGCGACAATAAGGAATGGCGATATATTTCCAAGTCAGGATGGTGTGTGACTTGGAGGGGAACTTGGAGGTAATGGTGTTCCCAAGCACCTGCTGGCCTTGTCCTTCTAGCTGGTAGAGGTTGCGGGTTTGGGAGTTGCTGCCGAAGAAGCCTTGGTGAGTTGCTGCAGTGCATTTTGTAGATGGCACACACTGCAGCCACGGTGCGCCGGTGGTGGAGGGAATGAATGTTAAATGTGGTGGATGGGGTGCCACTCAAGCGGGCTGCTTTGTCCTGGATGGTGTCGATTTTGTACAGTGTTGGGGCTGCACTACCTGTAGATAGCGCCTTCGTAAGTGGAATTAGGGTGTATTTCCCACGTTGCTATTTCTATTCAAAACAAACTCTTTCAAAAATAATGCGTTCCCCAACTTACCTTACCCAATTCCCGTTACCATTAGGTCACATGAGGTTAAATATTCAACGCAGTCACAGAAGCTGTCAGATGTATCAGAGGGATCCATATTACTCAGGATTATGTTCAATTTCCGAACTGCACCTCACTGTCGATGTGGCCCAATTGTCCATCACCTTTAAGGCGGAAGGATTTGGGTTTAAGCTTCACTCCGGCATTTGAACGGTCAGTGCAACACTGAGGGAGAGCTGCATTGCCAGTGGTACGTCTTTTGAGACTTTAAAACGCGCTCCCGTTTGCTTCTTCCTGTGGAGGGAAGCGAAATCACGTTCTTATTGTGGAATCGGAAGAATGTTCTCCCCGTACCCTTGCAAGCATTTCTCCCAATAAACACAATCTAAAAAAGATTAATTCGCCATTTGTCTAATTTACTGGTTGCTGCATGTTGCTCCAACAGTGATTATACTTTAAAAGTGATCCATTGACTAGCAACGCTTTGCTATTATTAAACATGGAATCACACAGCACAGAAGAGGCCATTCAGGCCACCGTGTCAGTGTTGGATCATGGAAAGATCTAACCAAGTCTTCATGTGAGCCCTGCTCTTTCCCCATCGCCCCTGAAAATGTTCCCCTTTTCAAGTATGTATCCAAGTCACCTTTGAAAGTTACAATTCAGTCTGCCTCTACCATTCTTGCAGGCAATACATTCCAGATCATACGAACTCGCAGCGTGAAAAAAGTCTCCCTCTCGTTATTTTGCCAATCAGCTTAAAATTGAGTCCTCTGGTAACCGACACTCCTGCCAGCGGAAACAGTTTCTCCGATTTACTCCATCAAAAACATTAATAACTTTGAAATCCTCTTTTAAATCTCCCCAAACCTTTTCTGTTCTAAGAACATCAATCGCCGCTTCTCCAGTCTCTCCGCATAATTGAAGACCCGTAACCCTGGCAGGATTCTAGTAAATCTCCTCTGCAAATTCTGTATGTCTTGACATCTTTCCTAATGCGTGTACTTGACACAATGCTCCAGCTGAGATCAAACCAGTGATTTTTACAGGTTTAGCGTAACTGCCTTGATTTTGTACTCGATGAATTTATTATAAATCTATGAGTCCCGAATGCATTTAAACAGCCTCAGCAACTTCCTCTGATATAAATTTGGAAGATATTTATTTCTAGCATCAAGACCTCACAACGCATATCTCATGAATGAGCGCCATTAGAAAAGTTACCAGAGATTATATAGTTAGCTGTGCTCTGGTGCAGACAGCGCACTCCCATCGTGTTCAACTTTAAATCTGCAATAGCTCCATATCTAACACGAATTTCTTCCATTACAGAGGGACGATTACGTGAGCCCCGCAATCGATGCAACCAGCTCAGAATGAAGAGATTTTGTACGTGACTGTCAATGTCTCACACATCCGCAATCATGAACCATATAGCCCAAATGAGGAGACTTGCGAATATGCACCAATTAAACATAAGAAATAGGAGCGGGAGTAGGCCAATCGGCCCCTCGAGCCTGCTCCACCAATCAATAAGATCATGGCTGCTCTGATCTTGGCGTCAACTTCACTTTCCTGCCTGTTCCCCATAACCCTTGACTCCCCTATAGCTCAAATATCTGTTTATCTCTGCCTTGAATATATTGAATGACTCAGCCTCCACAGTTCTCTGGGGCAGAGTATTCCAAAGATTCAGCACATTCTGAGAGAATAAATTCCTCCAAAAAGCCACCTTAAATGGGCGACGCCTTATCCTGAATCTATGCCCCCTAGTTGTAGATTCTCCCGCGAGGGGAAACATCCTCTCAGCATCAACCCTGTCAAACCCCCTCAGAATCTTAGATGTTTCATTAAGATCACCTCTCATTCTTCGAAACTCCAATGAGTATAGGCCCAACCTGCTCAATCTTTCCTCATAAGACAATCCCTTCATCCCAGGAATCAACCTAGTGAACCATCTCTGAACTTCCTCCAATGTAAGTATATCCCTCCTGAAATAAGGAGACCAAAACTGTACGCAGTACTCCAGTACATAAGTGAAAGTTAACTGTTAGCGCGGATGGTCTTGAAACTGACAATGCCTGAACACACCTGATGTTATGAAGTAAAACAGACACCATTACAATACAATGAGGACTATGAGAATGGAGATCTTTCAGAAAATAAGTGGATTTTTTTGATTTATATTCACAATTTCGTTGTACCTGAAATAAAGTAGGGAGTGTGAATTTTTTGTCAATGTAATTGTTCAACATTTTACTCTATTCTGTGAAAATTACTATTTTACAAACTATTTCTAACATCGTCTTTGTCTGTTAATCTGCTGAATTGCATTGGCCCACAGTATGAACCCTTAAAACCGTGTAGCAGGTGTCAAAACAATTACAATTAAACATCCAGAAAATACACTTTATTTGCTACTGCGCCTGAAAATCAGGTGCGAATTTCAAGTGAAGCATGAATATGGGCGTAGACGGGTTCTGGCGAGAGTTCCAGATAATTGTCAATACTCATTCATCTGGACGTATTTGATTTGTGCCCCGATTGTGAACCTGAACAAGTATTCCCAGGGCATTTCAGTCAGTTTTCCGCTCACCTAGCACAACACTCAAGTTCCTACTTGTTTCCCCTAGTTATATCAGCACAATTCAGGCAAATTGGCCGAATCAGAGCTAAAGAATTTTAAACGTAAGTGAGCTAGGTCCACGACCACTTATGCTCAATTTTTTCCTTCATCTTGTACGCAGTTTCAAGTTTTAATTTTACCCAATCAGGTTCCGCCGACAAAGCTGGCCTTGCACCCAGGAAGTAATTGCAAGATTGCGCTGATTCTGAAAGGCTCATACAGTTGCGCTCATTTTCTTAGGTGCAAAGTCAGGAGTAGTCATATTTATTTTCCTCATATCAAAACAAAGTGAATTTCTAAGTCAGAGACTGCTGTACACCAATTGAACTATTAAATGTTTCAGTATCATACTTTTCGTCATTTTCTGTTATTTTAAATCAGTTTACTCACAGGTGAAGGACTGGTTACCCTTAAGAAATAAGTTTTTTGCTGATTAATCCATTTAAAGCTATATGAATAAAACTGCACCAGGATACATTCTTAGAAGGAATACATTTTAATGGTAAAAACGATACAATTCCATTCTGTTACGATGCCCGATTATACTGGTTCATGCACGATCTTACGTTTGTGATCTGCAAACGAATTTTAACGGAAATCTGAAGCCTAACGAAACCAGCGCAATTTCAAGCGCAACATTTCCTCTTTTGGGCGAAATCTGCGAATTGCAACCGAATACTTGAAATTGTTCCGATTAAGTTTGGTATTTCTATATTTCAATGGTAAATGCACATCTCCACCTATAAACCAGAAGTACTTTATGGAAATGTGACTCACTAATTATAACGTGCTTCGATTGGTGGAGCTGCATTGCTTCAACTTCCGGGAGGGTGTAATTACAGTTTGATCAGTTCACACAGACAGGTCCCTTTAGAAATAAGGGCACAGGAACTTACGATGGTGCATGTTTCAAATATTTTATTATTCGATCTCCCCTGTCACACCTCTCATGGCAGGTCAGAGAGTGTGGTCTCTCTTAACTCTCTCTGCGAACTTCTGGTTGCCAATTTGCACCCTCTATCGCCTCTTCCGCTTCGCTCTCCCTCTCTCGTTCAAACGTTCTCTGCTCTCTTTTGCTATTCCCCGATTAACTTTTTTTCACTTCCATTTCGCCCCCTTCCGATTCTCTATATTGTGGAATAATTTGTTTATTATTAATAGACATCCAAATATGTGGTTTTAAATCGCCTGGGCAACCGGAAACTCCAAATTTCACCCCGAGCTCAAGTTGAAAATCTACAACGATGCCTTTTAAACGTGCTGTTTAGAATTCCTACTCTTTATTTGAACACAGTGACATTTGAAAACTAGTTTGTCGTTCGTACTGATTATCAGAGTGTCACTTCAAGTTGTGTATGTGTGTTCGAATGACACAAAATGTCATTTGAAGGCTAGTTTAGCACTCGCAAGTTATTATTACCCTAACAGTGTTACTCTGAGGCTAGTAAATTATTCATGCACAACTATCACCACAGTGCCATTTCAGAATCAATCCTGTATTTGTACATCATTATCATACAATACAATATCATTTCACTGCTGGTAATGTTCCATTTCATATCATGCACTTATAACTCGGGGAACTAAAAGATGAACTCGGTCAAAGAACATAAGAACATAAGAAATAGGAGCAGGAGTAGACCAATCGGCCCCTCGAGCCTGCTCCGCCATTCAATGAGTTCATGGCTGATCTGATCCAACCTCAACTCTAAAGAACACAACAAGCAGGAGTAGGACCAGGGCACTCGGCTCCGCCACCCACAGGGCCTTGACCGATTCGAACTCAATCTCATGTCCAATTTCCAGCCCGCTCCCCGTAACCCCTGATTCCCTTTACTTCTAAGAAACGGTCTATTTCTGTTTTAAATTTATTTAATGAAGTAGCTTCCACAGCTTCCTGAGGTAGCAAATTCCAGAGACCCACTACCCTCTGAGTGAAAAAGTTTCTCCTCATCTCAGTTTTGAAAGAGGAGCCCCTTATTCTAAGATTATGTCCCCTAGTTCTAGTGTCACCCATCATTGGGAACATCCTCAACGCGTCCACCCGATCAAGCCCCTTCACAATCTTATATGTTTCAATAAGATCGCCTCTCATTCTTCTGAACTCCAATGAGTAGAGTCCCAATCTACTCAACCTCTCCTCGTATGTCCACCCCCTCATCCCCGGAATTAACCGAGTGAACCTTCTTTGTACTGCCTTGAGAGCAAGTATGTCTTTTCTTAAGTATGGACACCAAAACTGGATGCAGTACTCCAGGTGCGGTCTCACCAATACCCTATACAACTGCAGCAATACCTCCCTGTTTTTATATTCTAACCCCCTAGCAATAAAAGCCAACATTCCATTGACTTTCTTGATCACCTGCTGCACCTGCATACTAACTTTTTGATTTTCTTGCACCAATACCCCCAGATCCCTTTGTACTGCAGTACTTTCCAGTTTCTCGCCATTAAGATAATAACTTGCTCTCTGATTTTTCCTGCTAAAGTGCATAACCTCACATTTTCCAATATGGTATTGCATCTGCCAAATCTCTGCCCACTCTCCCAGCCTGTCTATAACCCCTTGTAGGTTTTTTATGTTCTCCTCACTCTCTACTTTCCCTCCCATCTTTGTATCATCTGCAAACTTTGATATGTTACACTCGGTCCCCTCCTCCAAATCGTTAATATAGATTTTAAAGAGTTCGGGACCCAGCAGCGACCCCTGCGGAACACCACTGGCTACTGGTTGCCAGTCCGAGAATGAAACATTTATCCCAACTCTCTGCTTCCTGTTAGATAACCAATCCTCCACCCATGCCAGAATATTACCCCCAATCCAGTGATTTTTTATCTTGAGTAATAATCTTTTATGTGGCACCTTGTCGAATGCCTTCTGGAAGTCTAAATACAATACATCCACTGGTTCCCCTTTATCCACCCTGTACGTTATGTCCTCAAAGAACTCGAGCAAATTTGTCAGACATGACTTCCCCTTCATAAAGTCATGCTGACTTTGTCCTATTAAATTATGTTTATCTAAATGTTCTGTTACTGTCTCCTTAATAATAGACTCCGAAATTTTACCCACCACAGATGGCTTACTGGTCTATAATTTCCAGCCTTCTGCCTACAACCCTTTTTAAGTAAGGGTGTTACATTTGCAGTTTTCCAATCTGCCGGGACCTTTGCTGAGTTCAGGGAGTTTTTGAAAATTATTACCAAAGCAACCACAATTCCTAATGCCTCTTCCCTCAAGACCCGAGGATGTAAGCCATCAGGTCCAGGGGATTTATTCGCCTTGAGTCCCATTATTTTACTGAGTACCAATTCCTTAGTAATTTTAATCTTATTTAGCTCCTCCCCCACTAGAGCCCCCTGTTTGTCCAGTGTTGGGATATTCTTAGTGTCCTCTACAGTAAAAACTGAAACAAAATATTTGTTCAGCATTTTTGCCATCTCCATGTTTCCCACCATTAATTTCCCGGTCTCATCCTCTACAGGACCTACGTTTGCCTTAACCACCCTTTTTCTTTTTATATAACTATAGAAACTCTTGCTATCTGTTTTTATATTTTTTGCTAATTTATTTTCATAGTCTATTTTCCATTCCTTAATCAATCCTTTAGTTACTTTTTGTTGTCTTTTGACGACTTCCCAATCTTCTATCCTCCCACTAACTGGGATGCACTGGGTGCTGTGTGCATTGGCACCAGCAATGGTTCCTGAAGATTATCTCCAACTTGTATTCCCAGTGAAATCGAAATGAGTTGAACTTTAGACAATATTCCAGCCAAAACCATTCGCTAATGGCTCCAATATAACAAATGCATTGTTTATAGAAAGTCAAAAGGACAGCGAAGTGTAGGTCATGGACTGAAATCTAACGAAGAGATTTGAATGGCTCATGTCTAAATTAACAGATACCCAACAATGACTTCGCGATTGGATTCTGATCTATTGTTTTGGGTGGTTTATATGTAAAATCACGGATACCCGGAAGTGAGTAACAGGCTGGAATCTAATCGAGGGGTTCGGGGTTTATATATAGAATAACAGATACCCAAGAATGAGTTACAGGCTGGAATCGAATCGAGGTGTTCGGGGGCTTATATATAGAATAACAGATACGCGAGAATGAGTTACAGGCTGGAATCGAATCGAGGTGTTACTGGGTTTAATATATAGAATAACAGATACCCGGGGGTGAGTTACAGTCTGGAATCTAATCGAGGGGTTCGGGGTGGTTTATATATAGAATAACAGGTATCCAGGAGTGAATTACAGGCTGGAACCTAATCGAACGGTTAGAGGGTTTATATGTAGAATAAAAGATACCTGGGAGTGAGTTGCAGGCTGGACACTAATCGAGGGGTTCGGGTGGTTTATATATAGATTAACAGATACCCAGGAGTGAATTAAAGGCTAGAATCTAATCGAGGGGTTCGGGGGTTTTATGTAGAATAAAATATACCTGGGAGTGAGTTACAGGCTGGAATCGAATCGAGGTGTCATGGGGTTTATATATAGAATAACAGATACCCGGGAGTGACTTACAGGCTGGAATCTAATCGAACGGATCGAGGGTTTATATGTAGAATTAAAGATACCTGGGAGTGAGTTACAGGCTGGACTCTAATCGGGGGGTTCGGGTGGTTTATATATAGAATAACAGATACCCGGGGGAGAGTAACAGGCTGGACTCTAATCGAGGAGTTCGGGGGGTTTATATATAGAATAACGGATATCCGGGAGTGAGTTGCAGAATCGATTCTAATCGAGTTGTTCGGGGTGATTAAAAATAGAATAACAGATAACTGGGAGTGATTTACAGGCTGGAATCTAATCGAGTGGTTCGGGGGGATTATATATAGTTTTACAGATACCCGGAGTGAGTTGCAGACTGTAATCTAATCGAGAGCTTCGTGGTGTTAATATATAGAATAACGGAAACCCGCGATTGAGTTGCAGGCTGGAGTTTTATCGAGGGGATCGGGAGTTTATATATAGAATAACATATACCCGGGAGTGAGTTACAGACTGGAATCTAATCGAGGGGTGCAGGGGTTTATATATAGAATAACAGATACCCGGGAGTGAGTTACAGGCTGGAATCTAATCGAGGTGTTCGGGGGGTTTATATCTAGAATAACAGATACCCGGGTGTGAGTTACGAGCTGGAATCTAATCCAGCGGTTCGCGCGGAGAAGGAAGTTGTTTATATATAGAATAACAGATACCCGGGAGTGAGTTACAGGCTGGAATCTAATTGAGGGGTTCGTGTGGTTAAATATATAGAATAACAGACACCCAGGAGTAAGTTACAGACTGGAATCTAATCGAGGGCTTCGGGTGGTTTAGATATAGAATTCGAGATACTCGGGAGTGAGTTACAGGCTGGAATATAATCGAGGGGTTTGGAGGTTTTATATGTAGAATAACAGACTCCCGGGAGTGAGGCACAGGCTGGAATCTAATCGAAGGGTTCGGGGGGTTTATATATAGAATAACAGATAGCAGGGTGTGAGTTACAGGCTAGAATGTATTTCGAGGGGTTCGGGCGTTTATATGTAGAATAACAGATACCTGGGACTGAGTTACAGGATGGAATCTAATCAAGAGATGCAGGTGGTTTATGTATAGAGTAACAGATACCCGGGAGACAGACAGAGGCTGGAACCTATCGAAGTGCCCAGTGGAATGGAATGAAATAGCCACTGTTCCAATTCGTGATCACTGCCGAGTGGCCCCTTCCCACCTGTTCACCGGGCCCGTATCTTGGCTGCGTAAGCCCAGGAATGGCACACTGTGAGCAGGGAGCCCACAGGCAACCAGTGAGCTTACGTTAACGATGTTCACTGGATCCCAGAGAACAATTGAAAGCCCTCTCACCGTGCGCTAGCCAGATTAGAAATTCATTGCGGGCGATAGCGTAAAACTGTTGTTATCGCATTGCAGCGACTGAAATATTAAGAGGGGCCCATGACAGGCGGCTGTTCCGTTTTGCTCTTCTGTACAAGACAAATCCTACTCCAAAGTGTTCTGAAACGGAAGTTTACATTTAGATGGGACAAGAACATTCAGTTTACTGGTAAATAAAAACACTCTATTTTATCCCGTGTGCTGACAGTGTGTCCCGGGACTAAAATCAGTGGATCCACCGCGCCACCTACTGGCCGTGGCCAGAAACGACTCCTTCGTCAGAACTCGCCCTCGTAACTATATTTACATTTCGCTAGCACACAGATTGAAAGGCATGGGAGACCAAAGTGAGTCTCCCTCTCACGTATTGTTTGCCAGCAATGATTCTGTTTAAATCGAAGCAGAAATCATTCTTGTTATCGCCGTACCACTTGTTCTGTGTGTATCTGTAACACGTGTTCTGTGTGTATCTTTACCAAGTGCTCTTTGTGTATCTGTAACACGTGCTCTTTGTGTATCTGTACCACGTGTTCTTTGTGTATCTGTAACATGTTTTCTTTGTGCAGCTGTACCACGTGTTCTTTGTTTATCTGTACGTCTTGTTCTGTTTTTATCCGCACCACGTGTTCTTTGTGTATCTGTACCACGTGTTATTTGTGTATCTGTACCAAGTGTTCTTTGTGTATCTGCACCACGTGTTCTTTTTAAACATTCACCACGTGTTATGTGTGTATCTGAACCACGTGTTCTTTGTGTATCAGGAGCACGTATTCTGTGTGTATCTGTACCACGTGTTATTTGTGTATCTGTACTACGTGTTATTTTTGTATCAGTGTCACGTGTTCTTTGTGTATCTGTACGACGTGTTCTTAGTATATCGGTAACCCGTGTTCTTTGTGCATCAGTACCACGTGTTCTTTGTATATCTGTTCTACGTGTTCTTTGTGTAACTGTACCACGTGATTTTTGTGTATCTGCAACACGTGTTCTCTGTGTATCTGTACCAGGTGTTAATTGTGTGTCTGTACCACGTGTTCTTTGTGTATCGGTCTCACGTGTTCTCTGTGTATCTGTACCACGTGTTAGTTGTTTATCTGTACCACGTGTTCTTTCTGTTGCAGAGGGAACATTATGAGAATGAACCCGACAATGAAGTTCGAAAAGTGATATCCAACTTGACGAAGCAGAACGAAGACATTAATTCCGCCACTCTGCACTTTTCAACTCTTTCTCAAGGGCACGGATATGTTCATTGCAAAGAAATGAGCGAATATGCAGATATGAAATTTACCTGAAAAATACCAGAACTTGCACAGGCCGCATTTTCTGTAAACCCAAATTTCAGTTTCTTGCTCTAAACGCAATACATCTTAAAAAAACTGGAAAAAAGCTGCGTTTTTACTATCATTGGAAACGCTTGCTGCTCATGTTTGCAGAATTTGCCCCAATATTCTCCTGTTCTACTTTGAACGCTTGACTGGAGTCAGGTTCCTCCACTCCCTCACTCAATTTGCTATTTTGCGAAAGGCCAATTAGCCTCGAGTCTGATCCTGTCCTCTCTGGATATTCATATGGGCACTTGCAGGGGTCACTGAACAAGGATAGGAACTATTGATGTCTTTCCGTTCCCTAACCAGGCGAACCAAGACAAGTTGGATTGCCTCGGCCAAGATTGATCAATGAGCGACTCTATTACTTTGCTCAGCTTCGTTGATTAACTTATTTGTTTGAAGCTGAGAGCGATAGTGCAATGAAGAGCACTACCACCCCGTGTAACCTAAAGCTGATTTATTACCTAAGGAGGAAGTGTACGCGAAGGAGAGAATGGGAAGGATTGGCACGCCGTGCAATCTGGGCTCCTGATGCTTCATCTCCGGGTGTCCAACCGAATGCTCGCGTCTAAGGAAAAGCTTACAGACATGTCACAGCCTTCCCATATGATTCGATATCTTAAAAGTCGTCTCGGCTCTGTACCAAAATGTATTGCGTTAGACATGGAGCTACTGCCCGGGTGGGAGTGCACTTTCTGTAACAGCATAATCATCTTCATCCAATCTCTGATATCTTTACAATATTTTTCAGCTTTGGAATACAGTACCGTAGGAAAAGATGAAAAGGAAAAATCCAACTGGTCCATCCCTTCTGTCGCAAAAAGTCATGACCCATCATTGCTTTAGACTGCAGCATCCCCTCGCACCACCATGAAATCTCCTGGGAGCGATCTCAAAACATTTAGCAAAAAAAATCTGGAAAATTCCTTTCCGAACCCGTCAGTGAACAAAACGAGTGCCAGGAGATAACATTATCCATAAGGTACATTTCCCAACATCCCAAATTTCTCTTTGGCTAGATTGATAATAGCCACAGGAGGGAGCACTTCCATGTCCTGTTTGAACTGTTGCAGCCAATTTACTCACTTCACACGAGTTGCCAATTTATTGCAACTGCTGATGACACTCTGGGTAAAGAAAACTTCCTGATATCTAACCTAGTTGTGTGTTTATATAGCATGACCGTTCTTTTCTTCATACTTATCTAATTCAAATAGTTTGTCGACACAACCACGGACTCGTTCCTTCGTAATTTTAATAACTTCGATTAAATTGCTTCAAGTCTTTACTTTTCTCGAATTAAAGGAGTCAGCTCCTAAGAGTATGTACTGCTATACTTGGGATCTTTCTTATAGCCCTCCTCTGAAACTCCTTCCAGGGCCTCTATATCAACCACCATTGGAGGGGATCAAAACTGGACACAAATTTGCATATGAGGCCTAACTAATGTCTTCCACAAAGATCCAAAGCTATATTTTTATTTTGCTCTGGACCACCCTTGCTATATAACCGAGTACTCAAATTTCCTTTGCAATCGCATTTTGGCACTGGTCATGCACATTGAAAGACTTCTGTACTACAAGTGTTAACTCAAGAACGTGTATATATCCTCGCTGCATCCTCGAATCAGTTCGTTGCTATCCGATAACCGAGGCCATATCTGCCCGCTCAGGTAAATGTAAAAATCCCCTGGACACCTTGTCAAAGAAGAGCAGGGGAGTTGTCCTGGTGTCCTGGGCCAATACTTATTGCTCAACCAAAATCGCTAAGAAAAAAGGTAATTTAATGATTCTTTCATTGCTGTTTGTGGCATCTTGCTGTGCGCAAATTGGCAGCCGTGTTTCCTACATTAAAGCACTGACAACATTTCAAAAATTACTTTATTGTGTATGACGTGCTTTGAGACGCTAAAAGCATGCGAGTAATTTCTTTCTTTCCTTCTTTCTATCTTTCTTTCTTTCTTTCGTTCTGATATGGGGACCTGTGGGCGATTTCACCCAAGAAACCCCTCCAATGCTTAGACCATGTCCGTCTACCCTCTCTTCAAAAGTACGAACTGTAACCGATTTTTCTACTTCAATTAAGGATTGAATTTTGACCCACCGGTCTGTACGGTTCAATACAACATCTACAGTTGCACTTACAAACTGAAAAATGGAAGGAGCTTCTGTAACTTACAAAAATTGCCAGCGCGCTATATCTGTACATGGCGAATTATAACAGACATTTGGACATTTTTCAATGCTCCAGCCCTAACCTGTAGCCTGTGAAGTAGGTCAAGTGTAACATGATATATTTGCATCTTAGGTTTCATTGGCACTGAGGAGATGGAATATAAATTACAAAATAAACACGTTAAAAATAAACTTACTTAAAATCGAAAGAGTGACTTGAGACATGGGCGAGTCTTGTTCTGCAGGATTCTTGGCGGTGGTGATCTTCAGTGTGATGTAATAGTCACCTCCTTCGCTCTTCCTGATGTCCATTATCCGGAAGGATCATTGTTTCTTTGTGAATGCGCCGGTGAATTCAATTCGCCCTTTATATTTAAATTGCATCCCTGGAACTCTAGAAAAAAAATGACCCTTTGGGTATCTGAATCAGAACACCCTTTAAGAACTTAAACCGTGGATTACTGCAACTGAAAGGACGGTCAAATGTACACGGGACCTCTGCGCATGAACCGCTCACTGCCGACACATTCCATGACATCCTCACAGACCATCCTGAAGTACTGTCAACTGAAAGAGGAATATAAATTAAACGCCCTGTCTACCCTCTCAGGTGGTCGAACAATATCTCATGGCATTCGAAGAAGAGCAGGGAAGTTCTAGTGTCCGACCCAATAGTCAGCCCTCACCTAACATCACTGAAAACAGATGATCTGGTCATTATCATAGCGCTGTTTGTGGGAGCTTGCTGAGCGCAAATTCGCCGCCGTGCTTCCTACATTACGACAGTGACTACACCTCAAAATACTTAATTTTCTTGAATTGCTTTAGGACGTCCTGAGGTTGTGAAAGGCGCTACAGACATGCAATTTCATTCTTTCTTTCTTTCCTTCTTTATTTCTTTCTTTTTTAGTTCCTTCTTACTTTCGTTCTTTCTTTCTTACTTTCTTTCTTGCGTTCCTTCTTTCTTTCTCACATTCTTTCTTTCTCTCCTTCTTTCTTGATGCGGAGATGCCGGTGTTGGACTGGGGTGGACAAAAATGAGAATTCGCACAACACCAGCTTTTAGCCCCACATTTTTATTTGAAATTACAAGCTTTCGGAGCTCCGCTCCTTCTTCAGCTATCTGATGAAGGAGCAGAGCTCCGAAAGCTCGTAATTTCAAATAAAACTGTTGGACTAAACCTGGTGTTGCGCGATTTCTCATTTTTGTCCTTCTATCTTGATCAGCCATGATCTCATTAAATAGCGGAGCAGGATCGAGAGGCCTAATGGCCTACTCCTATCTTCTATGTTTCTATGTTTCGATATTTCTTTCCTTATTTCTGTCTCTCTTGCTTTCTTTCTTCAATCTTTCTCTCTTTCTTTGTTTCCTCCTTTCTTTCTTATTTTCGATCTTATATGGGGACCTGTAAGCGATCATCGTGAACGACCGAAAACTGCTGTTGAAATAGACAGTAAACACACTTTGAAATCTCCAATAATATAACAATTAAAACATTGCCTGACCGCGATGTTAAATGCGATTAAATTAACCTTTAAACACCTACCAATACTTTCTTTAGTAAAGCTATTAAAAATCGTGACATTTTTACTAAAACGCTTTAAAATACATAATAACTGCCGAATAAAAAAAACATTAAATACCCACATTGCTAATTTGCTGAGGAATAACTAATCGTCAACACTTTCTATAACAAAGTCCCTTTTTATTTTGCTACAAGATCGAAATTGCTTCTGACAGAAATTATTAAAACTAATATTTCAACTTTGATAAATATCAGAATGGAAATAAATGTAATACTCTTCATGGCTGGAGACGTTTCACAGAGTCAAAATTATAAAACAGATTATCTCAGATTTCAGATGAATCACGTTTCCTGATTCAGCTCCCGTGCAATACACTGAATTTCCGAGCTAATCGAAGCAGAATTCGAGTGTTCAGTTCTCCAGCACCCACCAATCCACGAGAAAGATGTGTGCAGGCAGTGCCTCCAGTTTCTCGAACTCGAGCTCAGGTTTTCTTAACCTAACCTGCGACTGGAGTCACTGCAGGGCATACGGGAGGCTTAGATTTTCTTGGAACCGAGTTTCCAGGAGGTGATCACCCTGCAGCTGCAAAGAGTTTCTGAGAATAGATGAGGGTGGGCATCTGGCAGGGTAGTTAGAGGCAGGCAATGCAGGAATCCTCAAGGAGTGTGGCACACTGAAACCAATTTTCAGCACCGAATGCCAGTGAGGGTGATGATACCTAGTGGGACTGCAGTCTACGTAACGTCCACGGCACTGTGTGCCAAACGACTGAACTGGGGGCGCAGCAAAGTGTAGAAATGCAATAGTCATCGGTGATAGTTCAATAGTCAGGGATATAGACAGCCGTTTCTGCAAACGCCAACGTCAGTACCGCATGATGTGTTGCCTTCCTGGTGCCAGTTGAAAGGATATCACTTGGAAGTTACAGAAAATTTTGAGGAAGAAGGTAACACTCAGAAGTCGTGGTCCATGTGGGAACCAATGACATAGGACGGAAAGAGTACGAGGTTCTGCAGTCAGAGATTCAGGAGCTAGGGAGCAAGTTAGAAAGCAGGACTTCAAAGGTGGTAATTTCTTGATTCATCCCATTGCCAGGCGTCCGTGAGCATCGGAATAGTGTAGGATAGAGTCTGTAGCTTTTATAAGCTCTTTGGAATAATCTGCCCATGACGACACAAACCACTCTGTGTACAGGTATATTGTGTATAATTAAACATCCAGTACTAAGATGCAATGCTTAACCAGAAGATAGTCGCAGTCTGTCCATCGAACCCCGGCGTTCCTTCCGAGTGGTGGGGCGTGGTCTCTTTATTCTCTTGCTGTGTTCTGTTGACTGAAGCTTCTTCTTCCTCCTCTGGCTTCGCGCTGCTTTTGGCGTACAATATCCGCATTTTTATACCCTTTTTCTCCCATTTTGCCTTTGTGGCAGTAACTAACTCTCTGACACCTGGTAATTGTCCCTCCTGTCCTTGCCAATCATCTTAATGACGTCTTTAATCCCACTAGGTCTCGTTCTGTGCATAAAAATATACCCTTATCTAAGAATGTCACTTTACAGAACATCCTTCAGATGTTTTCTGAACAGTTTGTCCATTCTGCAGTTTCTAAAATGATGGATGTCTCCAATACCTAGCTCTCTTCTCTAGCTCTTATCTCTTTTCCATAACATTACCAATTCTAAGTCTCCGACAGTGTCCGTGTTTATTCAGCATCACATTCCATTACTTCAGTAATTTAAAACATAGATTTTAGTCAGGTTGGGATAATTTCCCATCCTGCTTTGGCCTCAGCCTTTCGCTATTTTGTACAGGTTTTTTAGGTTTTTAACATACAATTTCACATATTATATTTATAAAGAAATGTTTATACAATCTCAATAATGTTTACTAAATCCTACAGTTACACTCTATCCTACAATAGTAGGATAAAACAGGGTAGCACGTGGCTGGAGACATGGTGCAGGCGGGTGCCGTGCAGAATCCTAGGCCACTGGGATCGGTTCTTGGTCAGGAAGGACCTGTTCAAGGTTGGCGAGTTGCTCATCAATAGAGCTGGGTCCAATTTCCTGGAGGGAAGTTTAACTCGTTACCTCGGGGAGGTTTTAAACTAGTTTCGGGTGGGGGAGGGAACCAGTATAAAACATTGGGGAGGAGAAAGAAGGTGCACAGCGAACTGGAAATGACAATTAGCACTAGCGTAAAGGACAGTTGAGAAATATGAGGGCTCAGACAGGAGACAAATGCGAAACAGTCTAAAATGAGATTGGGGTGTATGCACGTAAATAGATGGCGCTTGGTAAATAAGGTTGGTGAGCTGCAGGCACAAATCGCCACGTGGGGCTATGATATTGTGGCATGAAGAGAGATCCGGCTCAATGACGGGGAGGATTGGGAACATAACATTCCTGTCTACAAGTTATTCAGGACAGATAAAAAAGGAAACAGAAGGGAGGGGTGGCAGTACTGATCTAAGAAACGATGAAAGCATTGGAGAAAGATGATGTAGCTCAAGGGTAACAGGCAGAGTCTATTAGTATAGGATTAAGGAAAATAGAGGAGAAAATATGCGACTGGATGTATAAAACAGGCCATTAAGTAGTGGGAAGGAGATGGAGGAGCAAATTTGCAGTAAAATTGCAGAAAGATCCAAGAGCTACAGATTAAAGATAATGGTGCTAATTTCTCGTGATGTAGACTTGGTTAGTTACAGCGGATAGAAAAAATAGGGTGAGGAATTCCTGAAATGTGTACGAGACCTTTCTTGATCAGTGTATTTCCAGTCCGCCGAGGAAGGAAGCAGTGCTGGATCTGTCTAGGGAATGAAGTGGGGCGAGTGGAGCACATTCAGTGGGAGAACATTTGGCTAACAGTTATCATAATATAATTAGGTTTGGATTGGTTATGGAAAAGGACAAGGTGCAATCAAGCGTAAAAAAGACTTAACTGGAGCAGGGCTAACTTCACTGAGTTGGAAAGAGATCTAGCTCAGGAGAATTGGAATCAAAAATTGGGAGGAAAAACAGTAATTCAACGTGCTTCCACAAAGGCATTCAAAGTGGAGATGGTTCGGGTGCAGTTTATAGACACTACCACGAGGGGGAAAGGAAGAGCACGCAAAGCTCGAGCTCCCTGGTTGACGAAAGATATAGGGGTTAAAATGTGACAGAAAAAGGAGGCTTATAACACATTTAAGGTTAATAATACAGTAGGGAACCAAGCTGAATAGGGAAAGTAGAGCGGAGATATAAACAACGCGAATAAGAGGGGCAAAAAGAGTGTATGAGATTAGATTAGCGGCTACTATAAAAGTGAAACCAAAAGTCATTTATCAACACTAAGTACTTAAAGTTTAGTCAAAGGAAAGGTTGACCCAATTCGCGACGAAAAAGTGGATCTTGTGGAAGCAGGTGACATGGCTGAGGTAAAAAATCTGAATTTTGCAACTGTTGTCACGAGGGAAGATGATGCTGCCAATGTAGCAACAAAGGAGGAGGCAGCAGCGATGCTGGAGAGGATACAAATAGATAAAGATGAGGAATAAATAGGTAGTCAGTCCTCATAGGAGATGACTCCAAGTCTACCGAGAGAAGTAAGGATGGAAATGCATGAAGCTGTGGCCACAATCTTCCAAACCTCCGTGGCTACGGGGGTGGTGCCAGAGGACTGGATGGAGGATTGCAAATTTTGCAGCACTGTTTAAAAAAGGGAAAGAAATAAACTCGACAGCTACAGGACAGTGAGCCTATCTTTGGTTATCGGGAAACTTTCAGAGACAATGATCTGGGATAACATTAATTGGCATTTGGAAAAGTATGGGCTAAACGTCAGCACGGATTGGCTCAAATCAAATCGTGTTTGATTAACTTGATCGATTTCTCTGATGAAGTAATGGAGAGGGTTGATCAGTGTAGTGCGGTGGATGTTGTGAACGTGGAATTTCACAAGGGACTTGACAAAGTACTGCATAATAAACTTGTTACCAACATTAAATTCCATGGGATTAAAGTGACAGTGGCTGCATGGATACGAAATTGATTACCGGACAGAAAGCAAGGAGCAGTGGTGACCGGTTGTTATTCAGACTGGGGGGAAGTCTACATTGGTGTAACCCCAGGGGTCGGATTTAGGACCACTGCACTTTTTGATATATATTAATGACCTGGACATTACATAAGGCATTATTTAAATTTTTTGCAGAGGTTAATCAACTCAGAAATATAGTAAACAATGAGGAGTATAATAGCAAACGTCAGGAGGACATAGACAGGCTGGTAAAATGAGCAGAAATAAGGCAGATGATATTTAACGCAGATAATTATGATGTGATACATTCTGGTAGGAAGCATGAGCAGATGTAGCATGAACTAAATGATACAATCCTAAATGGAGTGCAGGAACAGAGAGACCTGGAATGTATGTGCACAAATCTTTGAAGGTGGCAGGACAATTTGAGAAGGCTACTAAAAAAAACATATGGAATCGTTGCCTGTATTAATAGAGGAATAGAGTACAAAAGGAAGAAAGATTTTTTTAAACCTTTATGAAAAACTGGTCAGCCCCCAGCTGTAGTATTGTGTTCAATGCTGGGCACCACACTTTAGGAAGGATGCCAAGGCCTTGGAGAGGGTGACGAAGAGATTTATTAGAATGGTTCCAGGGATGAGGGACTTCATTTATGTGGAGAGACTGGAGAAGCTGGGGGTAGTTCTCCTTGGAGCAGAGAAGTATAAGAGGGCGTTTAATAGAGCTGTTCAAAATCCGGAAGGGCTATGAAAGTTTTAAAAAGTTAAAACTGTTTCCAGTGGCAGAAGGGTCGGTAAAAAGAATACACAGATTTAAAATGATTGGCAAAAGAACCAACGGTGATATGAGGAATTATTTTTACACAGAGAGTTGCTGTGATCTGGAATGCATTGCTTGAAACGGTGCTGGAAGCAAATTTAATTATAACATTCAAAAGTGAATTGGATAAATACTTGAAAGTAAAAAAAATACAAAGAGAAGGAAAATTGTATTAATTCAATAAAGAGCCGGCACGGGCAAGATGGGCCGAAAGGCCTCCTTCTTTGGTGTATCATTCTCTGATTTTATTGACGAGGTTATCTCGTGCAGCTTTCGACACTTCTCGACTGTTAGTGACCACAACTGAGAGCGTTGTGAAACAGTTCGAATATGACAATGTACATCAGTGTATGGCTAACAGTTACTGCAAAACACGCCTTAGCAGGGATATAGCCAACCACCCACATTATCTGTACAGTTAGAGGACAGTCGATGGCATTTTAAAATTCAATCTGTAAAATAATTTTCTACACCAACTTCAGACATCTCGACTCACACCTCCTACACACTTAGCTATTTATGTGCCATTGAACTATGTTTGAAATGCGCAGCTGTGGTTAGTTCTGTAGGCGCTGTCTGCAGACATGTGTGTTGATGACCTTCAGTGGTGCGGGGCACAACACGTATCTGAAATGTCAAAGCTACAACAGAGTCTGTCAATAAACTTTTTCTCACGGGAAAACTGCCAGCTTCTGAAGTGACTTCACTTGTTTATATTGACACTCCAACGATATGAAATCTGCTGAAATTAACTCATTGATAACCTCGTTGCCACAATGACCCGTTTTTGATTTTCTGATTTCAGTTCTAGATCTGGGACGTGAAAAGTGGTCTTCTGGTTTTAGATTCGAGTTTCAATACTACAGGAATCAATATGGATTTTTTTAAATCTACGGGATTAATTCCCCTCCAATTGATCAAATCCTGGATCCATTCCGGACTCTCAGTAAAACACTGACCACATTTAGGATTAGATAAAGAAGCAGAATCAGTTCAGACTAGTTGGCAGATAAGAGAACCGTATCACTGCTGCCATGGAAACGGGGTAAGTGATCAATCGCTACCTGACCTTATGGTTCTCAGTAAAACAGCTCGGATGTGCACCGTACAGTTTTTAGAACTCACTTTTCCGTTGTCAATTTCACTATTCTAAGACTCAAATCCGTTTCACTTTCATGAGGAAATACCTTATTTCTGGCGCGCTCGAACTTTACCATGTTCCATTCACACTTATTGGACTTTTCAACAGGGGTAACATAATTCATTTTCCGAGTTAAAGCCACACGGACAAGAAGAGGGAAAATATAGTCACGCGAGTTAAGTCAAGACCGTTGGACATCCCGGGCACCCAAAGCCTTGTGGAAAAGCATAGAATTCAGCAATGACATAACAGGTAATTCGTGATCAGTGTGAGGGATATATATTAGTAAAAATTTGGAGTAATTAGTTCATCAGAATTGAAAACCAACGATAAGCATACTTTTTAGTAAATTGATTAAAAGTCTCGACGGGACAACTGAGGCCGACATTTGAGAATGGGGATCAATCCCTTACTAACCGCTTAGTAGAAGGCTATTAGAAGATAGAAAATATCTTCGGGAGTGAATGGAAATGCAGTAATAGAACTGCAGAATGTGCAAATAGTACAGAGGATGGATAGTTCCCCCGAGGAACACGTGGTGCTTTGAATGCGACTTTATGTGACTTTACAGGATACATACGCACATGCATTCCGGAGTGCCAGTTCCCCTGAAATATCTATGGGTTCCGGAATTCAGGAATGGGAGTGTTAAATTCTCGCGACTGCCCCATGATTATCCCACTCACTCAACGATATTAAATGTGGATGAGAGTCAGTGAGAGTGAATTGCACAGAGTCAAGGTGCGGCGACCATGGGACCAATAATCATTCCTCGATCAATATATTCTTCTTCTTACTAATGCCGCTGACACTAATTGCAGGAGAGATTGGACGTCCTTGTGTGTGGGATGTGTAACAAAAAGCGTTCTGTAGCACCAGATGAATAAGTACCTTAATGCACAGTCCTGGCCACCATGTTACTAACAACGTATAGACTCACTGGGGAAGGAACAAAAAGAATTGCAAGATGTTACCAGAACTGAGGGGTTATAACTATCAAGGAAAATTGAGCCCGCTTGTGCTCTTTTCTGTCGAAGATTTTCGGCTGAGAGGTGACCTTACAGAGCTCTTTAAAATTATAAAGGGATATAATATGTTTGACGAATAGAAGATGTTTAAAAATGTTAGAGAGTCCTACACTAGTGATCTTCAATACAATATATTTACTAAAAAATCCAATAAGACATTCAGGAGAAAATATTTAAGAAGGAGATTGATAGATTTCCTGAAACAAGAGGCATCAAGGGGTATGGGGAGAGAGCGGGATATGGCATTGAGATGTAGGATCAGCCAATATCATACTGAATGGCGGAGTAGGTTGAAAGGCGCGAATGACCTACTCCTGCTACTATTTTTCTATGTTTCTATGAAACATGACAGTGGTAAGGATGTCGAACTTGCTGCCACATGGAATGGATGAGGCGAGCATCACAGATGCATTTAAGGGGATACTAGAGAGATACATGAGGGAAAGTGGAATAGTAGGTTATATTGATAGGGTTGGATGAAGCAGGATGGGAGGAGGCCCAAATAGACATGTTGTGCCAAATGGCCTGTTTCTGTGCCTTACATTGTATGTAATTCTATGTAATTAATCTATTGCATGCAGCGAATCACTCCCATAACTCTGTGGTATACATGGTGTCTCAAAGAAAATCATCCCCCGCCACAATATTGATGCTGGTGTCTTGGGAATAATCAGTAATTTCCACATTATAGAACTGTTAGTCTAACATCTATTGTGGGAAATGTATTGTAATCGATTTTTAATGACAGAGTGACTGAGGACAACAGATATTAGAGCCGATGAGAGATCTCCAACAAGTATTTGTAAAGTGTAATTCATGTCAAAAAACACAATTGATTTCATTGAGGAAGTAATTGCAATAGTAGACGAGGGAATGTTTATGGAAGTCGTCCGTATGCACTTTTAGAAGGCAATCAATAACCTTTCACCTAAGTGCTTGTAAGCTAAAAGTAAAGTTCATGGCATTGAAGGGAAATTGTTGACTGGTTCGGAGACTGGTTAGGCTTCATAAGACAGAGTTTAGGAATAATGGGTATGTACACGAATTGGAAGAAAGTGAGTCGTGGGGTCCCACAAGCATCTGTTCTATGGCCTAAACATATTAGGAATTACTTAGATAACATAATAGCGAGCCATATATCCACGTTTGCTGATGATATAAAGATTGGTGACATAGTTGGGAGTGCAGACGGGAGCATTACGTTGCAACGTGTCTTTGATATATTAAGTGGTTGGGCAAAACTGTGGCAGATAGATTGCAACACAGGATACATTTGAGGTCATCCATTTTGGAACACCAATGATCGATCCGAGTATTTAGTAAATGTTAAAAAACTAGGAACAGTGGTGATCCAATGAGATTTAGGGATCCATGTACACAGACTTCTAAAATGTCAGTTGCTAAACCTGATCTAAAAGGCTGATGGGATTTAAGCCTGTATAATTAGTTGGATAGAATATATAGGGGCGGAAGTTTTGCTGCATCTAAAAAATTGCCCTGGTTAGACAACATCTGGAATACTGGGTACAGTTCTGGGCAGCTCACCTTAGCAATGTTACATTGCGCTTGGAAGGAGTACAGCGCAATTTAGAAGAATTTAACAGGGTAGATAGAGAGAAACATTTTCTGCCAATGGGGGAGTCTAGGACAAGAGAACATAACTATAAAATCAGAGAAAAAGAGAAAAACCATTTAGGAGATAAGTTAGAAAACACGTCATCACAGAATGTGTGGTAGCAGTGTGGAACTCGCTCCCACAAAAAGCAGTAGTTGCTAGCAAAATTATTAATCTTAATTCTGAGATCGATAGATTTTTGCCAGCTCTCAACTCAACGCCCAGTTCGGTTTAGGCTGACTAGTTTAGTATTGTGTGTTCAGATTGGGAATCCAGTTTTTTTTAGACTGACGAGATACAGGATTCTTGCACAGAGAGGGGACCAAGTTTCGTTTTACTGACTATTTCAGAATCAAGGCATAGTTTGGTTTTACTGACGACATTAAGAACGTGTGTTCAGATTTAGATTCCAGGTTAATTTAGCAATGTGTTTTCGGACAGAAGTAAGGCGTTCACGGGAATGGAAGGGATTCAGGAGGTAGAAATGGGGCATGGGGAGAAAGGGGGGCTGGGGGCTGGTTGCCGGTTCAGGCGGTGAAGGAGGAGCGGCAGGCAGGCTAACCCCGTTGGCACGCGGTATGAGTCTGCAGCTCGCGTCCCTGCCTGTCCCCCGATTCCAGGTGTCGGTTGAACGAAGGGGGTGATGGCAGGCCGCCTTCCCACAATGCAATTCGGCCGAAAAAAAGTCAGATCGGACCACGCTGCACTCTGGGAGGACGAATCACCTGACCCCGTGAACACCCAGGGAGTCGATTAAGGCAGGGAAGTTGCAAATGGAGGTTAGTTCAATTCCGAATATTGTAAAGGTGGCGGAGTAGGGGAGAGGCAGGCCAGCAGCGGCCCAGTTGGCTCTGACATCTGCGTGTTGAGCTCACTTTCCGTCAGCCCACAGATCCCCTCGCCCAACTTCTCCTTCATTTTAAAGCTCCCATTTTAACAAACATTAAAAATCCTCTTTGCAACCCCACTTCATTAACTCCTCATAAGAAATTAGCATGCAAAGATAAAGCACATGGGCTTGGGGGTAAGTTACTGAATTGGATAGAGAACTGGTTGGCAGACAGGAAGCAACGAGTTGGAATAAACGAGTCTTTTTCAGAGTGGCAGGCAGTGACTCGTGGGGTACCGCATGGAGCGGTGCGAGGACCCCAGCTATTCACAATATATATTAATGATCTGGACGAGGGAACTAGATGTAATATCTCCAAGTTTGCAGACGACACAAAGCTGGGTGGGCGTGTGTGCTGTGAGGAAGATGCAGCGAATCTCCAGTATGATTTGGACAGGTTGGGTGATTGGGCAGATGCATGGCAGATGCAGTATAATGTGGATAAATGCGAGGTTATCCACTTTGGTGGCAAAAACTGGAAGGCAGATTAGTATCTGAACGGCAATGGATTGGGAAAAGGGGAAGTGCAACGAGACCTTGGTGTCCTTGTGCACCAGTCGCTGAAGTTAAGCATGCAGGTGCAGCAGGCGGTTAAGAAGGCATATGGTATGTTGGTTTTCATAGCAAGAGGATTCGAGTACAGGAGCAAGGGTGTCTTGCTGCAGTTGCACAGGGCCTTGGTGAGACCACACCTTGAGTATTTTGTGCAGTTTGGTCGCTTTATCTGAGGAAGGATGTTCTTGACAACGAGGGAGTGAAGCGAAGATTCACCAGACTGATACCTGGGATGGCAGGAATGACGTATGAAGAGCGATTGGGTCGATTGGGCTTGTATTCACTAGAGTTTAGAAGAATGAGAGGGGATATCATTGAAACTTAGAAAAGTGTTTTTATGCTCCACACAAATTCCTGCCAACCAGTTTCATCTCACCCCATCAGCATAACCATCTATTCCTTTCTCCCTCATGTACTTATCTAGCTTCCCATTACATGCATCTATGCTATTCGCCTCAAATATTCCATATGAGTTCCACGTTCGAACCATTCTCTAGGTAAAGCGTTTTATCATGTATTCACTGTTGTTGGCTTTCTTATATTACAGGCCCTTAATTTTCCAATCCCCCCACAATTGTAAACATCATCTCTAGATATACCCTATCAATCCCCTTCATCATTTAAAGCCTCTGTTAGCCTCCTGCAACATGGTGCCTTGGTTCAACCTGCTCATCCATCCTGCAGGCTTCTCCCTCATCCACACAGGCTGCAAGAACCTCATAACTTCTGGACAAGGCTAAAGCCTGAGGCTTCACCAGCTGTTAGCTGAGCCCTCCGTCTTCATTTATCTCGAGAAAACAGAATGAGAGCGTGTCTGTGACAGAGAGTGAAAGAGAGGGGGAGACGGTTGTGCACTCAGCCCAGGGCCCGATTTGTTTTTTCTATTTCCCCTGGTTTGGGGAAATGCGGTCCGATTGAGGGCCCAGTTGGTTTGGATTGTCGAGCTAATTAATGTTTGTAGGGTAGATCCTGAGAGGCTGTTTCCTCTGGCTGGCTTGGCTCGAACTAGGGGGCATAGTCTCAGGATAAGGGGTAGGCCATCTAGGACTGAGATGGGGAGGAATTTCTTCACTCAGAGGGATGTGAATCTTTGGAATTCTCTGCCCCAGAGGCCTGTGACTGCTGAATCTTTGAGTTTATTCACGGCTGGGATAGATAGATTTTTGGACTCTAGGGATATGGACATCGGGCGGGGAAGTGGAGTTGAGGTCGATGATCAGCCGTGATCTTATTGATTGGCGGAGCAGGCTCGAGGGGCCGTATGACTTGCTCCTGATCCTATTGTTTATGTTCTTATGTTCTTATTGAGGGCCCAGTTTTGCTTTACTGACTAGTTCTTTGACGTGTGTTCAGGTCGAGGTTCCACTTTGGTTTAGGTTGAAAGATTAGGGATGTTGGTACTGATTCAGCCCAATTCTGGCATTTGACTAGTTCAGGGATATGTGTTTAGATTTGAGACACAGTTTGGATTTAACACTGCCGGTTCATATGAAGTATACTCTGTGTCTCGCCCACTGCTCTCTTTCAATATGCCTGCTCCGAGGTGATTTTGTTTACCGCTAGTGCAGGTACAGCTCCAGAGCAGAGGCGTGAGCAGCTCGGTTCTATTTGGAGCCCAATTAGTTGTGGTGAAAGCAGGCCATCTATGACATTCTTGTGTGGATATCATGTTGGGCAATTGAACGATACTGAGATTACTTGTTAGTCAGGCAGTATCCGGTTATAGACGTTACTGCATTTTTAAAAGGCCCTTAGTGTTTCCAGCTGTATGTGTAAAATGTAAGATAAAGTGAGAGCTCAGATTATCCATATTAATAATATATCCACGTAATAACTAATACTGGCTAATAATCATCACGCTATTAAGGTGTCAGCAGTCGGTCAATTGTTAGCACTCTCGCCTCTGATTCGAAATGTCGTGAGCAGAAAAACGAGGCTGGCACACGCAGTGCAGAACGGAGGGAGAGCTGCACTGTCGGAGGTCATCTTTTTCAATTGAGGCGGTAAAACATGGCCCCGTCTTCTCTCTATGGTGGACCTAACCAATCCGCTGCCTCTATTTGGAAGAAATGCCACAGAGATCTCCCCGGTGTCCTGGGCCAATATTTATCCCTCAATCACCCACGCCAATAAAATAATATCACATTGCTGTTTGTGGTAGCTTGCTGTGCTCAATTGGCCGCCGCGTTTCCTACATTACAACTCTGACTACACAGCAAAAGTAATTCCTTGGCTGTAAAGCGCTTTAGCAGTACTTGAGGTCGTGAAAGGCGCTATAGAAATTACATTTTATTCTCTACTGTCTCCTCGAAGATGTTGCTTTGTAGCGTTATTTTTTTAATTTATTCGTTCATGGGATGTGGGCGTCGCCAGCAAGGCCAGCATTTATTGCCCATCCCTAATTGCCCCTTGAGAAGGTGGTGATAAGCCGCCTTCTTGAACCGCTGCAGTCCGTGTGGTGAAGGTACTCCCGCAATGACACACCTTTAACGTCTTTATCCCGAATTTGTCTACTCCAGTATTTCAAAATGGTATAAATCTCTTTGAAATAAACGGATCATAAGCTCTCAATTCACTTTCAGATACTGCCCGAACCGCGGTGTATTTCAACATTTTATCTCTTTTTTAATGAATGGATTGCCTCTGCTGGGATTGAAATATATTTCTTTCAAACAGAGACAAAAGCCATTTTTGGTTCCTTTATCAGACACTAAGCATTGCAAACAGACCCACTCCCACACAAAATATACTCCACCAGCCATCTCTAAAAGTCAACTGCATCCCACAAGGCCATGAGGTCACACGTTCCCGCACCCAATGGACAGGACATAAATCAAAACCACCAATGCAGCGCAGTTCTGACTGATTCTCAAAATGCTGCAGGGAATGGCTTTTAGATGGTTCGGGTAGTATGTGGAATATGAACGGCATCTCTCACTCCCTGTATCCTCATTTTGTTGAATTTAAAGTTGGTCACATCAACTCCCACTCTATCTCTATCCTTTCGCAGGATCTCCAATCAGTGAAGCTCTACCGTATTCCCCCTCCCAACCTAGAATCAAAGAATCATAGAATGAGTTACAGAACTGAAGGAGGCCATTCGGCCCGTCGAGCCCTTGCCAGCTCTCTGCAAGAGCACTTCAGCTAGTCCCACTACCCCCTCCCTTTCCCCGTAGCCCTGCGATTATTTTTTCCTTCAGGTACTTATTCAGTTCCCTTTTGAAAGCCACGATTGAGTCTGCTTTCACTATCCTTTCAGGTAGCGCATTACAGATCCTAACCACTCACTGCGTAAAATTTTTTTTTTCTGCATATCGCCTTTGCTTCTTCTGCCAATCACTTTAAGTCTGTCTCCTTTGGTTCTCGACACCTTTCGCCAATGGGAACAGTTTTTCTCCATCTACTCGGTCTGGACACCTCACGATTTTGAACACCTCTATCAAATCTCCTCTCAACCTTCTCTGCTCTAAGGAGAACAACCCCTGCTTCACCAGTCTATCCACGTAACCGAAGGCCCTCATCCATGGAACCATTCTTCTCATCTTTTCTGCACCCTCTCTAAGTCCTTCACATCCTTCCTAAAGTGCAGTGCCCAGAATTGGACACAATACCCCAGTTGAGGCCGAATCTCTGTTGTTTAAATCTTCAGCATGACTTCCTAGCATTTGTACTCATTGGCTCTATTTATGAAGCCCAGGATCCCGTATGCTTTTTAGTTATTTAAACAGGATTTACCTTTAACACGTCCGTGCTGGCGTTCCTTAATTAATGCACACTTGTCTCCGTAACTGTTAATTTTGTTCCAGATTATTATTTCTAAAAGTTTCCCCATTGCCGAGGTTAAACTGACTGGGCTGTAGTTGCTGGGTTTATCCTTACATCCTTTTTTGAAAAAGGATGTAACATTTGCAATTCTCCAGTGCTCTGGCACCACCCCCATATCCAAGGAGGATAGAAAGATTATGGACAGTAACTACGCTATTTCCAATATTCCTTCCCTCAGCATCTTAGGATGCCTCCCTTCCGGTCCTGCTGACTTATCTACTTTAAGTACAGCCAGCCTTTCTAGTACCTCCTCCTTTTCAATTTTTATCCCATCCAGTATCTAACTACTTCCTCTTTCACCATGAATTTGGGAGCATCTTCTTCCTTGTTAAAGGCAGATGCAAAGTACTCATTTAATTCCTCAGACATGCCCTCTGCCTCCATGCGTAGGTTTCCATCTTGGTCCCTAATCGGCCCCACGCCTCCTCTTACTACCCGTTCACTATTTGTATGCCTATTCAACACTTTTGGTTTACCTTTTATGTTAGCTGCCAAACTATTCAAATACTCTCTCTTTTCCCCTCTTATTTCCTTTTTCACTTCCCCTCTAAACTTTCAATATTCAGCCTGGTTCTCACTTATAATCTCAACCTGACAGCTGTTATACGAGTCCTTTTTTTGCTCCATCTTACTCACTGTCTCTTTCGTCATCCAGGGAGCTCTGGCTTTGGTCGATCTACCTTTCCCCCTCGTAGGAATGTACCTCGACAGTACCCGAACCACCTCCTCTTTAAAGGCAACCCATTGTTCGATTACTGTTTTGCTTGCCAATATTTGATTCCAATTTACCCGGGCCAGATCCATACTCAACCCACTGATATTAGCATTCCTCCAATTAAGTATTTTAATCTAGATTGCTCCCTGTCCTTTTCCATTGCTCATCTGAAACTTATGATACCATGATCACTATTCCCTAAATGTCCCCCTACTGACACTCAATCTACTTGACCCACCTCATTCCCCAGAACCAGATCCAGCCATGCCTCCTTCCTCATTGGGCCGGAAACATACGGATCAAGAAAGTTTTACTGAACAGTCTACAGATATTCTTGCCACTCTCTGCCCGTTACACTATTACTATCCCAGTCTATATTAGGAAAGTTGAAGTCCCCCTCTATCAATACACTATATTTCTGGCACCTCCCTGTAATTTCCCTGCAAAGTTGCTCCTCTATATATTTCCCACTACTTGGTGGCCAAAAGAATACAGCTAGAAGTGCAATGGCACCTCTATTATCACTCAACTGTAATCAAATAGATTCTGTCCTTGGCCCCGCCAGGATATCCTTTCTCTCCATTACTGTTATATTCTCCTTGTGCAATTCTGCCACCCACCTCCTTTTTTCCTTCACTTCCTCTTGCACTCTAGAGATATGTAAAGCTCTAATCTGCCCAAAGCTAACTGATTGAGTTGTCTCAGCTTCATTCCTACTTTTCCCTGCTTCAGCGGATTTCTCTCTGAAAACTAAAACTTCTGCTTAGCTGCCCCAACTGTATAATTCCATTTCACAAGCTCATCTATTATTAGCGTTAATTTCTCTATTGTATCTAAAAGGTAATGCATTTGGGGAGGGCTAACAAGGAAAGGGAATACACATTAAATGGAAGGACACAAAATAGTGCAGAGGAACAAAGGGACCTTGGAGTGCATGTCCACATATCCCTGAAGGAAGCAGGCCAGGTAGATAAGGTGGTTAATAAGGCATACGGAATGCTTGCCTTTATTAGCCATGGCATAGATCACAAGTGCAGAGGGGTAATGCTTCAACTGTACAAAACACTAGTTAGGCCTCAGCTAGAGTACTGCGTGCAGTTCTGGTCACCACATTACAGGAAAGATGTGATTGCACTCGAGAGGTTACAGAGGAGATGTACAAGGATGTTGCCAGGAGCAGAGAATCTTAGCAATGAGGAAAGACTGGATAGGCTGGGTCTGTTTTCCTTGTAACAGAGGAGGCTGACGGGAGACCTTACTGAGGTGTATAAAATTATGAGGGGCACAGATAAAGTGGATAGAAAGGACCTATTTCTCGTAGCGGAAGGGTCAAAAACCAGGGGACACAGATTTGAAGTAATTGGTGGAAGGTTTAGAGGGATTTGAGGGGAAATTTCTTCACCCAAACGGTTGTGGGGGCCTGGAACTCACTGCCTGCAAGGGTGGTAGAGGCAGGAACACAAACCACCTTTAAAAAGTACTTGGGCTGCTGTAACCTTCAGCGCTACGGACCAAGAGCTGGGAAGTGGGATTAGGCTGGATAGCTCTTTATTGGCCGGCGCGGACACGATTGGCCGAAATAGCCTCCTCCCGTACTGTAACTTGCTATGATTCTATGATTCTAAAAAGAAAGACATTGCATTTATATCGCGCTTTTCACGACCACCGAACTTCCCAATGTGCTTTACAGCCAGTGAAGTTCTTTTGATTTGTAGCAATTTTGCAATGTAAGAAACGCGGCATCCAATTAGCGCTCAGCAAGTTCCCACAAACAGCAACGTGTTGCCTAGGCCCTAAGCTCTGGAATTCCCTGCATGATCCTCTCCGCCTCGCTACCTCACTTTCCTCCTTTAAGACGCTCCTTAATACCTACCTCTTTGATCAAGCTTTTGGTCACCTGCTCTAATTTATCCTTATGTGGCTCGGAGTCAATTTTTTTGTCTTAAAATACTCTTGTGCAGCGCCTTGGTTCGTTTTACGACGTTAAAGGCGCTATATCAATAAAAGATAATGTTATTGATGTTGTTGAATAAATTAGGGAATTTGGTACAGATTCATGCACCAGTTTGGTTTTAGTGACTAGTTTAGGGACATTTTTTCTCACCCAGGTATCAGCTATGTTTTTGCCTAGTTTTGGGATGTGTGTTTAGTTCTGAGAACAAGTTTGTGTTTAATACTGCCGGTTCATATGAAGCATCTTCAGATTCTCACACACTGTTCTCTTTTGATGTGCTGCTCCGCGGTGGGTTTGTTTACGCCTAGTGCGTGTACCAGCTCCAGAGCAGAGGCGTGCAGACCTCGTTTCTATTTAGAGCCCAAATAGTTGTGGTGACTGCAGGCCATCTGTGACGTCTTAGGGTGTAAATAATTTTGGACAATTGAACCAGAATGAGGTTAATTGTGGTCAGGCAGCATCCGGTTATACATTGTGCTGTATTGTGAAATGACCTATAATGTTTGCAGCTGCATGTTTAAGCTGTAATGTAAAGTGAGAGCCCACAGCATCCATATTAATAATATATCGACATAACAAATAATACCTGCTGATAATTATCTCGCTATTAATTAATCAGCTGTGACTGAAAGTCCAGAGACTTGAGCACACATTCTGGGCTGACACATCAGTGCAGTGCTGGACTGTCGGAGCTGCTGTGTTTAAGATGAAACGATAAAGCATGGCCCGGTCCGTCCTCTTAGGTCGCCCTAAAAATAAAAGCCTGCCACTATTTCGAAGAAGAGCAGCAAAGATCTTGCCGGTGTCCTGGGCCAATACTAATCCTTCAACCAACATCACCATAACAAATTACCCGGCCATTATCAGATAGTTGTTTGTGGGAGCTTGCTGTTCTCAAATTGTTTGCCACGTTTCATACATTACAAAAGTGAGTATACATCAAAAGTACTTCATTGGCTGTAAATCGTTTTGGGTCGTCCTGAGGTGATGAAAGGCTCAAAATAAATATAACTTGTTTCTTCCATTGTATGTTTCACGTTCTCCACTTAGATGTTGCTTCTTGAGATGTTTTTAACAAATCGATAACATCTTTATGCCATAATTACCCCTCTCCAGTACTAATAAAAGGTGCAAATTTATTTGATTAAACAGATGAAAAACTTAGTCTTCACTTTTAGGCGCTGGCCGACCCGCGGTGTTTTTCAATATTTTATATATTTTTTAATGAATTTATTGCCTCTTCTGGGATCCTAAATTTGTTTTCAAACAGAGACAAAAGGCATATCTGGTTCTTTAATCAGATTCTAAGTATTGAAAACTGGCCAACTCCCACCCACAACATATTCCACCGCCCAACTCTTAAATTCTACTGCAACCCATTAGGCAATGAGGTCACACATTGCATTTCACATTGGACTAGGCATACATTAATGCCAGTAAGGCAGCGTATTTCTGAATAATTTGCACAATGTTGCAGGAAAGGACGGTTAAGATGGCTTGGGTAGGATGTTGAATATTAATGGGTATGTCTTGCGCCCTGCACCCTCATCGTGCTGAATTCAGGGTTCGTCACATCACCACACACTCTAACCCTATTCTTACACAAGTTCTCAAAACAGTGAAGCTCTTCCATACGCCCCTCTCCAATCTTCCCTTCCTCTTACAATCTAGAGATATTTTAAGCCATAGTCTGTCCTAATCAAACTGCTTGAGTTGTCTCAACTTCATTCCTACTTCACTGGGTTCCTCAGTGAAAACTAAACCGTCTGCTTATCTATCCCCAATGACATCCTTCCTTTCGCAAGTTCAATTCGTTCTACCATTACGTTCTCTATTTGTTTCTTATATGTTCCTGTTCACTGAGGCTTGTGTTTACTCTCTGTCACACGCTGTCTTCCTCCCCCATTCGCTCTCTCTCACTCTCCGTATATCTCTCAGTTTTGTAACGATGGCATGGAGTTTGCGCTAGGGGCGCAATCAGGAAAATGCGCCCAGAATGCGCTGGACACTGCATCGGCTTTGACGAGGTGAAGTTACGATCAAGAGTTCAGGAGAACTCATTAGCATATGCCCAGGCGTAAACTTCCCCATGAATCAGCGAGCAGCGTAATTGATCAGAATCGATTTGTGACTGGAACAGGGGCATTTCTACAGCATCAGAAAACGGCGCAGCTATCCGAGGAAATAAGCCTCTCTGATTGGTCAATGAGGGTGACGCCTCACCAGTCAAATTCAAACGGCCAAAAGTGATCTCTTTTTAAAGACGCACGAACAGTAAAGTTCAAATTGTCAGTGATTGACAGGAAAAACATTTTTACATTATAACATTACTGACCATGTCGACTATGCACTCTAGTCCCTCCATTACCCACTGGTCGGTGAATGCCTCAACCGTACCTGCGGACACCACGTGTTCCCTCTTCAATGACACCTGGCTGTGGACATAGCTGCGAAGGCAGGCATTCGGATCGAATTATCGCCTCGACCACGTGCTGAATGGACCTGTTAATGGCCATCTTGGTCAGGCCCAGGATCACACCCACGGGAGGTGCACCGACCTGCCCGCCCACCTACTCACCGTCTGGACAAAGATCAGGACCGTGGGACTCAAGTGCAACCGGAAATTGGCGACCAGCTCTTTCAAACAGTAGCAGAAAGGCTGCAACCTTTCACACTGCAGATTGATGGGAAACACGGACTCTTCCATGCCGCGAGAATGCAGGCAACCTGGGTGACCGCAAATTTGTTTCGATACCTGTTCAGCTGACTGCCCCGTGCATTACTCTCCACGCCAGATCCCAGATGGAACAGCGAAGATCTCCCACGTGGAGAGATCTCCGCCGGGTACCTGTTCCTCCTCCGAATAGGAAAACGAGCCAAATTTCTAACTGATTTAATGCTCTTGGCTTCAATTGACTGCTGGTACGTCTTGGTACGTAAGACCTGTGACCGGCAGTCACTTGGAATCACATTCGTGGGCACTGCTCTCTTCTAAGTGAATGAATGTAGATGCATTTAAAAGGAATGTATCGTAATAGCACCAGCAGGAGAAAGACAACAGTGTCCAGCTTCATTGTTTGCTGGTCCTGGCAGATACAAGTCAATAACGCTGGATTGCTGTGACCACGGGTGCCTGCACGCCCAAGTTTCTGGGCACAATCTGATGAACATCTCCAAACGGATGCACTCTGCTGAAACAGGCCCAATTTTGTCAGCTGGTCTCCTTCTGTCGAATGGCGAATGGGGAGGAGGCGATGGTTGTGGAAGAAGGGCAGGTGTGAGAAGAAGTTGAAAGGGAGAGGAGATCGCGATGTTGGTGTGGGGGGAAGACCACATACAGAATAAGTGACCCACAAAGTGATCCGATGCAGAACAGGAGCTAAATAAATGGCGGAAGTGAAAATAGTGTAAAACGAAAGAGAAAAGAGCTCTAGCCCGTTCAATCTTTCCTGATACATTTATCTTCCGATTCCACCCAGATTTCGCTGATATCTGTGCGTAATTCATGGGAAGGGGAGGGCGGGACTGGGGAGGGGAGAAGGGGAAGGGGAGGAATGGGCGGGAGGTGAGGGAGGTGGGGAAGTGTGTGGACCAGATTTGAAAGAGAGGAGTGGGAGGGGAGAAGATGATGGGGAGTTGGGGGATAGGGAGGAGGGGGAGGAGAGGAGATTGGGTGGAGGGGAAGGGTGAAAGGGAAAGAAAGGAAGGTGGAAAGAGGCGGAGAGGAGGGGAGAAGGAAAGTGTGGGGCCGAGGGGAGGGGGATGGAGTAGGGAAAGACCACATTAAGATAAAATGACCTGTGAAGTGCAAGGTTTCCAAAATTTGCAGAGCCCCAAAATCTAAAAAAAAGGACTTCTGGACCAACCCCAGAGTGATAAAAATGCATGTGGGCCTAACAGAATTAATTGAAGACCAAAAACCAAGTTTTGGCATTTTAAAAACATGTCTGGGCCTGTAAAGAGAGAAAAGGCTGTGAAGGAATTTGAGGTCAAAACCTCAGTTTTGGACATTTTTAAGGATCAGGGAAGAAAAGCCCTGAGGAAAAATGACTTTGAATGAAACCCTGCAGTCACAGAATCAATAAAGGCTGCGGGGAGGGGGTGGTGAGGCAGTGACAGCTTTTGGTTATTGGGGCCCAATCAATCTGTCTGGAAGATGTTTGCACTGCAATCCAACCTAGGAGGATGAGCCTTATCCAAAACCTCACAAACACATTCAAAAATGAATAATCCAAGACCCCTTTTGAAATCCCAAGGCCCAGCAGAATGCTAGAAGCCTGAAAATAATCGGAAGCCATCAGGACAAGTTAACACCAAGTTAAATTCATCAAACTCAACGAGCCCGCCAAAACCTAAGACAATAGAATGAGCAGGCCTCAACTGAAACCTAAATCACTTCAACATGAAACCGATTTAGTAAAGCGGTTTTGGCGCGAAAAACACAATAAGGCCTCTTCAATTTAGTACAATTGAAGGCCCATCAAACAGTTACAGTTCAAGTTCAACAGAAGGCAGTTCTGCAGTTCAATCAAAAAGCCTGTTTTCAGCAAGAAGTCAGGGCTGGAGTTACGGAGTTCAGGAGAAGCAGGCAGATGGCAATTTCCACAGTTCTGCAAGAAGGCAGTTCCACAGCTCGGAAGAAGACAGTTTAAACAGTGGCAGAGTTACAGCAAGAAGTTCAACAAAGAAGGCCAACAACTTCACAAGCAGACCGACAACCAAGAAGAAACCAGAGTGACTGCCTCAGTGACCATCGGACACCTCGCGGCAACAAGGGCCTTACGAAACCTTTTACTCAAAAGACTCTAAACCCTAACTCTCAACTGTCAAGGATTCGTTTGGTGAGCATTATCCCTAGTTCTCCAGAGGCCAACCTCGCTGGTGAAGTGGGATTGGGAGGTGTGATGTATTCTTCAAATGTTATTTCCCTCGCCTCTACCGCGTGTTCCCCAACCTGTGTTTAAGTGTTAAATGTGTTTTAAGTTTGTTACCTTTTTCTTTCAATAAAGTCAAAATTCTTTCATCAGAACCTGTTGTCTACTGCATTTTTGTTCACAACCACTAAATAAGTCCACGGACTAGAACCAGAGGCGTGGGAGCGATTCGAACCGCTCACTGAGTCAGAGGTGAGGCTGACCCCTACCACAAAACCCCCTACAGAAGTGATTAGGTGGAGAACAGGAGCGGATTTAGAGACAGAAGTGGTAACAGCGTAAAATGAAAGTTGAAATAAATGTTCCCTGGGTAAAATTACGGAAAAATACACTGAAATGAAAATAAATCATCACATCGACAAAATTATTTAAAATACAATTTAATTAAACAGTTGAAATAAAAAAAATTCAAAATAAATTTAAACATTTTCAAAGGGCCAAAAATAAAACAAACTAATTGTAAAGATTTTTGAATATGTGAATAATTTAAAAACATTAATTATAACATATATACTTAAACCCTTATGCTGGTAAAAGAGAGCTTACACCTTCTTTTCCAAGCATATTGGTTTCGTTGGCGACCGCTGGGCAGCAGTTGGGCAAATTTGCGGCAGCAAATGTAAATTTCCTGTGGATGGGTGTGGTCTGACAAGAACAATTTTGACAGATCGCAAGTTCCGTGTTTTAGCCCATGGACATTGCACCTGGATACCCAGGACTTGCGGGGCCCTTACGGTCGCATATGCTGTGTGTACCTATTCATAGGCCCTGGAAAGTCCGGGCCATTTTTTTTCTGTCGCGATTTGAACTAAAGCTTGTGATATTCCAAGGCTAAACCTAGCTAATCGTGATAATAGCCGGTGGAAATTATGGGGGATTTGTTTAACGTTTGATCAGGAGTGTAGAAAATGGGATATCGGATCGGCCGCCTGTTACACGCCTCCAGGATTGTACCTCACTGATCAGTTTGCAGGACCAGTTGCTCAATCACTTTAAGCTATGTATTTTCTAGCGCTGTTTGCATTTATGACATAAACCTCAAGTCCGTTTAACACGTCCCAGACCTCATATCACAAGTTTGAAACAAAAAAATGTACTGCTGCAAATAGAGATGAATTTTGGTTAATTTTGATAATTTACAGAGCTTGTCCGTGAATGTAAAGAGTTAATTCAATTGGAAAAAAGGTGTTTACCACAGAGTCAAACGGTTTACTGTAAAACAGCTCCTATCAATGACGTCACAGATGCATGTTGGAGCGCTTGTTAATGAAGGTGACGAAACCACACGTCTTACAGACTGCAGCAAGCTAACTAACTGAAGTTACACCTCTGCAACATTCAGCTCGTATTAGCTGCCAGAAAGTTGAATGTGTGTGAAATGTGAGTCAGAGGCGCCTGCAAGCGTGGGCGGTGCCAATCTGTCGCAAACTCCAATTATTAATATCATAAATAACAGTACATTTGTGTGTTCGTGCGTGAGAGAGTGAGATGTTGTTTATGTGTTAAGTATTCTTCAGCAACTATTAGACATGCTATAACATCATATTCAGTAACAGTCGGTCACAAGCAGCCCATGTACATGATGTGCTGGCTGCCTACCTCACCAGCGGAGCTGAGGGAGTGAGCACTGTTCCGACACATCGGTAGGAAACGAATCGGACTTCCCCGAAAGTATGAGGCTGATTAGCAAAAAAATCCAAGATGTGACTGGAAAGAAGAATGCAAAAACCTGAATGGTCTTAATTGTGAAACAGGTTCTTCATTTTGAGAGTGAAATCGGCGGCTTTTCCAGCCATGAGGACTTGCGTGTTGCTTTCTCTCATGGTATTGACCGAAGGTACATTTCTTACGTTTTTACTAATTTCTAAAACAGCTGATTAATATCTGGTGGGAAAAGAACAGGACGGAACCGAATATAATTTTTTTAATTGATTGTAGCAATGGTGAGTTGGTATTCCATAAGTGTTTTATTGCATGTGATTGACTGTTCAAACAATATTTAAATATAGGGCTTTTCAAGTTATATTTAATGAGAATTGTAATGCACATTTAATAGCATGCTAATTCATATTGATTGAGTAATTCAAGGGAGAGGCAATAGAAGTGCAATGTTCATTCTAATTAATATTAATTTTAATTAATATTTAATGAAGATTTTATAGGGCATTCACTTGCTTCCTAGTGGATATGTGTTCGGTTTTTAGATGAGTATTAAATATGCATATTATTTGTTGATAAAACTACTATGAAATATATATTCCAATGAACATGTCAATAATTTTGCGATTGGTATTTAGTCAGTATTTCACTTGATTTTGAATAATCTTTAACTGATATTTAAATTGCTAATGTGCTGGGAGGCTTTTAGTCAATCAACAAGCAATTTTATGGATGCTTAAGAAATTGCAATACATTTTGAATGGATTCTTAAAGGCCGTCTAATCTTTTATTTTCTCAGCCTTTTGTAGTGTTCAATGTTCTGTGGTGATGCCAAAAGTTGTGTCGGCGGTGTTGGGTTCTTGTGCAGAGATCCAGTGTAAATTTGATAACATGGGCTACATCGCCAACCTGAACGGGCGGTGGATAAAGAGGGATCCTGGACCTGGAACACGACAATGACTCCATTATCTATGATTCGAATGATCCATTCAGGCAGCATTATAATTATAGTGGCAGAGCTGAGTTCAAGGGCAACCTTGAAAAAAGACAATGCTCCCTTCTGATAAAGGACATCCGAAAGAGTGATGAGGGTGCATATCAGTTCATCACAGCCACCACCTCGGGCAGAAATTCTATTACACATCGCATTGCCCGTTCTGAAGTCTTTCTTTCTGTTTTAGGTGAGTTTGCCATTTATTGTTCTTGTGCATTTTTATTCCATTGTTTTAGTATGAATCACCATAGATTCATAGATTTATAACGGCACAGAGGGAGGTTATTCGGCACATCGAGTGCGTGCCGGGTCTTTTTAGAGCAATCCAGTCAGTCCCATTTCCCCGCTCTATCCCCGTATCCCTGTAAGTTTATTTCCCTCAAGTGCCTATCCAGTCTCCACTTGAAAGCATTGAGTGCATCCGCTTCCACCACTTCCGTCGGCAGCAAGTTCCAGGACCTCACCACTCGCTGCGTTAAAACGTTTTTACTCACATTCCCCCCTGTATCTCTTGCCCAAAACCTTAATCTCTGTTTCATGGTCCCTTGCACCATCAAATAGTGGTAAAAGCCTTTCCCCGTCTAGCCTATCGAAACCCGTCATAATATTGTACACCTCTATCAAATCACCCCTCAACCTCCTTTGCTCTAATGAAAACAAATCCAGATTCTCCAACCTGTCCTATTAGCTAAGATCCCCCATCTGCTGGAACCATTCTGGTAAATCTCCTCTGCAACCCCTCCAGGGCCTTCACATCCTATTTGTAAAGTGGCCAATTTTTTCGATTTCTCTGGCCGAACATTAAGGTAAGTGGAAACATAGCGGGCAGGGTTACTGATAAGAGACGCAGGCATTCATATGTTAAACACAGAGATATACAGAAATTACAGCAGTAAATCAGACCGTTCGGTCCAGACAGCCCGTGTTGCTGTTTGTCCTTCACATGAGCAACGCTCCGAATGGCATGTGCCTGCTCAGTTCCCATATCCCTTTATAACAATTCCGTTCCCACACCTGTCGAGCCGATTCTGAATTGTCCACATGAGGATAGATTTACTAAGTGTTGCCTGAACCTAAAGCTGACATTGCTGGTCGTACTTACAATACATCAACCAGCAGCTCATTAGTTGCAATGAAATGAAAGGTAATGGAACTAGGTTGGTTGCTAGAATGGGTGACTTGTCTGGAATGACAGTTTTAACCAGGGCGGCCATTTGAAATTCTATCTCAGTCTGCTTCTTTCTCCTCTGTCCCATTGCTTAATAAGTTTAAGCACTTCTGTCAAATCATCCCAAAATCTGTTTTAGCCTAATAAAATCTGCCTCAATTTTTAAATACTTTCTTGCTAATCGTTCTTCCTCATACCAGACAGAAACTACTCGAATCAGCCCTGTAGCCTTCCTATAGACTGGCGCCCAATACCCGTATTCTTACTCCAACTGTGAACTAACTACTGTTCTTTTTAGAATCTCCACCAATCTCGAATTTATATTATAGATCTCCTGCCATTAAACTCAGAGCTCCAGAAACATTTTCATACACTTTTACACTGGAGGTGCTGCTTTTACTGTCTCATGAATCTGACCCGAGTTCCTCTGCATTTCCACATCTCCCAGCTGCCTACGGTTCAAAATAACATCTACCACCTCATATTTTCTGACCTTGAATTATATCTGCCTCTTATGTGCCCATTCGACTATATCTCCAGTATCAGTTTGTAACTCCCTTCAGTTCTCTAGTTATTTCCTGGGAGTTGTACTTGCAACGTTGGCATGGGTGTCAAACTGGTGATATTGGATGCGCCTCTCATTGTACACAACGCCCAATTTTCATTTTGATGGAATCCAATTAACTCCTAACGGGAAATTTGGACATCAGTCTCTTTAGCGCCTTCTCCAAATTATTGATGCAGACAGGGAGTAAAAGCAATCCCACAGGACAGCCCTGTGGGACACAGTACTCAGATCCAACCATTCTGAGCAACTGCACTTAACGGCGACTCACTGCATCGTCACTTCTAAACCTTTTCTTTTGCAATTTCTACCTTATTCTTAATTCCAAATTTCTTAATATCTTCTCCAATTATACCGTGTGTTTACCGTCGTCAATGGCAAGCTGATTACATTTCAAGTTACTTTTTGATGAAGCGTCTTTTGACGTCGCCAGGAGTTAAAAGGCGCTGAATTAATGCATCTTTGTTCGTGCCTTTCGCTATCCAGCGCTCATTTACCACGCTTTTAATCATATCTTAAATAAAAATTAGATATTTTAGTAACGTGAAAATCAGATCAAGTTACAATTTATTTGTTCTTTCTAATCCATCCTAAACAAATGTTAGTTCTGCTGAAGCCTTCATGAGATTTACAAGCGAGGAACCTGCCCTGGTTCTCCCACACAAGGCGGTGTTGTCGGCCCTTTGTCTGGTCTGTCAATTTCTTGAGCATTGTCGTTCTCCATTGACGTTTCTTGGCAACAGAATCGAGATCTCTCTGGGTCTGCATTAGTCACCATCATATTGGCAAGTAGTGGTGCAGAAGGAAGCATAGGAGAGGATGAAATATTCGTGACATTTGAAGAGTTAACGTTGATTCTAAGTCCAGCCTGCAAAATTGGTTCACTGGAGAATATCCATGATACAAATAATTTAGGAGATATAACGACTAATGTTTAATTAAGTGGGGCCATATGTTACACGATGAGGCATAAAACTAAATTACATCTGCGAGGAGTAATTCAGAATGGAGAACGCACTTGCAACACGTAGCAGAGAGAAATGAAAAAAAAATGATTTTCTTGTTACTTCTTTCTCAGATTTAGTTGTAATTCATCAGTCGCCCGTTTTAACATTGAAATGTACCTAACAAGCTGGTTTTCTCCCGTTTTTATAGAAAAGCCAGAGATTTCAGGTTATGGGGAATTGATCGCTGGACAAACTGCACGATTGACTTGTTCTGTCACCGACAGCTGCCCGGATGGCAACCTGAAACTGAATTGGATTAATTACAATGTGTCCCTTCCTCCCACAATGGATACTCAAGAAGGAGCAGAAATTAGCAATGAAAGTTCAGGTTCTCGGACAGTTTCATCCGTGATCATCTTCACACCATCATCTGCTCATGACGGGAAAATTCTAGGATGCACAATTCTAATTGATGGTATGCCAACTCCAGAAGCAGTAAATCTTACCTTGGAGATTAAATGTAAGCTATAGAGTCATAGAGTTATACAGCACAGAAAGAGGCCCTCCGGCCTATCGTGTCCTCGCCGGCCATCAAGCCCTGTCTATTCTAATCCCATTTTCCAGCACTTGGTCCGTAGCCTTGTATGCTATGGCTTTTCAAGTGCTCATCTAATTGCTTCTTGAATATTGTGAGGGTTCCTGCTTCTACCATCCTTTCAGGCAGTGAGTTCCAGATTCCAAACACCCTCTGGGTGAAAAAGTTTTTCCTCAAATCCGCTCTAAAACTCCTGCCCCTTACTTTGAGACTATGCCCCCTGGTTATTGGCCCCTCCACTAAGTGGAAAAGTTCCTTTCTATTGACCCTATCTATGCCCCTCATAATTTTGCACACCTCAATCAGGTCCCCCCTCAGCCTTCTCTGCTCTAAGGAAAACAACCCCAGCCTGTCCAGTCTCTCTTCATAGCTGAGGCGCTCCAGCCCAGGTAACATCCTGGTGAATCTCCTCTGCACCCTCTCCAATGCAATCACATCCTTCCTGTAGTGTGGCGACCAGAACTGCACACAGTATTCCAGCTGTGGCCTAAATAGCGTTTTGTACAGCTCCATCATAACCTCCCTGCTCTTATATTCTATGACTCGGCTAATGAAGGCAAGTATCCCATATGCCTTTTTAACCACCTTATCTACCTGAACTGCTGCCTTCAGGGATATATGTACATGCACACCAAGGTCCATCTGATCCTCTGTCCTTCCTAGCGTCTTACCATTCATTGTGTATTCCTTTGCCTTGTTAGTCCTCCCAAATTTGATGACTTGCTGCAGTTGTACTGGGCCTTGGTGAGACCACATCTTAAGTATTGTGCGCAGTTTTGGTCGCCTTCTCTGAGGAAGGATGTTCTTGCCATGGAGGGTGTGCAGCGAAGATTCACCAGGCTGATACCTGGGATGGCAGGAATGACGTATGAGGAGAGATTGGGTCGATTGGGCCTATACTCGCTGGAGTTTCGAAGAATGAGTAGGGATCTCATTGAAACTTATAAAATTATAACAGGACTGGACAGACCAGATGCAGGAAGGATGTTCCCGATGGCCGGGGAGTCCAGAGCCAGGGCTCACAGTCGAAGGATAAGGGGTAAGCCATTTAGGACTGAGATGAGGAGGAATTTCTTCACCCAGAGAGTGGTGAACCTGTGGAATTCTCCACCACAGAAGGCAGCCAATTCATTAAATATATTCAAGAAGGAGTTAGATATATTTCTTAAAGCTAAAGGGATCAAGGGATATGGAGAGAAGGCAGGGACAGGGCACTAAATTTGGAAGATCAGCCATGATTTCATTGAATGGCAGAGCAGGCTCGAGGGGCTGAATGGCATACTCCTGCTGCTATCTTCTATTTTTCTATGTTTCTAAATGCATTACCCCACACTTTTCAGGTTTAAATTCATGTTGCCACTGTTGTGCCCATCTAACCAACCCTTCTATACCGTCCTGTAGCCTAAGGCTTTCCTCCTCGCTATTCACCACTACACCAATGTTCGTGTCATCTCGGAATTTACTTATCATACCTCGTACATTCATATGTAAATCATTAATGTACACTACAACCAGCAAAGGACCCAGCACCGATCCCTGCGGTACACCACTGGACACAGGCGTACTGTCACAAAAACAAACTTCGATCATCATCATCTGCCTCCTGCCACTAAGCCAATATTGGATCCAATGTGCCAAATTGCGCTGGATCCCATGGGCTCTTATCTTCTTGACCAGTCTCCCATGAGGGACTTTGTCAAAATCCTTACTGAAGTCCATGTAGATTACCGCAACTGCACTACCCTCATCCGCACACCTAATCACCCCCTCGAAAAATTCAATCATATTGGTCAGACATGATCTCCCCCTGATACAGCCATGCAGATTATCCTTGATTAATCCTTGCCTCTTCAAGTGGAGACTAATTCTGTCTCTCAGAATTTATTCCAATAACTTCCCTACCACCGATGTTAGGCTCAGTGGTCTATATTTCCCTGGTTCATCCCTACTAGCCTTCTTGAATAATGGTACTACGTTAGCTTTTCTCCAGTCCTCTGGCACCTCCCCTGTGGCCAGAGAGGTTCTGAAAATTTGTGTCAGTGCCCCTGCAATCTCTTCCCTTGCCTCACACAGCAGCCTGGGATACATCCCGTCAGGGCCTGGGGAGTTATCCACATGTAAGCCCGCTAAAAACGTTAGTACCTCTTCCATCTCAATACTAATTTGTTCAAGTATATCCCACTGCCTGATTGCTATACCTACATCACCCTTCTCCATCGTAAACACTTCTGCAAAATATTCATTTAAAACCTCACCTACATCTTCCGGCTCTACATTCAGATTGCCACGTTGGTCCCTAATGGGCACTACTCTTTGCTGCGTTATCCTCCTGCCCTTAATATACTTAGAAAACATCTTGGGATTTTCCTTTATTTTGCCCGCCAGTGTTTTTTCATGCCCCCGCTTCGCTCTCCTAATTTATATTTTTAAGTACCCCCTGCGCATTATATACTCCTTTAGGGCTTCCACTGTTTTTAGCCCTTTGTGTCTGCCAAAATCCTCCCTCTTGTACCTAATCCATTCTTGTATGTCCCTTGTCATCCAGGGTTCCCTCGGCTTTTTGGTCCCACCCTGGACCTTTACGGGAACATGTTGGTGTTGTACTCTCTCTATTTCCTTTCTGAAAGACTCCCACTGCTCTGATGTGGATTTTCCTGCAAGTAGCTGATCCCAGTCCACTTTGGCCAAATCCTGCCTTAACATATTAAAATCGGCCTTCCCCCAATTTAGAACCTTTATTTCCGGTCCATCTTTATTCTTTTCCATAACTACCTTAAATCTCACCGAATTATGGTCACTGTCACCAAAATGAGCTCCTACTGACACTTCTACCACTTGCACGGCTAAATCCCCTAGAATTAGGTCCAGTACCGCCCACTCTCTTGTAGGACTTTCTACATGCTGGCTCAAAAAGCTCTCCTGGATGCACTTTAAGAGTTCTGAATCCCTCTAAGCCTTTCACACTGTGACTATCCCAGTTAATACGCGGGTAGTTGAAATTCCCTACTATTATTACCCTATTATTTCTACACTTCTCTGAGATTTGCCTACATATCTGTTCCACTTCTCCCCCTGAATGTATGGGGTCCTATAGTACACTCCCAGCAAAGAGCTTGCACCCTTTTTTGTTTTTAAGTTCTACCCATATGGCCTCATTAGAGGAACCTGCTCAGATATCATCCCAGTTTACAGCATTAATTGACTCCTTGATTAATATTGCGGCACCCCCTCCACTTTTAAAGCCCCCTCTCTCTCGCCTGAAGATTATACACCTCGGAATATTGAGCTGCTAGTCCTGCCCCTCCCTCAACCATGTCTCTGTGATAGTAACAATATCATACTCCCATGCGTTCATCAACATCTTCAATTCATCTGCCTTACTCGCAAGACTCCTTGCATTAAAATAAATGACATCCAGCCTTGCCATACTACCTTGTGCCGTTATATATTTGCTCTGCCTTCCAGGCTGACTTGTTTTTTCCTGTATATTTGGCTGTGCATCACCGCCTACGATAGCTCCACTCCTTATCCCATCCCCCTGCAAAGTCAGTTTAACGCCCCCGCCCCCCCCCCGCACCCCAAAAGTACTAGCAAACCTCCCCGCAAGCATGTTGGACCCGTCCCGGTTCAGGTGCAAACCGTCCGAGTTGTACAGGTCCCACCTTCCCCAGAAGCAGACCCAGTGATCCAGGAAACTAAAGCCCTCCCTCCAGCACCAACTCTTTTGCAACGTATTCATCTGCTCCACCCTCCTATTCCTAGACTCACTAGCACGTGGCACCGGGGGTAATCCAGAGATTACAACCTTTGAGGTCCTGCTTTTTAATCTTCTACCGAGCTCCCTAAATTCTGGTTGCTGGCCCTCATCCCTCTTTCTACCCATGTCGTTGGTACCAATGTAAACCACGACCTCTGTCCTTCAGAAGGCCTTCAGCCGTTCAGTGACATCCTTGACCCTGGCACCAGAGAGGCAACATACGACCCTGGAGTCACGTCTGCGGCCACAGAAACGTCTATCTGTTCCACGTACGTTAGAATCACCTATCACTATTGCTCTCCCACTCTTTTTCCTCCCCTCCTGTGCAGCTGAGCCACGACCAGTGCCACGGACTTGGCTCTTGTTGCATTCCCCTGAGCAACCTTCTCCCCCATCAGTATCCAAAATGGAAAATCTGTTGGAGAGGGAGATGTTCCCAGGGGACTCCTGCACTATGTTCCTCGTTCTTTTACTCTGTCTGGTGGTCACCCATTTCCTGTCTGCCTGCGCACTCTTTACCTGCGGTGTGACTACCTCGTTAAACGTGCTATCCACGAAGATCTCTGCTTCGCGGATGCTCCACAGCGTTTCCAGTCACAGCTCCAGCTCCGAAACGCAGATTTCGAGTAGCTGCAGCTGGAGACACTTCCTGCACACCTGTTCGCCCTGGACACCGAAAGTGTCCCTGACTCCCACAGAGCACAGGAGGAGCACTCCACGCTGCCGAACTGCCCTGCCATGTCCTACCCGTAATTTACTACATTTACTTCCTTTAATTTAACGAAAATTAATTACACTAGCGACCTTACTTCCCTTTAAACACTACTTAATCTAAACTAGAGACCTTACTTTTACTTTAACAACTGGACTGTCGAAATACTCACCAGCTCCTACTAACCAATCAGCTCCTTCCCTGGTTATGACGTCACTTTAGCGGTTTCGCAGTTGTTGTTGTTTGACTGCACCCGCTCTCGGACTCTTTCCTTGGTGGAAAGTAAGAACCAATTCCCAACTCACAGCACTCTGTTTAAACCGCACTTTTATTTTTCTCCAGATGCGGTTGCGGGATGTCACAGAGCCGAACTCCCGCTGGTTCTCTGTCCGCTCTTGTGCAGCTTTTTAGCTCCTGCTATCCTGGAAGCTGACAAAGACAGAAAAAGAAAGGAACACCTCCCTCCCCGAACTCCCTCACTAACCAAACTCGCAGCTTAACATTTTGTTCCGAGCTGCACTACGTGACAAACTGCACTAAGTGTCCGGTCTAAAGTAAACAGGCTTATCCTGTCGGCCAACGGGCACAAAATTTGCACTTTTGCCACAAGTAATTTATTAGTGATTAGAACTTCATCAAAGAATGCATCATGAAACGCTCAGCCTCTGTAGCAGGGGGGCTCACTTCGATAATCAATGGTTCGGAATGGCTCTCATCTAATTCGCATCACTCATATTACATTAGAAACATTCATAACCATGAATCAATGATGGTGCCTCCAACAGATTGTTTAATGTGATTGTTAATCTTTATTCTAAGAACTTCCAGTCAGGTTCTGAGTTTAGTCAGTCATAAATGGAAGCAACAAAGGCCATACCAAGTTAGGATCTGAATCTATGGCACCAGGTCTCAGCTTTGGTTGGGCTTAATAAGAATTTAAGGATTAGGAAAAGGAGTAGGCAATACGGCCCTTCGAGCCTGCTCCGCCACTCCGGCAATCATGGCTGATCATGGAACTCAACTCCAATTTCCCGCCCGATCCCCATACCCAATATAATGAATTAATTAGGAGCTTAATTATGCTTATTCAGCAATCACGTTTCTCGTTAACGCCTGTTTCAGATGGACTGGAAATCACAACCGTCAACTCCTCTATAGCAGCTGTGGAAGGACGTTCATTATTATTATACTGCACGGCCTGGGGGAAACCCCTGGTCAGTTTAAGATGGGTGAAAAATGGTGAAGAGACCAGCAGGTCTTCCACTGGTGAACTAAAGCAGATATTCCACAACATTCGTTCTGAGGACGACGGTGAATATTGGTGCATAGCTGAAAATGCCCTGGGCACCGCCAACCGCTCCACACAGATTTCAGTACAATGTAAGTATGTATGAATTTATCAATTAGAGAGTAGCCTTTCATTTCACGAACTCTGGATTAAATTCCAATTTTCTCTTGCCTACTTGCTGGAAGACGACCATGTGCATGAGTTTGAGATGGTTTCACCCCTTTCCGCGGAAATAGTGGCAAACTACCTCGATGGCTCCAATAATGGAAACTAACCTGCATCTCGCTCAGTATGACAGGAGTGGAATATTGCACAATGTCTCATAAATGCAGCAGGTCTTACATTTATGAGATTGCGACACAAGCACATTTCCTGGGACCATTAATCTACAACTAATTGTTCATAAATTATACTCGTCGTCTGAAATAAACAATTTTCCAATCCTTAGAACTGATATGTAGCAATTTGATGAGCACAAATTCTCTCAAAAAAAGTGAGATAAAATGGTGTTATCAAACTACTTTTACTTGTATTAACGTTGAGTTAATAGTGTAATGTTCTCGAGACTTGATTCTTTGAATTGTCGCTTGTTATGCGGAGGTTTATTGAAGAATCACGTCAGTCCACCACAAATGAAATGTTTAAATCAGTACACAAAGTGAAGAAATTGAAATGAATTGAACTTTTAAAACAGTGACGGGTGTGACACGTTTGTGGGTATATTATACATAATCAAAACTCTGAGCTAGCTCCGTCTGAGGGTCCCTCACAGCATCTGTCAGGAGATGTACTGAAAGACTGAACACTCGTTGTATTTAATATGGAATTGTTCATAACGAGCTCACCTGTTATAAGTGAAAATATAATAAGACATGAACTGGTGCAACATAGGCTGCTTCATCTTAAAATATAACAACCAGAACCATTATGGTTAGTTCAGGTCATTACGTAATTGTATTTCGACACTGCAACTGTTTACATGATCATTCCCGATTAAAGTTTCCATTTTTTTTAGATAAACCCACAATTGTAGCAGGCCCGACATGCACCAACTCTGAGAATTGGACGGACTGTAGCTGCCGGATCAGAGCCAATCCCCCGGGAAACATCACGTGGTGCCTCAATGGGAGAATTCTCACTGGGGACAGGTCAGATGTGGAAATCATCTCCTGATGGAGAGCTTCTTGAGACTGATTCACCCAACCGGAACCGGAAACCTGATCTCATGTGTTGCAGCAAACGAGCACGGTGATTCTGTCAGTAAATACCAGCTCCACTCTCAGGGTACGTGTTTAATCTATCTGTAATGTATTACTATAATGGAGTTAGTGCATCACTGGTCAGTCACTAACTGAACGGTGTTAGTGTCAGCAAATACAAGCTCCATTCAGCAGGTCCATACGGAATCTATCTCGAATTAGTGTTAGTACTTATTTTCAATCACCAACTGAAAGTTGCGTTCGGCATTGCACATTTAAACTTTCAATCTTCTGAAACTGGATCGGTTTATATTTTTAGATATGATGAAATTATCTGAACACCTGAAGTAGCCAGTGATTTTGGAAAACAAATTCTTCTGAATTAAGATAAATCCTTTAGAAAATCCAAATTACTCTTAATACATGATAGCAAACTGCAATCTACCCTTTTGTATGTACATGCTCATTTCTATCTTGTTCAGACTCATTTAAGTATGTAAAGACGATATTTAATAACCGATGTGAAACTTAATTAGCTCTATGGATTATAAATCTTACCGCTGTAACTGGTGACCTTGGCGGGCCTGTATTCTGATTGGTTTATGCCCACTGTTATTCCGAGCGTTGGTTGTCGCGTGAACTTCATTTTTCAATTATGATTTTTACACCAGCGAATCTAAAAGTATTTATTTCAAATTTACGTCAGGCTGCAACACAGGAATAAAATGCTTTTACGCAAGATTGAGACAAGCGGAGTGTCTCACATTCCATTAGCTTTCTGATCCGAACATAAAGGAAACTTGATACCTCACACTCATAAATGTGCTTCGAAAATTGTTGTTTAAATGCATTTCCCTAAGGTACAGCAATGTTTCTTTCCATTTTTTTAGGAATATTCTCCAGGACAATTCTTCTCATCATAAGAGGAGGAGCCACTGGGATTTTGTTACTAATTGCAGTCGTGCTCCTGCTGAAGATACAAAGGTATGAGTGATTCCTAATGACGTAGAATGGAGTTTTAAAGGGGATCCTGCATCAGAAATTCCGTGAATAAAAAGCTCGTTGAAATTAATCTCCTGAATCGAAGCGGAAAGGAGGAGGGTCAATCGTCAGCTGACCAGTAGCTCGCATCTCCCAGCATCAGCTATAGAGGAATATTAGTGTCTGCTTGAATGAGGCTATCTGTGAATTCTTCTTGTTATATTACTGCGGTTTGTTTCCTTATGTTTAAACCGACATTTTTGAACTTCTGATCGCTGGCGCGCTATGTGCCAGGGATTGTTTTCACCTACCGTGTAATCTAGAAAAAATTCGCAGTATGCTCAAAGAATGGACAGAGAAACCCGTTCAGTTCGTTTCTGCTGCTGATTTTACGGGGCACCCTCACACAAGCCTCCTTGCCATGTCAGGCTCCCAGCATAACAGTAAACCAGAATAATATTAATTTCTAACAATCAAGCAAGTCCAGCAAACAGTAAAACAACAAACAAATAGTAAAATTAACGTGACACGTATGTTTACAGTAGTGGTTCAGTTTTTTTGGCTCCAGGAGTAGAATATTATATTTCAAAATTGGGTGTGACTGATGTGCTAAAGTAAGATATAAGCGATTATTTATGTTGGGCTTGTTATCTTATTCTTACCAGTGACTTAATCTATTTGGCCTGACTAGCTCTCACTGAAAGCTCTCGACAGAATCCCCGCTTTTAATGGATAGGCTGATAATTAGCTTCAAGGAGGTGAATGGCTCCAAGTGAATTCCAATTATATCTATTCGGTTTACAATGTGCTGCAAACCAAAATTACTCTTCAACAAATCACAAACGATGTTTACAATTGAAATCAGTGACGGGCTCCTCAGGTAGGCGCCCTCCACAAAAGCCAATGATTCGGCATCAGACATAAAAAGATGAGTTAGAACACTCTTGTGAGTGGTGCTCGATTAAAATCCTTCATATACCATGCTAACTAATATATAAAAGCTTCTTTCAGAACTACTGAGGAAGGATCTCAAAGTGGTTATTGAGGAAAATTGATTTATTCCCCATTTCACACTCACACTTTGATATATATTAATGACTTGGCCTTGGGGGTACAGGGCACAATTTCTAACTTTGCAGATGACACTAAACGTGGAAGTGTAGTGAACAGTGATGAAGTTAGTAAAATACTTCAAAGGTACAGAGACAGGCTGGTGGAATGGGTGGACACATGGCAGATGAACGTCAACACAGAAAATTGTCAGGTGTTAGATTTGGGTGGGAAGAATGAGGAGAGACAACACATGCTAAATGGTACAATTTTAAAGGGGGTGCAGGAACAGACACACGTGGGGCTGCTTGTGCACGACACTTTGTAATTGGCAGGACAGGTTAATAAAGCAGTCAATAAAGATTATGGAAACCTGGACTTTATAAATAGTTGCACAGAGTACAAAAGCCAGGAAGTTGTGCTGAACCTATAGAAATCATTGGTTCGGCCCCAGCTGGAGTATTCTGTCCAATTCTGGGCACCACACTATCGGAAGGAGGTGAAGGCTTTGTAGAGGGTGCAGAAGAGACTTTCTAGAATGGTTCAACGGATGCGGGATTACAGTTATCTGGATAGGCTGGAGAAGCAGGGGCTGTTCTCCTTCGAGCAGCGTAGGCTAAGAGGAGATATGATAGATTTGTTCAAAATCTTGACGTAAATAACGATAAATTGATTACAATGCCTGAAAGGTCGTTAACCAGAGGCAGAGGTTTAAGGCGATTGGCAAATGAACCAGAGGCGACATGAGGACAAACTTTTTTTAAGCAAAGAGTGGTTAGCATTTGAAATGCACCAACTGAAAGCGTTATGGATCTAGTAATGTGTTTGCACGTTGAAACTCTTCCATCTGCTACGTAATAAGGTGTCAACATGTTGAATGATCCTCCTATGTCGAAACAGCACAATCAGCTTTCACCATGAGCAAGCAACACCGCGCCATTAACCAGCTTCATTGATAAAGAAAACAGTACATTTTTGAAATGTCGGCAGATGGACATTGAAAAGAATTGGAGAGCGGACGTGGTCTGTGCTCATCAGAAAACGTAAAAGACATAGGTCTGTCCAGACCTACGAACGTCCTTCACAGTATACATTAAGTAAACATTCCAGTTACCTATGAAATGTGCATAATTTTTATTTGTTATTATTAAGGAAGAAGAGCAGTGAGACTGCATGTGTGCCGAAAACGGATAGTGGTGCGATGGTCTACACTGTGGGTCTAAACGGTGAGCTAAGTGAAGCAAAGCTGGAGTGACAATTGTAGGATGTTTGGTGTGTTTTGTACTCGATGGATTTATTATAAATCTATGAATCCCGTATGATTTTTAACAGCCTCAGCAACTTCCTCTGATAAAAATTTGGAAGTTATTTATTTCTTGCATCAAGACCTGAAAACACATATCTCATGAATGAGCGCCATTAGAAAAGTACCAGAGATTAAATAGTTAGCTTTGCTCTGGTACAGACAGCGCACTCCCAACGTGTTCAGCTCTAAATCTGCAATAGCTCTATATCTAACACGAATGTCTTTCATTGCTGAGGGCCAATCACCTGAGCTCCGCAATCGATGCAACCAGCTGTCAATGTCTCACACATCCGCAATCATGAACCATATAGCCCAAATGAGAAGACAAGCGAATATGCACCAGTTAAACATAAGAACAGAAGAAATAGGAGCAGGAGAAGGCCATTCGGTCCCTGGAGCCTGCTCCGCCATTCAATAAGATCATGGCTGATCTGATCTGGGCCTCAACTCCACTTTCCCGCTCTCTCCTCATAACCCTTCACTCCCCTGTAGCTCAAATATCTGTCTATCTCCTCCTTGAATATATTCAATGAGTCCGCCTCCACAGCTCTCTCGGGTAGAGAATTCCAAAGATTCATGGCCCTCTGAGAGAAGAAATTCCTCCTCATTTCCGTTTTAAATGGGCGAGCCCTTATTATGAAACTATGCCCCCTAGTTCCAGATTCCCCGACGAAGGGAAACATCATCTATGCATCTACACTGTCAAGCCCCCTCAGAATCTGATATTTTTCAATAAGATCACCTTCCATTCTTCTAAACTCCAATGAGTATAGGCCCAACCTGCTCAAACTTTCGTCATAAGACAACCCCTTCATCCCAGGAATCAACCTAGTGAATCATCTCTGAACTGCCTCCAATGCAAGTATATCCCTCCTGAAATAAGGAGACCAAAACTGTACGCAGTACTCCAGTACGTAAATTAAAGTTAACTGTTAGCGCTGATGGTCTTGAAACTGACAATGCCTGAACACACCTGATGTTATGAAGTAAAACAGACACCATTTACAATACAATGAGGACCATGAGAATGGAAATCTTTCAGAATATAAGTGGATTTTTTTGATTGAGATTAACAATCTCGTTGTACCTGAAATAAAGTAGGGAGTGTGATTTTTTTGTGAATGTAACTGTTCATCATTTTTCTCTATTCTGTGAATTTTTATTTTATAAATCATTTCTAACATCGTCTTTGTCTGTTAATCTGCTGAAATGCATTGGCCCACAGTATGAACCCTCAAAACCGTGTAGCAGGTGCCAAAAAAATTACAATTAAACACTTTATTTGCGACTGCGCCTGAAAATCAGGTGCGAATTTCAAGAGAACCATGAATATGGGCGGAGACATGTTCTGGCGAGAGTTCCAGACAATTGTCAATACACATTCATCTGGACGTATTTGATTTGTGCCCCGATTTTGAACGTTGGACAAGTCTTGCCAGGGCATTTCAGTCAGATTTCCGCTCACCCAGTACAACTCTCGAGTTTCTACTTGTTCCCCTAGTTATATCAGCAATATTCAGGCAAATTGGTCGAATCAGAGCTAAAGAGCGTGGAATTTTAAATGTTCGTGCGCTTGGTCCACGACCACTTACGCTCAATTTTTTCCTTCATCGTTTAACAGTTTCAAGTTTTAATTTTACCCAATCAGGTTCCGCCGACAAAGCTGGCCTTGCACCCAGGTCGTAATTGCGAGATTGCGCTGATTCTGAAAGGCTCATACAATTGCGCTCATTTTCTTAGGTGCAAAGGCAGGTGTAGGCATATTTTAATAGTTTCCTCATAACAAAACAAAGTGAATTTCTAAGCCACTGACTGCTGTACACCAATTAAACTATTAAAAGTTTCAGTATCATACTTTTCGTCATTTTCTGTTATTTTAATTCAGGTTACTCACAGGTGGAGGACTGGTCACCCTTAAGAAATAGGTTGTTTTGCTGATTAATCCATTTTAAGCTATATGGATAAGACTGCACCAGGATACATGCTTAGAATGAATACATTTTAATGGTAAAAACTAAAAAATTTCGTTCTGTTACGGTGCCCGATTATACTGGTTCATGCACGATCTTATGTTTCTGATCTGAAAACTAATTTTGGCGGATAACTGAAGCCTAACCTAGCCAGCGCAATTTCAAGCGCAAAGTTTCCCCTTTTGGTTGTAATCTGGAAATTGCGATCGAATACGCTTGAAATTGCCCTGGTTAGGTTTGGCATTTCTATATGGCAATGGGAAATGCACATCTCCACCTATATATCGGAAGTACCTTATGCAAAGGTGATTCACTGTAATTTTTCCCTGTTGGGATTGGGGGTGCTGCATTGCTTGAACTTCCAGGAGGGTGTAATTACAGTTTGATCAGTTCACACAGACAGGTCCCTTTAGAAATGAGGGCTCAGGAACTTACGATGGAATTGCATCAGGTGCATGTTTCAAATATTTTATTCCTCGATCTCCCCTGTCACACCTCTCATGGCAGGTCAGAGAGTGTGGTCTCTCTTACCTCTCTCTGCGGACTTCTGGTTGGCAATTTGCACCCTCTATCGCCTCTTCCGCTTCGCTCTCCCTCTCTCGTTCACTCGTTCTCTGCTCTCTTTTGCTATTCCCCTATTAACTTTCTTTCACTTCCATTTCGCCCCCTTCCGATTCTCTATATTCTGCTAGAATTTGTTTAATAATAATGGACGTCCAAATATGTGGTTTTAAATCGCCTGGGCAACCGGAAACTCCAAATTTCACCCCGAGCTCAAGTTGAAAATCTACAACGATGCCTTTTAAACGACCTGTTTAGAATTCCTACTCTTCATTTGAACACAGTGACATTTGAAAACTAGTTTGTCTTTCGTACTGATTATCAGAGTGTCATTTCAAGTTGTGTATGTGTATTCGAATGACACAAAATGTCATTTCAAGGCTAGTTTAGCACTCGCAAGTTATTATTACCCTAACAGTGTTAATGGAGGCTTGTATATTATTAATGCACAACTATCATCTGAGTGCCGTTTCAGAATCAGTCCTGTATTTGTACATTATTATCATACAATACAATATCATTTCAGTGCTGGATATTTTCCATTTCATATTTTGCACTTATAACTCGGGGAACTAAAAGAGGAACTCGGTCTGTGATGCACTGGGTGCTGTGTGCATTGGCACCAGCAATGATTCCTGAAGATTATCTCCAACTTGTATTCCCAGTGTAATCGAATAGAGTTGAACTTTAGACCATATACCAGCCAAAACCATTCGCTAATGGATCCAATCTAACAAATGCATTGTTTATAGAGAGGCAAAAGGACAGCGAAGTGTAGGTCATGGACTGAAATCTAACGAAGAGATTCGAATGGCTCATGTCTAAATTAACAGATACCCAACAATGACTTCGCGATTGGATTCTGATCTATTGATTTGGGTGGTTTATATGTAGAATCACGGATACCTGGAAGTGAGTTACAGACTGGAATCTGATCGAGGTGTTCGGGGTTTATATATCGAATAACAGATACCCGGGAATGAGTTACATGCTGGAATCGAATCGAGGTGTTCGGGGGCTTATATATAGAATAACAGATACCCGAGAATGAGTTACAGGCTGGAATCGAATCGAGGTGTTACGGGGGTTATATATAGAATAACAGGTACTCGGGAGTGAGTTACAGGCGGGAATCTAATCGAGGGCTTCTTGGTGGTTTATATGTAGAATAACAGGTACCCATGAGTGAATTACAGGCTGGAACGTAATCGAACGGTTCAAGGTTTATATGTAGAATAAAAGATACCTGTGAGTGAGTTACAGGCTGGACATTAATCGAGGGGTTCGGGTGGTTTATATATAGATTAACAGATAGCCAGGAGTGAATTAAAGGCTGGTATCTAATCCAAGGGTTTCGGGGATTTTATGTAGAATTAAATATACCTGGGATTGAGTTACAGGCTGTAATCGAATCGAGGTGTTAGGGGATTTATATATAGAATAACAGATACCCGGGAGTGAGTTACAGGCTGGAATCTAATCGAGGGGTTCGGGGGTTTATATATAGAATATCAGATACCCGGGAGTAAGTAACAGCCCCTCTGACAGTGCAGCATTCCCTCAGTACTGCCCCTCCGACAGTGCAGTGCTCCCTCAGTACTGCCCCTCTAACAGTGCAGCGCTCCCTCATTACTGCCCCTCGGTCAGTGCAGCACTCTCTCAGTACTGCCGCTCCGACAGTGCGGCGCTCCCTCAGTAGTGCCCCACTGACAGTGCAGCGCACCCTCAGTGCTGCCCTTCCGACAAGTGCAGCGCTCCCTCAGTACATCCCCTCCAACAAAGTGGCGCTCCCTCAGTACCTCCTTTCCGACAGTGTGGCACTCCCTCAGTACTGCCCCTCCAACAGTGCAGCGCTCCCTCAACTGCCCCTCCAACAGTGCAGCGCTCCCTCGGTACTGCCCCTCCAACAGTGCAGCACTCCCTCAGTACTGCCCCTCCGACAGTGCGGCACTCCCTCAATACTGCCCCTCCGACAGTGCGGCACTCCCTCGGTACTGCTCCTCCGAAAGCGCGGCGCTCCCTCGGTACTGCCCCTCCGACAGGGCGGCGCTCCCTCAGTACTGCCCCTCCGACAGTGCGGCGCTCCCTCGGTACTGCCCCTCCGACTGTGCAGCGCTCCCTCAGTACCTCCTTTCCGACAGTGTGGCACTCCCTCAGTACTGCCCCTCCAACAGTGCAGCGCTCCCTCAAATGCCCCTCCAACAGTGCAGCGCTCCCTCGGTACTGCCCCTCCAACAGTGCAGCACTCCCTCAGTACTGCCCCTCCGACAGTGCGGCATTCCCTCAATACTGCCCCTCCGACAGTGCGGCACTCCCTCGGTACTGCCCCTCCAAAAGCGCGGCTCTCCCTCGGTACTGCCCCTCCGACAGTGCGGCGCTCCCTCAGTACTGCCCCTCCGACAGTGCGGCGCTCCCTCGGTACTGCCCCTCCGACAGTGCAGCGTTCCCTCAGTACTGCCACTCCGACAGTGCAGCGCTCCCTCAATACTGCACTGGATTGCCAGCCTAGATGTTTCTGCTCATGTCTCTATAGCGGAACCCCAGCCTATTATCGTCTTAAATTGCCCTGCCGGACAGCGTTGACTCTCTCTTCTTCTGGCGGGGATAGTTTTGCAGCCTCTCCCAGCCCAGTGAAAGTAACGTTCACCTTCGTGTCAAATTCCACCAGTTTCCTTCACGACCGCAGCTAAACTTTCATAAATATTTATCCTGATTCCATCAGTACCCATCTGAAAGGATGAAATTATAAAATGTTGGGTGTGCGAGTATTTCAACTTGAGCTTCATGCTTAGAATAATTTTCGACTCGCTACCTGGATGAAAGCTGACAGAGACTGCATTTCTTTCTCATCCATGGCTGCACTTAGTTTGATTCGACTGAGTGGCATTCACTAGCTATAAGGTCACACTCTGAGATTCCAGCTTTTTTACGTGCAGATTTGTAAAACATGCATTCACATTCTGAAACTGCCATGTTTGGATTTGAACTCTTGTTCTCTGGATTACTCTCAGTGCATTCCCAACCGGATGGGACAGCAAGAAACAAACTTTAATTCAGCTCCCCACTCCCACTCTGACTTCTCTGTCCTCCGCCTCCTACACTTTTCCAATGAAGCTTAATGGAACCTCGAGGAACAGCACCTCACCTTTCGATTAGGCACTTTACAGCCTTCCTGACTCAACATTGAGTTCCACTTTTCAGTTTATTACCTCTGCCTGCATTTTTTCGGACGGAAGCAGTTGCTGGTGATTCTGCTATTCCCATTTACACCTCCTTTAAATCCATCTTCTCTTTCTTTACTTGCTCCATTACCACCTCCTTTCGCCTCGCACCATCATGCTTTTTGTCATAAAATCTCGCCTGCCTTCCACCCTTTCACAGACCTTCCCTTTTGTTCTTTCCTCCCCTCCCCCTTTCCCTGCATCTACACTTGCTTAAAACCTGTTACATCTCAAAAAAATTTCCAGTTCTGACGAAAGCTCATCGCCCTGAAACTTTAACACTGTTTCTCTCTCCACGGATGCTGCCTGAGCTGCTGAGTATTTCCAGAATGTTTGTTTTAATTTCAGATTTCCAGCCTCCACAATAATTTATTTGCAGTCCCATTGTAACAGATTCCAATGTCCCAGTCACATTTAAAAAGCAGGTTGATTGCCATAAAAAGACTGTGTTCAAACGGGAACCAGAAAATATGCATGAAGTGAAGCAAAGAGTTACCTTGGTAAATCGCCAAAATTTGCTTTAATTCAACATAATACACCCAGGAGGTATTGCGAAACGGAACAGGCATTCCGACAGGACCTTTAAAAGATCTACTGCGTTTCCTTGTTAAGATTCCCGTCAGCTAACTGAAGCGTCCTTTGCTTGCTCTGCAAATTGGATCAAATGGTCTTTGGCGCTTCGACAGGTTGTGCACAAAGCGACCAGATCACAGCGCACGCCATCTAACGGGCAAAGGAAGCAGTTGCATCGAAGCAAGCAGAGCACATTCTCCAGCCACATCTGCTTCGGTCAACGCACCTGTACATACTTAAACAGTTTAAGTTGAGGAGGGTGAGGTAAACTAGCAGTCTGTCTGCGCAAGATGAGGGATTTCTGCCCCTGTTGGACTCAGATGTGTCTGATGACACAGTGACAGATCGCCTATGTAATGCTGTCGGCCTGCCACTGTGTTGGATTGCGAAGCCTTCATTCACACAGAACATGGAACAAGCGAGAGCTCGGGCAGAAGGAGGAATCAGAGCAATTACAACAAACTGCAATTTAAATTGCGATTGTTGATTGTCCAACATTCTGAAAAACCAACGACCAATACGGCAATTAGCCTGTCCGCTGTCTTGCTCAACTGGGCTAGTCACTTAAAGGTCAGTCAGGGCTCCCGCTCCTGTTAAAAATCCCGCCGATAATCGCTTTGAATATTGCAAGCTAAGATCTGATTATTTGAGAGCTACCGGCGGGAATCACATTTCAACAAGGAACAAGATGTCCAGAAGGGGGCATAATTGGAAAATTGGCCGTGGAAAAATGCAGGGACATTTTTAAAATAACTCTCGGCAGTGGGTGTCGCTGGCAAATCCGGCATTTATAGCCCATCCCTAGTTTCTCATGAGAAGTGGCAGCTGAGGCGCCTCTTGAACAGGTGCAATAATTTTGTTTATTCATTCACAGGATTTGGGGGTCGCTGTCAAGTCCAGCATTTATTGCCTATCCCTGATTGCCCTTAACTGAGTAGCTTGCTCCGCCATTTCAGATGGCAGTTAAGAATTAACCACATTGCTGTGGTTCGGGAGTCACATGTAGGCCAGACCTCGTAAGAAAGGCAGATTTCCTTCCCCGAATGACATTCGTGAACCAATTCGGTTTTTCCGACAAGCTGGTAGTTTCATGGTCAGCATTACTGTTACTAGCTTTCTATTCCAGATTTGTTTAATGAACTGAATTGAAATTCCCCGGCTGCCGTGGTGGATTTGAACTCATGTCTCCGGATCATTAGTCCAGGCCTCTGGTTTACTACTCCAGTAACACAACCACTATGTGGACCTGCAAATTGCCCTAAAAATGTTTTGGAATCATTCTTACAGTCAAAGCGCATTAATAATCCGGTTGGCTCTCCTGTTTAATCGTCTATTAATACATTGCATAATATGTTTGGAAGCAGCTGAGAGTGATTCAATAACAGGCAATAGTCAACACAAACGAAGTGCTTGAATTTTTTTGTGCTCACAGGCCGCCACATGGGTCTGCACTGCACTGATTGGTCCAAAACTTCCATCAGTGTACAGCGTGTTTTACATGTCTATTCCGATGAGAAGGCTGTGAAGTGTCCGTCAGATTTCCCTTATTTTGTATCTATCGGTTGGACACTCGGAAATGTAACATCTTTGAGACCAGAGTGCACGGTTTCCCGTTACTTCCCGTTCCTTCGTTCGCGGACGCTTCCTCCTTATGCAACTAATCAGCTTTAGGTTACCCGGGGGGTGGCAGTGAGTTGCATCACACAATTGCTCTCAATGGTTTTAACCGATGCAGTTGAGCAATGCAGCTCCGAAAGTAATCACGTCGCTCATAGAAACCGAGACAGAAACATAGAGAAATAGGAGCTGAAGTAGGCAATTCGGCCCTTCGAGCCTGCTCTGCCATTTAACATGATCATTCCTGATCCTCTATCTCAATACCATATTCACGCTCTCTCCCCACACCCCTTGACCACATTTGCGTCTGGAAATATATCTATCTCCTTCTTAAATATATTCAGTGACTTGGCCTCGACAGCCTTCTGTGGTAGAGAATTCCATAGGTTCACCACCCTCTGAGTGAAGAAATGTTTCCTCATCTCAGTCCTAAATGTCCTACCCCGTATCCTGAGACTGTGACCCCTCGGTCCAGCGCCCCCAGCCAGGGGAAACCTCCTCCCTGCATCCAGTCTGTCCAGCCCTGTCAGAATTTTATCTTGGCTGAGGGAATCCAAATGGACTCGGAGCCCTGGGTTAGAGAGGGGCAATTCATCCATAGTATGTATCGCTGTTCAGTCAACCCTGCTGCAAGTAGCCTTTTCGATATCCAGTGAGGACAGGAGCAGACTCCGAGGTATTGGGCCGCGGGAGAAACATCATGGTGTAGCAATGCATCTGCAAAAAAGAAGCTTAAGCGAGACATTGGAGAAATCGAACTCCAGCAAGCGTTCAATTTGGAAGTGGAGAATATTGGGGCCAATACTGCTAGCGAGAACAACGAGTGTTTCCAATGTCTTGAATTTAAAAAATTGTCGTATCTCTCCGTTGTTGTAATTGGTTCGTTTAGACAAATAAACTGAAACTTTGAGATGCAGGGAAGCGTCCTCTCTAAGTTAGTGTCCTTTTCAGGTAAATTTAATGGCTGCATATTCGCTCGTCTCTTTGCAACAGAAACAACACGTGCTGCATGTAAAAGAGGACACGTTGCACAGATACAAAAAAAAAACACGTGGTAATGGTAGACGAAGAACACGTGGTACAGATACACCAATAACACGTGGTACTGATCCAATAAGAACACGTGGTAGAAATAGACAAAGAACAGGTGGTACAGATACACAAACAGCACGTGTTACAGATACACAAAGAGCACGTGGTACAGATACATCAAGGACACGTGGTACAGATCCAATAAGAACATGGAGTACAGATAGACAAAGAACACGTGATACAGATGCACAAAGAACACGTTGTACAACGATACCAAAAATATTTTCTGCTTCGATTTAAACAGAATCAGTGTTGGGAAACACAACATACGGGGATAGAGAGACTCACTCTGTTCTCACTTACCTTTGCATTCTGTGTGTTAGCGACATGTAAGCCTAGTGATTATGGCGAGTTCGAATGAATGTGCAGTATCTGGCTACGGACAGTAGATGGCGCGGTGGGTCCACTGCATTTGATTCCGTGACAGACTGTCAGTGCACGGGAGATCTAATGCTGCTTACCACTAACTGACTGTTCTTCTCCCTTCCCAATGTATCCTTCTGTTTCAGAACACGTTGGAGTGGGATTCGTGTTGGCGGAAGCGCAAAACGGAACAGCCGCCTCTCATACGCCCCACTTACTATTTAATTCCCAGCGATGCGATAACGCCAGTTTTACGCTACCGCCCGCGATTAATTTCTACTCTGGCTAGCGCACCGTTATAGGACTTTCAATTGTTCTCTTGGATCCAGTGGACGTTGTTAACTCAAGCGCACGGACTGACAGTGGGCTCTATACTCACAGTTGTTCCTGATCCTGGATTTACCCAGCCAAGATATGGGCCCGGTGACCAGGTGGGAAGGGATCACTCGACAGTGATCAGGAATTGGATCACTGGCTGTTTCATTCCATTCAACGTCGATGGCATTCATAGTGCAGCGGCTGCCAGCCTGGCACAGACCTGCGATTGAAGCATGGTAGCAGATTATACATGGCGCAGACTTCACCCTCTGACCGCATGTGTTAACTCTGATATAATCCAGCGGGGCAATTAGGATATAATTAACCCGAACCCTTCGATTAGATTCCAAACTGTAACTCACTCCCTGACTGTCCGTTATTCTATATATAACCATCCGACTCCTCGAATAGATTCCAGCCTGTAACTCATTAACGGGTATCTGATATTCTGTATATCAACCCCCCGAACCCCTCCATTAGATTCCAGCCTGTTACTCACTCCCGGGTATCCGTTATTCTATATATAAACCCCCCTAACCCCTCCATTTGATTCCAGCCTGTAACTCCCTCCCAGGTATTTGTTAGTCTATATATAAACCCCGACTCGTCGATTAGATTCCAGTCTGTAACTCACCCCCGGGTTTCTGTTTTTCTGTATAAAAACCACCCGAACCCCTCGATTAGATTCCACACTGAAACCCCTCGATTATATTTCGGCCTGTAACTCACTCCCAGTTATCTGTTATTCTATATATAACCCCCCGTAACACTCCATTAGATTCCAGCCTGTAACTCACTCCCAGGTATCTGTTATTCTACATAAAAAACACCCAAAACAATTTATTAGAATCCAATCGCAAAGTCGTTTTTCGATATGTGATAATGTACACATAAGCCATTCGAATCTCCTCGTTAGATTTTTGCATATGACCTATATTTAGTTGTGCTTTTCCCTATTTATAAAGAGTGCAAACTGCTAGATTGGATCCATTAGCGAATACTTTTGTCTGACTTGCGGTCTGTCTTCAAATCTTTTTGATTTCACAGGGAATACAAATTGGAGATAATCTTCAGGAACCATTGCAGGTGCCAATGCGTACATCACACGGTGCATCTCTTGTCTCAGTTCCGTTTACAACAGTCGCAGTTCAACAGCTCTTCTGCAGAAGTTTGACGTTTAAATAGTTTCTCGCCTTTTTAGCCTCGCTCTGAATTACTGTCAATTTTCGATGAATTAAAGATGACCCATTTTGATATTTGTACCATTTCCGATCAATGGCACTCCTCAAACTCTCCATATCAAACACTTATAGGTATCAACAAAAAGCGATCCCACCGCATTTCACTGAGTTAGTTTTCAATTGGTGACGGTAGGCGATGTAAAAATTCGTTCTCTCACTTTGCACTCCCAGTGCACTTTAGCCACAATATTGTATATTGGTCCGGATTTTGTAGATGGGGTTGCGGGGTTTGTTACGGTGCAATTCCTCCTTTGAAACCCACCGCAAGTTCGGGATTTCTGCATGCGCTTTCTGGATCTTGCGGTCTGTCACGTTACGTTTTGACAGGCCAGCCGCGCGAACCAAGAGAAAGCAATTGCTGGCCAGAAATTGCACACGGAAATTTTAAGGTTGATGCGAACAGGCGAAGGGTATGTTTACATCTGCGCAAGGAGATTTTTCAGGCATGATTGAAACATTTTTATATCGTAAATTATACACATAAACTGTACAATATGAGTTTCCGCAAATATTGGCCCAGATTACAGTTTTAAAGATGTTGAAAATTATTATGATAAAATTGAATTTTTAGTGAGGTTGGTGGAATGATGCTAATTACGATCTAAATTCCAACTCTGTAAATTGTAATTAGACTGGTTTCGAGATTCTATTACATCTCATTACGGGATTCCACTCGGAAATTATTAATATTCACCGGTCTGAGGCGTACGCTGGAGGGACATCTCCAAGCGCAATTTTTGCACATTGGACCCTGTCTTTTCCCGAATCAAGACTATTAATAATAATCGACAATATTCCAATTAGTTTATTGCTGGTTCTGCATTTCCAACATGCAGCAGTCCAGAGATTCATGTATATTCAAAATGAGAACCGATGAGCTCCAAATTTAATTCAAGTGATACAGATGGAATTCTCCTCTTTGGTTAACCGAGTTTTGTTTGCACGATAAGAAAGGGAACATTTACAGCCTTTAAATTATATTGTTTGACCAGGTACAAATACAGGACTGGTTTCAAATGGCGCGGTGTGATAGTTGTGCATGAATAATTTACTAGCCTCAGATTAATATTGTGTGAAAATAACTTACGAATGTTAAACACATACACAACTTGAAATGGCACTCTGAGAATCGGTACAAGGGACAAATAGTGTTGAGATATCACTGTGTCAGAATAGCGTAGGAATTCTAAATAGCACATTGGAAAGACATCGTTGCAGATTATTAACATGAGCTCGGCGGTTGTAATTGGAATGTCCATTAATATTAAACAAATTAACGCAGAATCCACAGCTCCACTTTTGTGCCGTGAGTGTAAATGATGATATAGCACAATGGATTGCTAATTGATTTTATCTTTCTATCTATCTTTCTATCTATCTATCTATCTATCTATCTATCTATCTATCTATCTATCTATCTATCTATCTATCTATCTATCTATCTATCTATCTATCTATCTATCTATCTATCTGTCTATCCACCTCTCTCTCTCTCTCTATTTATCTATCTATCTAAATATCTATCTATCTGTCTATCTATCCACCTATCTAACTATCTATCTATCTATCTATCTATCTATCTATCTATCTATCTATCTATCTATCGATCTATCTATCTATCTATCGATCTATCTATCTATCTATCTATCCTTTTGTCTATCTATCTATCTTTTTGTCTCTCTGTGTCTGTCTGTCTTTGTCTCTCTCTCTCTCTGTCTCTCTCTCTCTGCTTCTCTGTCTCTCGCTCTGTCTCTCTCTCTCAGTCTATCTATCTGTCAGTTCCTGGTTAGTGTAGTAGAGAATATCCGTGGCTGTTACGTGGGAGACCGCGGTTCAATTCCCCGACAGCTGGGACGACATTTCCGGCACGGTGTCGATGGGCCGAATGCCCTCCTACTTTGCTGTTATGACTAGCTATCTATTTTTCTGTTCATCTCTCTCTCTGTATCCCTGTATCTATTTATCTATCATCGGCTGTCTGTCTGGTTTACTTCAATACTGCAAGGTAATTTCCTTTCATAAAAACATGTGTTATTTGGAAATCGAACTGTGCATCTTTTAGGGGCAGAAAGAGGAAAGGAGGATAGGACCATGAGGGAAAAGAGACCGGGGAAACAAGTTGCGAGAGAGGGAGCTCTGGTTTTACCCTTATGACAAACTATTCTAGTGAAGGGTCGGTTACTAAAGGAACAAGTGGAAGTTGACTGAGATATGGTTAATTCTAGTAGTGTGGCTATTATAAAAATGTGAGGGATTTGTGGAAAGGTGATGGGGTAGGCGATGTAATTGGATTGAGGAGATTTGGGAAGCATAAATGATTGGGGAACAGGTGGGAAGGAAGTTGTTGTCACCGCATTTTCCCAGAATTTGTCAGGACAAATTCAAAATACAGGCATTGGTGCCTCCTTTCCGCACCGGACCATGTAATAGCAGTGACACTGAAAGGACATAAGAACGTTACAGAAATACAGAGAGTTAGACGGGGGCGAGACAGAATTGGAAAGAGTTAATGGATGAGAGGCACAAGAGATCAGAGAACGAGTGAACGAGAGAGGGAGAGAAGCGAAAGAGAAGATAGATGAAGCAAAATGGTTATGAGAAGTCCTCAGAGACAGGTGATGGAGACCACACTCTCTGACCTGTCAGGCGTCGTGGGACTAGGTAGATAGACTAATAAAGTATCAAAAAAATGCATCTGATGCAATTCCAGTCAAACATTTGCCCTCATTTCTAATGGGACCTGTCTTTGTGAAGTCAAAAAAATTAAGACTTGCATTTATATAGCTTCTTTCACGACCACCGGACGTCTCAAAGCGCTCTAAAGTCAATGAAGTACTTTTAGAGTGTAGTCAATGTTGTAACGGTGGGAAAGCGGCAGCCAATTTACGCACAGCAATCTCCCACAAACAGCAATGTGATAATGACCAGATAATCTGTTTTTGTTACATTGGTTGAGGGATAAATATTGGCCAAGACACCGTCGATAACTCCCCTGCTCATCTTCGAAGTAGTGTCATGGGATCTTTTACATCCACCTGAGAGAGCAGGCAGGGCCTCGGTTTAAAGTCTCATCCAAAAGACGGCATCTCCGACAGTGCAGCACGCCTTCAACACTGCACTGGAGTTTCAGCATCGCTGCAGGTGCTCAAGTCCCTGGAGTGAGACTTGAATCCACAACCTTCTAATTCAGAGACGAGTGGGCTACCAACTGAGCCACAGCTGACACTGCAATTGCACCCTCCCGGAAGTTGAAGCACTGCAGTTCCACCAATCCCAGCAGGGTATAATTACAGGGATTCATCTTTCCATAAGGTATTTCCGGTATATAGATGGAGATAGGAATTAATCATTGACATATGGAAATACTTAACCTAACCAGCGCAATTTGAAGCGTATTCGGTTGCAATTTCCAGATTATGCCCAAAGAGGAAATGTTGCACTTAAAATTGCGCTGCTTAGTTAGGCTTCAGGTTTCCGCTAACATTTATTTGCAGATCACAATCGTAAGATCATACATCAACCAGCACAATTGGGCATCGTACGAGAATGGAATTATTAGTTGTTTTGCCATCAAATAGAATTCCTTTTAAGAATGTCAACTGGTGCAGTTTTATGAATGCAGGTAAATATGGATTCATCAGTAAAAGTAAACATATTTCGTACGGGTGACCAGACTTCTACCTGTGAGTAACCTGATTTAAAATGACTGAAAATATGATACTGAAACATTTAATAGTTTACTGGTCTTGTCGTTTTCTTCAAAAGTAAATATTTTTGTTATGAGGAAACTTGTAAAAAATGCCGAGTACTGCCTGTACACCAAAGAAGATGAACGCAATTTTAAGCTCATTCCAGAACCACCGCAATCTCGCGATTTCGCCCTGGGGGCAAAGCCAGTTTTCTGGGTGGAGCCTGATTGGGGCAAATTAAATCTTGAAACAGCGTAAAAGACGATGGAAAACATGAGCGTAAGTGGTCCAACATTTAGCTGACTTACGTTTAATTTTCCATGATATCTTTTACTGCTTTTGGCGAATCTCAAAATTTCACCCTGATGCACGGCCAGCTTTGCGGGCGGAGCCTGATTGGAGCCAATTAAATCTTCAATAAAAACTAGCAGAAATTCACGTGTTGTCTGTCGGGAGTGAGTGGAAAACAGATTGACAGATCCTGTGATTTTTTTTTTGCCCAGCTGCAAAATGGGGGCTCAAATCAAAAATGTGCAAATAAATGATGGGCTGGAATTTGAGGTCAGAGGCGTACCTCCAGTGTTCGCCTCCGACCCGCGAAACAATTACGAAATTACCTGCTGGCGGCCAGGCTGCGAAAAGATGTGGTCTCAGGCCAAATGGCCCACGGATCCCAGGGACAAAGGCGATGCGGAAGCGTACCTGGGATCACATGGGCCTGGTCCTCCAATGACAAAGGAGAATTACATTGCAGTCATTTACGGCGGGAATCCCCTATTGACATGCAATGGAATCCCAAATGTAAAACTTACACAATTATCAGAATTTAAATTTTATTCATAATTACCTTCATTCGACCAAACTCAATGAGACAGAATTTATGATGTATTTGACGGCATACGCACAGCCTATGCCATCCTAATCCTTCAGTTTGGACCCCGCAAATTCCGGGACCACTAATGTGTTGCGCATGCGCGCAAACGGGGAACTTGCGATCTGTCAAGGTGCGCCTGGACAATTCTGAAGAACCGACAGATATATCACCTTCGCTGGCGCACAGTTTTACTATTTGCCCAACTACTGCACTGCAATTGACCACGAAACTCAGATGGCTGTAAAATGCAGGCATCGGGCCTGCTTTCACTAGCGCAGCTGATAATATAAATCATGATTCAAGAATAAAAAATATTAATGCACTAACACTTAAAATTATTTTATGCAAATATTCGTTCAACTTAAAAGGTTTAAAGTTATTTTTCAAAAAAATAAATTACCATTGCATTTGGCGTGATTCAGGAACTTTGAAATCAATTTATTAGAGTTGTCTGAATTGTATCATTATTTATGGATTCCCTTGCATATCCTTAGTGGATTCCCTTTGTAAATGACTGCAATGGAATCCCCCATTTACATTGGAGGACCCGGCCTACGTAATCCCAGGGACGCTTCCGGGCCGTCTGCGTCCCTGGGATCCATGAGCCTTTAGCATGCGTACGCTGGGAGGCCCAGGATCCGAATTCGCCTTAGCTGTGGAGCCATGGGGAAAGTTCGGAAATATTTCACAGGTGGGAGTTGTACTCCGGAAGTGCGCCTCCGACCGCAAATTAATGGGCAATAAAAAATATTTTTTGATACTAATTTCATACATCTTTAAAACTGTAATCGGGCCTATATTTGCATAAACACATTTAATATAATGTATGTGCATAAAATTTGGATTTTTAAATGTTTTATTTAAGCCTTAGATATGTTCTTATGCTGATGTAAACAGACCCTTACCTACTTCCTTCAACTGTAAGACTTACGTGGGCAATTGCTGACCAGTCGCTCGGCAAATAGCCCAACTCAGCGTCAGCGATTGCTGCATCACAGTCCCTGCGGATGGCCTGTCAATAGTTAGGTTAACAGGCCGCAAGTTCCAGAAATATGGAATTACAGCGCATCTCAAAGGGATTACGACGGCATACTCCGCCATCTCAGACACCGCAATTCCAGGGCTGACAATTTAAAATTATTTGGATCTCTCGCCAGAACTCGTCTAAGCCCATAATTATGGATCTTTTTAAATTAGTGTCCGATTTTTAGGCGCACCAGCAAGTAAAGTTTAGGGGCCGAATTTTGCGATCCCTACTGGGACGCACCAGGTGTCCGCACCCGTAGGGGCCGCGCATGTGCCGAGTTTAGTCATGCGAAGCGCATGCGCTAATACCTGGCACTTGCGATCTGTCAAGAATACTCTGGACAGATCCTACGCAACCGCGGAAGATGGGCCTCTGTGGTGGAAAGTTGCGCTTTTTTGCACAACTTCCGCCCGCTGAAATTCCAAAGAATTCTTACCAGCAGAAGATTTTAAAATAACATATTGTTTTTCCAATCATTTCAACATTAACTAACCTGTGCAAAATGTAAGGTTATTATTTGCCCCTTTAAAACATTTAAATTTATTTTTCCAAAAAATAAATTTTTGCTTAAAATATTTAATTAAATTGCTTTTTACTTTATGTTAGATATGTAATGTTTTTTCTTTATTTATTTCAGTGTGTTGGTGCATTTCTTTAGTCATCCCCATTCATCCTTTTGACAGTTCTGTGCGGACGGAACTGTCAAAAGTAAGAAGGGGGATTCCCTTCTTCCATTGGTTCGCCCGGCCCACGTGAACCCAGAGGCGCATCCGCCCATTGGGATACGTGGGCCTCTGTGCATTTCGCAGAGGAGAGACCCTGGATCGGAAGCCTCGGTATCTACGAAACCAGTAGGTAAGTTGTTCGATTTATTTCCGATCGGAGTCATCCGCCCGAAGGAAGCCTCCGAACGGAAATTCAGGGCCATTGTCTCTGGTGTGTTATTGCAAGCTTTTTTGGCAACCTGGTCCCCGGTTGCGCGGGTTCATACTGCGGGCCAATGGATTTCAATAGAGTAACAGACAGAGACGAACTCAGTAATGGTTCGCAGAATTGTTATTTTCAAAGAATATATAAAACAATTTGAAAAGTTACATTGAAGAAAAATTCACACTGTCAAAACTATTCCAATGAACTCGACTTTGGGAACGTAAATCAAGACATGCGACCAATTTTCTGAACGACCACCATTCTCATAGTCCTTGTTGCAATGAAAAGGTGTGTGATTTACTTTATGTCACTAGGTGTTTTAAAGTATTGTCAGTCTCAAGACCATCCGCGCTGACAGTATAACTCCTGTTAACTTTCAGTTCTGTTTAATTGCTGCATATTCGCAGGTCTCCTCATTTTGAATATATTGATGATGTTTGCGGAAGTTGGAGACATTGACTGTCGCGTACGCAATCTCCTCATTATGAGCTCGTTTATTCGATTGTGCGGCGCCACGACCAGCCTCTGTACACCGATGGTCCCTCTGTAACGGAACGTATTTGTGTTAGATGTGGTGTTATTGCAGATATGGAGCAGTATGCGATGGGAGTGTGCTGTCTGCAACAGAAGAAATCTCACTATTTTATCCCTGGTAAGTTGTCCAAAGGCGTTGATCCATGACATGAGCGTTGTTCAGTCTTGATGCAAGAAATAAAAAACTTGCATTTGTATATCCGGACGAGTCGATAAGGCTGGGGTGTGGGACTAAATTGGTTACTTCTTTGAAACAGCCAGCACAGGTACAACGGGCCGAAATGTCGCTTTCTGTGCTGTAAAATATATGATTCTAAGGCTTCTAAATAGCATACTTGATCCGTGTTTTTATACATTGAGGTACAGAATATGAAAACAAGGAAGATACGCTAACCTTTATACATCAGTGGTTATGCCTCGGCTGGAGTATTGTTTCCAATTCTTGCATAACACTGTCAATAGGCTGTCAATGCATTAGTGAGCGTACAGTGCAAATTTACGATAATTAGTGGAGAAATGAGGGACTGCACTTAAACGGACAATCATGGGGAAACTGGAGTTGTCCTCCTGAGTATAGAGAATGATAAAGGGACATTAGATATTGGTGATCAAAATTCTGCAGAATTTTGATACAGTAAATAAGGAGAGATTGTTTTCACTGGCAGGAGCTTCGCTAACCAGGTAACACAGATTGAAGATATTTGGGTCAAGAACAAAATGAGAGATGAGAAGGTTTTATTTTTAACTGAGCGAGTTATTGGCCTAGAAATTCGATTAGGAGGCTTGCAGCGGTGGTAAGGATCACGCGCCATATCACCCACCGCGCCGGCCATTGTGTTTTGGGCCCACAGGAACTTCGGGTCCTGGGCCTCTCTCAAGAGCCGGCGCGCAGTGCTTGCGTGTCCCAGGGGCGCAGTTAATGTGATGCGACCCCTGGAATCACGTGGGCCATGGAGAGCCAATGGAAGCAGACTATCTTTCATTCATAGATTTGAAAGGAGACCTGTCAAATCTATGAATTGAAATCGGCCCCAAAAGAACAGCTAAACCACAAGTAAATTTTTAAAAAAACATCACATTAATAAAATAACTAGTTAAATAAATTAACCACTTTAAACATAAATTTTTTTTTTTTAAATTAAAATACTTTTTAAAAGTTGTAAAAATAAACTAACCTTTCTTTTAAGTCTCTAAAAAAGATAAACCTGTTGAAAAAAATGTTAAATTATACTTCATTAACTACTTACCTTGTTCAAAAGGGGTCTTACGCTTCCTTCATACTTGCGTAGAATCTTGCATACAAACCCTCGCGTTGAAACCTGAAAAAAAACCTAAGTGTGCTGCGTGCGCGCAGCCTCTAGTGCGCACGCGGTTCACCTTGGAACCGCCCCCCCTCCCCCCCCCCCCCGCCGCCATACCGGAAGTGCCGGTTTCCCGCGCATGCGCAGTGCATGCAGGAAACCGGCACTTCGGGAACGAATACGGGTGAGTACGCACTGAGTACTCACACGTTCTCGCCCGAATTTTTGGGCCATTGTGATCTGGAAAGAACTTCTGAAAGGGCGGTGGCAGCAGATTCAGTCGTGACTTTCAAAAGGGAATTGGATATATGCATGAACATGAAAAAACATCAAATCAGGTCAAAGGGTGAAAAGCAGTGCAGTGTGACTAATTATTTAGCTGTTTCAAACAGCCAGCACAGGCACCGTGGGCTGAATGGCCTCCTTCTTGGCTGTATGATTCTGTTATTATTAAGACCGAAGCGCTGCTATGCAAGTAATAACTTTTGGATTCCTGCCACTGTTGTAGGAAAAATGCGGCAACCAGTTAATTGGATGAATGACGAATTAATCAGTTGTAGCTGGTGTTCATTGTTGGAGAAATGTTAGCAAGGGCACTGGGACACCCCTCATCCGTCCCCACAGTAGGACCATATGATCGTTACCCTCCATAGGAGGAAACAAACGGGGCCTCGTTTAACATATAATAGAAAGGACGGGTATTCCGGCAATGCTACACACCTTCAGTGCTGAAATGAAGTTTCAGCCCAGATCATACGTTCAAATGCTGGAGCGAAGCTTGAAGCCACAAACTTCTTACCCAAAGGTGGGGAACATGCGGCCCACATCGGCAGCAAGATGCAACTCGGAAGTTGCACATAAACCTCAGGAATGGCAACGATTATCCCCTCTGTGGTCGCTGACACTTTGTGATCTTGTTGGGCATTTAACAGATGAGACCTAATTGGTAGGGGGTAAGATGGCATTGGAAAGGCCTTCTTATATTAAGAATGTGTTTTCTGAAGGAACGGCAAGGTGAGAAATACCCCCTAATTGGATTTAGTAGGTCACTACACGTAGAGTCTGTAGCTATGTTGCACTCTAAGCGACGTGAGCCGGTTAATCCTCCCTTAATGGTCAACAAGTTTCTGATACTCCAGTTTATCTGTTGGGTATTGCCCGTTATGAGTCATTGCTTGTTGAATGCACACCAAACATCCTTCAATTGTCAGCCCAGCTTGGCATCACTTACGTCAGCCTTTAGTGCGTACTGCACCCGACTGTAAATCACCAAATCATCGTGTGCTTCGGAGACACGTGCAGCTTCTCCGTGTTTCTTCCTGAATAATAACAAATGCAAACGAGGCACTTCTCTTAATTAACTGGTATTTTTAGTGAAAACACACTACGCCTGCGCGATGAAGGTCGTCAGTGGGTCAGGAAAGGATTAAGAACATAAGAAATAAGAAATAGGAGCAGGAGTCGGCCATACGGCCTCTCGAGACTTTTCCGCCATTCAATGTGATCATGGCTGAACTTCGACCTCAACTTCACTTTCCCGCCGGACCTCCATATCCCTTGATTCCCCTAGAGTCCAAAATTCTATATATCTAAGCCAAGAACATACTCAAAGACTGAGGATCCACAGCCCTCTGGGGCAGAGAATTCCGAAGATGCACAACCCTGTGACTGAAGAATTTCCTCCTCATCTCGGTCTTAAATGGCCGACCCCTTATCCTGGGACTATTACCCTATTTCTAGATACTCCAGACAGGTGAAACAACCTGTCAGCGTCTAGCCTGTCAATCCCCTTCAGAATCATGAATGCTTCAAAGAGTTCAACTCTCATTCTTCTAAACTCCAGATAACCTCGTCCCATTCTTCACAATCTCTCATCATAGGACAGCACTCTCATCCCAGGAAACAACCTAGTGAACCTCCGTTGCACCGCCTCCATGGCAAGTATATTTTTCCTTAGAGAAGGAGAACAAAACTGTGCACAGTACTCCAGGTGTGGTCTCACCAAGGCTGTGTACAATTTTAGCAAGACTTCCTTACTCTTATACTACAACACCCTTGCAATAAAGGCCAATATATCATTGCTTTCCTTATTGCTTGCTGTATCTGTATGCTAGCTTTCTGTGTTTCTTGGACGAGGACAGCCAAATCTCTGAATACCAACATTTGAAAGTTTCTTACGTAGAAACATAGAAACATAAAAAATAGGTGCAGGAGTAGACCATTCGGTATTTCGAGCCTGCACCGCCATTTAATGCGTTCATGGCTGAACATGCTACCTCAGTACACCATTCCTGCTTTCTCGCCATACTCCTTGATCCCCCTAGTTGTGAGTATTATATCTAACTCCCTTTTGAATATATTTAGCGAACTGGCCTCAACAACCTTCTGTGGTAGAGAATTCCTCAGATTCACCACGCTCTGGGTGAAGAAGTTCCTCCTCATCTCAGTCTTAAATGGATTCCCCTTTATCCTTAGATTGTGACCCCTGGTTTTAGTTTTCGCTAACATTGGAAACATTCTGCCCGCATCTAATTTGTCTAAACCAGTAAGGATTTTAAAAGTCTCTATAAGATCCCCCCTCATTCTTCTGAACTCCAGAGTATACAAGTTCAGTTGATCCAGTCTTTCTTGCGATGTCAGTCTGGCCATCCCAGGAATCAATCTAGTGAACCTTCGTTGCACTCCCTCAATAGCAAGAATGTCCTTCCTCAAGTTAAAAGAGACCAAAACTGCACACAATACTCCAGGTGTGGCCTCACCAAGGCCATGCACAACTGTAGCATCACCTCCCTACTCCTGTAGTCAAATCCCCTTGCTATGAAGGCCATCATGCCATTTGCTTTCTTGACTGCCTGCTGCACTTGCCTTCCCACCTTCAGTGACTGATGTACCATGACGCCCAGGTCTCGTTGCACCTCCCCTTTCCCTAATCTGCCACCATTCAGGTAATAGTCTGCCTCCCTATTTTTACCACCAAAGTGGATAATCTCACATTTATCCACATTGTACTTCATCTGCCATACATTTGCCCATTCACCCAAAATGTCCAAGTCACTCTGTAGCCTCCTAGCATCCTCCTCATTGTTCACACTGCCTCCCAATTTAGTGTCATCCACAAATTTGGAGATATTACAATTAATGCCTTCGTCCAAATCATTAATATATAATGTAAACAGCTGGGGCCCCAGCCCCGAACCCTGCGGTACCTCGCTGGTCACTGCCTGCCATTCTGAAAAGTAACCATTTACTCCTACTCTTTGTTTCTTGTGTGCCAACCAGTTCTCAATCCACGTCAATACATTACCCCCAATCCTATGTGCTTTAACTTTGCACACCAATCTCTTGTGTGCGACCATGTCGAAGGCCTTCTGAAAGTCCAAATACACCACATCTACTGGTTCCCCCGCCACCCCGTCCACCCTATTGGAAACATCCTGAAAAGATTCCAGAAGATTTGTCAAGCATGATTTCCCTTTCACAAATCCATGCTGACTTGGACCTCTCATGTCGCCACTTTCCAAATGGTCTGTTATGACATCTTTAAAAATTGATTCCATCATTTTACCCACCACCGATGTCAGGCTGACCGGTATTTAATTCCCTGCTTTCTCCCTCACTCCTTTTTTAAAAAGAGGGTTTACATTAGCCACCCTCCACTCCTTCGGAACGGATCCAGACTCTAAGGAATGTTGGAAACTGATCGTCAATGCATCCACTATTTGCAAGGCCACCTCCTTAAGTACTCTGGGATGCAGACCATCAGGCCCTGGGGATTTATCAGCCTTCAGTCCCATCAATTTCCCCAACACCTTTTCCCGACTGATATGGATTTCCCTTAGCTCCTCCCTCTTACCAGATCCTTTGATCTATTTTATTTCCGGAAGGTTGTTTGTGTCCTCCACAGTAAACACCGAACCAAAGTAAGTTGTTCAACTGATCTACTATTTCTTTGTTCCCCATTATGACTTCCCCTGTGTCTGAATGCAGGGGACCTAGGTTTGTTTTTACTAACCACTTTCTTTTTACATATTTATACAAGCTTTTGCAGTCCGTTTTAATGTTATCCGCAAGATTCTTTTCATATTTTATTTTCCCTGCCCTAATCAAACCCTTTGACCTGCTCTGCTGAGTTTTAAAGTTCTCCCAGTCCCCGGGTTTGCAGCTATTTCTGGCCAATTTGTATGCCACTTTCTTGCTTTTAATACTGTCCCTGATTTCCCTAGTTAGCCATGTTTGAGCCACCTTCCCTTTTTTAGTTTTACGCCAGACAGGGAAGTACAATTGCTGTAGTTCATCCATGAGATCTCTAAATGTATGCCATTGCGCTTCCACTGATAACCCCTTAAATATCGCTTGCCAATCTAATCTCGCCAATTCACGCCTCATACACTCAAAGTTGCCCTTATTTAAGTTCTGGACCACGGTCTCTGAATTAACTGTTTCCTTCTCCATCCTAATGTAGAACTCCACCATACTATCGTCACTCTTCCCCAAGGGGCCTCGCACCACAAGATTGCTGATTAGTCCTTCCTCATTACAAAACACCCAGTCCAGGATGTCTTCCCTTCTAGTTGGTTCCTCAACATATTGGTTTAGGAAACCATCCCTTAAACACGCCAGGAAATCCTCCTCCGCCGTATTGCTTCCAGTTTCAGTAGCCCAATCTATATGCATATTAAAGTCACCCATGATAACTGCTGCGCCTTTTTGCATGCACCTCTGATTTCCTGTTTCATACCCTCCCCCACCTCACTACTTCTGTTTGGAGGTCTGTACATAACCCCCACTAACGTTTTCTGCCATTTGGTATTCTGCAGCTCAACCCATATTGATTCCACATCCTCCAAGCTAATGTCCTTCCTAGCTATTGCATTAATCTCCTTTCTAACCAGCAATGCTACCCCACCCCCTTTTCCTTTTATTCTATCCTTCCTGAATGTTGAATACCCCTGGATATTCAGTTCCCAGCCTTGATTGTTCTGGAGGCACGTCTCTGTAATCCCTATCACGTCATATCCGTTAACATCAATTTGCACAGTCAATTCATCCACCTTATTACGGATACTCCTTGCATTATGACACAGAGCCTTAAGGCTTGTTTTATTAACAAGCTTTGCCCTTTTAGATTTATGATTTAGTATGGATCTTTGTGTTTCTTGCCTTTGTTTACTCGGATTTCCCTTATTGTTTCTCACCCTTCTAACATTTGTTTCTGACTGCAAATTACTTCCCCCTGTTTCGCTACATAGGTTCCCATTCCCCTGCCATATTAGTTGAAATCCTCCCGAGCAGCCTTAGCAAATATTACCCCGATGACATCGGTTCCAGTCCTGCCCAAGTGCAGACCGTCCCTTTTGTACAGGTCCCACTTCGCCCAGAACTGGTTCCAATGCCTCAGGTATTTGAATCCCTCCCTCCTGCACCACTGCTCAAGCCACTTATTTAGTTTCTCTATCCTCTTCATGCTACTCTGATTAGCACGTGGCACTGGTAGCAGCCCAGAGATAACTACTTTTAAAAAATATTCCAATTTACTATTCATCCGACCAAAGTGAATAACCTCACATTTCCCTACATTATTCTCCATCTGCCACCTTACAGCCCAGTCAATGGGCCAGAAATTCGTGTCTCCACGGGTGATTACGCGCCGTGTACTCACCCGCAGACCCAAAAAAGTGCCGGCATTGCGCATTCACTGCGCATGCGCTGTAAACTGGAACTTCCGTTCCCTTGAAGGAAGGGGTTCAGAGGTCAAACGCGTCTGCCTGAGAGGCAGCGCGCAAGCAGCGAACTTCCATTGTTTTTACAGGTTTTGAAGTGTGGCTTGGTCCCTGGCAGCTGTGCGGGGAAAGTGCAGGCGCAAGGCCTGCTTTTAACAAGGTAAGTGGTGAATTAAGTGAAATTTAAACATTTTTTCCACAGGGTAATCTTTTATAAATACTTTAAAGAAAGGTAAGTTTATTGTTAGCCCCGTTAAAAATTGTAATTAACTTTTACAAAAATTTCAGTTTTTGTTTAAAATAGTTAATTTATGTAATTTTTAGTTATTTTAAAAATGTGATTAAAAAAATGTATTTGAAGTTTCAGTTAGGTTTTGGGTGGTGTTCTCTATTCATAGATTTGACAGGTCTTCCTGTCAAATCTATGAATGCAGATTCCCTGCTCCGATTGACTCCCATGGCCCACGTGAACCCAGGGGACGCTTCGAACTTACTGCGTATCTGGGATACGCAAGCACTGCACACCGGCAGCTGCAGGAAGAACAGCTTCGGAATTCCACGCGGGCCCACAGCACAACGGCAGGCGCGCTGGGTAAGTGAATGTCGGGGGCTTGCACCCGCGAGAAGCCTCCGACCCGAATTTCTGGCCCATTTAGTCTATCTCTATCCCTTAGCAGACTCTTTGTGCTCTCCTCACAGCTGACTGTCCAATCTAGCTTTGTATCATCAACAAACTTGGATACATTACACTCGGTTCCCTCATCTAGATCATTAATATAGATTGTAAATAGCTGAGGACCCAACACTGATCATTGCGGCACCCCACTAGTTGCAGCCTGCCAACCTGGAAAAGATACGTTTATACCTACTCTCTGTTTTCAGTCTTTTAACCAATCCTCTATCCATGCAACTACATTACCCCGCAACCCATTGAGCACTAATCTTATGAAATACCCGTTTATGTGGCACCTTGTGTCTTTTACTTCTCCCGATTAGTACAGACCAGATCCGGAGCCCAATTCTTTTCAATTTCCACCAGCCAACATTTCAAAAGGGAACATTTTACTTTAATTGCTCTAGGTGAAAGTTGATTGTGATAAATAACTGTCAATGGGAGGTTTATTAATGATTTCAAACTGGGTAAATAGCAGAGGCAAGTGTTTCAATGAGTCAACGCAGTCCTGTCTATTATTAGGTACATCCCTTCAACACATTGGAGTTAGAAATTAGGAATACATCAATATTCCTCATCAATCTTTTTCCGATCATTGATTAGTTGATATGATTAAGCATAGAATTGCCTTCTTTAAATATATCATGGTACATGAAGGGGTAAAAGCTAGCACCACTCACAAGAGTGTCCTGGCTCATGTTGTTGCGGTTGTTGGCGAAATATTGGCTGTTGAGGGGCGGCGCCTATCCGAGAAGCAAAGTCATAGATTTCAATTGTAAACATCCTGTTCAATTGGTTGATGGATAAGTTTGATTGGCAACAGATTGTAAACCGAACTGGGGGTTATTTGAATTCAATTGGAGCCGGTCACAATTTTAAGGTAATTATCAGCCTGTCTATTAAAAACAGCGAGTCTGTCGAGAGCTTTCAAAGAGAGCTAGTCAGTCCAAATAGCTTAAGTCACTGGTAAGAATAAGATAACAAGTGCAACATAAATAACTGCTAATATCATATTTTAGCACATCAGTCAAGCCCAATTTTGAAATATAATGTGCTTTTCCTTGAGCCAAGCAAAATAACGACCACTGTAAACGTATGTTTCACGTTAATTTTACTATTTGCTTGTTGTTTTGCTGTTTGCTGGACTAGCTTGATTGATAGAACTTCAGTGTCAATCTGGTGTAGTGTTATGCTGAGAGTCAGTCATGACAAGAAGGCTCGTGTGAGGGTGCCCCATAAAACCAGAAGCAGAAACAAACTGAAAGGGATTGTAAGCCCATTCTTTTAGCATACTGAAAACTTTATCCTGATTACACGGGAAGTGTAAACATTCCCTGGCACAAAAAGCGCCAGCGATCAGAAGTCCAAAAATGTCCACTTTAAACAGAAGGAAACAGATCCTAATAACATAACAGGAAGAATGTACAGACAGCCTGATTCAAGCAGCCACTAATATTACTCTGTATTTGATGCTTGGAGTTGCGAACTACTGGTCAGGGATGATTGACCTTCCTACTTTACGCACCAGTTTAGGCTGATGCCCACTGTACTCGCGGGATTTAATTTAAAGGAGATTTTGATACACGGACGTTCTGATGCAGGTTTCCTTTGAAACTTAATTCTGTATAATTAATAATCACACCTACCTTTTTATCTTCAGCGTGAGTACGGCTGCAATTAGAATAACAAGCCCAATGGTTCCTCCGCCTATTATGAGGACGATTGTCCTGGAGAATATTCCTAAAATGTTGGATAACATTGCTCTATATTAGGAATTTGGTTTAAAACAACAATCTATCTTGGAAGCACATTTGTGAGTGTGAGGGAGCAAGTTTCCTTTATTTTCGGATCACAAAGCTAATGGTAAATGATGTACTCCACTTGATTCAACCTGATGATCCTTTTGTAAAGCCTTTTGTTCATGTGTTGCGGCCGGGCATAAATTGGAATTAATAAATTAAGATTAACTGAAGTAAAAATCTCAATTGACAAATTAAGTTCACTCCACAACCCACCCTAGGAAAAACAGTGGGCTTAATCTGATTGGAATACAGGGCTTCCAAGGTCACCAGTTACATCGGTAAGATTTAAAATCTATAGCGATAATTCAATTTTGCTTAGGCTATTGAATATCGGCTCTACATAACCAAATGTGTATGAACACGATTGAAATGAGCATGTAGCTACAAAAGGGTAGATTGCAGTTTGCTATCATGTATTGAGATAATTTAGGATTTTCTAAAGAGTTTAACTTGATTCAGAAGCATTTGTTTTCCAAGATCACTGGCTATTTCTGGTGATCAAATAATTTCAACTTATCTTGAAAATATAAACCGAACAAGTTGCAGAAGAATGAAAGTTAAAATGGATAATGCCGACCGCACCATTCAGTTGGTGATTGATCACTGATGAAAGTGGTCCTAACACTAATTCGACATAGATTCCGTATGGACTAACTAAGTGAAGCTGATATTTGCTGATACTAACACCATTCAGTTACTGACTGACCAGTGATGCACCAACTCCCTTATAGTATTAAATTACAGATAAATTAAACACGTACCCTTAGAGTGGAGCTGATAATTACTGACAGAATCACCGTGCTCGTTTGCTGCAACACATGAGATCAGGTTTCCGGTTCCGGTTGGGTGAGTCAATCTCAGAGAGCTCTCCATGAGGTGACTATTCACCGCCCAGGAGATGATTTCCACATCTGACCTGTTCCCAGTGAGGATTCTCCCATTGAGGCCCCACGTGATGTTTCCCGGGGGATTGGCTCTGATCCGGCAGCTACAGTTCGTCCAATTCTCAGAGCTGGTGCATGTCGGGCCTGCTAAAATTGTGGCTTTATCTAAAAAAAATGGAAACTTCAATAGTAAATGATCATGTAAATAGTTGCAGTTTCGAAGTACAATTAATTCATGAGTTGAACTTACCATAATAGTTCTGGTAGATATATTTTAAGATGAAGCAACCTATGTTGCGCCAGTTGATGGCGTATTATATTTTCACTTATAATAGGTGAGCTCGTTAGGAACAATTTCATATTAAACCTAATTGGTGTTCACTCCAACCGGACCTTTCCTGACAGATATTGTGGGGGGGTTCCTCAGAAATAGCAAGGTCTGTGTGTTAATTATCTATAATATACCCACAAACGTGATTCACCCGTCACTGTTTTAACAGGTGAATTAATTTCAATTTCTTCACTTTGTGTACTGTTTTCAACATTTGCGTTTGTGGTGGACAGAAGTGATTCTTCAATAAATGTCCAGCTAACAAGCCGACACTTCAAAGGACCTTGTCTCGGAATATTAACCTGTCAACTCAACATTAGTACAAGTAACAGAAGTTGTATTCAAGCCATTATTTCAGATTTCATTTTGGAAAACTTCTGCTCATGAAATTGCTGTATGTCAGTTCTAAGGATTGGAATATTGTTTACTTCAGACGACGAGTATTATTTATTAACAATTAGTTGGTTGAGTAAAGTTCCCAGTAAATGTACTGCTGTCGTAACCTCATAAATGTAAGACCTGCTGCATTTATGGGACATTATTCCAGTTTCCACTCCTGTCATACTGAGCGAGATGCAAGGTTAGTTTCCATAATTGGAGCCATCGAGGTAGTTTCCCGCTATTTCCGCGGGAAGGGGTGAACCTATCCCAAACTCATGTACACGGGCACCTTCCAGCAAGCAGGCAAGAGAAAATTGGAATTTAATGCAGAATTCTTGAAGTGAAAGGCTACTATCTAATTGAAAATTCATACATACTAACATTGGACTGAAATCTGTGTGGAGCGGTTTGTGGTGCCCACGGCATTTTCAGCGATGCACCAATATTCACCGGCGTCCTCAGAACGAATGTTGTGGAATATTTGATTTAGTTCACCACTGGAAGATCTGCTGATCTCCTCACAATTTTTCACCCAACTTAATCTGACCTGGGGTTTTCCACAGGCTTTGCAGTATAATAATAATGAACTTCCTTCCACAGCTACTATAGTTGAGTTGATGGCTGGGAGGTCCAGTCCATCTTAAACAGGCGTTAATGCAAAACGTGATTGTCGAATAAGCATAATTGAGCTCCTAATTAATTCATTATATTGGGTATGGGGATCGGGCGGGAAATATGGAGTTAAGTTCGATGATCAGCCATGATTGCCGGAGTGGTGGAGCAGGCTCGAATGGGCCGTATGGCCTACTCCTGTTCCAAATTCTTAAGTTCTTATGAAGCTCAACCAGAGCTGAGATCTGGTGTCATAGCTTCAGCTCCTAACTCGGCATGGCTTTTGTTGCTTCCATTTATGACTGCCTAAACTCAGAACCTGACTGGAAGTTCATAGAATAAGTAGTAACAATCACATTAAAACATCTGTTGGAGGCACCATCATTGATTCATGGATATGAATGTTTCTAATGTAACATGACTGATGAGAATTACATGTGAGCCATTCCGAACCTTTTTAACCCCTAATAAATTACTTGTGGTAAATGTGCAAATTTGGAGCTGGTTGGCCGACAGGATAAGTCTGTTTAGTTTAGACCGGACACTTACCTTTAATCTCCAAGCTAACATTTTGTGCTGAGGAAGTTGGTATACCATCAATTAGAATTGTGCATCCCAGAATTTTCCCGTCATGAGCAGATGATGGTGTAAAGTTGACGACGGATGAAACTGTCCGAGAACCTGAAGTTTCATTGTTAATTTCTGCTCCAACTTGAGTATCCATTGCGGGTGGAAGGGACACATTATCAAGAATCCAATTCAGTTTCAGGTTGCCATCCGGGCAGTTGTGGGTGACGGAACAGGACAATCGTGCAGTTTGTCCAGCGATCAATTCCCCATAACCTGAAATCTCTGGCATTTCTATAAAAACGGGAGAAAACCAGTTTGTTAGGTACATTTCAGGGTTAAAACGGGGGATCGATGGCTTACAATTAAATCTGAGAAAGAAATAACAAGAAAATCACATTTTGTTCATTTTTCTCTGCCACGTGTTGCAAGTTTGTTGACCTTTCTAAATTACTCCTCGCAGTTGTACTGCACTTTTATGCCTCATCGGGTAACATATGGCACCACTTAATTAAACATTAGTCGTATATCTCCAAATTATTTGTAGCATGGATATTGTCCAGTGAACAAATTTTGCACGCTGGACTTAGAATTAACATTAACTCCTCAAATGTCACGAATATTTCATCCTCTCGTATACCTCGTTCTGCACCAGCAATTGCCTATGTGGTGGTGATGAATGCAGACCCAGAGACAACTCGATTCTGTCGTCAAGAAACGTCAATATAGAACGATAATGCTCAAGACATGGACAGACCAGACAAAGGACGGGTAACACCGCCTTGTGTGGGAGAACCAGAGCAGGTTCCTCGCTTGTAAATCTGAAGAAGGCTTCAGCAGAAATACTATTTGTATCCGTGGGATTTGAATGAACAAATATATTATAACTTGAACTGATTTTCACGTTACTGAAATATCTACTTTTTAATTAAGTTCTAATTAAAAGCGGGGTAAATGAGCGCTGGATAGGGAAAGGCACGAACAAAGACTGCATTAATTCAACGCCTTTTAAGTACTTGTGACGTCAAAAGACGCTTCACCAAAAAGTAACTTGTATTGTAATCAAGCAGCCATTGCCGACGGTAAACACAGGAGATTATTGGAGAAGATATTAATTTGTTTGGAATTAAGGATTAGGTAGAAATTGCAATATAAACTGTTTTGAAGTGACGAAGCAGCGAGTCGCTGTTAAGCGCAGTTGCTCAGAATAGTTGGATCCCAGAACGGTGTCCCACAGGGTTGTCCTGTGGGATTGCTTCTATTCACTGTGTGCATCAATAATTTGGATAAAACGCTAAAGAGAATGATGTCAACATTTCCCGGCAGGAATTAATTGGATTGCAAAAAAATTAAAAATGGGTGGGGTGTACAATGAGAGGTGCATCCAATATCGTCAGTTTGACACCCATGCATGCCAACCTTGCAAGTGCAACTCCCAGGAGATAATGAGAGAACTAAAGCGAGTTTCAAACGGATACTGCAGATATAGTAGAATGGGGAGATAAGAGGCAGATATCATAAAAGTTCAGAAAATATGAGGTGTTAGATGTTCATTTGAATCGTAGTAAGCTGGGAGATCTGGAAGAGCAGAGTAATTTGGGGTCAGGTTCATGAGGCAGTAAAAGCAGCACCTCCAGTGGGAAATTGTAGGATGATGTTTCTGGAGCTCTGGTTTTAATGGCAAGAGATCAATAATATAAAATCGAGAATAGTGGAGATTCTAACGAGAACAGTAGTTAGTTCACAGTTGTAGTAAGAATGTGGGTATTGGGCTCCAGTCTATAGGAAGGATTTAGGGCGGATTCGCGTAGTTTCTGGCTGGTATGAGGAAGTTTAAATAACAAAAAAATATTTAAAACTTGAGGCAGATGTAATTAGTTTAGAACTGATTTTCTGATGATTTGACAGAAGTGCTTAAACTTATTAAGCAACGGGACAGAGAAGATAGAAGGAGACTGAAGTAGAATTTGAAATGGCCGCCCTGGTCAAATCTCTCACTCCAGATAATTCACCCATTGGAGCAACCGCCTAGTTAAATTGCCTTTCATTTCATTGGAAATAATGAGCTGATGGTTTATGTATTGCAAGTAGGACCAAAAATCGTCAGTTTTAGGTTCAGTCAACAAGTACTAATCTATCCTCATGTGAACATTTTCAGAATAGGCTCGACTGGTATTTGAAGGGAATTGCAAAAAAGGGATATGGGAACTGAGCAGACACATGCGATTCGGAGTTTTGCTCATGTGAAGGACAAACAGCCACACTGACTGTCTGGGCCGAAGGGCCTGTTTTACTGCTGCAATTTCAATATACTTCTGTGTTTAGGATATCAGACATCTGCGACCCTTATCAGTATCCCTGCACCTTATGTTTGAACAACCCTTTGAGATCGGTCAGGGATATTTTAATATTTGCCCACTTTGCACATAGGTTGATTCATACTGAAGCACTGGAGTGAAAATGTACAAAAGGAACAAAGGGAATACTCACCTAAAACAGAAAGAAATACGTCAGTACACAGAGTGCGACGTCTATTAGTGGACCAGGCCGAAGCGATCTCGATGCTGAGTTCGTATGTACCCTCATCACCCTTCCTGATATCCTTTAGCAGGAGGGTACACTGTTTCATTTCAATATTACACTTGAACTTAGCTCTTTCACCATAGTTATAATGCTGCCTGTATGGATCTTTAGAATCACAGATAATGGAGAAACCTTGGTTACCAGGAGCATGTTCCCTCTTTAACCACGTCATATCAGCGATTCTACGATCGACTGGATAATCAAACGTACACCAGATCTCTGCACATGAACCGGCCACCGCCGACACAGCTTTTGGCATCAGCACAGAGAATTCAGCACTAAAAACAACTGCGAAAAACAAATTAGACACCCTTTAATTAGCCATTCAAAATGCATTTCAGCATCTTTATCATCCATTAAAGTATTTGTTAATTGACAAATAATCGCCCATCACAATAGCAATTAAAATATCAGTGAAGGCCTTTTCAAAATCAAGAAAAAATTCTAAATAAAATCCAAACACAACAACTATTGAAATGGTCATAGGAGTACCTATTTGATGGGAGATTTATGAAACGGTAATACACATATATAATACTCATCTAAAAATCGAATACATATCCAATAACAAGTAAGCGTACACCCAATAAAAATTCAAATTAAATATACATTAAAATATTGATCAAAATAAATATTAAACATCTATTGAATCTCCTTTGAATCACTCAATCAATATGAAGTAAGCTTTATTAAATGTGCTTTACAATAAAATATTCTGAAAATTCCTATATTTAAATATTATTTGAATAGGCTGTATACGCTGTAACACAACAACAACGCACGCGTTTAGCAATCATGAAATTCCTATTTCACAAGTTCTGAAATCAATAACAAAAAAATCATTCATATTCTTTATTTTGCTCTTCCTTTCCCACAAGATATAAATCACTTGCAGAAATTGTAAAGAAGCATCAGAAATGTACCTTCTGTCAACATTAAGAGAGGCAGCAGCACGGAACTCCTCATGGCTGTAAAATGCTGCCGATTTCACTCGCAAAATGAAGAACCCAATTCACAATTTACACCATTCAGATTTCAGCATTCTTCTTTCCAGTCACTTCTTGGATTTCTTTGCTAATCAGCATCAGACTATCGGGGAAGTCCGATTCGGTTCCTACCGATCTGTAGGAACAGTGCTCACTCAATCAACTCCGTTGGTGAGGTAGGCAGCTAACACATCTTGTACATGGGCTGCGTGTGACCGACTGTTACAGAATATGATGTTATAGTATGTTTAAACGTTGCAAAAGAATACTTAATACAGAAACAATATCTCTCTCTCTCGAACAAACACACACAAACACCAAATGTACTGTTATTTATGATATTGATATGTTGGCGCCTTTGTCAGAATGGCACCGCCCACGCTTGCAGACGCCTCTGACTCACATTTCACACATATTCGCTTTCTGGCAGCTAATACGAGATGAATGTTGAACAGTTGTTGACTACAGTTAGTTAGCATGCTGCAGTCTATGGACGTGTGGTTTCGTCACCTTCTTGAAGGAGCGCTCCAACATGTATCTCTGACGTCCTAGATAGGAGCTGTTTGACAGTAGACCGTTTGACGCTGTGGTAAACAGCCTTTCTTCGAAATATTTAACTCTTTACATTCACACTCAAGCTCAGTAATTTTGCAGAACTTAAGACAAATGCCAACCTATTTGTTGCAGTGCTTTTATTAAGATTTAGTTATGCGCTCTGGGACGTGTGAAATGGACTTAAGGTTCCTGTCGTAAATACAAATATTGCTGTACACAGACACAGATAAAATTGATTGAAGCAACATTTTCGGTCAAACAGATCAGTGTTGTCAATATCGGGAGACACTGTTTTTCTCATTGGCCACCCGGTGCGGAGGGAATGTCGGAGGACCTCCCAGTGGGTCTGCTTCTGGGCCTGGAAAAGGTGGCCATTCACAGGTCCAGGCATCACCCGGTCCAGGGGATCATTTGGTCTGACTGCCTGCCTCCCACCACGTTCGTGTGTCCCTGGAGTGGGAGCATGCGGTGATTGCCTGTATGTTTTAATTCCAGATTTATTTAATTTACTGAATTAAAATACCCCCAGCTGACATGTTCTAGCGCGATCTGTTTAAAACTACCCCGAGCTCAGGGGAATTGCGCCGAAAAGTACCGCTTTCGAGCGGATACTCCAGGCCCTTGTATTTACATATTGCCATTCACAAACACAGTACATCCAAATACAGTGTTAAACCCAAACTGAGCCCCGATGTTGACCACACATCATTTCAACTTTCGGCCTCAAAGCAAACTGGATCTTGTGTGGAGCTTCATTGAGCAGGGTGCATTGCACCAACCGCCACTCTGGGATTGACCAGACATTATGGGTTATTTTATTGTTAAAGCAAAGTGAGACCTGGGTCTGAACACACATCCCTGAACTAGTCAGTAAAGCCAAGCTGAGACCTGGGTCTGAACACACATCCCTAAACTAGTCAGTAAAGCCAAGCTGCGACCTGGGTCTGAACACATATCCCTAAACTAGTCAGTAAAGCCAAGCTGAGACCTGGGTCTGAAAACACATCGCAGGGATTTTTTCCCGAAGATATAAATAGCCACATTCTTTCCAGCAGCGCTGAGACTCGAATCTAAAATCTCAAGTTATCACTTCACAGTTCTAGCACTAAATTCAGTAAATTCATAAACCTGTATTTGTAGCAACTCGGATCTCAATGAGTTAATTTCAGCAGATTTCAGCTCGCTGGACTGTTAATATAACCAGCTGAGGTCACTTATAAAAATGGCAGTTTACGCTCTTGAAACTGTTTTCTGAGAAACACTTGAACATTTGACATTTCAGATACGTGTTGTGCCCCCGACCAACTGAAGGTGATCAACCCACACGTCTGCAGACAACGGCTACAGGACAAACCACGGCTTTACACTTCAAACACTCACAGTTCAAGGGCTGATAAATAGCTCAGTGTGTGGGAGTTGAGAGTCGAGGCGTCTAGAGTTGATGTAGAAGGCTATTTTATATATTGCAATATAAAGTGCCACTGCCTGTCCTATAACTGTGCAGATGATGAGGGGGCTGGTTGTATCGCCGATCAGGTTTCTTTTGCAGTAGGTGAGCCTCATATATCCTGCAACAGCGGGCCACACATTGATGTAAACTGTTATATTTGAGGAGTCCCAGATTCCCAGCAGTTTAGATCACCAACATTTGAGGAGTGGCGAAAGCTGTGTGAGCAACCACGGTTCCCAATGATTGGTGGGTGGCGAACAGCTGACCTCCTAATACTGTGATTCGATTCATTACGAACTCCAATATATTACTGTCGAACCGAACACAGAAACTAAATTACTTATATCAGAAATAAAAACAATTTATGCCATTTTGATATCGTCCACCGCCTCTAGTCATGAAGAGTATTACATTTATTTCCATTCTGCTATTTAGCGCAGGTAAAATATTCATTTTTAATATTGTATGTCAGAAAGAATAACAATGTTTTAGACATAGCATACGGTTAGTCAATGATTTGTGCATTCACACAGTGGGTATTTAATGTATATTTTATTCGGAACTTTATTATGTATTATATAGGATTGATTTGATAATTACGCTATGACTTATTGGCTTGCAATTGAATATTTAATAGAATTTAATGAGTTTTAGAGAAAATTGCACGAATTTCATTAGATGTACGAATGAATATGTTAGTGGGTGTTTAAATGTTAAATTAATAGTATTTAACTTGACGGTCAGGGTATGTTTATGTTGCTATATTATTGCGGATTTCAATGGGTGTATAATTTCTATTTTTTCACCATTTGTCCATAATTCACGATGGTCTGTGAAGGTGCCGTGGAAGGTGTCGGCGGTGAACAGGTCATGTGCAGAGATCCCGTGCACATTTGATTATCCAGCCTATGGCCTCAGTCCACTGGGTATGTGGTTAAAGTGGGATCCTGATCCTGTAACCTCAGGGGTCTCGATTATCTATGATTCCCGGGATTCAGAAAACGTGCCCTTGAAATATAGCGGTCGAGCTGAGTTCACCGGCGAATTTATAAAGAAACAATGTTCCTTACGGTTAAAGGACATCAGCAAGCTCGATCAAGTTGCCTATTATTTCTTATTGAAGATCATCACCGCCCAGAATAACATAGAAAGATATTCTTCCGGATCTAAGGTCACTCTTTCTATTTTATGTAAGTATTTGAATTGTTCCTTTATAGTTTATCTTCCATCTCCTCAGTGTCATTTAATTTGAGCTTAAATGTAAAGATTTCTTAATACTCATGGCCCAAGTTACAGGCTACAGCGGCAGGGCTGGTACACTGCATGATACCCATGATTTTGTTATAGAATAGAATCATAGAATCATAGAATCTTACAGCACAGAAGGAGGCCATTCGGCCCACCACGCCTGTGCCGGCTCTGTGAAAGAGCTATACAATTTAGTACCACACCCTATGTTTTTCCACAGAAATTGTAGATCAGCCTTGTTTTAGAACAGCTCTAATTGCTTTAAAAAAATTCCCATTGAATCGTATTCCACCAGCCTTTCAGGTGGTGCATTCTAAATCTTAGCAACCCTCTGGGTGAAGAAATTTCACCCCATTTCCACACAAGTTCTTATGTTCTTATGTCTGCTATAAGGACAACAAGCACAGCTTCTCCAATCTCTCCACGAAACTGCACGTCCTCATCCCTGGTATTATCTTGGCAAAAGGCTTCAGTACCTCCTCCAGGGCCTTGACCTCCTTCCTCAAGTGTAATTCCGAGAATTGTACCCAAAACTCCAGCTGAGGCAAAACCAGAGATTTGAGAAACTTGAGCATGACTTCCTTGTTATTGTTTTCAATGCCCCTATGTAAAAAGAACCGAAGTGTCCTATGTGCTTTCTTTTTAAACGCCTGGTAAATTTAACCTGCCATCTTCAAATAAATGTCAATATGTACCCCATGTCCCTCTGTTCTTGCAGCCTCCCTCAAAATGGGACTATTTAGAGTATGATGCCTCTCCATATATTTCTCCGAAACTGCATTTGTGCTTCACACTTATCCGCAGTAAATTGCATCTGCCATGTGCCTGCCCATTTTAACAGTCTGTAGATGTACTCCCGAATTCTGCTACAATCATGCTCACTATTTAATACGTTGCCAAGTTTTGTATCACCCGCAAACTTCGAAACGTTACTCCCAATACGCAAGTCTAGGTCATTTATATAGAAAAAGAATAGCAATGATCCTAATATCGACCCCCTGGGGGATCACACATCAGACTTCGCTCCTGTCAGAAATGCAGCCGTTCACCACGACTCTCTGCCTCCTATCCCTTAGCCACTTTCCTAATCACGTTGCCACCATCCCTTAAATACACTGTTCTTCTATATTCCGAATAGTCTGTTATGAGTTACTTCATCCAATGCCTTTTGAACGTCCACATATACAGCATCTACTGTACTAACTTCATCAACCCTCTCTATTACTTCATCAATAAATCAATCGGGATAGACAGTCACGATTTGCATTTAACAAAGCCCTGCTGGCTTCCCTAATAAACCCATGCGTCTCCAAGTGAGAATTAATCTCGTCCTTCACAGTGTACTTATTTAGCTTTCCCACCATTGTCGTTTGACTGATTGAGCTGTAGTTCCCAGGATCCTCCGTCTCCACATTTTGAACAGCGGTGTAACAGTTGAAATCCTCTAGTCTTCTGGTACCACTCCAATATCCATGGAGGATTGAGAGATTGTGGTCAGAGATTCTTCTATATCCATCCTCGCTTCTTCAGCAACCTCGGATGAATCCCATCTGGACCAGTTGACTTGTTATGTTTTCACCTGAACAGATATTCAGCACTGCCATTCTTACACACTTACATAAATTGGCTGTAATGTTCAGTTAGAAAGAGAAACACTTAAGGTTGTTTTCAGATGTACAGACTGTCGGGTCAAAATTCAATCCTTCGTGGATTCTGGACAAAAATTTCAAGGTTTGTACTTCTGAGGGGGAATAAGTGGACAAGACTTAAGGATAGGAGGGATATCTCAACAATGCAATAGTGACCAGATGATCTGTTTTAGGTGCTGGTTGATGCAAAATATGAATCAGGACACGGGACATTTGAAATAATACATTGGGATATTTTACATCCACCTGTGAGGGAAGACGGGTCATCGGTTTAACGTCTCATCCATCAGATGTCATCTCCAGCATTGTAGTATTGCATCAGTACTGCAATGGAGTGTCAGGCTACAGCTTGTGATTTAGTCTCTGAAGTGGGGCTTGAACCCCAAACCGGGTCTTGCTTTCTTCTGATATATTTGCACTTTCCCGCTGTTGTTAATGGGAACAAACGAGGATAGTTAACCTTTTCCTCTCCCTGAAGACCATCTGCAGCGCTCCTCTCACGACGTTAAATGAGGTCAAATTAATTATAAGCAAGAGTTGAATTCACCCCTGTCCCTCAAATGGTAAATTAAGCGTTTCACGTGACACTGAGCAATTATTCTAAGAGTATCCTGGATTCTATCCCAAATGCAGATATGGAACATAATCTTGGACCCAGTTTTCTATGTTATGTCAAACCTAATGTTGAGTTGAAGCACTTGTGTTCAATAGAGTGGTGACTGAACTATAAGAAACAGGACAGCAATGAATAATTCATGTGATATAGTGGGTGATAATTCGGTTCAGGAACACATATATCAATCGATTGATTCCGTAACCGTTAAGTAATAACTGACAATAGGCTCCTTCCCCTGCACCATAGAGTCATAACGGCACAGAAGGAGGTCATTCGGCCCATCGAGTACTTGTCCGTCACCAGAGAACAATGGAAAAAAACAATAATTTTTATTCAAGATATTATCTGATACGTTGGGCTGAATCGCCTTGACTTTCACTCCATATTTTATTATTTTGAAAGCCACTGTAACGCGAATTTCTTTCTCTCCTTACAGATAAGTCCTGGATATCAGTCTCTGGGGAACTGATTGCTGGACAACCAGCACATTTGATCTGCTGAGTCACCACCAGTTGCCCGTCCGCCAAACCTGAACTGATGTGGATTCAGGACGAGGATAAACGTCCTTCACTGCAGGATAGTAAAACTTCAAGACACAGTGGAAACTTATCGATGGTTCCTGGACGCTTTCATCAAGTTTCACCTTCACCCCATCACTGGACCATAAAAGGAAAAGGATGGGATATAAGCTTGCGGTTGATGGTGTCGTGGGTACCGTTCAAGAAAACTTAGACTGGACTGTAAGTAACTGCTCTACCCTTCATTCTACCATCCTGTTGGTAAATAGGATCCAAACGTATCTTTATTCTCAGTGGAGTGATAGCTAGCCTGAAAAATTGAAAATGTCAAAACTGCGATGGATAGATTTTTTTTTAGGAAGGGTATTAAGGGTTACAATAAAGCAAAGGCGGGTAGACGGAGTTAAGATATGGATTAACTATGATCTAATTGATCAGTGGAACAGACTCGAAGTGCTGAATGGCCTATGTTTCTATAATCAATGAACCAAATTCACAATCTGAGATTTATTGTAATTTATATTTTTTAACCTTGATACAGACCCGTGGAGTAATATTGGTCGCTCCGTGGTTGTCATTTACGTCAAATATTATTCCAAAGGCTCCTAATTCCTGATAAAGTTGCAGACAGAGAGTACCTGAAACAGAGGGTCTGTGTCGAGTTGGCTGGGGCGCTGGTCGGGTTACTACAATTGGCCTGAACAGCTCTGTTTAACGGATGTGAGAGCCCACTGTTCTTGCTCTGGGAGGAATGGCCGCTTGATTGACTTATCGGTGGAGCAGAACCACGTCCAGGCAGTCACTACAACTCTTTGAAGAGAAGAGGAGGAAAGGTTAATATAAAGCTTGGCTCAGATCTAAATAAGTTTGTCGGTGGAACATCAACAATCTCAAGCTGGCTTTTCAATTTACAGTTGACAATATAACCACCATATCTGCTTTGATATTCTTCTTTGGTTGTCAACCGGATTGTTATTTGAACCTCTGCTCCGACATTTTCCTATAACACCAATGATCTTGCGTGTTTCAGATGCACTGTGGAAACCAAGCCTCAATTCCTCTATAGTAAAAGTGGAAGGAAGTTCATTATTATTATACTGAACGGCCCTGGGGAACCCGACGGTCAGTTTAACATTGCTCCGAGAAGGGACACAGATCAGCAGGTGAACTAAAGCAGATATTTCACAGCATTAGTTCTGTTGATGAGGGGGAGTATTGTTGCGTGGCTGAAAATAACCTGGGCACCGCAAACAGCTCCAATCAGATTTCGGTACAATGTAAGTGTTATGTGATCTTATTTAATTTATAAAGGGACATTAATGGTCGGTCTCAAATGTTGTTTGGTACCGCTCCTCTGAACGTTCGCGGCGCTATCTAAATCGGTCGGCTTAGTGATGACGAGTGGGCAATACTCTTGGCGCGCCGGTACTCGGGCCAGCGGAACCCCAAGGTTTCCTTTTCGAGGCAGAAGGAGCTGAATAGGACAATTAGAATGGTGGCAGTGATGGAATAAAGCGGGTTATTCTGGAATATTATGCGCAGTCTCACCCGGATCAGTAGCTCCACATCTAACGCACTACTTTCTGTTACAGAGACAAGACAAGTATAGAAACACTGTTGTGAGAGGGGCTCCATCAAACCAGTCAGCTCAAAGTGAAGAGGTCCTGTATGCATCTGTCAGTGTTTCAAACGTTCGAAAGCAGGAGCGATATCTCCAACACGAAGATTCCAGTGAATAAGCCGCAATTAAAAGCAAATGAAAATCAGCGGCATTCACCCTATTGTGACAGATGGAACTGGTCAATATCTTCACACAATTGTTTTTTATGATATCGAACAGAAACTCGCACTCAAGGAAGTGCTGTGATAATGGAGATCACTCAGAGAATAATAGCTAATATTTTAACATCTCTTTGTGAGACGATTTGATTTACAATCCCAAAGACTGTCCACTCCAAACATACTTCCGAAACTGTGCAGGAAGGGGGCGTGAATGTTCAATGTAATTTTAAACTTTTTTATCGCTTTAATAATAAAATAACTATTTCCCAGTTCGAACTTTTATTTCATTTCGGAACAAAAAGAACAGAAAGACTTGCATTTCTATAGCGCCATTTAGTACGTCACAAAGTACTTTACAGCCAATTAAGTACTTTTGAAGTGTGGTCACTACTGTAATTTAGGAAACGTGGCAGCGAATTTGCGCACAGCAAGCTCCCAAAAACAGCAATTTGATACTGACCAGATCATCTGTTTTTGTCATGTTGATTGAGGGATAAATATTGTTGCATGACACCAGGGCTAATTCCCCTGGTCTCGGTCGAAATAGTGGCAATGGGATTTCTTACGTCCAACCTTTGAGGGCAGACGGGGCCTTGCTTTAACGTCTCATCCGAAAGACGGCACCTCCGATACTGCAGCACTCCCTCAGTACTGCCACGCCGACAGTGCGGCGCTCCCTCAGAACTGCCCCTCCCACGGTGCAGTGCTCCCTCAGTTCTGCCCCTCCGACAGTGCAGCGCTCCCTTAGTACTGCACTGGAGTAACCGCCTAGATTATTGTGATCAAGTTTCTGGAGGGGTCCCCTCCCTATTATGTTGTTAAATAGCCCTGCCGGATACCGTTGACTCTCTCTGTCGGTTGTGTGGTTAGATTTACACACACTTTCCCAGCCTTGTGTAATAAACCTTCACCTTCCTGTCAAATTCCATCAGTTTCCTTCAGTACAGCAGCTAAACTTTCTGTTTATTTTGTTTCCATCGGTATTCTTCTGAAACGTTGGAATTATAAAGAGGCGTGTCTGCGACTAATTCAACTTGAGCTTCATGATTAGAATATTTTTCGACACGCTACCTAGACATACGATGGCAAAAAATGTATTTCATTCTCATCAATGGCCGCACTGAGTTTGATTCGATTGAGTGGCAATCACCAGCTACAAGCAAGTGCAGAGATTCCAGCTTTTTTATGTGCAGATTTGTAAAACGTGCATTCACATTCTCAAAATGGCATGTTTGGATTTGAACTCTTGTTCTCTGGATTACTCTCACTGCATTCCCTACCGGTTTGTACAGTAAGAAAAAAACTTTAATTCAGATCCCCATTCCCACTCTGAACTCTCTGTCCTCCGCCTTCTATATTGTTCCAATGAAGCTCAATGGAAGCTCGAGGAACAGCACCTCATCTTTCGATTAGACACTTTACAGCCTTCCGGACTCAACATTGAGTTCCACAATTTCAGTTCATAACCTCTGCTCCGCATTTTTTTCGGACGGAAGCTGATGCTGATGATTCTGCTATTCCCATTTACACCTCCATAAATCCATCTTTTGTTTATTTACTTGCTCCATTACCACCTCCTTTCGCCTCGCACATCATGCTTTTTGTCATAAAATCTCGACTGCCTTCTACCCTTTCAAAGACCTTTCCTTTTGTTTTTTCCTCCCCTCCCCCTTTCCCTGCATCTGCACTTGCTTCAAACCTGTTACATCACAAAAGTATTCCAGTACTGACGAAAGCTCAGCGAACTGAAACGTTAACTCTGTTTCTCTCTCCACGGATGCTGCCTGAACTGCTGAGTATTTCCAGCATTTTTTGTTGTAATTTCAGATTTCCAGCCTCTGCAATAATTTGCTTTTGTATTTTTTTTACAATAATATATTTGCCGTCAAATTGTAACAGATTCCAATTTCCCAGTCACATTTAAAAAGCAGGTTGAGTGCCATAAAATGACTCTGTTTTCAAACGGCAAGCAGATAATATGCATGAAGTGAAGCAAAGAGTCAAATTTGTAAAACGCCACCCTTTACTATAATTCAACCTAATACACACAGGATGAATTGCTAATATGAACAGGCATTCCAACAGGAACTTTACAAGCTTCACTACGTTTTCCGGTTAAGATTCCACTCAGCTAACTGAAGCTTCCTGAGCTTTCTCTGCAAAGTGGTTCAAATGGCCTTTGGCGCTGTTCCTTCCATCGTCAGGATGTGCGCAAAGCGAACAGATCCCAGCACACGCCATCTAACGGACAAAGGAAGCAAGTGCATCGCATCAAGCAGAGCACATTCTCCAGCCACACATGCTTCGGTCAAACGCACCTGTACATACTTAAACAGTCTATGTTGGGTTGGGTGAGGTAAACTAGCAATTTGTCTGCGCAAGATGCGGGATTTCTGCCCCTGTTGGACTCAGATGTGTCTGATGATACAGTAACAGATCGCCTATGTAATGCTGTCGGCCTGCCAATGTGTGACGCTGTTGGATTGCGAAGGCTTCATTCACACAGAACATGCAACAAGCAAGAGCTCGGGCTGCAGGAGGAACCAGAGAAATTACAATAAACTGCAATTTAAATTGCGATTGTAGATTGTCCAACATTCTGAAAAACCAAGAACCAATACAGCAATTAGTCTGTCCGCTGTCTACCTCAACTTGGCTAGGCACTTAAAGGTCAGTCAGGGCTCCCGCTCCTGTTAAAAATCCCGCCGACACTCGCTTTGAGGCTTGCAAGCTAAGATCTGATCATTTGAGAGCTGCCGGCGGGAATCACATTTCAACAAGAAACAAAATGTTCAGAAGGGGGCATAATTGGAAAATTGGCCGTGGAAAAATGCAGGGACATTTTTTAAATAGCTCTCGGCTGTGGGCGTCGCTGGCAAAGCCGGCATTTATTGCCCATCCCTAGTTTCCCTTGAGAAGGTGGTGCTGAGCCGCCTCCTTGAACACATGCAATATATTGTTTTTATTCATTCACGGGATGTGGGCGTCGCTGTCAAGGCCAGCATTTATTGCCTATCCCTAATTGCCCAATCACTGAGTGGCTTGCTCCGCCATTTCAGAGTGCAGTTAAGAGTTAAACACATTGCTGTGGTTCTGGTGTCACATGTCGGCCAGACCGGGTAAGGACGTCAGATTTCTTTCCGTAAAAATCATTAGTGAACCAGTTGGGTTTTTACGACAATCCTGTACTTTCCTGGTCAGCATTACTGATACTAACTTTTTATTCCAGTTTCATTTGTTTAACTCAATTTAAATTCCCCCAGCATCCGTGGTGGGAGTTGAAAACATGTATCTGGATCATTAATCCAGGCCTCTGGTTTACTACACCAGTAACATAACCATAATGTGGCCCTGCAAATTGCCAAACAAATATTTACTAATCATCCTTACAGTGAAAGCGCTTTAATAATCCGGTTGGCTCTCCTGTTTAATAGTCTATTAATACATTGCATAATATGTTTGAAAGCAGCTGAGAGTGATTCAATAACAGGCAATAGTCAACACAAAGAAAGTAGCTTGAATTTTATTGTGTTCACAGGCCGCAACATGGGTCTGCACTGCACCGATTGGTCCAAGCCTTCAGTCAGTGTGCAGCTTGTTTAACATGTCTAATCAGATCAGAAGCGTTTGAAGTGTCCTTCAGATTTCCTATACACTCTATCTATCGGTGGGACAATCGGAAATGTAGCATTATGGAGATCAGAGTGCACGGTTTCCCGTTCCTCCCCATTCCTTCGTCCGCGGACGCTTCCTCCTTAGGTAATAAATCAGCATTAGGTTAACGGGGGGTTGGCAATGCGTTGCTTTTACCGATGCACTTGTGCAATGCAGCTCCGAAAGTAATCAATTCGCCCATTGATCAATCTCGGCTGAGGGAATCCAAATGCACTCGGAGCCCCGGGTTGGAGAGGGGCAATTCATCCATAGTCTTTATCGCTGTTCGGTGAACCCTGATGCAAGTAGCCTTTTCGAAATCCAATGAGTACAGGAGCAGACACCGGGGTATTGGGCCTCGGGACAAACCTCATGGTGAAGGGAGGTATCTGCAAAAATAGCAGCTTAAGCGAGAGATTGGAGAAATCGAACTCCAGCAAGCGTTCAATTTGGAAGTGGAGAATATTGGGGCAAATACTGCAAGCAAGAACAACGAGTGTTTCCAAAGTCTTGATTGTAAAAACGTGTCGTATCTCTTCGTTGTTATAATTGGTCCATTTGGAAAAAGAAACATTTGAGATTCAGAGAAGCGTCCTCTCCAAGTTCTGGTCCTTTTCAGGCAAATTTAATAGCTGCATATTCGCTCATCTCCATCCTCTGTACATATCCGTGCCCTTGAGGAATACTTGAAAAGTGCACAGTGGCGTAAGTAATTTCTTCCTTCTGCTAAGTTGAGTTGGATATCACTTCCCTGCCGTCACTGTCTGGATGATCCCTCTGCAACAGAAACAACACGTGCAGCGTATAAAAGAGGACACGTGGTACAGATACAGAAATAAAACGGGGTACAGGTAGACAAAGAAAACTTGGTACAGATACACCAAGAACACGTGGTACCGATCCAATAAGAACACGTTGTACAGATAGACAAAGAACACGTGGTACAGATACACAAAGAACACGTGGTACAGCGATACCAAGAAGGTTTTCTGCTTCGATTTTAACAGAATCAATTTTGCAAACACAAAATAGGGGGATAGAGAGACTCACACTGGTCTCTCTTACCTTTACATTCTGTGTGTTAGCGACATGTAAATAGTCCAGAAATTCGGCTCCCTGGCTTCCCGCGCTTGCAAGGAAAGCGCGCGCACCTACCTACAGTGCCTGCCGTTGACCTCTGGGCCCACAGGGACTTCGGCTCCTGGGCCTCCCCGAACTGCCGGCGCGCAGATCTTGTGTATCCCAGGGGCATAGTTAGTGCGATGCAGCCCCTGGGATCACGTGGGCCAGGGAGAGCCAATGGCAGCAGACCATCTTTCATTCAAATCTAGGAATACAGATCGGCCCCAAAACATCCCTAAAACTAGAACTATTTTTTTTTAAAAATCACATTTTTAAATTAACTATAAATTACATTAATTAACTATTTTAAATAAAAATTAAAATTTTTGAAAAAATTAATTACGTTTTTTAACGATGCTAAAATTAAACTTACCTTTCTATAAAGTAATTAAAAAATATAATCTGTGAAAAAGATGTTTAAATTTTAATAAAATCAACACTTACCTTATTAAAAGAAGGCCTTGCACATCCTTTTGCAATGGCCCAAAAAATCGGCCGAACACGGGAGAGTACCAGCTGCGTGCTCACCCGTATTCGTTCCCGAAGTGCCGGTTTCCTGCATCCACTGCTCATGCACGGGAAACCTGCACTTCCGGTAGGGAGAAGGGGGCGGTTCCTAGCTGAACCGCGTGCGCACTAAAGGCTGCGCGCACGCAGCACACTTCGGTTTTTTTTCAGGTTTCAATGCGAGGGTAAGTATGGAAGATTCTACACAAGTAAAAAGGAGGCTTAAGACCCCTTTTGAACAAGGTAAGTAGTTAATTAAGTATAATTTTAAATTTTTTTCAACAGGTTTATCTTTTTTAGAGATTTTAAAGAAAGGTAAGTTTATTTTTATAACGTTGAAAAAGAATTTAAATTTTTTCAATAATTTAAATTTTTGTTTAAAGTGGTTAATTTATTTAACTATAGTTATTTTATTAATATGATGGATTTTTTTTTAATTTATTTGAGGTTTAGCTGTTCTTTTGGGGCCGATTTCAATTCACAGATTTGACATCCTGTCAAATCTATGAATGAAAGATGGTCTGCTGCCATTGGCTCGCCATGGCCCACGTGATCCCAGGGTTCGCATCGCACTAACTGCGCCCCTGGGTCAGGCAAGCACTGCGCGCCGGCACTAGGGAAAGGCCCAGGACCCGAAGTTCCTGTGGGCCGGAAACACAACGGCAGGCGTGGTAGGTAAGAGCGCGCGCAATCCTTACCCCCGCGGCAAGCCGGCCACCCGAATTGGCCAATGTGTATCTTCTCCGCGCTTACCTTCACGGAGGAACCTGCATAATATCCCGAAATGAGAGACGAACGCGCTGGCGCTCTGGCGTGGCCGTTCGACCTCTCAACCCCTTTCCTCAGGGGAACAGAAGTGCCGGTTTTCCGCGCATGCGCATTGCATTCAAGAAAACGGCACTTTCGTTCAGTCCACGGGCAAGTGCACAGTGCGGACTCACCCGACAACTGACGAATTTCTGCCCACCAGTTATTATGGCGAATTCGGATGAATGTGCAGTTTCTGGCTATGGCCAGTAGGTGGCGCGGTGTAGCCACTGTATTTAATGCCATGACACACTGTCAGTACACGGGAGATCTAATGCTACTTCTAACTAACTGTCTGTTCTTGTCAGTTCCCAATGTATCCTTCCGTTTCTGAACACGTTGGAGTAGGATTTGTCTTGGACGGAAGCGCAAAACGGAACGGCCGACTGTTATATGCCCATTTTACTATTTAGTTCCCTGCGATGCGATAACGCCAGTTTTAGGGTAGCGCCTGCGATTAATTTCTACTGTGGCTAGCGCACGGTTCAATTGTTCTCTTGGATCCAGTTGGCCCAAAAATTCGGCCGTTCCAGGGTGAGTACACAATCCGTACTCACCCGTATTCATTCCCGAAGTGCCGGTTTCCTGCATGCACTGCGCTTGGTGCGGGAAACCGGAACTTCCGGTCTGGTGAAGGGGGCGGTTCCTTGGTGAACCGTGAGCGCGCTAGAGCCTGTGAGCACGCAGCACACTTAGATTTTTTTTCAGGTTTCAACGCGAGGGTATGTATTGAAGATTCTACGCTTGTAAAAAGGAGGGGTAAGACCCCTTTTGAACAAGGCAAGTAGTTAATTAAGCAACATTTTAATTTTTTTTCAACAGGTTTATCCTTTTTAGATACTTTAAAGGAAGGTAAGTTTATCTTTTTAACTTTTAAAAAGTATTTTAACTTTTTCAAAAAATAAAATTTTTGTTTAAAGTGTTTAATTTATTTAACTATAGTTCTTTTATAACTGTGATGATTTTTTTTTAATTTATTTGAAATTTAGCTGTTCTTCTGGGGCCGATTTCAATTCACAGATTTGACAGATCCTTACCCCCGCGCCAAGCCGGTCACGCGAATTTCTAGGCCATTGTTAACTCAAGCGCACTGACTGCCAGTGGGCTCCGTGCACACAGTTGTGCCTGGCCCTGGGCTTACCCAGTTAAGATACGTGCCCAGTGACGCGTTGGGAAGGGGTCACTCAGTAGTGATCAGGAATTGGATCACTGGCTGTTTCATTCCATTTAGCGTCGATGTCATTCATAGTGTGGCAGCTGCCAGCCTTGCACAGATCTGCGATTGAAGCATGGGTTCAGCTTATACCTGGCGCAGACTTCACCCTCAGAAACGCATCTGTTAGCTCGGATATAAACCAGTGAGGCAATTACAACATAATTAATCAATTGGTTGCGCAGCACTTTCTATATATAAACCGCCCGGACCCCTCGATTAGATTCCTGCCTGTAACACACTACCCGAGTATCCGTTATTCTATATATAAACCACCCGAAACTCAAGATTCGTTTCCAGCCTGTAACTCACTCCCGGGTTTCTGTTATTCTGTATATAAAACACCCGAAACCCTTGATTAGATTCCAATTTGTAACTCATTCCCCACTGTCGGTTATTCAATATATAAACCCTCCCCCGAACCCTTCGTTTAGATTCCAGCCTGCAACTCAGTCCCAGTTATCTGTTATTCGTTGTATAACGCCGACCCACCCCCGAACCCCTCGATTCGATTCCAGCCTGTAACTCACGCACGATTAGCTGTTATTCCATATACAAACCTCACTGAAACCCCTCGATTATATTCAGATCTGTAACTCACTCCCAGTTATCTGTTATTCTTTATATAACCCCGCACTCACCCGAACTCCTCGATTCGATTACAGCCTGTAACTGACTCCCGGGTATCCGTTATTCTACATATAAACTACCCAAAACAATATATCAAAATCCAATCGCGAAGTAATTGTTGGGTATGTGTTAATGTACACATGAGCCATTAGAACCTCTTCGTTATATTTCAGCCTGTGACCTACATTTAACTGTCCATTTCCCTACTTATAAACAGTACAAACTGCTAGATTGTATCCATTAGTTACTATTTTGGCTGGTATGTGGCCTGCCTTCAACTCTTTACGATTTCACTGAGAATACAAATTGGAGATAATCATCAGGAACCATTGCTGGTGTCAAGGCACACATCACACGGTGCATCTCTTGTCTCAGTTCCGCTTTCAACAGTCGCAGTTCAACAGCTCTCCTGCACAGCTTTGACGTTTAAATAGTTTCATGCCTTTGTAGCCTCGATCTGAATTACTGTCCGTTTAACGATGAATTAAAGATGACCAATTTTGATATTTGTACCATTCCCTATCCAAGGTACTGCTCAAACTCTCCATATCAAACTCTTATATCTAACAACAAAAAGCGATCCTATCGCATTTCACTTAGTGAGTTTTCAATTGGTGAAGGTAGTTGATGTAGAAATTCGTTAACTCACTTTGCTCTCACAGTGCCCTTTAGACACAATAATGAGGTAGAAATTCCGATCCCTACGGGTGTGTACGCGCTGTATACTCACCCGCAGAGACATCGGAAATGCCGGTTTCAGGCATGCACTGCGCATGCGCTGGAAACAGGTATTTCCGATCTGTCAAGAAAGCTCTTGACAGATCCTCCGGCTGCCCTGGAGCAGTGCCTGTGCGGGTGGACAGTTCCGTTTTTTGGAGACCCTCAGCCCGCAGAAAACACATACAATTCTAGCGCATGTGAAAGCAGGTGCAAGGCCTGCTTTTTTTTTGTAACTAAATAAAACTTTAAAGGAAACTTAACAAATCAAATTAAAATTTGGTAGTCCGGGGTGACGATGCACTCCAGCCCCCGCGGCGCCCACCGGTCGCGGAAAAACTCAAGCGTGCCGGCGGACACCGCGTGCTCCATCTCCAGGGCCACCCGGGCGCGAACATGGCAATCGGGCCGAACGACCCCCTCGACCGCCCGCTGCCTGAACCAATTAATGGCTTTCTTAGCCAGGCCCAGGAGCAGTCCCACGAGGAGGTCCTCTGACCTGCCCGCTCCCCTCCGCACCGGGTGACCGTAGATCAGGAGCGTGGGGCTGAAGTGCAACTATAACAATGCAAATAGCAGAGGATGGTTTCGATCAATCGATCTCTTGGTTACGGGCACAGCACGCTTCCGCTGCGCCACTCTGCATGTCGCAAGGCCTGCTTTTAACAGGCTAAGAGTTGAAAAACGTAAAAAAAAAAATTTCCACTGATTTATCATTTTAAAATACTTTAAAGAAAGATAAGTGAATTTTTAGCACTGTTAAAAACTTTAATAATTATTTTCAAAAATTTTAATTTGTGTTTAAAATAGCTAATTTATGTAATTTATAGTAATTTTAAAAATGTGATTTAAAAAAATGTATTTGAAGTTTTACTTATGTTTTGGAGGAGATCGATATTCATAGATTTGACAGGTCTTCCTGTCAAATCTATGAATGGAGATTCCCTGCTCTGATTGGCTACCAATGGCGCACGTGATCCTAGGGACGCTTCGAACTGACTGCGCCCCTGGGATACGCGTGCCCTGCTTGAAGTTTGAAGAGGCCCAGCAACGGATATTTGCGACACCCGGGAGCCCTCCGTTCGAGCCGGAGATTTTTCAAAATCGCAGCCCTCAGCCCGCGGTAGGGCTGTGAAAGGAATTTCTGGGCCAATCCTATGCTGGCCCGGATTTTGTTGTCGGTGTTGCGGGTTAGCGTACGGTTTAATTGCTCCTTTGAAATCCACCGCAAGTTCAGGATTTCTGCATGCGCTTTCTGGATCTTGCGGTCTGTCAGTTTACGTGTTGACAGGCCAGCCGCGAGGACCAAGAGAAAGCAATTGCTGGCCAGAAATTGCACACGGAAATTTTACGGTTGATGCGAACAGGCGAAGGGTATGTTTGCATCTCTGTATAGGGATTTTTCAGGCATGATTGAAATATTTTAATATCGTAAATTATACACATACACTGCATAAAATGAATTTTCGCAAATATTGGCCCAGATTAGAGTTTTAAAGATGTTGAAAATTATTATGAAAAAATTACATTTTTAGTGAGGTTGGTGGAATGATGCAAATTACGATCTAAATTCCAATTCTGTGAATTGTAATTAGATTAGATTTCGGGATTCTATTACATCTCATTGCTAGATTCCCTTCGGAAATGATTAAAATCGAATTCTGCTTTGTGCTTGGAGGAACAGGCCCACGTGACCCCAGGTAAACTTCCGCAACGCCTGCGTCCCTGGGATCGTAAAGCCCTTTCACTGCCCTCCGCCTCGCATCGTCAGACAGCAAGTTTTCGCAACCTCGCCGCCATCAGGTAGATGCATAATTATTTTACCGGTCGGAGGCGTACGCTGGAAGTACACCTCCAAGCGCGATTTTTTTCCCATTAGACCCAGTCTTTTCCTGGATTAAAACTATTAATAATAATCGACAACAGTCGCATTAGTTTATTGCTGTCTCTGCATTTCCAACATGCAGCAGTCCAGAGATTTATGAACAGTCAAAATGAAAATCGATGTGTTCAAAGTTTCATTCAAGGGACACAGACGGAATTCTTCTCTTTCGTTTATCGAGTTTTGTTTGCATGATAAGAAATGGAAAATTTGCAGCCTTTAAATTATATTGTTTGATCATGTACAAGTACAGGAGTGATTTTAAATGTCCCAGTGTGATAGTTGTGCATGAATAATTTACTAGGCTCAGATTAATACTGTGTGATAATAACTTACGAATGTTAAAAACATACACAACTTGAAATGGCACTCTGAGATTCGGTACAAGGGAGAAACTAGTGTTGAGATCTCACTGTGTCAGAATACCGTTGGAATTCTAAACAGCACATTAAAAAGACATCGGTGTAGATTATTAACATGAGCGCGGCTGTTGTAATTGGAATGTCCATTAGTATTAAACAAATTAACGCGGAATTCACAGCTCCAATTTTGTGCCGGGGTGTAATTAATGATTTAGCACAGAGGATTACTAATTCTATCTATCTATCTATCTATCTATCTATCTATCTATCAATCTATCTATCTATCTATCTATCTATCTATCTATCTATCTGTCTATCTGTCTATCTATCTATCTATCTATCTATCTATCTATCTATCTATCTATCTATCTATCTATCTATCTATCTATCTATCTATCTATCTATCTATCTATCTATCAATCTATCTATCTATCTATCTATCTATCTATCTATCTATCTATCTATCTAGCTATCTATCTAGCTATCTATCTATCTATCTGTCTGTCTGTCTGTCTATCTATCTATCTATCTATCTGTCTGTCTGTCTGTCTATCAATCTATCTATCTATCTATCTATCTATCTATCTATCTATCTATCTATGTATCTATCTATCTATCTATCTATCTATCTATCTATCTAGCTATCTATCTATCTATCTGTCTATCTATCTGTCTATCTGTCTATCTATCTATCTATCTATCTATCTATCTATCTATCTATCTATCTATCTATCTATCTATCTATCAATCTATCTATCTATCTATCTATCTATCTATCTATCTATCTATCTATCTATCTATCTAGCTATCTATCTAGCTATCTATCTATCTATCTGTCTGTCTGTCTGTCTATCTATCTATCTATCTATCAATCTATCTATCTATCTATCTATCTGTCACTTCTTCGTTATAGTGGAGACTATCCTCGCCTGTTACGTGGGAGCCCGCGGTTCAATTCCCCGATGGACGGCACGATTTTTCCGGCATGGAGTCGCTGGCCGAATGGTCTCCTTCTTTGCCGTTATGACTATCTATCTTTCTATCTGTAAATCTAACTATCTATCTATCGATCTATTTATCTATTATCGGATGTCTTTCTGGTTTACTTCTGTATTGTAAAATAATTTCCATTCCTCAAAAAAGTTTTATTTTGAAATCAAACAATGCATCATTTAGGGGAAGAAAAAGGAAAGGAGGATAGGAACGTGAGGGAAAGGAGCCAGGGGAAACAAGTTGCGAGAGAGGGAGCTCTGATTTCACCCATGTGAAAAACTATTCCAGTGAACGGACGGTTAAGAAAGGAGCAAGTGGAAGTTGACAGATTTATGGGTAATTCTAGTATTGTGGCGATGAGAGAAAAGTGAGGGAATAGTGGGAACGTGACGGGGTAGGCGATGTGATTGGAGTGAAGAGATTGGGGAAGCATAAATGATTGGGTAACAGATGGGAAGGGAATTGTTGTCGCCGCATTTTCCTTGAATTTGTCAGGACAAATTCAAAATACAGGCATTGGTGACTCCTTTCTGCAACCGGACCATGCAATACCAATGACACTGAAAGGACACAAGAAAGTTACAGAAATATAGAGAATCAGACGGGGGCGAGACAGAAGTGGAAAGAGTTAATAATAAGAACATAAGAAACAGGAGCAGGGGTAGGCCAATCGGCCCCTCGAGCCTGCTCCGCCATTCAATAAGATCATGGCTGATCTGCTCCTAACCTCAAATCAAAAGAACACAAGAAGTAGGAGCAGGACCGGGCCACTCAGCCCCTGGACCCGCTCCGCTACCCACAGGGCCTTGACCGATCCGAACTCAGCCTCATGTACAATTCCCTTCCCGCTCCCCGTAACCCCTAATTCCCTTTACTTCTAGGGAACTGTCTGTTTCTGTTTTAAATTTGTTTAATGATGTAGCTTCCACAGCTTCCTGGGCAGCAAATTCCACAGACCTACTACCCTCTGAGTGAAGATATTTCTCCTCATCTCAGTTTTGAAAGAGCAGCCCCTTATTCTAAGATTATGCTCCCTAGTTCTAGTTTCACCCATCCTTGGGAACATCCTTACCGCATCCAACCGATCAAGCCCCTTCACAATCTTATATGTTTCAATAAGATCGCCTCTCATTCTTCTGAACTCCAATGAGTAGAGTCCCAATCTACTCAACCTCTCCTCATATGTCCACCCCCTAATCCCTGGGATTAACCGAGTGAACCTTCTTTGTACTGCCTCGAGAGCAAGTATGTATTTTCTTAAATATGGACACCAAAACTGTATGCAGTGTTCCAGGTGCAGTCTCACCAATACCTTATATAACTGCAGCAATACCTCCCTGTTTTTATAATCTATCCCCCTAGCAATAAAAGCCAACATTCCGTTGGCCTTCTTGATCACCTGCTGCACCTGCATACTAACTTTTTGATTTTCTTGCACTGGGAACCCCAGATCCCTTTGTACTGCAGTACTTTCCAGTTTCTCGCCATTAAGATAATAACTTGCTCTCTGATTTTTCCCGCCAAAGTGCATAAACTCACATTTTCCAATATTGTATTGCATCTGCCAAATCTCCGCCCGCTCACCCAGCCTGTCTATATCCCCTAGTAGGTTTTTTATGTCCTCCTCACTTTCTACTTTCCCTCCCATCTTTGTATCATCTGCAAACTTTGATATATTACACTCGGTCCCCTCCTCCAAATCGTTAATATAGATTGTAATGAGCTGGGGACCCAGCACCGACCCCTGCGGAACACCACTGGCTACTGGTTGCCAGTCCAAGAATCAACCATTTATCCCAACTCTCTGCTTCCTGTTAGGTAACCAATCCTCCACCCATGCCAGAATATTACCCCCAATCTAGTTATTTTTTATCTTGAGCAATAATCTTTAACGTGGCACTTTGTCGAATGCCTTCTGGAAGTCTAAATACACTACGTCCACTGATTCCCCTTTATCCACCCTGTACGTTATGTCCTAAAATAACTCAAGCAAATTTGTCAGACATGACTTCCCCTTCATAAAGCCGTTCTGACTTTGTCCTATTAAATTGTTTTTATCTAAATGTTCCGTTACTGTCTCCTTAATAATAGTCTCCAAAACTTTACCCACCACAGATGTTAGGCTTACTGGTCTATAATTTCCAGCCTTCTGCCTACTACACTTTTTAAATAAGGGTGTTGCATTAGCAGTTTTCCAATCTGCCAGGAACTTTGCTGAGTCCAGGGAATTTTGGAAAATTAATACCAAAGCATCCACAATCCCTACTGCCACTTCCCTCAAGACCCTAGGATGTAAGCCATCAGGTCCAGGGGATGTATCCGCCTTGAGTCCCATTATTTTACTGATTACCAATTCTTTAGTGATTTTAATCGAATTTAGCTCCTCCCCCCTAGAGCCCCCTGTTTTTCCAGTGTAGGGATATTCTTAGTGTCCTCTACCGTAAAGACTGAAACAAAATATTTGTTTAGCATTTTTGCCATCTCCATGTTTCCCACCATTAATTTCCCGGTCTCATCCTCTAAGGGACCGACGTGTGCGTTAGCCACCCTTTTTCGTTTTATATAATTATAGAAACTCTTGCTGTCTGTTTTTATATTTTTTGCTAATTTATTTTCATAATCTATCTTCCCTTTCTTAATCAGTCCTTTAGTTACTTTTTGCTGTCTTTTGAAGACTTCTCAATCCTCCATCCTCCCACTAAGTTTGGCTACCTTATATATCCTTGTTTTTAGTCGGATACTATCCTTAATTTCTTTACTTAGCCACGGATGGCTGTCATTTCTTTTACACCCTTTTTTCTTAAGTGGAATATATATATTTTGAAAGTTGTAAAGTAACTCCTTAAATGAACAACACTGCTCTTGTACCGTCTTAACCTTTAATCTATTTTCCCAGTCCACTTTAATCAATTCCGCTCTCATACCATCATAGTCTCCTTTATTGAAGCTCAGTACGCTTGTTTGCGAACCAACCTTCTCACCCTCTAATTGTATATGGAAATCAACAATGTTATGGTCACTCATTCCAAGGGGATCCTTAACTAGGACATTATTAATTAATCCTGACTCATTACACAGGACCAGGTCCAAGGTTGATTGCCCCCTTGTAGGATCAGTTACATACCGCTCAAGAAATCCATCCCTAATGCACTCAATAAACTCTTCCTCCAAGCTGCACTGCCCAATTTGATTTGTCCAGTTAATATGATAGTTAAAATCCCCCATAATTATAGCTGTTCCCTATTTACATGCCCCAACTATTTCCTGATTAATACTTCTTGCAGCAGAGTTGCAACTATTAGGAGGCCTATCTACTACTCCCACTAGTGTTTTTTTCCCCATATTATTACTTATCTCCACCCAAACAGTTTCATTATCCTGATCCTTTGACCCAATATCATTTCTCTGTATTACAGTGATTCCTTCCTTTATTAACATAGCCACCCCACCTCCCCTTCCTTCCGGCCTGTCCTTCCTGATTGTTAAATACCCTGGCATATTTAATTCCAAGTCGTTGTCACCCTGCAGCCATGTTTCTGTAATGACCACAAGATCATAACCATACGTAGTTATTTCTGGCGTTAACGCGTCCATTTTGTTACGAATGCTACGTGCATTCAGATAAAGAATGTTCAAATATGTTTTGTGACACTTAGTTCCTGCTTTTTCCTTTTTTAACACTTTACCTTTTACTCCATAAATTCTGTCCCTTACTGACATGCTTTCCTCCATCTCCCTGCTCAGGTGCCCAACCCCCTGCCACTTTAGTTTACGGATGAGAAGCAAAAGTGATCAGAGAACGAGTGAACGAGAGAGTGAGAGTAGCGAAATAGGAGATAGAGGAAGCAAAATCGCAATGAGATGTCCTCAGAGAAACGTAATAGAGACCAGACTCTCTGACCTGCCACGCATCGAGTGACTGGGAAGATCGAACAAGAAAATATTTCAAAAATGCATCTGATGCAATTACAGTCAACATTTCCCACCACAACTTCATGTGAGCTCATTTCTAATGGAACCTATCTGTGTGAACTGATCAAACTGTAGTTACACCCTCCCGAAATTTCACCTGGGTGCATGGCCAGCTATGCAGGCAGAGCCTGATTGGAGGCAATTAAATCGTCCAAAAAAGCAGAAAGTCACGTGTTGTCGTGATTGAGAGGAAAACAGATTAACAGGACCTGAGATTTTTTTTTTAGCCCTGATGCGCAATCAGGACTCAAATCAAATACGTCCGAATAAATGATGGGCTGGTAATACGCCTTCGGCCCGCCAACAAATTACGAAATTACCTGCAGAAGCCAGGTTGCCAAAAGTTGCGGTCTCAGGCCTCGTGGCGGAGGGCAGTAATGGCCCACGGATTCCCAGGAGCACAGGCGGTGCGGAAGCATACTTGGGATCACATGGTCCTGGTCCTCCAATGAAAAACGGGAATTCCATTGCTGTCATTCACAAAGGGAATTCCATAATGACATGCAGTGGAATCTCAAAAATGAAACTTACACAATTAACAGAATTGGAATTTTATTCATAATTAACTTCCTTCCACCAAATTCAATGGGCCAGAATTTATTGTGTATTTGATGGCATACGCTCAGCCTATGCCATCCTAATCCTTCAGTTTGGATCTCGCAAATTCCGGGTCTACAAATGTATTGCGCATGCGCGCAAACACGGAACTTGCGCGTTCTCGAGGTACACCTGGACAGATCTAAACAACCGACAGATAAATCACATTCGGTGGCGGACAGTTGAGCTTTTTGTTTTGTTAGTTGTGATTGAGGGACTTTTAATTAAATTTGAAAAAAATAACATTTATATTTATTAGAATTGTCTGAATTGTATAATTATTTGTGGATTCCGACGCATATCATTAGCGGATTCCCTTCGTAAATGACGGCAATGGAATCCGCCATTCTCGATCCCATGGACGGTCCGCGTCTCTGGGATCCAGGAGCCTTTAGCAGGCGTACGCCGCGTAACCCAGGATCCGAATTCTCCGTAGCTGTGGAGCCAAAGGGTAATTTCAGAAATGTTTCGCAGGTGAGCGTTGTACTCTGGAACTACGCCTCCAACCGCAAATTCAGGGCCAATAAAAATATATTTATTTGATAATAATTTCATACATCTTCAAAACTGGTATCGGGCCAGTATTTGCATAAACACATTTACTACAGTGTATGTGCATACAATTTGGATTTTCAAATGTTTTATTTGAGCCTTAGATATGTCCTTACGCTGAGGTAAACAGGCTCTTTGCTTGCATCAACCGTAAGACTTACATGAGCAATTCCTGGGATGTCGCTGGGCAAATAGCCGGAATCAGCGCCACCGATTGCTTCATCACAGCCCCTGCAAATGGCCAGTCAATACTTAGGTTGACATGTCGCAAGTTCCAGAAATCTGGAATTACAGCGCATCTCAAAGGGATTACGATGGCATACTCTGCCATCTCAGACACCACAATTCCAGTGCTGAAAGCTTAAATTTATTTGCATCTCTCGCCAGAACTCATCTATGCGCATAATTATGGATCTCTTTAAATTAGCATCAGAATTTTAGGCGCCGAATTTTGCGACCCCTACTGGTGCGTACGAGATGTGTACGCACCCGTAGGGGCATGCAAAGCGAATGCACTATAATGGCACTTGCAATCTCTCAAGAAGCTTCTTGAAAGATCCTCCACATCACCGGGAGATGGGCCTCTGCGGGCGGAGAGTTGCAATTTTTGCACAACTTACGCCCGCTGAAAGGCCATAGAATTCTTACGCCCAGTATACGAGTTTAAAATAACGTTAAAAATATTTTTTAAATCATTTAAGCATTAAAAAACTTTTGCAGTAATGTAAGGTTATTTTAGCAGCTTAAAACATTTCAATTTATTTATCAAAAAATTAAATTTTTGTGTAAAATATTCAATAAAATGGCATTTTAATTAATTTTACATTTGGAATGGTTTTTCTCTATTTATTTCAGTGTGTTGGTGCATTTTTGTAGTCATCCCCATTCATACTTTTGACAATTCTGTGCTGACGGAATAGTCAAAAGGATGAAGGGGGCTTCCTTTCTTCCATTGGTTCGCCCGGCCCACGTGATCCCAGGGGCGCTTACGAAGCGCATGCGCCCATTGGGATACGGGGGCCTCTGCGCATTTCGAAGAGGAGAGACCCAGGATCGCAAGCCTCGGTATGTACGGAACCAGCAGATAAGTTGGTCGATTTTTTTCCGGTCGGAGTCATCCGCCAGCAGGAAGTCTCCGAACGGAAATTCAAGGCCATTGTCTCTAGTGTTTCATTGCAAGCTTTTTTGGCAACCTGGTCCCCGGTTGTGAGGGTTCATACTGCGGGCCAATGGATTTCAATAGAGTAACAGACAGAGACGATCTTAGAAATGGTTTGTAAAATTGTTATTTGCCAAGAATATATAAAAAAAGTTGAAAAGTTACATTAACGAAAAATTCACACTGTCAAACATATTCCAATGATCTCGACATTGGGAACGTAAATCAAAACATGCAACCGATTTTCTGAATGACCACCATTCTCATAGTCCTTTTTGCAATGCAAAAGTTTTTGATTTTCTTCATGTCATCAGGTGTTTTAAAGTATTGTCAGTCTCATGACCATACGCGCTGACAGTACAACTCCTGTTAACTTTCAGTTCTGTTTAATTCCTGCATATTCGCAGCTCTCCTTATTTTGAATAAAGTGATCATGTTTGCGGAAGTTGGAGACATTGACGGTCGCGTACGCAATCTCGTCATTCTGAGCTGGTTTATTCGATTGTGCGGCGCCCCGACCAGCCTTGGTACACTGATCGTCCCTCTGTAACGGAAGGTATTTGTGTTAGATGTGGAGTTATTGCAGATATGGAGCAGAATGCGATGGGAGATTGCTGTCTGCAACAGAAGAAATCTCACTATTTTATCCCTGATAAGTTGTCTAAAGGTTCTGATTCATGAAATGAGCGTTGTTAAGTCTTGATGCAAGAAAGAAAGAACTTGCAATTGTCTATCCGGATGAGTTCGATAAGGCTGGGGTGTGCGACTAATTTGCAAACCTCTTTCAAACAGCCAGCACAGTTACTACGGGGCGAAATGTCTCTTTCTGTGCTGTAAAAATCTATGATTCTAAGGCTTCTAAATCCGGGTTTTAATAAATTGAGGTACAGATTATGAAAACAAGTTAGATACGGTGAACCATTACACATCAGTGGCTATGTCTCGGCTGGAGTATTGTGTCCAACTCTTGCATAACACTGTCAAAAGGATGTCAATGCATTAGAGAGCATACAGTGCAAATTTACTAGAATTATAGGAGAAATGAAAGACTGCACTTAAACGGACAGTTTAGGGAAACTGGAGTTGTTCTCCTTAGTTTAGAGAATGATAAAGGGAGATTTGATATTAGTGATCAAAATTCTGTGGAATTTTGATACAGTAAATAAGGAGAGATTATTTCCACTGGCAGGAGCTTTGATAACCAGATAACACAGATTGAAGATATTTGGGTCAAGAACAAAATGCGAGGTGAGAAGGATTTGTTTTAACTCAGCGAGTTGTTGTAATCTGGAATGCACTTCTGAAAGGGCGGTGGGAGCAGATTCAATCGTGACTATCAAAAGGAAATTGGATATATGCGTGAAGATGAAAAAACATCAAATCAGAGCTTAGGGTAAAAAGCAGTGTAGTGTGACTAATTATTTCGCTCTTTCAAACAGCCAGCACAGGCACCGTGGGCTGAATGGCCTCCTTCCAGGATGTATGATTCTGTGATTATTAAGACCGAAGCGCTGCTATGCAATAATAACTTTTGAATTCCTGCCGCTATTGTAGGAAAAATGCAGCAACCAGTTAATTGGATGAATGGCGAATTAATCAGTATTAGCTGGTGTTCATTGAGGGAGAAATGGTAGAAAGGGCACTGGGAAAACTCTCATCCATCCCCACAGTCGGACCATATGATCGTTTCCCTCCATAGGAGGAAACAAACGGGGCCTCGATTAACATCTAATCGAAAGGACTGGTCTTCCGGCAATGCTGCACACCTTCAGTGTAGAAGTGAAGTATCAGCCCAGATTATAGGTTCAAATGCTGGGGCGAAGCCTGAAGCCACAACCTTCTTACCCAAAGGTGGGGAACATGGGGCCCACATCGGCAGCAAGATGCAATTCGGAAGTTGCACATAAACCTGAGGAATGGCAACGATTATTCCCTCTGGGGTCGCTAACACTTTGTGATCTCGTTGGGCATTTAACAGATGAGACCTAATTGGTAGGGGGCAAGATGACATTGGAAACGCATTCTTAGATTAATAATTTGTTTTTTGCAGGAACGCCAAGGTGAGAAAGACTCCCTAATTTGATTTAGTCGGTCACTACACGCAGAGTCTGCAGCTTTGTTGCACTCTCAGCGACGTGAGGCGGTTAATCCTCCCTTAATGGTCAACGAGTTTCTGATACTCCAGTTTATCCATTGGGTATTGCCCTTTATGAGTCATTGCTGGTTGAAAGCACACCAAACATCCTTCAATTGTCAGCCCAGCTTGGCATCACTTACGTCAGCCTTTAGTGCGTACTGCACCCGACTGTAAATCACCAAATCATCGCGTGCTTCGGAGACACGTGCAGCTTCTCCGTGTTTCTTCCTGAATAATAACAAATGCAAACGAGGCACTTCTCTTAATTAACTGGAATGTTTAATGAAAGCACACTGCGCCTGCGCGATGAAGGACGTCAGTAGGTCAGGAAAGACTTAAGAACACAAGAAACAAGAAATAGGAGCAGGAGTAGGCCATGCGGCCCCTCGAGACTTTTCCGCCATTCAATAAGGTCATGGCTGAACTTCGACAGCAACTTCACTTTCCCGTCGGACCTCCATATCCCTTGATTCCCCTTGAGTTCAAAAATCTATCTATCTCAGCCATGAATATACTCAAAGACTCAGCATTCACAGCCCTCTGGGGCAGAGAATTCCAAAGATTCACAACCCTCTGAGCGAAGAATTTCCTCCTCATCTCGTTCTTAAATGGCTTACCCCTTATCCTGGGATTATGCCCCCTATTTCTAGACACACCAGACAGGAGAAACAACCTGTCAGCGTCTAGCCTGTCAATCCCCTTCAGAATCTTGTATGTTTCAAAGCGATCACCTCTGATTCTTCTAAACTCCAGAGGGTATAGGCCCATTCTTCACAAGCTCTCATCATAGGACAGCCCTCTCATCCCACGAATCAACCTAATGAACATTCGTTGCAACGCCTCCATGGCAAGTATATTCTTCCTTAGATAAGGAGAACAAAACAGTGCACAGTACTCCAGGTATGGTCTCGCCAAGGCCCTTTACAATTTTAGCAAGACTTCCTTACTCTTATACTCCAACCCCCTTGCAATAAAGGCCAACATACCATTGCCTTCCTTATTGCTTGCTGTACCTGTATGCTAGCTTTCTGTGTTTCTTGAACGAGGACAGCCATCATTTAAAAAATATTATCTTTGCTATTCACCATACGAAAGTGAATAACCTCACATTTCCCGACATTATTCTACATCTGCCACCTTAGAGCACACTCACTGGCCAGAAATTCGGTCTCCATTGTGAGTACGCGCTGTGTACTCACCCGTTGACCCAACGAAAGTGCCGGTTTCGCGCATGCACTGCACATGCGCTGGAAACCGGAACTTCCTTCCCTTGAAGGAAGGGGTTCGGAGGTCAAATGCGTGCGCCGGAGAGGCAGCGCGCACTGCAATTACTTTTTTCAAAAATTTAAATTTTTGTTTAAAATAGTTAATTTATGCAACTTATAGTTATTTTTAAAATGTTACTGTTTTCTTAAGTTATTTGAAGTTTTAGTTCGGATTTGGGGGGTGATCTCTGTTTATAGATTTGACAGGTCTTCCAGTCAAATCTATGAATGGACATTCCCTGCTCCGATTGCCTTCCATGGCCCACGTGATCCCAGGGGACGGCTCGAACTTACTGCGCCCCTGGGATACGCAAGCACTGCACACCGCCACTGCAGGAGGCTCAGGACAGGAATCTCACGCGGGCCCACAGCACAACGGCAGGCGCGCAAGGTAAGTGAAGGTCGGGGGCTTGCACCCGCGGGAAGACTCCGCCCGAATTTATTTTCCATTTAGTCTATCTGTATCCCTTAGCAGACTCTTTGTGTTCTCCTCACAGTTTACTGTCCCACCTAGCTTTCTATCATTAACACAATTGGATACATTACACTCGATCCCTTCATCTAGATCAAAATATTGATTGTAAATAGCTGAGGCCCCAATACTGATCATTGCGGCACCCTACTAATTGCAGCCTGACAACCTGAAAAAGATCCGTTAATACCTACGATCTGTTTTCTGTCTGTTAACCTATCCTATATCCATGCTACTATATTACCCCCAAACCCATGAGCCCTTATCTTATGTAATAACCTTTTATGTGGCACCTTATGTCTTTTCCTTCTCCCGATTAGCACAGACCAGATCTGCAACCCAATTCTTTTCAATTTCCACCAGCCAACATTTCAAAAGGGAACATTTTACTTTATCTATGATAGGCATTAATATACGTTAATGATACGGTGCTGATTGCTCTAGGTGAAAGTTGAGTGTGACAAATAACGGTCAGTGCGAGGTTTATTGATGATTTCAACCTGGGTAAATAGCAGATGCAAGTGTTTCAATGTGTAAACGCAGACCTTTCTATTATTAGGTAGATCGCTTCAACACATTGGAGTTAGAAATTAGGAATACATAAATATTCATCATCAATCTTTTTGCGATCATTGAATAGTTGATATTATTAAGCATGGAATTGCCTTCTTTAAATATATCATGGTACATGAAGGGTTAAAAGCTAGCACCACTCACAAGAGTCTTCTGGCTCATGTTGCTGCGGTTGTTGCCGAAACATTGGCTGTTGAGGGGCGGCGCCTATCCGAGAAGCAACGTCATAGATTTGAATTGTATACATCCTGTCCGATTGGTTGAAGGATAAATTTGATTGGCAGCAGATTGTAAACCTAACTGGGTGTTATTTGAATTCACTTGGAGCCGGTCACAATTCTGAAGGTAATTATCAGCCTGTCTATTAAAAGCAGCGAGTCTGTCTGGAGCTTTCAAAGAGAGTTGTCAGACAAAATAGCTGAACTCACTGCTAAGAATAAGATAACACGTGCAATATAAATAACTGCTTATATCAAATTTTAGCAAATCAGTCACACCCAATTATGAAATATAATATTCGACACCTTGAGCCAAACAAACTTAAGAACTACTGTAAACGTATGTGTCACGTTACTTTTACTATTTGCTTGTTGTTTTATTGTTTCCTGGACTAGCTTGATTGATAGAACTTCAGTGTCAATCTGGTGTAGTGTTATGCTGAGAGCCTGACATGGCAAGTAGGCTCGTGTGAGGCTGCCCCATAAAAGCAGCAACAGAAACAAACTGAAAGGGATTGTATGCCCATTCTTTGAGCATGATGAAAACTTTATCCAGATTGCACGGGAAGCGTAAACACTCCCTGGCACACAGAGCGCCAGCGATCAGAAGTCCAAAAATGTCCACTTTAAACAGAAGGAAACAGACCCCAATAACATAACAGGAAGAATGTACAGACAGTCTGATTCAAACAGCCACTAATATTACTGTATATTTGATGCCGGGAGATGCGAACGACTGGGCAGGGATGATTGACCTTCCTACTTTAAGCACCAGTTCAGGCTGATGCCCACTGCACTCATGGGAGTTTAATTTAAAGGAGATTTTGATATACGGACGTTCTGATGCGGGTTTCCTTTGAAACTTAATTCTATATAATTAATAATCACACCTACCTTTTTATCTTCAGCGTGAGGACGACTGCAATTAGAGTAATAAGCCCGATGGTTCCACCTCCTATTATGAGGACGATTGTCCTGGACAATATTCCTAAAATGTTGGATAACATTGCTCTATATTAGGAATTTGGGATTAAACAACAATCTATCTTGGAAGCACATTTATGAGTGTGAGGAAGCAAGTTTCCTTTATGTTCGGATCACAAAGCTATTGGTAAATTATATTCTCCACTTGATTCAACCTGCTGATCCTTGCGTAAAAGCCTTTTGTTCCTGTGTTGCGGACTGGCGTCAATTTGAATTAATAAATTAAGATTCACTGATGTAAAAATCTCAATTTACAAATTGAGTTCACTCCACAACCCACCCTAGGAAAAACAGTGGGCTTAATCTGATCGGAATACAGGGCCGCCAAGGTCAGCAGTTACATCGGTAAGATTTAAAATCTATAGCGATAATTCAATTTTGCTTAGGCTATTGAATATCGGCTCTACATACCCAAATGTGTCTGAACACGATAGAAATGAGCATTTAGCTACAAAAGGGTAGATTGCAGTTTGCTATCATGTATTGAGATAATTTTGGATTTTCTAAAGAGTTTAACTTAATTCAGAATAATTTGCTTTCCAAGATCACTGGCTATTTCTGGTGATGAAATCATTTCAAATTTGCTTGAAAATATAAACCGAACAAGTTGCAGAAGAATGAAAGTTAAAATGGATAATGCCGACCGCACCTTTCAGTTGGTGATTGACAACTGATGAAAGTGGTCCTAACACTAATTCGAGATAGATTCCGTACGGACCTGCTGAGTGAAGCTGATATTTGCTGACACTTCGACCGTTCAGTTACTGACTTACCAGTGATGCACCAACTCCCTTATAGTATTAAATTACAGATAAATTAAACACGTACCCTTAGAGTGGAGCTGATATTTACTGACAGAATCACCGTGCTCGTTTGCTGCAACACATGAGATCAGGTTTCCGGTTCCGGTTGGGTGAGTCAATCTCAGAGAGCTCTCCATTAGCTGACTATTCACCGCCCAGGAGATGATTTCCACATCTGCGTTATTCCCAGTGAGGATTCTCCCATTGAGGCCCCACGTGATGTTTCCCGGGGGATTGGCTCTGATCCGGCAGCTACAGTTCGTCCAATTCTCAGAGCTGGTGCATGTCGGGCCTGCAAAAATTGTGGCTTTATCTAAAAGAAATAGAAACTTCAATAGTAAATGATCATGTAAATAGTTGCAGTACCGAAGTACAATTAATGCATGAGTTGAACTTACCATAATAGTTCTGGTAGATATATTTTAAGATGAAGCAACCTATGTTGCACCAGTTGATGGCGTATTATATGTTCACTTATAATAGGTGAGCTCGTCAGGAACAATTTCATATTAAACCTAATTGGTGTTCAGTCCAACCAGACCTGTCCTGACAGATATTGTGGGGGGTTCCTCAGACGGAGCAAGGTCAGAGTGTTATTTATCTATAATATACCCACAAACGTGATTCAACCGTCTCTGTTTTAACAGGTCAATTAATGTCAATTTCTTCACTTTGTGTACTGTTTTCAATATCTTCGTTTGTGGTGGACTGAAGTGATTCTTCAATAAATGTCCGGCTAACAAGGCGACAGTTCAAAGGACATTGTCTCTGAATATTACACTGTTAACACAACATTAATACAAATAACAGAAGTTGGCTTAACACCATTTTATCAGAATTTTTTGCAGAACATCTGCTCATCAAATTTCTGCATGTCAGTTCTAAGGATTGGAAAATTGTTTACTTCAGACGACGAGTATAATTTATTAACAATTAGATGTTGAGTAAAGTTTCCAGAAAATGTGGCCCTGTCGTCACCTCATAAATATAAGACCTGCTGCATTTATGAGACATTGTGCCAGTTTCCACTCCTGTCATACTGAGGGGGATGCCAGGGTAGTTTCCATTATTGGATCCATCGAGGTAGTGTGCCGCTATTTCCTCGGGAAGTGGTGAAACTTACCCAAACTCATGCACACGGTCGCCTTCCAGCAAGCAGGCAATTGAAAATTGGAATTTAATGCAGAATTCTTGAAATGAAAGGCTACTATCTAATTGAAGATTCATGCATACTTACATTGTACAGAAATCTGTGTGGAGCGGTTTGTGGTGCCCACAGCATTTTCAGCTATGCACCAATATTCACCGTCGTCCTCAGAACGAATGCTGGGGAATATCTGCTTTAGTTCACCAGTGGATGATTTGCTCATCTCTTCACCATTTTTCACAAATCTTAAACTGACCAGGGGTTTCCCACAGGCCGTGCAGTATAATAATAATGAACTTCCTTCCACAGCTACTATAGAGGAGTTGACGGTTGGGATTTCCAGTCCATCTGAAACAGGCGTTAATGCAAAATGTGATTGTCGAATAAGCATAATTGAGTTCTTAATTAATTCATTATATTGGGTATGGGGATCGGGCAGGAAATTGGAGTTGTGTTCGATGATCAGACATGTTTGCCGGAGTGGCGGAGCAGGCTCGAATGGGCCGTATGGCGTACTCCTATTCCTAATTCTTAAGTTTTTATTAAGCCCAACCAGAGCTGAGATCTGGTGTCATAGCTTAAGATCCTAACTCGGCATGGCCTTTGTTGCTTCCATTTATGACAGACTAAACTCAGAAGCTGACTGGAAATTCATAGAATAAAGATTAACAATCACATTAAAATATCTGTTGGAGGCACCATCATTGATTCATGGATATGAATGTTTCTAATGTAATCTGACTGATGAGCATTAGATGAGAGCCATTCCGAACATTTGATTATCGAAGTGAGCTCTCCTCGTACAGAGGCTGAGCTTTTCATGATTCATCCTTTGATGCAGTTCTAATCCCTAATAAATGATTGTGGTAAAAGTGCAAATTTGGAGCCGGTTGGCCGACAGGATAAATCTGTTTACTTTAGACCGGACACTTACCTTCAATCTCCAAGGTAAGATTTTGTGCTGAAGGAGTTGGGATACCATCAATTAGAATTGTGCAACTCAGAATTTTCCCGTCATGAGCAGATGATGGTGTAAAGGTAATCACGGATGAAACTGTCCGAGAATCTGAACTTTCTTTGCTAATTTCTGCTCCATCTTGTTGATCCATTGGCGGAGGAAGGGACACATTGTAATTAATCCACTTCAGTGTCAGGTTGCCATCCGGGCAATTGTGGGTGACGGAACAGTTCAATCGTGCAGTTTGTCCAGCGATCAATTCCCCATAACCTGAAATATCTGGCATTTCTATAAAAACGGGAGAAAACCAGCTTGTTAGGTACATTTCAATGTTAAAACGGGCGATCGATGGCTTACTACTAAATCTGAGGAAGAATATCACATTTTGTTCATTTTTCTCTGCCACGTGTTGCAAGTGTGTTCACCATTCTTAATTAATCCTCGCAATTGTAATGCAGTTTTATGCCTCATCGGGTAACATATGGCCCCACTTAATTAAAAAATCAGTCGTTATATCTCCAAATTATTTGTATCATGGATATTGTCCAGTGAACAAATTTTGCACGCTGGAATTAGAATTAACGTTAACTCCTCAAATGTCACGAATATTTTATCCTCTCGTATAACTCGTTCTGCACCAGCAATTGCCTATGTGGTGGTGATTAATGCAGACCCAGAGCGATCTCGATTCTGTTGTCAAGAAACGTCAATATAGAACGACAATGCTCAAGAAATGTACATACCAGACAAAGGACGGGTAACACCACCTTGTGTGGGAGAAGCAGAGCAGGTTCCTCGCAGTAAATCTGAAGAAGGCTTCAGCAGAAATAGTATTTGTTGCCGTGGGATTTGAATGAACAAATAAATTATAACTTGAACTGATTTTCACGTTACTGAAATATCTAATTTTTAAATAAGATCTAATTAAAAGCGGGGTAAATGAGCGCTGGATCGGGAAAGGCACGAACAAAGACTGCATTAATTCATCGCTTTTGAAGTACTCGCGACGTCAAAAGACGCTTCAACAAAAAGTAACTTGAAATGTAATCATGCAGCCATTGCCGACGGTAAACACAGGAGATTATTGGAGAAGATATGAAGATGTTTGGATTTAAGGATAAGGTAGAAATTGCAATACAAACTGTTTAGAAGGGACGATGTAGCGAGTCGCCATTTAGCGCAGTTGCTCAGAATAGTTCGATCCCAGTACGGTGTCCCACAGTGTTGTGCTGTGGAATTGCTTCGACTCACTGTGTGCATCAATAATTTGGAGAAAGCGCTAAAGAGAGTGATGTCAAAATTTCCCGGCCGGAATTAATTGGATTCCATCAAAATGAAAAATGGGCGGGGTGTACAATGAGAGGCGCATCCAATATCGCCAGTTTGACACACATGACAACCTTGCAAGTAAAACTCCCAGGTGATAACTGGAGAACTAAAGCGAGTTACAAACGGATACTGGAGATATAGTAGAATGGGGACATAAGAGGCAGATATAATTAAAGTTCTGAAAATAGGAGGTGGTAGATGATCATTTGAACCGTAGGAAGCTGGGAGATGTGGAAGAGCAGAGGAATTTGGGGTCAGGTTCATAAGAGAGTGAAAGCAGCACCTCCAGTGGGAAAGTGTATGAAGTTGTTTCTGGAGCTCTGGGTTTAATGGCAAGAGATCAATAATATAAATTCGAGAATAGTGGAGATTCTAACGAGAACAGTAGTTAATTCACAGTTGGAGTAAAAATGTGGGTATTGGGCTCCAGTCTGTAGGAAGGATTTAGGGTGGATTAGCGTAGTTTCTGGCTGGTATGAGGAAGTTTAAATAACAAGAAAATATTTAAAAATTGGGCCAGATCTAATTAGTATAAAATTGATTTTGTGATGATTTGACAGAAGTGCTTAAACTTATTAAGCAACGGGACAGAGGAGATAGAAGGAGACTGAAGTAGAATTTGAAATGGCCGCCCTGGTCAAATCTCTCACTCCAGATAAGTCACCCATTCTAGCAGCCGCCCTAGTTTAATTGCCTTTCATTTCATTGGAAATAATGAGCTGCTGGTTTATGTATTGTAAGTAGGACCAAACATCGTCAATTTTAGGTTCAGTCAACAAGTACTAATCTATCCTCATGTGAACATTTTCAGAATAGGCTCGACTGGTATTTGAAGGGAATTGCAATAAAGGGATATGGCAACTGAGCAGACACATGCGATTCGGAGTTTTGCTCATGTGAAGGACAAACAGCCACACTGACAGTCTGTTCCGAACGGCCTGTTTTACTGCTCTAATTTCAATATACTTCTGTGTTTAGGATATCAGACGTCTGCGACCCTTATCAGTATCCCTGCACCCATTGTTTCAACTGCCCTTTGAGATCGGTCAGGTATATTTTAATATTTGCCAACTTTGCACATAGGTTGATTCATACTGAAGCACTGGAGTGAAAATGTACAAAAGGAACAAAGGGAATACTCACCTAAAACAGAAAGAAATACGTCAGTACACAGAGTGCGACGTCTATTAGTGGACCAGGCCGAAGCGATCTCGATGCTGAGTTCGTATGTACCCTCATCACCCTTCCTGATATCCTTTAGCAGGAGGGTACACTGTTTCATTTCAATGTTACACTTGAACTCAGCTCTTCCACCATAGTTATAATGCTGCCTGTATGGATCTTTAGAATCATAGATAATGGAGAAACCTTGGTTACCAGGAGCATGTTCCCTCTTTAACCACGTCATACCAGCGATTCTCCGATGGACTGGATAATCAAACGTACACCAGATCTCTGCACATGAACCGGCCACCGCCGACACAACTTTTGGCATCAGCACAGAGAATTCAGCACTAAAAACAACTGCGAAAAATTAATTAGACACCCTTTAATTAGCCATTCAAAATGCATTTCAGCAACTTTATCATCCATTAAAGTATTTGTTAATTGACAAATAATCGCCCATCACAATAGCAATTAAAATATCAGTGAAGGACTTTTCAAAATCAAGAAAAAATTCTAAATAAAATCCAAACACAACAACTATTGAAATGGTCATAGGAGTACCTATTTGATGGGAGATTTATGAACCGGTAATATACATATATAATACTCAACTAAAAATCGAATACATATCCAATAACAAGTAAGCGAACACCCAATAAAAATTCAAATTAAATATACATTAAAATATTGATCAAAATAAATATTAAACATCTATTGAATCTCCTTTGAATCACTCAATCAATATGAAGTAAGCTTTATTAAATGTGCTTTACAATAAAATATTCTGAAAATTCCTATATTTAAATATTATTTGAATAGGCTGTATACGCTGTAACACAACAACAAGCACGCGTTTAGCAATCATGAAATTCCTATTTCACAAGTTCTGAAATCAATAACAAAAAAATCATTCATATTCTTTATTTTACTCTTCCTTTCCCACAAGATATACATCACTTGCAGAAATTGTAAAAAAGCATCAGAAATGTACCTTCTGTCAACATTATGAGAGGCAGCAGTACGGAACTCATCATGGCTGTAAAATGCTGTCGATTTCACTCGCAAAATGAAGAACCCAATTCACAATTTACACCATTCAGATTTCAGCATTCTTCTTTCCAGTCACTTCTTGGATTTCTTTGCTAATCAGCATCAGACTATCGGGGAAGTCCGATTCGGTTCCTACCGATCTGTAGAAACAGTGCTCACTCAATCAACTCCGTTGGTGAGGTAGGCAGCTAACACATCTTGTACATGGGCTGCGTGTGACCGACTGTTACAGAATATGATGTTATAGTATGTTTAACCGTTGCAAAAGAATACTTAATACAGAAACAATATCTCTCTCTCTCGAACAAACACACACAAACACCAAATGTACTGTTATTTATGATATTGCTATGTTGGCGTCTGTGTCAGAATGGCACCGCCCAAGCTTGCAGACGCCTCTGACTCACATTTCACACATATTCGCTTTCTGGCATCTAATACGAGATGAACGTTGAACAGTTGTTGACTACAGTTAGTTAGCTTGCTGCAGTCTATGGACGTGTGGTTTCATCACCTTCTTTAAGGAGCGCTCCAACATGTATCTCTGACGTCTTAGATAGGAGCTGTTTGACAGTAGACCGTTTGACGCTGTGGTAAACAGCCTTTCTTCGAAATATTTAACTCTTTACATTCACACTCAAGCTCAGTAATTTTGCAGAACTTAAGACAAATGCCAACCTATTTGTTGCAGTGCTTTTATTAAGATTTAGTTATGAGGTCTGGGACGTGTGAAATGGACTTAAGGTTCCTGTCGTAAATACAAATATTGCTGTAACAGACACAGATAAAATTGATTGAAGCAACATTTTCGGTCAAACAGATCAGTGTTGTCAATATCGGGAGACACTGTTTTTCTCATTGGCCACCCGGTGCGGAGGGAATGTCGGAGGACCTCCCAGTTGGTCTGCTTCTGGGCCTGGATAAGGTGGCCATTCACAGGTCCAGGCATCACCCGGTCCAGGGGATCATTTGGTCTGACTGCCTGCCTCCCACCACGTTCGTGTGTCCCTGGAGTGGGAGCATGCGGTGATTGCCTGTAATTTTTAATTCCAGATTTATTTAATTTACTGAATTAAAATACCCCCAGCTGACATGTTCTAGCGCGATCTTTTTAAAACTACCCCGATCTCAGGGGAATTGCGCCGAAAAGTACCGCATTCGAGCGGATAATTCAGGCCCTTGTATTTACATATCGCCATTCACAAACACAGTACATCCAAATACAGTGTTAAACCCAAACTGAGCCCCGATGTTGACCACACATCATTTCCACTTTCGGCCTCAAAGCAAACTGGATCTTGTGTGGAGCTTCATTGAGCAGGGTGCATTGCACCAACCGCCACTCTGGGATTGACCAGACATTATGGGTTATTTTATTGTTAAAGCAAAGTGAGACCTGGGTCTGAACACACATCCCTGAACTAGTCAGTAAAGCCAAGCTGAGACCTGGGTCTGAACACACATCCCTAAACTAGTCAGTAAAGCCAAGCTGAGACCTGGGTCTGAAAACACATCGCAGGGATTTGTTCCCGAAGATAAAAATAGCCACATTCTTTCCAGCAGCGCTGAGACTCGAATCTAAAATCTTAAGTTATCACTTCACAGTTCTAGCACTAAATTCAGTAAATTCATAAACCTGTATTTGTAGCAACTCGGATCTCAATGAGTTAATTTCAGCAGATTTCAGCTCGCTGGACTGTTAATATAACCAGCTGAGGTCACTTATAAAAATGGCAGTTTACGCTCTTGAAACTGTTTTCTGAGAAACATTAAACATTTGACATTTCAGATACGTGTTGTGCCCCCGAACAACTGAAGGTGATCAACCCACACGTCTGCAGACAACGGCTAAAGGACAAACCACGGCTTTACACTTCAAACACTCACAGTTCAAGGGCTGATAAATAGCTCAGTGTGTGGGAGTTGAGAGTCGAGGCGTCTAGAGTTGATGTAGAAGGCTATTTTATATATTGCAATATAAAGTGCCACTGCCTGTCCTATAACTGTGCAGATGATGAGAGGGCTGGTTGTATCGCCGATCAGGTTTCTTTTGCAGTAGGTGAGCCTCATATATCCTGCAACAGCGGGCCACACACTGATGTAAACTGTTATATTTGAGGAGTCCCAGATTTCCAGCAGTTTAGATCACCAACATTTGAGGAGTGGCGAAAGCTGTGTGAGCAACCACGGTTCCCAATGATTGGCGGGTGGCGAACAGCTGACCTCCTAATATTGTGATTCGATTCATTACGAACTCCAATATATTACTGTCGAACCGAACACAGAAACTAAATCACTTATATCAGAGATAAAAACAATTTATGCCATTTTGATATCGTCCACCGCCTCTCGTCATGAAGAGTATTACATTTATTTCCATTCTGCTATTTAGCGCAGGTAAAATATTCATTTTTAATAATGTATGTCAGAAAGAATAACAATGTTTTAGACATAGCATACGGTTAGTCAATGATTTGTGCATTCACACAGTGGGTATTTAATGTATATTTTATTCGGAACTTTATTATGTATTATATAGGATTGATTTGATAATTACGCTATGACTTATTGGCTTGCAATGGAATATTTAATAGAATTTAATGAGTTTTAGAGAAAATTGCACGAATTTCATTAGATGTACGAATGAATATGTTAGTGGGTGTTTAAAGGTTAAATTAATAGTATTTAACTTGACGGTCAGGGTATGTTTATATTGCTATATTATTGCGGATTTCAATGGGTGTATAATTTCTATTTTTTCACCATTTGTCCATAATTCACGATGGTCTGTGAAGGTGCCGTGGAAGGTGTCGGCGGTGAACAGGTCATGTGCAGAGATCCCGTGCACATTTGATGATCCCCCCTATGGCCTCAGTCCACTGGGTATGTGGTTAAAGTGGGATCCTGATCCTGTAACCTCAGGGGTCTCGATTATCTATGATTCCCGGGATTCAGAAAACGTGCCCTTGAAATATAGCGGTCGAGCTGAGTTCACCGGCGAATTTATAAAGAAACAATGTTCCTTACGGTTAAAGGACATCAGCAAGCTCGATCAAGTTGCCTATTATTTCTTATTGAAGATCATCACCGCCCAGAATAACATAGAAAGATATTCTTCCGGATCTAAGGTCACTCTTTCTATTTTATGTAAGTATTTGAATTGTTCCTTTATAGTTTATCTTCCATCTCCTCAGTGTCATTTAATTTGAGCTTAAATGTAAAGATTTCTTAATACTCATGGCCCAAGTTACAGGCTACAGCGGCAGGGCTGGTACACTGCATGATACCCATGATTTTGTTATAGAATAGAATCATAGAATCATAGAATCTTACAGCACAGAAGGAGGCCATTCGGCCCACCACGCCTGTGCCGGCTCTGTGAAAGAGCTATACAATTTAGTACCACACCCTATGTTTTTCCACAGAAATTGTAAATCAGCCTTGTTTAGAACAGCTCTAATTGCTTTAAAAAATTCCCATTGAATCGTATTCCACCAGCCTTTCAGGTGGTGCATTCTAAATCTTAGCAACCCTCTGGGTGAAGAAATTTCACCCCATTTCCCCACAAGTTCTTATGTCAATTGGTTTAAATGTGAGACCTTTGGTTACCAACCCAAATGCCAGAGGAAATTGTTTCTCCTTAATTATTCTATCAAAACCCCTCAATTTTGAATAGCACTGTTAGGTCTCCCGTTATCCTTCTCTGCTATAAGGAGAACAAGCCCAGCTTCTCCAATCTCTCCACGTAACTGAACGTCCTCATCCCTGGTATTATCCTGGCAAACTGCTTCAGTACCTCCTCCAGGGCCTTGACCTCCTTCCTCAAGTGTAATTCCGAGAATTGTACACAAAACTCCAGCTGATGCAAAACCAGAGATTTGAGAAACTTGAGCATGACTTCCTTGTTATTGTTTTCAACGCCCCTATGTAAAAAGAACCGAAGTGTCCTATGTGCTTTCTTTTTAAACGCCTGGTCAATTTACCCTGCCATCTTCAAAGAAATGTCAATATGTACCCCATGTCCCTCTGTTCTTGCAGCCTCCCTCAAAATGGGACTATTTAGAGTATGATGCCTCTCCATATATTTCTCCCAAAGTGCATTTGTGCTTCACACTTATCCGCAGTAAATTGCATCTGCCATGTGCCTGCCCATTTTAACAGTCTGTAGATGTACTCCCGAAGTCTGCTACAATCATGCTCACTATTTAATACGTTGCCAAGTTTTGTATCACCCGCAAACTTCGAACGTTACTCCCAATACGCAAGTCCAGGTCATTTATATAGAAAAAGAATAGCAATGATCCTAATATCGACCTCCTGGGGGATCCCACATCATACTTCGCTCCTGTCAGAAAAGCAGCCGTTCACCACGACTCTCTGCCTCCTATCCCTTAGCCAATTTCCTAATCACGTTGCCACCATCCCTTAAATACACTGTTCTTCTATATTCCGAATAGTCTGTTATGAGTTACTTCATCCAATGCCTTTTGAACGTCCACATATACAACATCTACTGTACTACCTTCATCAACCCTCTCTATTACTTCATCAAAGAACTCAATCGGGATAGTCAGTCACGATTTGCCTTTAACAAAGCCCTGCTGGCTTCCCTAATAAACCCATGCGTCTCCAAGTGAGAATTAATCTCGTCCTTCACAGTGGACTTATTTAGCTTTCCCACCATTGACGTTAGACTGATTAAGCTGTAGTTCCCAGGATCATCCGTCTCCACTTTTTTGAACAGCGGTGTAACAGTTGAAATCCTCTAGTCTTCTGGTACCACTGCAATATCCATGAAGGATTGAGAGATTGTGGTCAGAGCTTCTTCTATATCCATCCTAGCTTCTTCAGCAACCTCGGATGCATCCCATCTGGACCAGTTGACTTGTTATGTTTTGACCTGAACAGATATTCAGCACTGCCATTCTTACACACTTACAGAAACTGGCTGTAATGTTCAGTTAGAAAGAGAAACACTAAATGTTGTTTTCAGATGTACAGACTGGCGGGTCAAAATTCAATCCTTCGTGGATTCTGGACAAAAATGTCAAGGTTTGTACTTCTGAAGGGGAATAAGTGGACAAGATTTAAGGATAAGAGGGATATCTCAGCAATGCAATAGTGACCAGATGATCTGTTTTCGGTGCTGGTTTATGCAATATATGAACCAGGACACGGGTATTTGAAATAATATATTGGGATACTTTACATCCACCTGTGAGGGAAGACGGGTCATCGGTTTAACGTCTCTTCCATCAGATGTCATCTCCAGCATTGTAGCATTGCATCAGTACTGCAATGAAGTGTCAGGCTACAGCTTGTGATTTAGTCTCTGAATTGGGGCTTGAAACCCTAACCGGGTCTTGCTTTCTTCTGATATCTTTGCACTTTCCGCTGTTGTTAATGGGAACAAACGAGGATAGTTAACCTTTTCCTCTCCCTGAAGACCATCTGCAGCGCTCCTATCACGACGTTAAATGAGGTCAAATTAATTATAAGCAAGAGTTAAATTCACCCCTGTGCCTCATAGTGTAAATTAAGCGTTTCACGTGACACTGAGCCATTAGTCTAAGAGTATCCTAGATTCTATCCCAAATGCAGATATGGAACGTAAACTTGGACCCAGTTTTCTATGTTTTGTCAGACCTAATGTTGAGTTGAAGCACTTGTGTTCAATAGAGTGGTGACTGAACTATAAGAAACAGGCCAGCAATGAATAATTCATGTGATATAGTGGGTGATAATTAGGTTCAGGAACACATATATCAACCGATTGATTCCGTAACCGTTAAGTAATAACTGAAAATAGGCTCCTTCCCCTGCACCATAGAGTCATAACGGCACAGAAGGAGGTCATTCGGCCCATCGAGTCCGTGTCCGTCACCAGAGAACAATGGAAAAAACAATAATTTTATTCAAGATATTATCTGAGACGTTGGGCTGAATCGCCTTGACTTTCACTCCATATTTTATTATTTTGAAAGCCACTGTAACGCGAATTTCTTTCTCTCCTTACAGATAAGTCCTGGATATCAGTCTCTGGGGAACTGATTGCTGGACAACCAGCACATTTGACCTGCTCAGTCACCACCAGTTGCCCGTCTGCCAAACCTGAACTGATGTGGATTCAGGACGAGGATAAACGTCCTTCACTGCAAGAGAGTAAAACTTCAAGACACAGTGGAAACATTTCGATGGTTCCTGGACGGTTTCATCAAGTTTCACCTTCACCCCATCACTGGACCATAAAGGGAAAAGGATGGGATATAAGCTTGCGGTTGATGGTGTCGTGGGTGCCGTTCAAGAAAAACTTAGACTGGACTGTAAGTAACTGCTGTACCCTTCATTCTACCATCCTGTTGGTAAATAGGATCCAAACTTATCTTTATTCTCAGTGGAGTGATAGCTGGCCTGGAAAATTGAAAATTTCAAAACTGCGATGGATAGTTTTTTTTTAGGTAAGTGTATTAAGGGTTACAATAAAGCAAAGGCGGGTAGACGGAGTTAAGATATGGATTAACCATGATCTGATTGATCAGTGGAACAGACTCGAAGTGCTGAATGGCCTATGTTTCTATAATCAATGAACCAAATTGACAATCTGAGATTTATTGTAATTTATATTTTTTAACATTGATACAGACCCGTGGAGTAATATTGGTCGCTCCGTGGTTGTCATTTACGTCAAATATTATTCCAAAGGCTCCTAATTCCTGATATAGTTGCAGACAGAGAGTACCTGAAACAGCGGGTCTGTGTCGAGTTGGCTGGAGCGCTGGTCGGGTTACTGGAATTTGACTGAACAGCTCTGTTTAACGGATGTGAGAGCCCTCTGTTCTTGCTCTCGGAGGAATGGCCGCTTGATTGACTTATCGGTGGAGCAGAACCACGTCCAGGCAGTCACTACAACTCTTTGAAGAGAAGAGGAGGAAAGGTTAAGATAAAGCATGGTTGAGATTTAAATAAGCTTGTCGGTGGAATATCAACAATCTCAAGCTGGCTTTTCAATTTACAGTTGACAATATAACCACCATATCTGCTTTAATATTCTTCGTTGGTTGTCAACCGGATTGTTATTTAAACCTCTGCTCCGACATTTTCCTATAACACCAATGATCTTGCGTGTTTCAGATGCACAGTGGAAACCAAGCCTCAATTCCTCTATAGTAAAAGTGGAAGGAAGTTCATTATTATTATACTGAACGGCCCTGGGGAACCCGACGATCAGTTTAACATTGCTCCGAGAAGGGACACAGATCATCAGGTGAACCAAAGCAGATATTTCACAGCATTAGTTCTGATGATGAGGGGGAGTATTGTTGCGTGGCTGAAGATACCCTGGGAATCGCAAACAATATCCATCAGATTTCTGTACAATGTAAGTGTTATGTGAACTTATTTAATTAATAAAGGGACATTAATGGTCGGTCTCAAATGTTGTTTGGTACCGCTCTTCTGAACGTTCGCGGCACTATCTAAATCGGTCGGCTAAGTGATGAGGAGGGGACAATACTCTTGGCGCGCCGGTACTCGGGCCAGCGGAACTCCTAGGTTTCCTTTTCGAGGCAGAAGGAGCTGAATAGGACAATTAGAATGGTGGAGGTGATGGAATAAAGCGGGTTATTCTGGAATATTAAGCGCAGTCTCACCCGGTTCAGTAGCTCCACATCTAACGCACTACTTTCTGTTACAGAGACAAGACAAATATAGAAACACTGGTGTGAGAGGGGCTCCATCAAACCAGTCAGCTCAAAGTGAAGAGGTCCTGTATGCAGCTGTCAGTGTTTCAAACGTTCGACAGCAGGAGCGATATCTCCAGCACGAGGATTCCAGTGAATAAGCCGCAATTAAAAGCAAATGAAAATCAGCGGCATTCACCCTATTCTGACAGATGGAACTGGTCAATATCTTCACACAATTGTTTTTTATGATATCGAACAGAAACTCACACTCCAGGAAGTGCTGTGATAATGGAGATCACTCAGAGAGTAATAGCTAATATTTTAACATCTCTTTGTGAGACAATTTGATTTACAATCCCAAAGATTGTCCACTCCAAACATACTTCCGAAACGGTGCAGGAAGGGGGCGTGAATGTTCAATGTAATTTTAAACTTTTTTATCTGCTTTAATAATAAAATAACTATTTCCCAGTTCGAACTTTTATTTCATTTCGGAACAAAAAGAACAGAAAGACTTGCATTTCTATAGCGCCATTTAGGACGTCACAAAGTGATTTACAGCCAATGAAGTACTTTTGAAGTGTGGTCAATATTGTAATTTAGGAAACGTGGCAGCGAATTTGCGCACAGCAAGCTCCCAAAAACAGCAATTTGATAATGACCAGATCATCTGTTTTTGTCATGTTGATTTATGGATAAATATTGTTGCATGACACCAGGTTTAATTCCCCTGCTTTTCGTCGAAATAGTGGCAATGGGAATTTCTTACGTCCATCTGTGAGGGCAGACGGGGCCTTGCTTTAACGTCTCATCCGAAAGTCGGCACCTCTTTCAGTGCAGCACTTCCTCAGTACTGCCACGCCGACAGTGCAGCGCTCCCTCAGAACTGCCCCTCCCACAGTGCAGCGCTCCCTCAGTACTGCCCCTCCGACAGTGCAGCGCTCCCTCAGTACTGCACTGGAGTGTCCGCCTAGATTATTGTGATCAAGTTTCTGGAGGGGTCCCCTCCCTATTATGTTGTTAAATAGCCCTGCCGGATACCGTTGACTCTCTCTGTCGATTGTGGGGTTATATTTGCACACTCTCCCAGCCCAGTGTAATAAACCTTCACCTTCCTGTCAAATTCCATCAGTTTCCTTCACTACAGCAGCTAAACTTTCTATTTATTTTGATTCCATCGGTATTCTTCTGAAAGGTTGGAATTATAAAGAGGCGTGTCTGCGATCAACTTCAGCTTCATGATTAGAATATTTTTCGACACGCTACCTAGACATACGATGGCAAAGAATGTATTTCATTCTCATCCATGACCGCACTGAGTTTGATTCGACTGAGTGGCATTCACCAGCTACAAGCAAGTGCAGAGATTCCAGCTTTTTTATGTGCAGATTTGTAAAACCAGCATTCACATTCTCAAACTGCCATGTTTGGATTTGAACTCTTTTTCTCTGGATTACTCTCAGTGCATTCCCTAACGGTTTGTACAGTAAGAAACAAACTTTAATTCAGCTCCCCATTCCCACTCTGACCTCTCTGTCCTCCGCCTTCTACATTGTTCCAATGATGCTCAATGGAAGCTCGCGGAACAGTATCTCATCTTTCGATTAGGCAGTTTACAGCCTTCCGGACTCAACATTGTGTTCCACAATTTGATTTCATAACCTCTGCTCAGCATTTTTTTCGGACGGAAGCTGATGCTCGTGATTCTGCTATTCCCATTTACACCTCCTCTAAATCCATCTTTTGTTTATTTACTTGCTCCATTACCACCTCCTTTCGCCTCGCACCATCATGCTTTTTGTCATAAAATCTCGCCTGCCTTCCACCCTTTCACAGGCCTTCCCTTTTGTTCTATCCTCCCCTCCCCCTTTCCCTGCATCTACACTTGCTTAAAACCTGTTACATCTCAAAAGTTTTCCAGTTCTGACGAAAGCTCAGCGAACTGAAACGTTAACACTGTTGCTCTCTCCACGGATGCTGCATGAGCTGCTGAGTATTTCCATCATTTTTTGTTTTAATTTCAGATTTCCAGCCTCCGCAGTAATTTGCTTTTGTATTTATTTTACAATAATATATTTGCCGTCAAATTGTAACAGATTCCAATGTCCCAGTCACATTTAAAAAGCAGGTTGATTGCGATAAAATAACTCTGTGTTCAAACGGCAAGCAGATAATATGCATGAAGTGAAGCAAAGTGTCACCTTGGAAAATCGCCACCCTTTACTATAATTCAACCTAATACACACAGGATGAATTGCTAATGTGAACAGGCATTCCAACAGGAACTTTACAAGCTTCACTACGTTTTCCAGTTAAGATTCCACTCAGCTGACTGAAGCTTCCTGAGCTTTCTCTGCAAAGTGTTTGAAATGGCCTTTGAAGCTGTTCCTTCCATCGTCAGGATGTGCGCAAAGCGAACAGATCACAGCACACGCCATCTAACGGACAAAGGAAGCAAGTGCATCGCATCAAGCAGAGCACATCCTCCAGCCACATCTGCTTCGGTCAACGCACCTGTAAATACTTAAACAGTCTATGTTGGGGAGGGTGAGGTAAACTAGCAGTTTGTCTGCGCAAGATGCCGGATTTCTGCCCCTGTTGGACTCAGATATGTCTGATGATACAGTGACAAGTCGCCTTTGTAATTCTGTCGGCCTACCGCTGTGTGGCGCTGTTGGCTTGCGAAGCCTACATTCACACAGAGCATGGAACAAGCAAGAGCACGGGCAGCGGGAGGAATCAGAGCAATTACATAAAACTGCAATTTATATTGCGATTGTAGATTGTCCAACAGTCTGAAAACCCAAGGACCAATTGAGCAAATAGTCTGTCCACAGTCTAGCTCAACTGGGCTAGGCACTTAAAGGTCAGTCAGGGTTCCCGCTCCTGTTAAAAATGCCGCCGACACTCGCTTTGAGTCTTGTAAGCTAAGATCTGATTATTTGAGAACTACCGGCGGGAATAACATTTCAACAAGAAACAAGATGTTCAGAAGGGGGCATAATTGGAAAATTGGCCGTGGGAAAAATGCAGGGACATTTTTAAAATAACTCTCAGCGTGGGGCGTCGCTGGCACAGCCGGCATTTATTGCCCATCCCGAGTTTCCCTTGAGAAGGGGGTGCTGAGACGCCTTCTTGAACAGGTGCAAGATTTATGTTTATTCATTCACCGGATGTGGGCGTCGCTGTCAAGTCCAGAATTTATTGCCTATCCCTAATTGTCCTTAACTGTGTAGCTTGCTCGGCCATTTCAGAGGGCAGTTAAGAGTTAACCAGATTGCTGTGGTTCGGGAGTCACATGTAGGCCAGACCGTGTAAGAACGGCAGATTTCCTTCCCTAAAGGGCATTAGTGAACCAATAGGTTTTTTCCGAAAATCTGGCAGTGTCATGGTCAGCATTACTGATACTAGCTTTCTATTCCAGATTTATTTAATTAACTGAATTGAAATTCCCCCAGCTGCCGCGGCGGATTTGAACTCATGTCTCCGGATCATTAGTCCAGGCCTCTGGTTTACTACTCCAGTAACACAACAACTGTGTGGACCTGCAAATTGCCCAACAATGTTTACGAATCACCCTTAGAGTGAAAGCGCTTTAATAATCCGGTTGGCTCTCCTGTTTAATAGTCTGTTAATACATTGCATAATATGGTTAGAATCAGCTCAGAGTGATTCAATAATAGGCAATAGTCAACGCTTGAATCTTATTGTGTTCACAGGCCGCCGCATGGGTCTGCACTGCACCGATTGGTCCAAAACTTCCATCAGTGTACAGCGTGTTTAACATGTCTAATCCGATGAGAAGGCTGTGAAGTCTCCGTCAGAGTTCCCTTACATTGTATCTATCGGTTGGACACTCGGAAATGTAGCATCTTTGAGACCGGAGTGCACGGTTTCCCGTTCCTCCCCGTTCCTTCGTTCGCGGACGCTTCCTCCTTATGTAATAAATCAGCTTTAGGTTACCCGGGTGACAGTAAAGTTGCATCGCAAAATTGCTCTCAATGGCTTTAACCGATGCAGTTGAGCAATGCGGTTCCGAATGTAACCAAGTCGCTCATAGAAACCTAGAATGAAACATAGAGAAATAGGAGCGGAAGTAGGCGATTCGGCCCTTCGAGCCTGCTCCGCCAATTAATATGATCATGGCTGATCCTTTATCTCAATACCATATTCCCGCTCTCCCCCCATACCCCTTGTCCTCTTTTGCGTCTGGAAATATATCTATCTCCTTCTTCAATATATTCAGTTACTTGGCCTCGACAGCCTTCTGTGGTAGAGAATTCCACATGTTTATTACACTCTGAGTGAAGAAATTTCCCCTCATCTCAGTCCTAAATTTCCTCTCCGTATCCTGAGACTGTGACACCTCGGTCTAGAGCCCCCAGCCAGGGAAACCTCCTCCCTGCATCCAGTCTATCTAGCGCTGTCAGAATTTTATCTTGGCTGAGGGAACCCAAATGGACTCGGAGCCCTGGGTTAGAGAGGGGCTTTTCTTCCATAGTATTTATCGCTGTTCAGTGAATCCTGCTGCAAGTAGCCTTTTCGATATCCAGTGAGGACAGGAGCAGACTCCGAGGTATTGGGCAGCGGGAGAAACATCATGGTGAAGCAATGCATCTGCAAAAGAGCAGCTTAAGCGAGAGATTGGAGAAATCGAACTCCAGCAAGCGTTCAAGTTGGAAGTGGAGAATATTGGGGCACATACTGCAAGCAAGAACAACGAGCGTTTGCAATGTCTTTATTGTAAAATCTTGTCGTATCTCTTCGTTGTTATAATTGGTTCATTTAGAGAATGAAACTTTGAGATTCAGAGAAGCGTCCTCTCTAAGTTCTGGTCCTTTTCAGGTAAATGTAATAGCTGCATATTCGCTCGTCTCTTTGCTATGTACATATCCGTGCCCTTGAGGAATAGTTGAACAGTTCAGAGTGGCGAAAGTAAGTTTATCCTTCTGCTCAGTTGAGTTGGATATCAATTCCCAGCCGTCACTGTCTGGATGATCCCGTTGCAACAGAAAGAACAGGTGCAGCATATAAAAGAGGAAACGTGGTACTGATACAGAATTAACACGTGGTACAGGTAGACAAAGAACAGTGGTACAGATACACAAAGAACACGTGGTACAGGTACACCAAGGACACGTGGTACAGATACAGAAATAACACGGGGTACAGGTAGACAAAGAACACGTGGTACAGATGCACAAAGAACACGTGGTACAACGATAACAAAAACGTTTTCTGCTTTGATTTAAACAGAATCAGTGTTGGGAAACAAAACATACGGGGATAGAGAGACTCACTCTGGTCTCTCTTACCTTTGCATTCTGTGTGTTTGCGATATGTACATATAGTTATTATTGCGAGTTCGGATGAATGTGCAGTATCTGGCTACGACCAGTAGGTGGCGCGGTGGGTCCACGTATTTAATCACGTGACACACTGTCAGTACACGGGATATCGAATGCTATTTACAACTAACTGACTGTTCTTGTCAGTTCCCAATGTATCCTTCCGTTTCAGAACACGTTGGAGTAGGATTTTTCTTGGACGGAAGCGCAAAACCGAACGGCCGCCTCTCATACGCCCCACTTACTATTTAATTCCCTGCGATGCGATAAAGCCAGTTTTATGCTACCGCCTGCGATTAATTTCTACTCTGTCTAGCGCACGGTTATAGGACTTTCAATTGTTCTCTTGGATCCAGTGGACGTTGTTAACTCAAGCGCACTGGCTGCCAGTGGGGTCCGTACTCACAATTGTTCCTGATCCTGGATTTTCCCAGCCAAGATTCGGGCCCGGTGACCAGGTGGGAAAGGGTCACTCGACAGTGATCAGGAATTGGATCACTGGCTGTTTCATTCCATTCAACGTCGATGTCATTCATAGTGCGGCGGCTGCCTACCTGACACAGACCTGCAATTGAAGCATGGTAGCAGTTTATACCTGGCGCAGACTTCACCCTCAGACCGCATGTGTTAGCTCTGATATAAACCAGCGATGCAATTAGGATATAATTAACCCGAACCCCTCGATTACATTCCAATCTGTAACTCACTCCCTGAGTATCCGTTATTCTATATATTAATCCCCCGACTCACCGATAAGATTCCAGCCTGTAACTCACTCCCGGGTATCTGTTATTCTACATATAAAACCCACGAAGAGCTCGATTAGATTCCTGCCTGTAACTCACTCCCAGGTATCTGTTATTCTATATATAAATCCCCTAACCCCTCGATTAGATTCCAGCCTGTAATTTACTCCCGGGTATCTGTTATTCTATATATAAACCCGCGAACCCCTCGATTAGACTACAGCCTGTAACTCACTCCCAGGTATCTGTTATTCTTTATATAAAACCCGAAACCCTCGATTAGATTCCGGCCAGTAACTCACTCCCGGGTATCTGTTATTCTATATATAAACCCCCCGAACTCCTCGATTAGAGACCAGCCTGTAACTCACTCCCGGGTATCTGTTATTCTATATATTATGCCCCCGAACCTCTAGATTAGATTCCAGCATGTAACTCACTCCCGGGATGCTGTTATTCTATATATAAACCCGCCGAACTACTCGATTAGATTCCAGCCTGTAACTCACTCCCGGGTATCTGTTATTCTGAAAATCAACACCTCGAACCCCACGATTAGATTCCAGCATGTAACTCACTCCCGGGATTCTGTTATTCGATATATAAACCCCCCGAAGTCCTCGATTGGATTCCAGCCTGTAGCTCACTCCCGAATATCTGTTCTTCTATATATAAACCCCCTGAACCCCTCGATTAGATTCCCGCCTGTAACTCACTCAGCGAGTATCCTTTATTCTATATATAAACCCCCTGAACCCCTCGATTAGATTCCAGCCTGTAACTCGCTCCCGGGTATCTGTTATTCTATATATCAACCCCCCGAAACCCTCGATTAGATTCCAGCCTGTAACTCACACCCGGGTATCTGTTATTTTATATATAAAACCACGGAACCCCTCGATTAGGCTCCAGTGTGTAATTCACTCTTGGGTATCTGTTATCTTATATATAAACCCCCCGAACCCCTCGATTAGATTCCAGCCTGTAACTCACTCCCGTGTATATATTGCTAATTTATAAACCTCCCTAACCTCTCGACTAGATTCCAGCCTGTAACGCACTACCGGGTATCTGTTATTCTGTATATAACCCTCCCCCGAACACCTCGATTAGATTCCAGCCTGTAACTCACTCCCAATATCTGTTATTCTATATATAAACCCCGACTCCTCGATTAGAATCCAGCCTGTAACTAACCCCCGGGTTTCTGTTATTCTATATATAAACTACCCGAACTCCTCGATTAGATTCCAGTCTGTAACTCATTCCCCACTGTCGGTTATTCACTATATGAACCCTCCCCCGAACCCATGATTGGATTCCAGCCTGTCAGCCACTTCCGGCTATCCGTTATTCTTTCTACAAACCACACTGAAATCCCTCGATTATATTTCGGCCTGTAATTCACTTCCTGTTATCTGTTATTCTATATATAACACCCCGTAACACTCCATTAGATTCCAGCTTGTAACTCACTCCCAGGTATCTGTTATTCTACACATAAAACACCCAAAACAATATATCAGAATCCAATCGCGAAGTCATTGTTCGATATGTGATAATGTACACATAAGCCATTCGAATCTCTTCGTTAGATTTCAGCATATGACCTATATTTAGTTGTGCTTTTCCCTATTTATAAACAGTGCAAACTGCTAGATTGGATCCATTAGCCAATACTTTTGGCTGGTAAGCGGTCTGTCTTCAAATCTTTTCGATTTCACTGGGAATACAAATTGGAGATAATCTTCAGGAACCATTGCTGATGCCAATGTACACATCACACGGTGCATCTCTTGTCTCAGTTACGTTGACAACAATCGCAGTTCAACAGCTCTCCTGCAGAAGTTTGACGTTTAAATATTTTCACGCCTTTGTAGCCACGCTCTGAATTACTGTCAGTTTAACGATGAATTAAAGATGACCCATTTTGATATTTGTCCCATTCCCTATTCATGGCATTGCTCAAACTCTCCATTTCAAACTCTTATAGCTATCAGCATAAAGAGATCCCATCGCATTTTGTGATTTAGTTTTCAATTGGTGAAGGTAGGCGATGTAAAAAATGGTTATCTCACTTTGCACTCTCGGTGTCCTTTAGCCACAATATTGTATATTGGACCGGATTTTGTAGTTGGTGTCGCGGGGTTTGTTACGCTGCAATTCCTCCTTTGAAATCCACCGCAAGTTCGGGATTTCTGCATGCGCTTTCTGGATCTTGCGGTCTGTCAGCGTACGTGTTGACAGGCCAGCCGCGCGGACCAATAGAAAGCAATTGATAGCCACAAATTGCATACGGAAATTTTACGATTGATGCGAACAAGCGAAGTGTATGATTGCATCTGCGTATGGGGATTTTTCAGGCATGATTGAAACATTTTAACATCGTAAATTCTCCACGTACACTGTATAAAATGAGTTTCCGCAAATATTGGCCCAGATTAGAGTTTTAAATATGTTGAAAATTATGATGAAAACATTTTATATTTAGTGTGGTTGGTGGAATTAAGCTAATTACGGTCTAAATTCCAATTCTGTAAATTGAAATTAGATTAGATTTCGGGATTCTGTTACATCTCATTACCGGATTCCCCTCGGAAATGATTAAAATCGAATTCTGCTTTGTGATTGGACGACCAGGCCCACGTGACCCCGGGTACACTTCCGCACCGCCTGCGTCCCTGGGATCTTAAAGCCCTTTCACTGCCCTCCGCCTCGCATCGTCAGACAGCAACTTTTCGCAACCTCACCGCCATCAGGTATGTGCCTAATTCTTTCACCGGTCGGAGGCGTATTCTGGAGGTACACCACCAACACAATTTTTTCCCTATTAGACCCAGTCTTTTCCTGAATTAAGATTATTAATAATAATCGACAATATTCGCATTAGTTTATTGCTGGCTCTGCATTTCCAACATGCAGCAGTCCAGGGATTCATGAAAAGTCAAAATGAAAATCGATGAGCTCAACGTTTCATTCAAGGGACACAGACGGAATTATTCTCTTTAGTTCAGCGAGTTTTGTTTACATTATAAGAAATGGAAAATGTGCAGCCTTTAAAATATATTGTTTGACCATGTACAAGTAAAGGAGTGATTTTAAATGGCGCAGTGTGATGGTTGTGCATGAATAATTTACTAGCCTCAGATTAATATTGTGTGATAATAACAAACGAATGTTAAACACATACACAACTACAAATGGCAATCTGAGAATCGCTGCAAGGGAGAAACTAGTGTTGAGATGTCACTGTGTCAGAATACCGTTGGAATTCTAAACAGCACATTGAAAATACATCGTTGTAGATTATTCACATGAGCTCGGCCGTTGTAATTTGAATGTCCATTAATATTAAACAAATTAATACGTAATCCAAAGCTCCACTTTTGTGCCGGCGTGTAATTGATGATATAGCACAGAGGATTACTAATTATATCTATCTATCTATCTATCTATCTATCTATCTATCTATCTATCTATCTATCTATCTATCTATCTATCTATCTATCTATCTATCTATCTATCTATCTATCTATCTATCTATCTATCTATCTATCTATCTATCTATCTATCTATCTATCTATCTGTCACTTCCTCTTTATAGTGGAGACTATCCCCGCCTGTTACGTGGGAGACCGCGGTTCAATTCCCCGATGGAGGGCACGATTTTTCCGACATGGAGTCGCTGGCCGATTGGCCTCCTTCTCTGCCGTTATGACTATCTATCTTATATCTGTCTATCTAACTATCTATCTATCGATCTATTTATCTATCTCCGGCTGTCTTTCTGGTTTACTTCTATATTGTAAAATTATTTCCATTCCTCAAAAACAGTTTTATTTTGAAATCAAACAATGCATCTTTTCGGGGAAGAAAGAGGAAAGGAGGATAGGAACGTGAGGGAAAGGAGCCTGGGAAACAAGCTTCTAGAGAGGGAGCTCTGATTTTACCCTTGTGAAAAACTATACTAGTGAGCGGACGGTTAAGAAAGGAGCAAGTGGAAGTTGGCAGATTTATGGGTAATTCTAGTAGTGTGGCGATTATAGAAAAGTGAGGGAGTTGTGGGAAGTTGACGGGGTAGGGGATGTGATTGGATTGAAGAGATTGAGGAAGCATAAACGATTGGGTAACAGATGGAAGGGAATTGTTGTCGCCGCATTTTCCTTGAATTTGGCAGGACAAATTCAAAATACAGGCATTGGTGTCTCGTTTCCGCAACCGGACCATGCAATACCAATGACACTGAAAGGACACAAGAAAGTTACAGAAATATAGACAATCAGACGGGGACGAGACAGAAGTGGAAAGAGTTAATGGATGAGAAGCACAAGAGATCAGAGAACGAGTGAACGAGAGAGTGAGATTAGCGAAGAGGAGATAGAGTAAGCAAAATCGCAATGAGAATTCCTCAGAGAAACGTAATAGAGACCGCATTCTCTGACCTGCCACGCTTCGAGTGAATCGGAAGATCTAACAAGAAAATATTTCAAAAAGGCATCTGATGCAATTACAGTTAAAATTTCTCAAAATAACTTCCTGTGGGCTCATTTCGAATGGAACCTGACTGTGTGAACTGATCAATCTGTAATTACACCCACCAGCAATTTCACCTGGGTGCATGACCAGCTATGTGGGCGGAGCCTAATTGGAGCCAATTAATTTGTCAAATAAAGTAGAAAGTCACGTGTTGGCGTGAGTGAGCGGAAAACAGATTGACAGGTCCCGAGATTTTTTTTAGTCCAGATGCACAATCACTGCTCAAATCAAATACGTCCGAATAAATGATGGGCTGGAAATACACATCCGATCCGCCAAACAATTAGATAATTACCTGCTGGAGCAAGGTTGCGAAAAGTTGCTGTCTCAGGCCTCGTGACGGAGGGCAGCGGAATGGCTCACGGATCCCAGGGAAACAGGCGATACGGAAGCGTACTTAGGATCACATGGACCTGGTCCTCCAATGACAAACGAGAATTCCATTGCAGTCAATTACGAATGGAATTCCCTGAAGACATGCAGTGGAATCCCAAATTTGAAACTTACAAAATTAATAGAACTGGAATTTTATTCATAATTAACTTCATTCCACCAAACTCAATGGGCCAGAATTTACGGTGTCTTTGACGGCAGACACTCAGCCTATGCCATCCTAATTCTTCAATTTGGACCCCGCAAATTCCGGATCTACAAATGTGTTGCGCATGCACGCAAACGCAGAACTTGTGATCTGTCGAGGTACGCCTCGACAGATTTTAAAAACCGACAGATAAGTCACATTCGCTGGCGCACATTTGAGCTATTTGCCCAACTACTGCCCAGCATTTGCCAACGAAACACTGATGTTTGGTAAACGCAGGTATAGGTCCTGCTTTCACTTACGTAACGGTTAAAATAAATCTTAATTTAAAAATGTAAAAATCAAAAAATGATGCACAGAGACTTAAAATTCGTTTATGCAAATATTGGCCTGGCTGAAAATGTTTAAAAATATTTTTCAAAAAAATATTTATTTTTGTTGTTTGGTTTAATTGAGGGAATTTCAATAAAAGAACATTTAAATTTATTAGAGTTGTCTGAATTTTATAAGTATTTGTGGATTCCGTTGCATATCATTAGCGGATTTCCTTCGTAAATGATTGCAATGGAATCCGCCATTCTCATTGGAGGACCCGGCCTGCGCGATCCCACGGACGCTACTGGACTGTTTGCGTCCCTGGGATCCAGAAGCCATTAGCAGGCGTACGCCGGAGGCCCAGGATCTGAACTCTCCGTAGCTGTGGAGCCAATGGGTAAGTTCAGAAATGTTTCGCAGGTGAGAGGTGTACCCCGGAAGTACGCCTCCGACCACAAATTCAGGGCCAATAAAAATATATTTGTTTGATAATAATTTCATACATCTTCAAAACTGGTATCGGGCAGGCTTTTGCATAAACACATTTAATACAGTGTATGTGCATACAATTTGGATTTTTTAATGTTTTATTTAATCCTTAGACATGTCCTTACGCTGATGTAAACAGGCTCTTCGCTTGCATCAACCGTAAGACTTACATGGGCAATCGCTGGGTAGTCGCTTTGCAAATAGCCCAACTCAGCGCCAGCGATTGCATCATCAGAGCCCCTGCAGATGGCCAGTCAATACTTAGGTTGACAGGTCGCAAGTTCCAGAAATCTGGAATTACAGCGCATCTCAAAGGGATTACGATGGCATACTCTGCCATCTCAGACAACGCAATTCCAGGGCTGACAACTTAAAATTATTTGGATCTCTCGCCAGGACTCGTCTATGCGCATAATTATGGATCTCTTTAAATTAGCAAAAGATGTTAAGCGCCTAATTTTGCGACCCCTACTGATGCGTACGAGATGTGTACGCACCCGTAGGGGAATGCGAAGCGATCTGTCAAAAATCTTCTTGACAGATAATCTGCATTACAGAGAGATGGGCCCCTGCGGGTGGAGTGTTGCGCTTTTTGCACAACTTACGCCCGCTGAAAGGCCATAGAATTCTTTCGCACAGTATAAGTGATTAAAATAACGTTATTTTTTTAATCATTTAAACATTAAAAAACCTTTGCAGTAATGTAAGGTTATTTTAGCTGCTTTAAAACATTTACATTTATTTTTACAAATATTACATTTTTGTTTAAAATATTTAATAAAGTGGCAATTTAATTAATTTTACATTTGTAATGGTTTTTCTTTATTTATTTAAGTGTGTTGGTGCATTTTTGTATTCATCCCATTTATACTTTTGACAGTTCTGTGCTGACGGAACACTCAAAATATGAAGGGGGATTCTTTTCTTCCATTGGTTCGCCCGGCCCACGTGATCCCAGGGGCGCTTGCGAAGCGCATGCGCCCATTGGGATACCTGGACCTCTGCTCATTATGAAGAGGAGAGTCCCAGGATCGCAAGCCTCGGTATCTACGGAACCAGCAGGTAAGTTGGTAGATATTTTTCCGATCGGAGGCATCCGCCCGCAGGAAGCCTCCGAACGGAAATTCAGGGCCATTGTCTCTGGTGTTTCATTGCAAGCTTTTTTGGCAACCTGATCCCCGGTTGTGAAGGTTCCTACTGTAGGCCAATGGAGTTCAATAGATTAACAGACAAAGACGATCTTAGAAATGGTTTGTAAAATTGTTATTTTCAAAGAATATATAAAAAAAATTGAAAAGTTACATTAATGAAAAATTCACACTGTCAAACCTACTACAATGAACTCGACTTTGGGAACGTAAATCAAAACATGCGATCGATTTTCTGAACGACCAACATTCTCATAGTCCTTGTTGCAATGCAAAGGTGCTTGATTTCCTTTATGTCATCAGGTGTTTTAAAGTATTGTCAGTCTCAAGACCATCCGCGCTGACAGTATAACTCCTGTTAACTTTCAGTTCTGTTTAATTGCTGCATTTTCGCAGGACTCCTCATTTTGAATATATTGATCATGTTTGCGGAAGTTGGAGACATTGACGTTCGCGTACGCAATCTCGTCATTCTGAGCTGGTTTATTCGATTGTGTGGCGCCACGACCAGCCTCTGTACACTGATCGTCCCTCTGTAACGGAAGGTATTTGTGTTAGATGTGGAGTTATTGCAGATATGGAGCAGAATGCGATGGGAGTGTGCTGTCTGCAACAGAATACATCTCACTATTTTATCACTGGTAAGTTGTCTAAAGGCGCTGATTCATGAAATGAGCGTTGTTAAGTCTTGATGCAAGAAATAAAGCACTTGCAATTATACACCCGGACCAGTCGATAAGGCTGGGGTGTGCGACTAAATTGGTTACCTCTGTCAAAGAGCCAGCACAGGTACAACGGTCCGAAATGTCGCTTTCTGTGCTGTAAAAATCTACGATTCTAAGGCTTCTAAATAGCATACTTGATCCGGTTTTTATAAATTGAGGTACAGATTATGAAAACAAGTTTGATAAGCTGAACCTTTATTCATCACTGGTTATGCCTCGGCTGGAGAATTGTTTCCAATTCTTGCATAACACTGTCAAAAGGATGTCAATGCATTAGAGAGCGTACAGAGCTAATTTGCCAGAATTATAGGAGAAATGAGGGACTGCACTTAAACGGAGAGTCCAGGGAAACTGGAGTAGTTCTCCTTAGTGTACAGAATGATAAAGGCAGATTAGATATTGGTGATCAAAATTCTGCAGAATTTTGATACAGTAAATAAGGACAGATTGTTTCCACTGGCAGGAACTTCGCTAACCAGATAACACAGATTGAAGATATTTGGGTCAAGAACAACATTAGAGGTGAGAAGGTTTTATTTAACTCAGCGGGTTGTTGTGATCTGGAATGCACTTCTGAAAGGGCGGTGGGAGCAGATTCAGTAGTGACTTTCAAAGGGGAAATGGATATATGCGTGAATATGAAACAAAAATCAGGGCTGAGGGCAAAAAGCAGTGTAGTGTGACTAATTATTTAGCTGTTTCAAACAGCCAGCACAGGCACCGTGGGCTGTATGGCCTCCTTCTGGGCTGTATGATTCTGTGATTATTAAGACCGAAGCGCTGCTATGCAATAATGACTTTTGAATTCCTGCCGCTATTATAGGAAAAATGCAGCAACCAGTTAATTGGATGAATGGCGAATTAATCAGTTTTAGCTGGTGTTCATTGAGGGAGAAATGTTAGAAAGGGCACGGGGAAAACTCTCATCCGTCCCCTCAGTAGGACCGTATGATCGTTTCCCTCCATAGGAGGAAACAAACGTGGCCTCGTTTAACATCTAATCGAAAGGACGGGTCTTCCGGCAATGCTGCACACCTTCAGTGTTGAAGTGAAGTATCAGCCAAGATTATAGGTTCAAATGCTGGGGCGAAGCCTGAAGCCAGAACATTCTTACCCAAAGGTTTGGACCATGGGGACCACATCGGCAGCAAGATGCAATTCGGAAGTTGCACATAAACCTGAGGAATGGCAACGATTATCCCCTCTGGGGCCGCTTACATTTTGTGATCTTGTTGGGCATTTAACAGATGAGACCTAATTGGTAGGGTTGTGATATGACATTGGCAAGGCATTATTATATTAAGAATTTGTTTTTTGAAGGAACGCCAAGGTGAGAAATACTCCCTAATTGGATTTAGTAGGTCACTACACGTAGAGTCTGTAGCTATGTTGCACTCTTGGTGACGTGAGGCGGTTAATCCTCCCTTAATGTTCAACAAGTTTCTGACACTCCAGTTTATCTGTTTGGTACTGCCCAAATGAGTAATTGCTGGTTGAAAGCACACCAAACATCCTTCAATTTTCAGCCCAGCTTGGCATCACTGACGTCAGCCTTTTCTGCGTACTGCACCCGACTGTAAATCACCAAATCATCGTGTGCTTCGGAGACACGTGCAGCTTCTCTGTGTTTCTTCCTGAATAATAACAAATGCAAACGAGGCACTTCTCTTAATTAACTGGAATGTTTAATGAAAGCACATTGCGCCTGCGCGATGAAGGACGTCAGTAGGTCAGGAAAGACTTAAGAACATAAGAAATAAGAAATAGGAGCAGGAGTAGGCCATACGGCCCATCGAGACTTTTCCGCCATTCAATAAGGTCATGGCGGAACTTCGAACGCAACTTCACTTTCCCGTCGGACCTCCGTATCCCTTGATTCCCCTTGAGTCCAAAAATCTATCTATCTCCGCCATGAATATACTCAAAGACTGAGCATCCACAGCCCTCTGGGGCAGAGAATTCCAAAGATTCACAACACTCTCAGCGAAGAATTTCCTCCTCATCTCGGTCTTAAATGGCCTACCCCTTATCCTGGGACTATGCCCCCTATTTCTAGACACAACAGACAGGAGAAACAACCTGTCAGCATCTAGCCTGTCAATCCCCTTCAGAAACGTGTATGTTTCAAAGAGATCACCTCTGATTCTTCTGAACTCCAGAGAGTATAGGCCCATTCTTCACAAGCTTTCATCATAGGACAGCCAACTCATCCAAGGAATCAACCTAGTGAACATTCGTTGCACCGCCTCCATGGCAAGTATATTCTTCCTTAGATAAGGAGAACAAATCTGTGCGCAGTACTCCAGGTGTGATCTCACCAAGGCACTGTACAATTTTAGCAAGACTTCCTCACACTTATACTCCAACCCCCTTGCAATAAAGGCCAACATACCATTGCCTTCCTTATTGCTTGCTGTACTTGTATGCTAGCTTTCTGTGTTTCTTGAACGAGGACAGCCAAATCTCTCTGAATACCAACATTTGAAAGTTTTTCACCATTTAAAAAAATATTATCTTTGCTATTCACCATACGAAAGTGAATAACCTCATATTTCCCGACATTATTCTACATCTGCCACCTTACAGCCCACTCACACTCTATCTATATCCCTTAGCAGACTCTTTGTGTTCTCCTCACAGTTTACTGTCCCACCTAGCTTTGTATCATCAACAAAATTGGATACATTACACTCGTTCCCTTCATCTAGATCATAATATAAATTGTAAATAGCTGAGGCCCCAATATGATCATTTCGGCACCCTACCACTTGCAGCCTGCCAACCTGAAAAAGATCCGTTAATACCTACTACCTGTTTTCTGTCTGTTAACCTATCCTATATAGATGCTATTATATTACCCCCAACCCCATGAGCCCTTATCTTATGTAATAACCTTTTATGTGGCACCTTATGTCTTTTCCTTCTCCCGATTAGCACAGACCTGATCCGCAACCCAATTATTTTCAATTTCCACCAGCCAACATTTCAAAAGGGAACATTTTACTTTATCTATGATATGCATAAATATACGTTAATGATAAGGTGCTGATTGCTCTAGGTGAAAGTTGAGTGTGATAAATAACGGTCAGTGCGCGGCTTATTAATGATTTCAACCTGGGTAAACAGCAGATGCAAGTGTTTCAATGTGTAAACGCAGTCCTTTCTATTATTAGGTAGACCGCTTCAACACATTGGAGTTAGAAATTAGGAATTCTTCAATATTCCTCAGCAATCTTTTTGCGATCATTGAATAGTTGATATTATTAAGCATGGAATTGCCATCTTTAAATATAGCATGGTACATGAAGGGTTAAAACTAGCATCACTCACAAGCGTCTTCTGGCTCATGTTGCTGCGGTTATTGCCGAAACATTTGCTGTTGAGGGGCGGCGTCTATCCGAGAAGCAACGTCATAGATTTGAATTGTATACATCCTGTCCGATTGGTTGAAGGATAAATTTGATTGGCAGCAGATTGTAAACCTAACTGGGTGTTATTTGAATTCACTTGGAGCCGGTCACAATTCTGAAGGAAATTATCAGCCTGTCTATTAAAAGCAGCGAGTCTGTCTGGAGCTTTCAAAGAGAGTTGTCAGACCAAATCGCTTAAATCACTGCTAAGAATAAGATAACACGTGCAATATAAATAACTGCTTATATCATACTTTAGCACATCAGTCACACCCAATTATGAAATATAATGTTCGACTCCTTGAGCCAAACAAACTTAAGAACTACTGTAAACGTATGTGTCACGTTACTTTTACTATTTGCTTGTTGTTTTACTGTTTCCTGGACTAGCTTGATTGATAGAACTTCAGTGTCAATCTGGTGTAGTGTTATGCTGAGAGCCTGACATGGCAAGTAGGCTCGTGTGAGGCTGCCCATAAAACCAGCAACAGAAAAAAACTGAAAGGGATTGTATGCCCATTCTTTGAGCATGCTGAAAAAATTATCCAGATTACACGGGAAGTGTAAACACTCCCTGGCACAAAGAGCGCCAGCGATCAGAAGTCCAAAAATGTCCACTTTAAACAGAATGAAACAGACCCCAATAACATAACAGGAAGAATGTACAGACAGCCTGATTCAAGCAGCCACTAATATTACTGTATATTTGATGCCGGGAGATGCGAACGACTGGTCAGGGATGATTGACCTTCCTACTTTACGCACCAGCTTAGGCTGATGCACACTGTACTCATGTGAGTTTAATTTAAAGCAGATTTTGATATACGGACGTTCTGATGCAGGTTTCCTTTGAAACTTAATTCTATATAATTAATAATCACACCTACCTTTTTATCTTCAGCGTGAGTACGACTGCAATTAGAATAACAAGCCCGATGGTTCCTCCTCTTATAATGAGGAAGATTGTCCTGGACAATATTCCTAAAATGTTGGATAACATTGCTGTATATTAGGAATTTGGGATTAAACAACAATCTATCTTGGAAGCATATTTATGAGTGTGAGGAAGCAAGTTTCCTTTATGTTCGGATCACAAAGCTATTGGTAAATTATATTCTCCACTTGATTCAACCTGTTGATCCTTGCGTAAAAGCCTTTTGTTCCTGTGTTGCGGACTGGCGTAAATTTGAATTAATAATTTAAGATTCACTGATGTAAAAATCTCAATTGACAAATTAAGTTCACTCCACAACCCACCCTAGGAAAAACAGTGGGCTTAATCTGATCGGAATACAGGGCCGCCAAGGTCACCAGTTACATCGGTAAGATTTAAAATCTATAGCGATAATTCAATTTTGCTTAGGCTATTGAATATCGGCTCTACATACCCAAATGTGTCTGAACACGATAGAAATGAGCATGTAGCTACAAAAGGGTAGATTGCAGTTTGCTATCATGTATTGAGATAATTTTGGATTTTCTAAAGAGTTTAACTTAATTCAGAAGAATTTGTTTTCCAAGATCACTGGCTATTTCTGGTGATCAAATAATTTCAACTTATCTTGAAAATATAAACCGAACAAGTTGCAGAAGAATGAAAGTTAAAATGGATAATGCCGACCGCACCTTTCAGTTGGTGATTGACCACTGATGAAAGTGGTCCTAACACTAATTCGAGATAGATTCCGTATGGACCTGCTGAGTGAAGCTGATATTTGCTGATACTAACACCGTTCAGTTACTGACTGACCAGTGATGCACCAACTCCCTTATAGTATTAAATTACAGATAAATTAAACACGTACCCTTAGAGTGGAGCTGATATTTACTGACAGAATCACCGTGCTCGTTTGCTGCAACACATGAGATCAGGTTTCCGGTTCCGGTTGGGTGAGTCAATCTCAGAGAGCTCTCCATGAGGTGACTATTCACCGCCCAGGAGATGATTTCCACATCTGACCTGTTCCCAGTGAGGATTCTCCCATTGAGGCCCCACGTGATGTTTCCCGGGGGATTGGCTCTGATCCGGCAGCTACAGTTCGTCCAATTCTCAGAGCTGGTGCATGTCGGGCCTGCTAAAATTGTGGCTTTATCTAAAAAAAATGGAAACTTCAATAGTAAATGATCATGTAAATAGTTGCAGTATCGAAGTACAATTAATTCATGAGTTGAACTTACCATAATAGTTCTGGTAGATATATTTTAAGATGAAGCAACCTATGTTGCACCAGTTGATGGCGTATTATATTTTCACTTATAATAGGTGAGCTCGTTAGGAACAATTTCATATTAAACCTAATTGGTGTTCAGTCCAACCAGACCTGTCCTGACAGATATTGTGGGGGGTTCCTCAGAAGTAGCAAGTTCAGAGTGTTAATTATCTGTAATATACCCACAAACGTGATTCACCCGTCACTGTTTTAACAGGTGAATTAATTTCAATTTCTTCACTTTGTGTACTGTTTTCAACATCTTCGTTTGTGGTGGACTGAAGTGATTCTTCAATAAATGTCCGGCTAACAAGCCGACAGTTCAAAGGACCTTGTCTCGGAATATTACCCTGTCAACTCAACATTAGTACAAGTAACAGAAGTTGGCTTCACACCATTTTATCAGATTTCATTTTGGAGAACTTCTGCTCATGAAATTGCTGCATGTCAGTTCTAAGGATTGGAAAATTGTTTACTTCAGACGACGAGTATTATTTATTAACAATTAGATGTTGAGTAAAGTTCCCAGTAAATGTGCTGCTGTCGTAACCTCATAAATGTAAGACCTGCTGTATTTATGGGACATTATTCCAGTTTCCTCTCCTGTCATACTGAGCGAGATGCCAGGTTAGTTTCCATAATTGGAGCCATCGAGGTAGTTTCCCGCTATTTCCGCGGGAAGGGGTGAAACTATCCCAAACTCATGCACACGGGCGCCTTCCAGCAAGCAGGCAAGAGAAAATTGGAATTTAATGCAGAATTCTTGAAGTGAAAGGCTACTATCTAATTGAAAATTCATACATACTTACATTGGACTGAAATCTGTGTGGAGCGGTTTGTGGTGCCCACGGCATTTTCAGCGATGCACCAATCTTCCCCGGCGTCCTCAGAACGAATGTTGTGGAATATTTGATTTAGTTCACCACTGGAAGATCTGCTGATCTCTTCACCATTTTTCACCCATCTTAAACTGATCTGTGGTTTTCCACAGGCTGTGCAGCATAATAATAATGAATTTCCTTCCAAAGCTACTATAGATGAGTTGATGGTTGGGAGGTCCAGTCCATCTGAAACAGGCGTTAATGCAAAACGTGATTGTCGAATAAGCATAATTGAGTTCCTAATTAATTCATTATACTGGGTATGGGGATCGGGCGGGAAATATGGAGTTCAGTTCGATGATCAGCCATGATTGCCGGAGTGGTGGAGCAGGTTCGAAGGGCCGTATGGCCTACTCCTGTTGCTAATTCTTAAGTTCTTATTAAGCCCAACCAGAGCTGAGATCTGGTGTCATAGCTTCAGATCCTAACTCGGCATGGCCTTTGTTGCTTCCATTTATGACTGACTAAACTCAGAACCTGACTGGAAGTTCATAGAATAAAGATTAACAATCACATTAAAAAATCTGTTGGAGGCACCATCATTCATCCATGGATTTGAATGTTTCTAATATAATATGACTGATGAGAATTACATGTGAGCCATTCCGAAACTTTCTAACCCCTAATAAATTACTTGTGGTAAAAGTGCAAATTTGGAGCTGGTTGGCCCACAGGATAAGTCTGTTTACTTTAGACCGGACACTTACCTTTAATCTCCAAGGTAAGATTTTGTGCCTAGGAAGTTGGGATACCATCAATTGGAATTGTGCATCCCAGAATTTTCCCGTCATGAGCAGACGATGGTGTAAAGTTGACGATGGATGAAACTGTCCGAGAACCTGAAGTTTCTTTGTTAATTTCTGCTCCAACTTGATTATCCATTGGGGGAGAACGGGACACATTGTAATTAATCCACTTCAGTTTCAGGTTGCCATCTGGGCAGTTGTGGGTGACGGAACAGGTCAATCCTGCAGTTTGTCCAGCGATCAATTCCCCATAACCTGAAATCTCTGGCTTTTCTATAAAAACGAGAGAAAACAAGCTTGTTCGGTACATTTCAATGTTAAAACGCGCGATTGATGGCTTGCAACTAAATCTGAGAAAGAAAAAGCAAGCAAATCACATTTTGTTCATTTTCCTCTGCTACGTGTTGCAAGTGTGTTCACCATTCTGAATTACTCCTCGCAGTTGTAATGCATTTTTATTCCTCGTCGGGTAACATATGGCCCAACTTAATTAACCATTAGTCTTTATATCTCCAAATTATTTGTATCATGGATATTGTCCAGTGAACAAATTTTGCACGCTGGACTTAGAATTAACGTTAACTCCTCAAATGTCACGAATATTTATTCCTTTCGTATACCTCGTTCATCACCATCTATTGCCTATGTGATGGTGATTAATGCAGACCCAGAGAGATCTCGATTCTGTTGTCAAGAAACGTCAATATAGAACGATAATGCTCAAGACATGGACAGACCAGACAAAGGACGGGTAACACCGCCTTGTGTGGGAGAACCAGAGCAGGTTCCTCGCGTGTACATCTGAAGAAGGCTTCAGCAGAAATAGTATTTGTAGCCGTGGGATTTGAATGAACAAATAAATTATAACTTGAACTGATTTTCACGTTACTGAAATATCTACTTTTTAATTAAGATCTAATTAAAAGCGTGGTAAATGAGCGCTGGATAGGGAAAGGCACGAACAAAGACTGCATTAATTCAACGCTTTTTAAGTACTCGCGACGTCAAAAGACGCTTCACCAAAAAGTAACTTGAAATGTAATCAAGCAGCCATTGCCGACGGTAAATACAGGAGATTATTGGAGAAGATATTAAGAGGTTTGGAATTAAGGATTAGGTAGAAATTGCAATATAAACTGTTTAGAAGTGACGATGCAGCGAGTCGCTGTTAAGCGCAGTTGCTCAGAATAGTTGGATCCCAGTACGGTGTCCCACAGGGTTGTCCTGTGGAATTGCTTCTATTCACTGTGTGCATCAATAAATTGGATAAAGCGCTAAAGAGAATGATGTCAACATTTCCCGGCAGGAATTAATTGGATTCCAAAAAAATTAAAAATGGGTGGGGTGTACAATGAGAGGTGCATCCAATATCGCCAGTTTGACACCCATGCCAACGTTGCAAGTACAACTCCCAGGAGATAACTAGAGAACTAAAGCGAGTTTCAAACGGATAGTGCAGATATAGTAGAATGGGGAGATAAGAGGCAGATATCATAAAAGTTCAGAAAATATGAGGTGGTAGATGTTCATTTGAACCGTAGGAAGCTGCGAGATGTGGAAGAGCAGAGTAATTTGGGGTCAGGTTCATGAGGCAGTAAAAGCAGCACCTCCAGTGGGAAAGTGTATGAAGATGTTTCTGGAGCTCTGGCTTTAATGGCAAGAGATCAATAATATAAATTCGAGAATAGTGGAGATTCTAACGAGAATAGTAGTTATTTCACAGTTGGAGTAAGAATGCGGGTATTGGGCTCCAGTCTATAGGAAGGATTTAGGGCGGATTCGCGTACATTCTGGCTCGTAAAAGGAAGTTTAAATAACAAGAAAATATTTAAAAATTGGGGTAGATCTAATTAGTTTAGAACTGATTTTGTGATGATTTAACAGAAGTGCTTAAACTTATTAAGCAACGGGACAGAGAAGATAGAAGGAGACTGAAGTAGAATTTGAAATGGACGCCCTGGTCAAATCTCTCATTCCAGATAATTCACCCATTGGAGCAACCGCCTAGTTAAATTGCCTTTCATTTCATTGGAAATAATGAGCTGCTGGTTTATGTATTGTAAGTAGGACCCAAAATCGTCAGTTTTAGTTTCAGTCAACATGTGCTAATCTATCCTCATGTGAACATATTCAGAATAGGCTCGACAGGTATTTGAAGGGAATTGCAATAAAGGGATATGGGAACTGAACTGACGCATGCGATTCGGAGTTTTGCTCATGTGAAGGACAAACAGCCACACTGACTGTCTGGGCCGAAGGGCCTGTTTTACTGCTGTAATTTCAATATACTTCTGTGTTTAGGATATCAGACATCTGCGACACTTATCAGTATCCCTGCACCCTATGTTTCAACAACCCTTTGAGATCGGTCAGGGATATTTTAATATATTCCCACTTTGCACATAGGTTGATTCATACTAAAGCACTGGAGTGAAAATGTACAAAAGGAACAAAGGGAATACTCACCTAAAACAGAAATAATTACGTCAGTACACATAGTCTGACGTTTATTAATATCACTGGCCGAAGCGATCTCGATGCTGAGTTCGTATGTACCCTCATCACCCTTCCTGATATCCTTTAGCAGGAGGGAACATTGTTTCATTTCAATGTTACACTTGAACTGAGCTCTTCCACCATAGTTATATTGCTGCCTGTCTGGATCTTTAGAATCATAGATAATGGAGAAACCTTGGTTACCAGGAGCATGTCCCTCTTTAACCACGTCACACCCGCGATTCCCCGATAGTCTGGATAATCAAACATGCACCGGATCTCTGCACATGAACCGGCCACCGCCGACACAACTTTTGGCATCATCACAGAAAATTCAGCACTAAAAACAACTGAGAAAAATAAATTAGACACCCTTTAATTAGCCATTCAAAATGCATTTCAGCATCTTTATCATCCATTAAAGTATTTGTTAATTGACAAATAATCGCCCATCACAATAGCAATTAAAATATCAGTGAAGGTCTTTTCAAAATCAAGAAAAAATACTGAATAATTTCCAATCACAACACCTATTGAAATGGTCATAGGAGTACCTATTTGATAGAGATTTATGAACCGGTAATATACATATTTAATACTCATTTAAAAAACAAATACATATCCACTAACAAGTAAGCGAACGCCCAATAAAAATTCTCATTAAATATACATTAAAATATTGATCAAAATAAATATTAAACATCTATTGAATCTCCTTGGAATCACTCAATCAATATGAAGTAAATGTTATTAAATGTGCATTATAATAAAAATAACTTGAAAATCACAGAATTTAAATATTATTTGAGTAGGCTACAAACGCTATAAAACAACAATAACGCACAAGTTAAACAATCATGAAATTCCTATTTCACAAGTTCTGAAATCAATAACAAAAAAATCATTCATAATCGTTATTTTCCTGTTCCTTTCCCACAAGATAGAAATCACTTGCTGAAATTGTAAAAAAAAAGCAGAAATGTACCTTCTGTCAACATTATGAGAGGCAGCAGCACGGAACTCCTCATGGCTGGAAACTGCTGCCGATTTCACTCGCAAAATGAAGAACCCAGTTCACAATAAACACCATTCAGATTTCAGAATTCTTCTTTCCAGTCACATCTTGGATTTGTTTTGCTAATCAGGATCAGACTATCGGGGAAGTCCGATTCGGTTCCTACCTATCTGTAGGAACAGTGCTCACTCAATCAGCTCCGTTGGTGAGGTAGGCAGCTAACACATCTTGTGCATGGGCTGCGTGTGACCGACTGTTACAGAATATGATGTTATAGTATGTTTAACCGTTGCAAAATAATACTTAATACAGAAACAATATCTCTCTCTCTCGAACAAACACACACAAACACCAAATGTACTGTTATTTATGATATTGATATATTGGCGCCTGTGATAGAAAGGCACCGCTCACACTTGCAGACGCCTCTGACTCACATTTCACACATATTCCGCTTTCTGGCAGCTAATACGAGATGAATTTTGAAGAGTTGTTAACTACAGTTAGTTAGCATGCTGCAGTCTGTGGACGTGTGGTTTCGTCACCTTCTTTCAGGAGCGCTCCAACATGTATCTCTGACGTACTAGATAGGAGCTGTTTGGCAATAAACGATTTGATGCTGTGGTAAACTGCCTTTCTTCTAAATATTTAACTCTTTACATTCACACTCAAGCTCAGTAATTTTGCAGAACTTAAGAAAAATGCCAACCTATTTGTTGCAGTGCTTTTATTGAAATTTAGTTGTGAGGTCTGGGACGTGTAAAATGGACTTAAGGTTCCTGTCGTAAATACAAATATTGCTGTAACAGACACAGATAAAATTGATTGACGCAATAGTTTCGACCAAACAGATCAGTGTGGTCAATATCGGGAGGCACTGTTTTTCTCATTGGCCACCCGGTGCGGAGTGGAATTCGGAGGACCTCCTCGTGGATATGCTTCTGGGCCTGGCTAAGGTGGCCATTCACAGGTCGAGGCATCACTCGGTCCAGGTGATTATTTGGTCTGACTGCCTGCCACCCATCACGTTCGTGTGTCCTTGAAGTGGGAGCATGCTTTGATTGCCTGCATGATTGAGGCCTTCCGCGACCGGTGGACACTGGAGGGACGAGAGTGCATTGTCGACACGGCCAAAAATGCTATTATTATAAAAAGTTTCTCTTTACATTTAATGACAATTTGAACCTTTTTGATTGTGCGTAAAAATGGTGCAATTGTGTTAATTTTTATTAGTTTGGTGACACGTCATCCACACTGGCCAATCAGAGAAGAGTAGCAAATCTCAGAAAAGTGTAGAAGTAATAGGGTAATAATAGTAGGGGTTTTCAACTTCCCCAATTTTAACTGGGAGAGTCAGAGTGTGTTAGGCTTCGAGGGTGCGGAATTCTTACATTACATCCAGGAGAGCTTTTTGAGCCAGCATGTAGAAAGTCCTACAAGAGAGGGGGCAGTACTGGACCTAATTCTAGGATTGGTAGCCGGACAAGTGGTAGAAGTTTCAGTCGGAGAGTATTTTGGTGACAGTGACCATAATTCCGTGAGATTGAAGGTGGTCATGGAAAAGGACAAAGATGGACCGGAAATAAAGGTTCTAAATTGGGGGAAGGACAATTTTAATATGATAATGCAGGATTTGGCCAAATTGGACTGGGATCAGCTACTTGTAGAAATATCCACATCAGAGCAATGGGATTCTTTCAGGAAGGAAATAGAGAGTGTACAATGCCAACATGTTCCCGTAAAGGTCAAGGGTCGGACCAATAATCCGCGGGAACCCTGGATGTCAAGGGATATACAAGAATGGATTAGGAAAAAAAGTGAGGCTTTTGGCAGATACAAAGCTCTAAAAACAGTGGAAGTTCTAGAGGAGTATAGAAAGTGCATGGGGGTACAGAAAAAAGAAATTAGGAAAGCGAAGAGGGGGCATGAAAAAACCCTGGCGGGAAAATAAAGGAAAATCCCAAGATGTTTTATAAGTATATTAACGGCAAGAGACTTACCAGGGAAAGAGTAAGTCCCATTAGGGACCAAAGTGGCAATCTGTGTGTAGAGCCGGAAGATGTAGGTGAGGTTCTAAATGATTATGTTGCATCTGTGTTCACTATGGAGAAGGGTGATGTAGGCATAGAAATCAGGCAAGGGCATTATGATACACTGGAAGAAATTATTATTGAGAGGGAGGAGGTATTAGCGGTTTTAGCGGGCTTAAAAGTGGATAAATCCCCAGGCTGCTGTGTGAGGCAACGGAGGAGATTGCTGTGGCTCCGACACAAATTTTCAGAACCTCTCTTGCCACAGGGGAGGTGCCAGAGGACTGGAAACCAGCTAACGCAGTACCATTGTTCAAGAAGGTTAGGAGGGAATATCCAGGGAATTATAGGCCAGTGAGCCATACATCAGTGGCAGGGGAATTATTGGAAAATATTCAGAGGGACAGAATTAGTCTCCACTTGGAGAGGCAAGGATTAATCAGGGATACTCATCATGGCTTTGTCAGGGGGAAATCATTTCTGAACAATTTGATAGAATTTTCCGAGGGGGTGATTGGTGTCTGGATGAGGGTAGTGCAGTTGATGTAGGCTACATGGACTTCAGTAAGGCTTTTGACAAATTCCCGCATGCGAGACAGATCAAGAAGGTAAGAGCCCATGGGATCCAGGGCAATTTGGCACATTGGATCCACAATTGGCTTAGTGGCAGGAGGCAGAGAGTGATGGTCCAAGGTTATTTTTGTGACTGGAAGCCTGTGTGCAGTGGTGTACCGCAGGGTTGGTGCTGGGTCCTTTGCTATTTGTACTCTACATTAATGATTTAGATATGAATGTAGGAGGTATGATCAGTAGTTTCGCAGATGACACGAAAATTGGTGGAGTGGTAAATAGCGAGGAGGGAAGCCTCTGGCTACAGCACGATATAGACGGGATGTTTAGACGGGCAGAACAGTGGCAAATTGAATTTAACCCTGAAAAGTGTAAGGTGATGCATTTTGAGAGGACTAACAAAACAAGGTAATACAGAATGAAGGGCAGGACCCTAGGAAGGACAAAGGATCAGAGGGACCTTGGTGTTCATGTACATAGATCCCCGAAGACAGCAGGACAGGTAGATGAGGTGGTTAAAAAGGCATATGGGATACTTGCCTTCATTAGCCGAGGCATAGAATATAAGAGCAGGGAGGTTATGATGGAGCTGCAGTTAGGCCACAGCTGGAATACTGTGTGCAGTTCTGGTCGCCTCACTATAGGAGGGATGTGATTGCATTGGAGAGGGTGCAGAGCAGACTCACCAGGATGTTACCTGGGCTGGAGCGCTTCAGCTATGAAGAGAGGCTGGAAAGGCTGGGGTTGTTTTCCTCAGAGCCGAGCTTGCTTAAAGGGGTCCTGATTGAGATGTACAAACGTATGAAGGGCCTCTTTTTGTGCTGTGTCACTCTATGACTCTTAGAATCTGTGACTCGAACAATGGCTCATTTCCCAAGTAACCCACCCCGCTTTGTGATGCTGTAGAAAAGCTCCCTGTTCCAGTCACGCATCGATTCCGCTCAATTGCCCAGGTTCATGGGAGAGTTTACACTGGGGACTTCTGCTATTGTGTGTGAGTGGAAACTTGAACGTAAATTCAGCTAGTCAACAGTGGTGCAATTTCCAGCGTATTCTGGGTGCAGTTTACAATTAAGCCACCAGCCGGAAAACCCTGCCACCTTTACGAAACTAGGTAGAACTAGGCACCAAGAGAATGGAGAGGAAGAGAGCGAGAGGGAGACAGTAAAGATATGCACAGTGAACATGATGGGATTAAAATCAAATTGAGAAAGTAACAGTAATAAGAGAAGAACTTTTGAAAAAGAAGCATGTCATTAGTGGGCAGTAAGCAGTGAGGAAGCGAAATTTAGGAAGGAAGGTCAGACAAGTCAAGCAGTTTGATTAGGGCAGAATAAGACTTTAAATATCTGCAGAGTGTAAGAGGAAGGAGAGATGGGTGAGGAAGTAGAGTGGATTGTGCCTATACTCCCTGGAGATAAGTAGAATGAGAGGTTATCTCATTGAAACATATAAGATTATTTCGGGAAATGTCAGGGTAGATGCTGAGAGGTTGTTTCCCCTGGCTGGAGAGTCTAGAACCATGGGGCATAATACCAGGATAAGGGGGCGGCCATTAAAGACTGAGATGACGAGGAAATGGGTATTGAATCTTTAAATTCTCTACCCCAAAGCGTTGTGGATTCCGAATTGTTGCTTATATTCAAGGCTGATCTAGATTTTTGGATATCAAGGGACTCAACGGGCATGGAGATAGGGAGGGAAAGTGGAGTTGAGGTCGAAGATCAGCCATGATCTTATTGAAAGGTGGAACAGGCTGGAGGGGCCATATGGCCTACTCCTGCTCCTAATACCTATGATCTTATGAACTTTTTAGTTTTGAGCATTTAGCTCAACTTGCTCAACAAGCTAAAACAAAAAACAAATTATTACAGCTATTTCAGATTGCCCCGGGGACGGTTGTCAAGGAGATCTTCTGAGAAAATAACACGAGGTAATCCTGAAAATTGAGGCAGAATACTTGGGATAATTGAAAGAGCAGATTCTAGATTTATTTCAAATATCAGAGAAAAGCGAATCAAATCCGAGTGTGCAGTTCATGCTCTCGGAGTTATACCTGGAGATATATATTAAGACAGATCATTAATCGTCTGCTTTCAAGTTGGATTATCCCCTGGTAATTTAAACACTGTGTCGTATGCAGAGGAGCCGCTAGTTGTTTCGCAAAACATTTCCTTATATTAAATGATCCAACATGTGCACCCGGTGCTGAGCTTTGTACAGGGGATTGCATATTTACATTTCCTTATTTTTATGTCTTCTGAACTAAACATATAGGAAAGCAATCTTAGCGCAGTTATTTCAAATTTACACAAAGGACAAAACCATGTCTGAAAATCAGTGTCAGTCTGCAAGCTCTTCGTGTCCTCCTCACAACTTACTGCCCCACCTATCTTTGTAACGTCAGCTAACTTGGGATACATTTCCTTTCATACTAGGCACGGGATTTCTGCATTCGTGATGGTGTTGCTGCAGTAGGGAGATTCCCTCTAGCATGTCTGTGTGTTGTTGACGTTTTACAGTTAAATAGAATTACATAGAATGGGCAGCACACAAGCAGGCCATTGGGCCCAGTTGTCTATTTCGGTGTTTATGCACCACAAACAATATCTCCCTCCCTAATTCATCTGATTCAATCAGCATAACCATCTATTCCTGTCTCCTACATATGTTGTTCTAGCTTCTCCTAGAATGCACCTATGCTATTCGCCTCAATTACACCAGGCGGTCGCGAGTTCCACATTCTACCGTAATGCTTTTTAAAAAAATGTTTCCTTAAAATATTCCTGGATATTTTTAAGAGTGTTAAATTGTTAAAGTTTGATTAATACAGCTGAAACTGTGATTATCACAAGAAAGAACAATTTTGAATCACGGAGTCAAGCCACCAACTATGAGTAACCCGATTATAATTGACTGAAACTCACTTTAAAAAACTATAGTAAAAACTATGTTCTAGTTAGATTAGGATACAGTAGTCAATTCCTTAGGATAATTTTTTTTCGTTCAATACCTTTCAAAATGTACGTATTAGTGCCTAAGAAAATCCAGTTTAATTTTGGGCCTGCAAACGAGCACAATTAGAGAAAACTAACAAAAGGAGATTAACTCATTCTGGAGGCGTGGCCAGTAGTTTGGATGGTCCTGCTTCATTATTTCTAATTTATTTATTCGTTCCTGGGATGTGGGGGTCGCTGGCAAGGCCGGAATTTATTGACCACCCCTAATTGCCCTTGAGAAGGTGGTGGTGACCCACCTTCTTAAACCGCTGCAGTCCGTGTGGTGTAGGTACTCCCACAGTGCTGACATTTTCGCAGTGGTTTGGTACAACTGAGTGGTTTGCTAGGCATTTTTAGAGGGCAGGTAAGAGTTAATCACATTGCTGTCGGTCTGGAGTCACATATAGGCCAGATCAGGTGAGGACGGCAGATTTCCTTCCCTAAAGGACATCAGTGAAGCAGATGGGATTTTACAACAATCTGGTAGTGGCATGTTCACCATTACTGATGTTAGCTTTTTAATTCCAGATTTATTTAATGCACTGAATATAAATCCCCCCAGCTGCCAAGTTCTAGCGCGATGTTTTTAAAACTACGCCGATATCAGGGAAATTGCGTCGAAAAGGACCGCATTCGAGCGGATACTCCAGGCCCTTGTATTTACATATCGCCATTCACAAACACAGTACATTCAAATGCGCTTTACAGCCAATGAAGTACTTTTGAAATATTGTAAGGTTGGAATCGCAGCAACCATTTTAGCATACAACAAGGTCGCCCAAAATCATCAATGTGATATTGAACAGATAATCTGTTTTGGTGCGGTTGATTGAGGGATAAATACTGGCCCAGGACACCGGGCAGAGCTACACTCCCATTTTCCGAAACAGTGGCAAGGAATCTTTTCAGGCACCAAAGTAGCATCAGTTTATCGTCTCATTCGCAAGGCAGCTTCTGCGCATGTGCCACACTCCCTCAGTAGTGCACTGGGAATGTCAACATGAATTTTGCGCTCAAGGCTCTGGAGTGGGACTTGGAACCAACGACATCTTGATTCAGATGCAATATATTGTGAAGATGAATGCTCTGAGATCTCAATTCGAATTACAGTTTAAACGTGGAGCTGAAAACACAACAGGTCCTTTAAAGATTCAGCTTACACTCTAAGCGGATGTTGCCTGACCGCAAATAAATTTATTCCGGTCCAATTGTCCAGAATGATTCACACCGAAGAACGTCATAGATAGCAGTGGGCTGTGTTCTGCAGTAACCACAACTACAGAGGCGCTGAATAGAACCCAGCACTTCACACCTCCCCTCTTTTGCTATACTGGCACACGGTGTAAACAAACCCACCTCGGTGCAGCCGCAACGAGTGAGAAACTGAGCATGCTCCATATGAACAGTCAGCGTTAAACCCAAATTGAGCCCCGAATTTCACCACACATCATTTCAAACTTCGGCTTCAAAGCAAATTGGTCTTGTGTGGAGCTTCATTGAGCAGGGGGCATTGCACCAACCGCCACTCTGTGATTGACCAGACATTATGGCTTATTTTATTGTTATTGCAAACTGAGACCTGGGTCTGAACACACATCCCTAAAGAAGTCAGTAAAACCAGGCTGTGACTGGGTCTGAACACACATCCCTAAACTAGTCAGTAAAACCAGGCTGAGACCTGGGTCTGAACACAAATCCCTAAACTAGTCAGTGAAGCCAAGCTGAGACCTGGGTCTGAACACACATCCCTAAACTAGTCAGTAAAACCCAACTGCGACCTTGGTCTGAATAGAAGAACCAAACAAACTCGGCCCTGGATTTGAACCCCCTTCACACCGCCAAAAAAATGGTTGTCCCAATGGATGATTTTAATCTCTTAGTTGTTTAATAAAAATAAACTGGGCACTGGAACCGCACTCACATCCCTGAAGTGCTCTGTAAAATCAGACTGGACCCTGGATCTTACCGCAAATTCCATCTCCCTTTCTCAGACTTTCTCTGTCAGAATGTCTCTCACACATTTTGACTTCTCTCTCTCTCTTTTTTCGCTAGAAAACGAGAAGGCTGAGCTGTGGCCTAATAGAGGACTTGAAAATCACGATAGGGTTTTTGAGGGTAGATGTAGAGAAGGTATCCCTATTTGTGGGGAGTGCAAAACTCGGGGTCATATATCTATGATTATCACCAATAAATCCAGTCGAGATTCAGTAGAAGCTTCACTACCCAGCGTGGTGAAAATGTGAAACTTGCTACCGCAGTGAGTGGTTGAGGCGAATAACATAGATACATTTAAGGGGAAGCTAGACAGGTACATGTGGGAGAAATATAGAGAAGGATATGCTGATAGGGTTAGAAGAGGTAAGGTGGAATAAGGCTCATTAGGAGCATAAACATACTGGCCTTTGTTTATATGTAATTATGTAAATGTTATTCACTCTCTGGCTCTCTCTCTCTCTCTCTCTCTCTCTCTCTTCCTCCCTCATTATCTGTCAATTAAGGGTATTAAAAGAGAATAAAAAAGGTGAGCAACTGCGATTTCAAACGGGTATAAAAAGGGGGTTTAAAAGTGATCTAATAGAGGTTTAAAACGGAGATCTAAGGCGGATCATGAAGGGGGTGAACAGGGGCTGTAGCACTGAGGTTAAGTACTGGTTTTATTAAGGGGTTGACAGTAGTATTTAAAAGGGGGGTTTAAAGAAGTGTAATTACAAAGAGGGAAGGCGGGAGGATTATGTGGTCTCACCGGAAGTGACATCAATCGCAGACATGACAGACAACAGCGAATGGGCTCTCATTGGATCTGTCATCATTTCATCAGTGAATATGAAATCCTACACTAGTGATTAGTAAGAAGATGAATATATTAAAAGAGGAATGGCCATTGGTCCAAAGGACGCTGCATCTTGCCCGTGTGAAATTCACCCTCATTGATTCTCATTCACTTATTTTTATGCTTGAGGGAATGGAATAATCACGGGGCACTCACGAGAAGGCAACGTCCCCTTTCCCAAATTTCGAAACCAAGAGATATTTCAGGTAAACTGTTATCGCACTGGACTGAATGTTCAATTTAGTGCGTATTCATAATATAAGGCTTAAATAGTCACACTCAGAGCTCCACACGCAGTTTCCCTCTCGGACAATTATCATCCTCTGCACCATTTACACATTCCTCAGTTCTTATATTGTATTTCCATTCACTGCCTGATGTTAGTTTATATGTTCTACTGGCCTTGTACTAACAGGTTTGTAAGCGAGTGATACCCATCCTGTAATGTCGGCCTCTGTTGTCTCGTCAGGACTTCTTCTTTCTCGCCTTACTAAACAATATGATTATCTTCCGTTTTCAATTCTGATTAATTATATACCCAAAATGTCCACTGACATCTTCACCCCACAGACAGCGACTGACCTGTTATGCCTTGTCAACAGTTCCTGGTGTTCTTCAATGGATGTGTGCCCGGGACGTTCAAGAGTCCTGAGTAATGAGGCTGCTGTGACCCTCTCCTTGTGTGCGTCAGAAAATAATGGAGAATTAAATATCTTTGCTGTGTTGAGAAGTCCAATTAGTATGAATAGAATGTGCAAAATATTGTAATGGGTGAGCGCCAGAAAAATAAACAATTTGCTCTGGAAAGTGTAACGGATTTCAGATTAGAATTGTGAAAATGGGAAAGAGTGAGTTGTGCAAACTGCACGAGGCTCATCCGAGGTGCTTTACTGAGATCTATAAGGTAAGGTAGCGATTGATTACTAACCTCTGCATGGTAGCAGTGATACGGTCCTCTTATCTTCCAAAGAATCTGAACTAATTCTGCTTCATAATCTGATTCCAAATGCGCCCAGCTTGAAGCTGGACTGTGTGCGAATGAGGTTCCCGATTGTATCCAGGATTTGATCCCACTGATCAATTTGCAGGGATTTGTTCCCGTAGATAAAAATATCACGTTGTTTCCAGCAGCATTGACACTCCAATCTGAAAGCTCACGTCACATCTCACAGTTCTAGCATTAAAGTCAGAATCTTCATAAACCCGTCATTGTAGCAACTCGGATCTCAATGAGTTAATTTCAGCAGATTTCACCTCGCTGGACTGTTAATATAAACAGCTGAAGTCACTTATAAAAATGGCAGTTTACGCTCTTGAAACTGTTTTCAGAGAAACATGAAACATTTGACATTTCAGATACGTGTTGTGCCCCCGAACTACTGAAGGTGATCAACCCACACGTCTGCAGACAACGGCTACAGGACTAACCACAGCTTCACACTTCAAACACTCGCAGTTCAAGGGCTGATAAATAGCTCAGTGTGTGGGAGTTGAGAGTCGAGGCGTCTAAAGTTGATGCAGAGGCTATTTTAGATATTGCAATCTAAAGTGCCACTGCCTGTCCTGTAACTGTGCAGATGATGAGGGGCTGGGTGCATCTCTGCTCAGGGTTATTTTGCAATGGGTGAGCCTCATATATCCTGCAACAGCGGGCCACACACTGATGTAAACTGTTATATTTGAAGAGTCCCAGATTTCCAACAGTTTAGATCACCAACATTTCAGGAGTGGCGAAAGCTGTGTGAGCTACCACGGTTCCCAATGATTGTTGGGTGGCGAACAGCTGACCTCCTAATACTCTGATTCGATTCATTACGAACTCCAATATATTAGCGGCGAACCGAAAACAGAAACTACATCACTTATATCTGAGATAAAAACTATTTATGTCATTTTGACATCGTCAACCGCCTCCAGTCATGAAGAATATTAAATTTATTTCCAATCCGATATTTAGCGAAGGTAAAACATATTCATAGGGTATGTGGTTAAAGGGAGTCCTGATCCTGGAACCTCACGGGTCTCGATTATCTATGATTCCAGGGATTCAGACAACGTACCCTTAAATTATAGCGGGCGAGCTGAGTTCACCGGCGAATTTATAAAGAAACAATGTTCCTTACGATTAAAGGACAACGGCAAGCGCGATCAAGGTGACTATTATTACATATTGAAGATCATCACTGCCTTGAATACTACAGAAGGATATTCTTCCGGATCTAAAGTCACACTTTTTATTTTATGTAAGTTTTTTGAATTGTTCAATTATAGTTTATCTTCCATCTCCTCAGTGCCATTTAACTTGAGCTTAAAGTGTAAAGATATCTTGTTACTCTTGGCCCAAGTCACAGGCTACAGCGGCAGGACTGGTACACTGCATAATACCCATGAGTGTGTTGTAGAATAGAATCATAGAATCATAGAATCTTACAGCACAGAAGGAGGCCAGTCGGCCAACCACGCCTGTGCCGGCTCTTTAAAAGAGCTATAAAATTTAGTCCCACTCCCCATATTTTTTCACATAACCCTGTAAATCAACCTTTTTTTTTAGGACAGCTCCAACTGTTTTTTAAAAGTTCCCATTGAATCGGATTCCACCATCCTTTCAGCTGAAGCATTCTAAATCTTATCAACCCTCTGGGTGAAGACATTTCTCCTCATTTCCCAACGAGTTCTTAGTCGAATTGGTTTAAATCTGAGACCTTTGGTTACCAACACACTTGCCAGAGGATATGGTTTCTCCTTAATAATTCTATCAAAACCCCTCACTTTTGAATAGCACTATAAGGTCTCCCGTTATCCTTATCTTCTATAAGGAGAACAATCCCAGCTTCTCTAATCTCTCCACGTATGTGAACGTCTTCATCCCTTGTATTATCCTGGCAAACTTCTTCGATACCTCCTCCAGGGCCTTGAACTGCTTCCTTAAATGTACTGCCGAGAATTGTACACAACACTCCAGCTGACGCCAAACCAGAGATTTGTAAAACTTGAACATGACTTCCTTGTTTTTGTATTCAATGCCCCTATGTAAAAAGAACCGAATTATCTTATATGCTTTCTTGTTAAACACCTTGTCAATTTACACTGCCATCTTCAAAGATTTGTGAATATGTACCCCATGTCCCTCTGTTCTTGCAGCTAACCTCAAAATGGGACTATTTAGATTATATTGCCTCTCCATACATTTCACCCAACGTGCATTACTTCATACTTATCCGCAGCAAATTGCATCTGCCATATGCCTGCCCATTTTACCAATCTGTCGATGTACTCCTGAAGTTTGCTTCAATCATGCTCACTATTTAACACGTTGCCAAGTTTTGTATCACGCTCAAACTTCGAAACGTTACTCCCAATACCAAAGTCTAGGTCATTTATATAGAACAAGATTAGCAATGGTCCTAAGATCGACCCCCTGCGGGATGCCACAGCATACTTCGCTCCTGTCAGAAAAACAGCCGTTCACCACTTCACTCTGCCTCCTATCCCTCAGCCAATTTCGTACTCACGTTGCCACTGTCCCTTAAATAAAATGTGCTGCTATTCTCCGAATAGATCTGTTATGAGGTACTTCATCCAATGTCTTTTTAACGTCCATATATACAACAGCTACTGCACTACCTTCATCAAACCTCTCTATTAGTCAGAGAGTCATAGACTTATACAGCACATAAAGATGCCCTTCGGCCCATCGTGTCCGCGGGGGCCATCAAGCCCTGTCTATTCTAATCCCATTTCCGAGCACTTGGTTCGTAGCCTTGTATGCTATGGCGTATCAAGTGCTCATCTAAATGCTTCTTGAATATTGTGAGGATTCCTGACTCTACCACTCCTTCAGGCAGTGAGTTCCAGATTCCAACCACCCTCTGGGTGAAAAAGTTTTTCCTCAAATCCCCTCAAAACTCCTGCCCCTTACCTTGAAACTATGCCCCCTGGTTATTGACCACTTGACTAAGGGGAAAAGTTCCTTTCTATCTATGCCCCTCATAATTTTGTACACCTCAATAAATCTTCAAAATTTCTGAGCTTGAGTGTGAATGTAAAGAGTTAAATATTTAGAAGAAAGGCTGTTTACCACAGCGTCAAACGGTTTACTGTCAAACAGCTCCTATCTGAAACGTCACAGATGCATATTGGAGCGCTCCTTAAAGAAGGTGACGAAACCACACGTCTACAGACTGCAGCAAGCTAACTAACTGTAGTGACACCTCTACAACATTCAGCTCGTATTAGCTGCCAGAAAGCTGAAGATGTGTGAAATGTGAGGCAGAGGCGTCTGCAAGCGTGGGCGTTGCCATTCTGACACAGACGCCAATATATCAGTATCATAAATAACAGTACATTTGGTGTTTGTGTGAGTTTGTACGAGAGAGAGAGATATTTTGTTTCTGTATTAAGTATTCTTTTGCAACGGTTAAGCATACCATAACATCATATTCTGTATCAGGCGGTCACACGGAGCCCATGTACAAGATGTGCTAGCTGCCGACCTCACCAACGGAGCTGATTGAGTGAGCACTGTTCCAACACATCGGTAGCAACCGAATCGGACTTCCCCGACAGTCTGATGCTGATTAGCAAAGAAATCCAAGATGTGACTGGAAAGAAGAATGCTGAAATTTGAATGGTGTAAATTGTGAATTTATTTCTTCATTTTGCGAGTGAAATCGACAGCATTTTCCAGCCATGAGCAGTTGCGTGCTGCTGCCTCTCATAATGTTGACAGAAGGTACATTTCTGAGGTTTTTTTTACAATTTCTGCAAGTGATTTATATCTTGTGGGAAAGGAACAGCAAAATAACGAATATGAATGATTTTTTTGTTATTGATTTCAGAACTTGTGAAATAGGTATTCCATGATTGTTTAACGCGTGTGTTGTTGTTGTTTGATAGCGTATACAGCCTATTGAAATAATATTTAAATACAGGGATTTTCAAATTATTTTTATTGTAAAGCACATTTAATAAAATTTACTTCATATTGATTGAGTGATTCAAGGGAGATTCAAGAGATGTTTAATATTTATTTTGATCATTATTTTAATGTATATTTAATGAGCATTTTAATGGGCGTTCTCTTACATGTTAGTGGATATGTATTCGGTTTTTAGCTGAGTATTAAATATGTATATTACCGGTTCATAAATCTCCTATCAAATAGGTATTCCTATGACCATTTCAATAGGTGTTGTGATTGGATTTTATTTAGTATTTTTTCTTGATTTTGAAAAGACCTTCACTGATATTATAATTGCTATTGTGAATGGCGATAATTTGTCAATTATCAAATACTTCAATGAATGATAATGATGCTGAAATGAATTTTGAATAGCTAATTAAAGGGTGTCTAACTTATTTTTCTCAGTTGTTTTTAGTGCTGCATCCTCTGTGAAGATACCAAAAGTTGTGTCGGCGGTGGCCGGTTCATGTGCAGAGATCCGGTGTACGTTTGATTTTGATTATCCAGACTATCGGGGAATCGTTGATATGACGTGGTTAAAGAGGGAACCTGGTCTTGGTAAGACTGGCTTCTCCATTATATATGATCCTAAAGATCCACACAGGCAGCATAATAACTACCGTGGAAGAGCTGAGTTCAAGTGTAACATTGAAAAGAAACTATGTTCCCTCCTGCTAACGGCTATCAGGAAGAGTGATCAGGGTAAATACCAACTCAGAATCGAGATCGCTTCGGCCATATTTAATAATAGACCTCGGCCTCTGCATGCTGAGGTATTTCTTTCTGTTTTAGGTGAGTTTTCCCTTTGTTCCTTTTGTACATTTTCACTCCAGTGCTTCAGTATGATTCAACCTATGTGCAAAGAAGGCCAAATATTATAATATCCCTGACCGATCTCAACCGGTAGTTGAAACATAAGGTGCAAGGATACTGATAAGTGTCGCAGATGTCTGATATCCGAAACACAGAAGTATATTGAAATTACAACAGTAAAACTGGCCGTTCGGCCATGAGACTCAGTGTGGCTGTTTGTCCTTAACATGAGCAACACTCCGAATCGCATGTGCCTGCTCAGTTCCCATATCCCTTTATTGCAATTCCCTTCCAACACCTGTCGAACCTATTCTGAAAATGTCCACATGAGGATAGATTAGTACTTGTTGACTGAACCTAAAACTGACGTTGTTAGTCGTACATACAATACATTAACCAGCAGCTCATTATTTCCAATGAAATGAAAGGCAATTAAACTAGGTCGGTTGCTAGAGTGGGTGACTTATCTGGAGTGATAGATTTGACCAGGGCGGACATTTCAAATTCTACTTCAGTCTCCTTCTATCGCCTCTGTCCCGTTGCTTAATAAGTTTAAGCACCTCTGTCAAATCATCACAAAATCATTTTTAAACTCATAAGTTCTGCAATTTTTAAATATTTTCTTCTAATTTAAATGTTCTCATACCAGCAAGAAACTACGTGAATCCACCCTAAATCCTTCCTATAGACTGGAGCCCCATACCCGCATTCTTACTCCAACTGTGAAATAACTGCTGTTCGCGTTAGAATCTCCACTAATCTCGAATTTATATTATTGATCTCCTGGCATTAAACCCAGAGCTCCAGAAACATCTTCATACACTTTCCCACTGGAGGTGCTACTTTTACTGTCTCATGAACCTGACCCCAAATTCCTCTGCTCTTCCACTTCTCCCAGCTTCCTACGGTTCAAATGAACATCTACCACCTCATATTTTCCGAACTTTGAATTATATCTGCCTCTTATGTCCCCATTCTACTATATATCCAGTAGCCGTTTGTAACTCCCTTTAGTTGTCTCGTTATTTCCTGGGAGTTGTACTTGCAAATTTGTCATGAGTGTCAAACTTGCGATATTGGATACGCCTCTCATTGTACAACCCGCCCAATTTTTCAGTTTGTTGGAATCTAATTAACTCCTAACGGGAAATTTGGACATCATTCTATTTAGCGCCATCTCCAAGTTATTGATGCACCCAGTGAGTTGAAGCAATCCCACAGCACAACTCTTTGGGACACCGAACTCGGATCCAACTATTCTGAGCAACTGCAATTAACGGCGACTCACTGCATTCTCCCTTCTAAACTGTTTGTATTGCAACTTCTACCTTATCTTTAATTCCAAACCTATTAATATCTTCTCCAATAATCTCCTGTGTTTACCGTCGGCAATGGCTTCCTGATTACATTTTAAGTTACTTTTTGGTGAAGCGTCTTTGGACATCGCGAGGACATAAAAGGCGCTGAATTAATGCAGTCTTTGTTCCTGCCTTTCCCTATCCAGCGCTCAGTTATCCAGCTTTCAATTAGATCTTAATTAAAAAGTAGATGTTTCAGTAACGGGAAAATCAGGTTAAGTGATAATTTATTTGTTCATTCTAATCCCAAGGTAAACCATCACTCGCCCGCTCTAACATTGAAATGTACCTAACACGCTGGCTTTCTCCCGTTTTAATAGAAACGCCACATATTTCAAGTTATGGCGTTCTGATCGCTGGAAAAACTGCACGACTGACCTGCTCCATCAGACACAACTGCCCGAATGGCAACCTTCAACTGAATTGGATTAATTATAATGTGTCCCTTCCTCTTCAATGGGATATACAAGAAGGAGTAGGAATGATCAAAGAACGTTCAGGTTCTCGGACAGTTTCATCCGTGCTGACCTTCACTCCATTATCTGCTCATCACGGGAAAATTCTGGGATGCACAATTCTAATTGATGGTATCCCAGCTCCTTCAGCACAAAATCTTATCTTGGAGATTAAATGTAAGTGTCCGGTCTAAAGTAAACACACTTATCCTGTCGGCCAGCGGCCTCAAAATTTGCACTTTTACCACAAGTAATTTATTACGTGTTAGAACTGCATCAAAGAATGCATCATGAAAAGCTCAGCCTCTGTACCAGTAGAGCTCACTTCGACAATCAATGGTTCGGAATGGCTCTCATCTAATTCTTATTAGTCATATTTCATTAGAAACATTCATATGCATGAATCAATGATGGTGCCTCCAAGAGATTTTTTAATGTGACAGTTAATCTTTATTCTAAAAACTTACAGACAGGTTCTGAGTTTAGTCAATGATAAATGCAAGCACCAAGGCCATGCCGAGTGATGATCTGAAGCTATGACACCAGATCTCAGCTCTGTTTGGGCATAATAAGAATTTAAGAATTAGGAACAGGACTCGGCCATACGGGCACTTCGAGCCAGCTGCGCCACATCGGCAATCATGGCTAATCATCAAACTCAACTCCAAATTACCGCCCGATCCAAATACCCAATATAATGAATTACTTAGGAGATCAATTATTCGTATTCAGCAATCACGTTTTTCTTTAACGCTTGCTTCAGATGGATTGGAAATCCCAACCATCAACTCCTCTATAGTAAATGTGAAAGGAAGTTCATTATTATTGTACTGCACGGCCTGGGGGAAACCCCTGGTCAGTTTAAGATGGGTGAAAAATGGTGAAGAGACCAACAGGTCTTCCACTGGTGAACTGAAGCAGATATTACACAACATTCGTTTTGAAGACGCGGTGAATATTGATGCATAGCTGAAAATGCCCTGGGCACCACAAAACGTTCCACACAGATTTCAGTACATTGTAAGTATGTATGCATTTTCAATTAGCTAGTAGCCTTTCATTTCAAGAATTCTGCATTAAATTCCAATTTTCTCTTGCCTGCTTGCTGGAAGGCGCCCATGTGCATGAGTTTGGGACAGTTTCACCCCTTCCCGCGGAAATAGCGGCAAACTACCTCGATGGCTCCAATAATGGAAACTAACCTGGCATCTCGCTCAGTATGACAGGAGTGGAATATGGCACAATGTCTCATAAATGCAGCAGACCTTACATTTATGAGGTTGCGACACAAGCACATTAACTGGGACCTTTATTCTACAACTAATTTTTCATAAATTATACTCGTAGTCTGAAAGAGACAATTTTCCAATCCTTAGAACTGATTTGCAGCAATTTAATGAGCACAAATTCTTTCCAAAAAAATCTAATTAAATGGTGTTAAGCTAACTTCTGCTACTTGTATTAACGTTGAGTTAACAGTGTAATATTCTCGATACTTGGTTCTTTGAAGTGTCCCCTTGTTAGCCGGACGTTTATTGAAGAATCACGTCAGTCCACCACAAAGGAAGATGTTGAAAACAGTACACAAAGTGAAGACATTGACATGAATTGACCTTTTAAAACAGTGACGGGTGAGACACGTTTGTGTGTATATTATACATAAACAAATCTCTGAGCTAGCTCCATCTGAGGGCCCCTCACAACATCTGTCAGGAGATGTATTGATGGACTGAACACTCATTGTATTTAATATGGAATTGTTCCTAACGAGCTCACCTGTTATAAGTGAAAATATAAGAAGCCATGAACTGGTGAAACACAGCCTGCTTCATCTTAAAATATAACAACCAGAACTATTATTGTTAGTTCAACTCATTACTTAATTGTATTTCGACACTACAACTGTTTTCATGATCATTTCCTATCGAAGTTTACATTTTTTTTAGATAAAGCCACAATTTTAGCAGGCCCGACATGCACCAACTCTGAGAATTGGACGAATTGTAGCTGCCGGATCAGAGCCAATCCCCCGGGAAACATCACGTGGGACCTCAATGGGAGAATCCTCACTGGGGACATGTCAGATGTGGAAATCATCTGCTGGGCGGTGAATAGTCTCATCATGGAGAGCTCCCTGAGATTGACTCACCCAACTGGAACCGGAAACCTGATCTCATGTGTTGCAGCAAACGAGCACGGTGATTCTCTCAGTAAATACCAGCTCCACTCTAAGGGTACGTGTTTGATTTGTCTGTAATTTAATACTATAAGGAGTTGGTCCATCACTGGTCAGTCACTTACTGAACATTGTTAGTTTCAGCAAATACCAGCTCCATTCAGCAGGTCCACACTGAATCTCTCTCGAATTCGTGTAAGGAGCTCTTTCCATCAGTTGTCAATCACCAACTGAAAGGTGCGGTCGGAATTATCCATTTAAACTTTCAGTCTTCTGAAACTGGCTCGGTTTATATTTTTAGATATGATGGAATTATCTGAACACCAGAAGTAGCCATTGATCTTGGAAAACAAATTCTTCTGAATTAAGATAAACCCTTTAGCAAATCCAAATTACTCTTAATACATGATAACAAACTGCAATCTACCCTTTTGTATGTACATGCTCATTTCTATCTTGTTCAGACTCATTTAGGTATGTAATGCCGATATGTAATAAGCTATGTCAAACTGAATTATCTCTATAGATTATAAATCTTACCGCTGTAACTGGTGATCTTGGCGGGCCGGTATTCTGATTGGTTTATGCACACTGTTATTCCGAGGGTGGGTTGTCGCGTGAACTTAATTTTTCAATTATGATTTTTGCACCAGCGTATCTTAAATTATTTATTTCAAATTTACGCCAGGCCGCAACACAGGAATAAAATGCTGTTTTGCAATTATCATCAGGTTGAGACAAGCGGAGTGCCTAACTTTCCATTAGCTTTCTGATCCGAACATAAAGGAAATTTGATACCTCGCACTCATAAATGTGCTTCGAATATTGTTGTTTAAATCCAATTCCCTAAGGTACAGCAATGTTTCTTCCCAATTTTTTAGGAATATTCTCCAGGACAATTCTTCTCATCATCAGAGGAGGAGCCACTGGGATTTTGTTACTAATTGCAGTCGTGCTCCTGCTGAAGATACAAAGGTAGGAGTGATTCCTAATTACATAGAATGAAGTTTTAAAGGGGATCCTGCATCAGAAAGTCCGTGTATAAAAAGCTCGTTGAAATTAATCTCCCGTGAGTAGAGTGAGCATCTGCCTGAATCGAAGCGGAAAGGAGGAGGGTCAATCGTCCCCTGACCAGTCGCTTGCATCTCCCAGCATCAGCTAAAGACCAATAATTGTGCCGACTTGAATGAGGCTATCTGTGCATTCTTCTTGTTATTTATTGCTGTTTTTTTCCTTATGTTTAAACTGAAATTTTTGGACTTCTGATCGCTGGCGCGCTATTTGAGAGGGATTGTTTTCACCTACCGTGTAATCTAGGAAAAATGCTCAGTATGCTCGAAGAATGAACAGAGAAAACCGTTCAGTGAGTTTCTGCTGCTGGCTTTACGGGGCACCCTCACACAAGCCTCCTTGCCATGTCAGGCTCCCAGCATAAAACTAAACCAGAATGATATTAAGTTCTAACAATCAAGCAAGACCAGCAAACTATAAAACAACAAACAAATAGTAAAGTTAACGTGACACATATGTTTACAGTAGTGATTCAGTTTGTTTGGCTCCTGGATTAGAATAATATATTTCAAAATTGGGTGTGACTGATGTGCTAAAGTATGATATAAACGTTTATTTATGTTGGGCTCGTTATCTTATTCTTACCAGTTACTTAATCTATTTGGCCTGATCAGCTCTCACTGAAAGCTGTCGACAGAATCTCCGCTTATAATGGATAGGCTTATAATTAGCTTCAAGGAGGTGAATGGTTCCAAGTGAATTCCAATTATATCTATTCGGTTTACAATGTGCTGCAAACCAAAATTACTCTTCAACAAATCTCAAACGATGTTTACAATTGAAATCAGTGACGGGCTCCTCAGGTTGGCGCCCTCCACAACAGCCAATGATTCGGCAACAAGCATAACTGGATGAGTTAGAACACTCTTGTGAGTGGTGCTCGATTATAACACTTCATGTACCATGACAATATTAAAGATGCCAATTCCATGCTAACTCATATATAAAATCTTCTTTCAGAGATACTGAGGAAGGATCTCAAAGTGGTTAAAGAGGAAAATTAATTTATTCCCCATTTCACACTCAAATTTTGATATATCTTAATGACTTGGCCTTGGGGACACAGGGCACATTTCGAACTTTGCAGATAACACCGAACGTGGAAGTGTAGTGAACAGTGAGGAAGATAGTAATAGAGTTCATAGGGACAGACAGGCTGGTGGAATGGGTGGACACATGGCAGATGAAAGTCAACACAGAAAATTGTCAGGTGTTAGATTTGGGTAGGGAGAATGAGGAGAGACAACACATGCTAAATGGTACAATTTTAAAGGGGGTGCGGGAACAGACAAACGTGGGGCTGCTTGTGCACGACACTTTGTAATTGGCAGGACAGATTAACAAAGCAGTCAATAAAGATTATGGAAGCCCGGACTTTATAAATAGTTGCACAGATTACAAAAGCCAGGAAGTTGTGCCAAACCTATAGAAAACATTGGTTCGGCCCCAGCTGGAGTATTCTGTCCAATTCTGGGCACCACACTATCGGAAGGAGGTGAAGGCTTTAGAGAGGGTGCAGAAGAGGTTTACTAGAATGGTTCCAGGGATGAGGGATTACAGTTATGTGGTTAGGCTGGAGAAGCAGGGGCTCTTCTCCTAAGAGCAGCGAAGGCTAAGAGGAGATATGATAGATTTGTTCAAAATCATGAAGGGTTTATATAAAGTAAATAACGATAAATTGATTACAATGCTTGAAATGTCGTTAACCAGAGGCAGAGGTTTAAGGCGATTGGCAAATGAACCAGAGGTGACATGAGGACAAACTTTATTTAAGCAAAGAGTGGTTAGCATTTGAAATGCACTAACTCAAAGCGTTATGGATCTAGTAATCATAGATTGTAATGTGTTTGATCGTTGAAACTCTTCCATCTGCTACTTAATAAGGTGTTAACATATTGAATGATCCTCCTATGTCCAACAGCACAATCAGCTTTCACCATGAGCAAGCAACACCGCGCCATTAACCAGCTTCATTCATAAAGACAACAATTCCCTTTTGAAATGTAGGCAGATGGAAATTGAAAAGAATTGGAGAGCGGACGTGGTCTGTGCTGATCAGAAAACGTAAAAGTCATAGGTCTCTCCTGACCTACGAATGTCCTTCACAGTATACATTAAGTAAACATTCCAGTTAACTATGAAATGTGCATCATTTTTACTTACTATTTTTTAGGAAGAAGAGCAGTGAGACTGCATGTGTGCCGAAAACGGCTAGCGGTGCGATGGTGTACACTGAGGTTCTAAACGGTGAGGTAAGTGAAGCCAAGCTGGAGTGACAATTGTAGGATATTTGGTGTGTTTTGTAGTCGGTGGATTTATTATAAATCTATGAATCCCGTAAGCTTTTTAACAGCCTCAGCAACTTCGTCTGATAAAAATTTGGAAGTTATTTATTTCTTGCATCAAGACCTCAAGACGCATATCTCATGAATGAGCGCCATTAGAAAATTACCACAGATTAAATAGTTAGCTGTGCTCTGGTGCAGACAGCGCACTCCCAACGTGTTCATCTCTAAATCTGCAATAGCGCCACATCTAACACGAATGTCTTTCGTTACAGAGGGAGGATCACGTGAGCCCCGCGATGGATGCAACCAGCTCAGAATGAAGAGATTGTGTACGTGACTGTCAATGTCTCACACACCCGCAATCATGAACCATTTAGCCCAAATGAGAAGACGAGCGATTATGCACAAATTAAACAGAAGAACAGAAGAAATAGGAGCAGGAGAAGGCCATTCCGTCCCTGGAGCCTGCTCCGCCATTCAATAAATCATGGCTGATCTGATATTGGCCTCAACTGCACTTTCCCGCTCTCTCCCCATAACCGTTCACTCCCCTGTAGCTCAAATATCTGTCTATCTCCTCCTTCAATATATTCAATGACTCCACCTCCACAGCTCTCTGGGATAGATAATTCCAAAGATTCATGGCTCGCTGAGAGAAGTAATTCCTCCTCATTTCCGTTTTAAATGGGCGAGCCCTTATTCTGAAACTATGCCCCCTAGTTCTAGATTCCCCGACGAGGTGAAACATCATCTATGCATCTACACTCTCAAGCCCCCTCAGAATCTGATATGTTTCAATAAGATCACCTCTCATTCTTCTAAAATCCAATGAGTATAGGCCCAACCTGCTCAGCCTTTCCTCATAAGACAACCCCTTCATCCCAGGAATCACCCTAGTAAATCATCTCTGAACTGACTCCAATGCAAGTATATCCCTCCTGAAATAAGGAGACCAAAACTGTACGCAGTACTCCAGTACTTAAGTGAAAGTTAACTGTTAGCGCGGATTGTCTTGAAACTGACAATGCCTGAACACAGCTGATGTTATGAAGTAAAACAGACATCATTACAATACAATGAGGGCTATGAGAATGGAGAACTTTCAGAATATTAGTGGATTTCTTTGATTTATATTAACAATCTCGTTGTACCTGAAATAAAGTAGGGAGTGTGAATTTTTTGTGAATGTAACTGTTCAACATTTTTCTCTATTCTGTGAAATTAACTATTTTACAAACCATGTCTTACATCGTCTTTGTCTGTTAATCTGCTGAAATGCATTGGCCCACAGTATGAACCCTCAAAACCGTGTAGCAGGTGTCAAAAAAATTGCAATGAAACACCAGGAAATAAACTTTATTTGCTACTGCGCCTGAAAATCAGGTGCGAATTTCAAGAGAACCATATATATGGGCGTAGACGAGTTCTGGCGAGAGTTCCAGACAATTGTCAATACTCATTCATCTGGGCTTATTTGATTTGTGCCCCGATTGTGAACATTTGACAAGTATTCCCAGGGCATTTCAGTCAGTTTTCCGCTCACCCAGCACAACACTCGAGTGGCTACTTGTTTCCCCTAATTATATCAGCACAATTCAGGGAAATTTGTAGAATGAGAGCTAAAGAGCGTGGAATTTTAAACGTTAGTGCGTTAGGTCCACGACCACTTACTCTCAATTTTTTCCTTCAACTTTTAACAGTTTCAAGTATTAATTTTACCCAATCAGGTTCCACCGACAAAGCTGGCCTTGCATCCAGGTCGTAATTGCGAGATTGCGTTGATTCTGAAAGGCTCATAAAATTGCACTCATTTTCTTAGGCGCAAAGGCAGGAGTAGCCATATTTTAATAGATTCCTCATATTATTAAACAAAGTGAATTTCTAAGGCACAGTAATTTTCCATTTCATATCATGCAGTTATAACTCGGGGAACTAAATGAGTAACGTCGTCTGTGATGCACTGGGTGCTGTGTGCTTTGGTATCAGCAATGGTTCCTGAAGATTATCTGCAACTTGTATTCCCAGTTTAATCGAAAAGAGTTGAACTTTAGACCATATACCAGCCAAAACCATTCGCTAATGGATCCAATGTAACAAATGCATTGTTTATAGAAAGGCAAAAGCACAGCGAAGTAAAGGTCATGGACTGAAACCTAACGAAGAGGTTCGAATGGCTCATGTGTAATTTAACAGATACCCAACAACGACTTCGGGATTGGATTCTGACCTATTGTTTTGGGTGGTTTATATGCAGAATAGCGGATACCCGGAAGTGAGTTACAGGCTGGAATCTAATCCAGGGGTTCGGGGGGTTTATATATAGATTAACTGATACTTGGGAGTGAGTTAAAGGCTGGAATCTAATCGAGGGGTTCGGGGGGTTTATATGTAGATTAACTGATACCCGGGAATGAGTTACAGGCTGTAATCTAATCGAGGGGTTCGGGGGTTTTATATGTAGAATAACAGATACCCGAGAGTGAGTTACAGGCTGCAATCTAATCGAGGGGTTCGTGGGGTTAATATATAGGATAACAGATACCGAGGAGTGAGTTACAGGCTGGAATCGAATCGAGGGGTTCGGGCTGTTTATATATAGAATAACAGGTAGCCAGGAGTGAATTACAGTCTGGAATCTAATCGAACGGATCGAGGGTTTATATGTGGAATACAATATACCTGGGAGGGAGTTTTAGGCTGGAGTCTAATGGAGGTGTTCGGAGTGGTTTATATATAGAATAACAGATACCCGGGAGTGAGTTACAGTTTGGAGTCTAATCGAGGTGTTCGGGTGGTTTATATATAGAATAACAGATACCCGGGAGTGAGTTACAGGCTGGAATCTAATCGAGGGGTTCGGGTGGTTTATATATAGAATAACAGATACCGGGGAGATTGTTACAGGCTGGATTCTAATCGAGGGTTTTGGGGGTTTTATATATAGAATAACAGATACCTGGGAGTGAGTTACAGGCTGGAATCTAATCGAGGGGTTCGGAGGGTTTAAAAAAAAGAATAACAGATACCCGAGAGTGAGTTACAGGCTGGAATCTATTCGAAGGGGTTCGGGGGTTTTATATGTAGAATAACAGATACCCGGGATTGAGTTACAGGCTGCAATCAAATCGAGGCGTTCGTGGGGTTAATTGCCCGAAAATTAAACCTAATACGCGAGAGTACGCACTGTGTAGTCTCGCGTATTCGATCCCGAATTGCCGGTTTCCTGCATGCACTGCGCATGCGCGGGAAACCGGCACTTCGTGAATTGAAAAGGGGGCGGTTCCTAAGTGAACCGCGTGCGCGCTACAGGCTGTGCGCACGCAGTGCACTTAGTTTTTTTTCAGCTTTGAACGCGCAGGTTAGTGGTGAAGATTTTACACACAAAGAAAGCAGGCGTAGGAGCCCCTTTTAACAAGGTAAGTAGTTAATTAAGTGTTATTTTAAATTTTTTTCAAAAGGTTTATCTTTTTTAGAGAGTTTAAAGAAAGGTAAGTTTATCTTTATAACTTTTAAAAAGATTTAAAATTTTTTCCAAAATTTATTTTTTTGTTTAAAGTGGTTAATTTATTTAACTATATCTATTTTATTAATGTGATGGCTTTTTTAAATTTAATTGAGGTTTAGCTGTTCTTTTGGGGTGTGTAACATTCATAGCTTTGACAGCTCTTGCCGTCAAAACTATGAATGAAAGATGGTGTGCTGCCATTGGCTCTAACTGAATCACGTGATCCCAGAGCTTGCACGAACTAATTGTGTCTCTGGGTCACGCAAGCACTGCACGGTTCCAACAGAGAGAGCCTTTGTAACTAAAGTTCGTGAGGGCCAGGAGCTAAAAGGAAGGCGCGGAGTGCGATGCCGCGGGGAATACTTACCCCCGCGGGAACCATCCATGTTTAATTTCTGGGCCAATAAATGCAGGGGCAGAAATTCGTCAGTTGTCGGTTGAGTACACACTGTGTACTCACCCGTGGACTGAACAAAAGCGCCGGTTTCTTGCATGCACTGCGCATGCGCGGGAAACCAACACTTCCGTTCCCCTGAGGAAAGGGGTTCAGAGGTCGAACGGCCACGCCAGCGTGCCAGCGCGTTCGCCTCGCACTTGGGGTTTTTTGCAGGTTCCTCCGTGAAGGTAAGCGTGGAGAAGATACACTTTGAAAAAGGATGCGCAAGGCCTTCTTTTAACAAGGTAAGTGCTGATTTTATTAAAATTTCAACATTTTTTTCACAGATGTGTATATTTTAATTACTTTAAAGAAAGGTAAGTTTAGTTTTATCACCGTTAAAAAACGTAATTAATTTTTTCAAACATTTAAATTTTTGTTTAAAATAGTTAATGAATGTAATTTATAGTTATTTTAAAAATGTGATGTTTTAAAAAAAAATATTTGTAGTGTTAGGGATGTTTTGGGGCCGATCTGTATTCCTAGATTTGAATGAAAGAGGGTCTGCTGCCATTGGCTCTCCATGGCCTACGTGATCCCAGGGGATACATCGCACTAACTATGCCCCTGGGATACACAAGCGCTGCGCACCAGCAGTTCGGGGATGGCCCAGGTGCCGAAGTCCCTGTGGGCCCAGAGGTCAACGGCAGGCACTGTAGGTAGGTGCGCGCGCGATCCTTGCACCCGCGGGAAGCCAGGGAGCCGAATTTCTGGCCTCAATTTACATGTCGCTAACACAAAGAATGTAAAGGTAAGAGAGACAAGTGTGAGTCTCTCTATCCCCCTATTTTGTGTTTCCCAACAGTGATTCTGTTAAAATCGATGCAGAAAACCTTATTGGTATCGCTGTAACACGTGTTCTATGTGTATCTGTACCACGTGTTCTTTGTCTATCTGTACCACGTGTTCTTTATGGATCTGTACCACGTGTCCTTGGTGTACCTGTATCCCGTGTTCTTTGTGTATCTGTACCACGTGTTCTTATTGCATCCGTACCACGTGTCCTTGGTGTACCTGTACCACGCGTTATTTGTGTATCTGTACCACGTGTTCATTGTTTATCTTTTCCACGTGTTCTTACTGGATCGGTACCACGTGTTCTTGTTGTATCTGTACCAAGTTTTCTTTGTCTAACTGTACCCCGTTTTATTTCTGTATCTCTACCACGTGTCCTCTTTTATACGCTGCACGTGCTGTTTCTGTTGCAGAGGGATCATCCAGACAGTGACGGCTGGGAAGTGATATCCAACTCAACTTAGCAGAAGGAAGAAATTACTTACGCCACTGTGATCTTTTCAAGTATTCCTCAAGGGCACGGATATGTACATAGCAAGGAGATGAGCGAATATGCAGCTTTTAAATTTGCCTGAAAATGACCAGAACTTAGAGAGGACGCTTCTCTGAATCTCAAAGTTTCTTTGTCCAAATGAACCAATTATAACAAAGAAGAGATACGACACGTTTTTGCAATCAAGACATTGGAAACACTCGTTGTTCTTGCTTGCAGTATTTGCCCCAATATTCTCCACTGCCAACTTCAACGCTTGCTGAAATTCGATTTCTCCAATCTCTCGCTTCAGCTGTTATTTTTGCAGATACCTCCCTTCACCATGAGGTTTGTCCCGAGACCCAATACCCCGGTGTCTGCTCCTGTCCTCATTGGATATCGAAAAGGCAACTTGCTTCAGGGTTCACCGAACAGCGATAAAGACTCGGGATGAATTGCCCCTCTCCAACCCGGGACTCCGAGTGCATTTGGATTCCCTCAGCCGAGATTGATCAATGTGCGAATTGATTACTTTCGGAGCTGCATTGCACAAGTGCATCGGTAAAAGCAACGCATTGCCACCCCCCCCCGGGTAACCTAAAGCTGATTTATTACCTAAGGAGGAAGCGTCCGCGGACGAAGGAATGGGGAGGAACGGGAAACCGTGCATTCTGATCTCCATAATGCTACATTTCCGATTGTCCCACCGATAGATAGAGTTTAAAGGAAATCTGACGGACACTTCAAAGTCTTCTCATCTGATTAGACATGTTAAACAAGCTGTACAATGATTGAAGGCTTGGTACAATCGGTGCAGTGCAGACCCATGTTGCGGCCTGTGAACACAATAAAATTCAAGCTACTTTCTTTGTGTTGACTATTGCCTGTTATTGGGCCAAAAATTCATCCCGCGACGCGAGAGTACGCACTGCGTACTCTCGCGTATTCCCACTGCAGGGCATGCAGAAAACCGGCAATTGGTCTTTTGAAAAGGGGGCGGTTCCTCGGTGCATCGCGTGCGCGCTACAGGCTGCGCGCACGCTGTGCACTTCATGCTTTGGACGCGCAGGTAAGTACTGAAGATTTTAGAAATGGAAAAAGGAGGAGTAAGACCCACTTTTAACAAGGTAAGTTGTGAATTAAGTATTTTTTTGAATTTTTTTTAACAGGTATATCTTTTTTCGAGACTTTAAAGACAGGTAAGTTTATTTTTATAACTTTTTAAAAGATTTAAAAAAAATTCAAAAATTTAATTTTTTATTTAAAATGTTTAATTTATTTAACTATACTTATTTTATTAATGTGATGGTTTTTTTTTAATTTAGTTGAGGTTTAGATGTTATTTTGGGGGGGTGTAAGATTCATAGATTTCACAGCACGTATGTGAAACTTATGAATGGAAGATGGTGTGCTGCCATTGGCTCTAACTGAGTCACGTGATCCCACAGCTCGCACGAATTCACTACGCCGGTGGGATACGCAAGCACTGCCCAGCTGATGTCTCGTACATCAAGTTCGTGCGAGCTGCATCTGAAAAAGCACAAGCGGAGTGAGAGAACGCGGGGAAGCCTTAACCCAGCGGGAACAGAGCGAGATCAATGTCTGGGCCATTGAATCACTCTCAGCTGCTTTCAAACATATTATGCAATGTATTAATAGACTATTAAACAGGAGAGCCAACCGGATTATTAAAGCGCTTTCACTGTAAGGTTGGTTAGTATATATTTGTTTGTCAATTTGCAGGGCCACATTATGGTTATGTTACTGGTGTAGTAAACCAGAGGCCTGGATTAATGATCCAGAGACATGTTTTCAACTCCCACCACGGATGCTGGGGGAATTTAAATTGAGTTAAACAAATGAACCTGGAATAAAAAGTTAGTATCAGTAATGCTGACCAGGAAAGTACAGGATTGTCGTAAAAACCCAACTGGTTCACCAATGATTTTTAGGGAAAGAAATCTGACGTCCTTACCCGGTCTGGCCGACATGTGACACCAGAACCACAGCAATGTGTTTAACTCTTAACTGCACTCTGAAATGGCGGAGCGAGTCACTCAGTGATTGGTCAATTAGGGATAGGCAATAAATGCTGGCCTTGACAGCGACGCCCACATCCCGTGAATCAATAAAAACAATATATTGCATCTGTTCAAGAAGGCGGCTAAGCACCACCTTCTCAAGGGAAACTAGGGATGGGCAATAAATGCCGGCTTTGCCAGCGACGCCCACAGCCGAGAGCTATTTAAAAAATGTCCCTGCATTTTTCAACGGCCAATTTTCCAATTATGCCCCCCTTCTGAACATCTTATTTCTTGTTGAAATGTGATTCCCGCCGGCAGCTCTCAAATGATCAGATCTTAGCTTGCAAGCCTCAAAGCGAGTGTCGGCGGGATTTTTAACAGGAGCGGGAGCCCTGACTGACCTTTAAGTGCCTAGCCCAGTTGAGCTAGACAGCGGACAGACTAATTGCTGTATTGGTTCTTGGTTTTTCAGAATGTTGGACAATCTACAATTGCAATTTAAATTGCAGTTTATTATAATTTCTCTGGTTCCTCCTGCAGCCCGAGGTTTTGCTTGTTCCATGTTCTGTGTGAATGAAGGCTTCGCAATCCAATAGCGCCACACAGTGGCAGGCCAACAGCATTACATAAGCGATCTGTCACTGTATCATCAGACACATCTGAGTCCAACAGGGGCAGAAATCCCGCATCTTGCGCAGACAAACTGCTAGTTTACCTCACCCAACCCAACATAGACTGTTTAAGTATGTACCGGTGCGTTGACCGAAGCAGATGCGGCTGGAGAATGTGCTCTGCTTGATGCGATGCACTTGCTTCCTTTGTCCGTTAGATGGCGTGCGCTGTGATCTGGTCGCTTTGTGCACAACCTCTCCAAGCGCAAAAGACCATTTGAAACAATTTGCCGAGCAAGCACAGGAAGCTTCAGTTAGCTGAAGGGAATCTTAACCAGGAAACGCACTAATTCTTGTAAAGGTCCTGTCGGAATGCCTGTTCCGTTCAGCAATACCTCCTGGGTGTATTATGTTGAATTAAGGCTAAGTTTGGCGATTTACCAAAGTGACTGTTTGCTTCACTTCATGCATATTATCTGTTTGCAGTTTGAACACAGAGTCATTTTCTGGCAATCAACCTGCTTTTTAAATGTCACTGGGACATTGGAATCTGTTACACTGTGACGGCAAATAAATTATTGTAAAAAAAAATACAAAAGCAAATTATTGTGGAGGCTGGAAATCTGAAATTAAAACAAAAAATGTTGGAAATACTCAGCAGCTCAGGCAGCTTCCGTGGAGCGAGAAACAGAGTTAGCGTTTCAGGTCGATGTGCTTTCGTCAGATCTGGAAAACCTTTGAGATGTAACAGGTATAAGCAAGTGCAGATGCAGGGAAAGGGGGAGGGGAGGAAAGAACAAAAGGGAAGGTCTGTGAAAGGGTGGAAGGCAGGTGAGATTTTATGACAAAAAGCATGATGGTGCGGGGCGAAAGGAGGTGATAATGGAGCAAGTAAATAAACAGAAGATGGATTTAGAGGAGGTGTAAATGGGAATAGCAGAATCACCAGCAACAGCTTCCGTCCGAAAAAAATGCGGGCAGAGGTAATGAACTGAAAAGTGGAACTCAATGTTGAGTCCGGAGGACTGTAAAGTGCCGAATCGAAAGATGAGGTTCTGTTCCTCGAGCTTCCATTGAGCTTCATTGGAACATTGTAGGAGGCGGAGGAAAGAAAGATCAGAGTGGGAATGGGGAGCTGAATTAAAATTTGCTTCTTACTGTACAAACCGGTAGGGAATGTAGTGAGAGTAATCCAGAGAACAAGAGTTCAAATCCAAATATGGCAGTTTGAGAATGTGAATGCAGGTTTTACAAATCTGCACGTAAATAAGCTGGAATCTCAGAGAGTGACCTTGTAGCTGGTAAATGCCACTCAGTTGAATCAAGCTCAGCGCAGTTTCAAATGAGCATGAAATACATTGTTTGACATGGTATGTCTAGGTAGCGTGTCGAAAAAATATTCTAAGCATGAAGCTCAAGTTGAATTAATCGCAGACCCGCCTCTTTATAATTCCATCCTTTCAGAAGGATAACGATGGAATCAGAATAACTATTTCTGAATTTTTAGCTGCTGTAATGAAGGAAACTGGTGGAAGTTGACAGAAAGGTGAAGATTTATTACACTGGGCTGGGATAGTTTGCACATCTAACTCCACAACCGACAGAGAGACCCAACGGTATCCGGCAGGAATATTTAAAAACATAATAGGGAGGGGTCCCCTCCAGAGACTTGAGCACAAAAATCTAGGCTGACACTCCAGTGCAGTACTGAGGGCGCGCTGCACTGTCAGAGGGGCAGTACTGAGGGAGCGCTGCACTGTCAGAGGGGCAGTACTGAGGGAGCGCCGCACTGTCGGAGGGGCAGTACTGAGGGAGCGCTGCACTGTCGGAGGGGCAGTACTGAGGGAGCGCCGCACTGTCGGAGCGGCAGTACTGAGGGAGCGCTGCACTGTCGGAGGGGCAGTACTGAGGGAGCGCTGCACTGTCGGAATGGCAGTACTGAGGGAGCACTGCACTTTTGGAGGGGCAGTTCTGAGGGAGTGCTGCACTGTCGGAGGGGCAGTACTGAGGGAGTGCCGCACTGTCGGAGGGACAGTACTGAGGGAGCGCCGCACCGTCGGAGGGGCAGTACTCAGGGAGCGCTGCACTATCGGAGGGTTTGTACTGAGTAGGTGTCGCACTGTCGGAGGGGCAGCAATGAGGGAGCGCTGCACTTTCGGGGGGGCAGTTCTGAGGGATTGCTGCACTGTCGGAGGGGCAGTACTGAGGAAGCGCTGCATTGTCGGAGGGGCAGTGCTAGGGGAAGCACTACTCTGTCGGAGGGGCAGTAATGAGGGAGTGCTGCACTGTCTGAGGGGCTGTACTGAGGGAGCGCCTCACTGTCGGAGGGGCAGAATTGAGGGAGCACTGCACTGTCGGAGGGGCAGTACTGAGGGAGCTCTGCACGGTGATAAGGGCAGTGCTGAGGGAGCGCCGCACTGTTGGAGGTGCCGTGTTTCATAGGAGCCGTTAAACCAAGGCCCCGTCTGCTCTCTCAGGTGGACGTAAATGATCCCATGGCCACTATTTCGAAGAAGAGCAGGGGGAGTTCTCCCCGGTGTCCTGGGCCCAATATTTATCCCTCAGTCAACATAACAGAAACAGATGATCTGGTCATTATCACATTGGTGGTGTTGGGAGCTTGTTGTGCGCATATTGGCTGCGACATTTCTTACATTACAACAGTGACCACACTTCAAAAGTACTTAATTGGCTGTAAAGAACTTTGGGATGTCCTGAAAGGCGCTATAGAAATGCAAGCCTTTCTGTTCTTTTTGCTCGGAAAGAAAAGCAAATTTCGAATTAGGGAAATAGTTATTTTATTATTAAAGCAGATAAAAAAGTTTAAAATTACATTGACCGTTCCCGCTCCCTTCCTGCACCGTTTCGGAAGTATGATTGGAGTGGACAATCTTTGGGATTGTAAATCAAACTGTCTCAGGAAGAGATTTTAAAATGTTAGCTATTACTCTCGGAATGATATCCATTATCACAGTACCTCCTGGAGTGCGAGGTTCCGTTCTAACTTGTAAAAAACAGTTTTCTTAAGATATTGACCAGTTCCATCTGTCAGAATAGGGTGAATGCCGCTGATTTTCAATTGCATTTAATTGCTGCGTATTCACAGGACTCCTCATTCTGGAGATATCTCTCCTGCTTTCGAACCTTTCAAACACTGACAGCTGCATACAGGACCTCTTCACTTTGAGCTGACTCGTTTGATGGAGCCCCTCTCACACCAGTTTTTCCATACTTGTCTTGTCTCTGTAAACGAAAGCAGTGCGTTAGATGTGGAGATACTGAACCGGGTGAGAGTGTGGTTGCTGTACCAGAATAACCCGCTTTATTCCATCACTGCCACCATTCTAATTTTCCTCTTCAGCTCCTTCTGCCTCGAAAAGGAAACCGTGGGCTTCCCCTGGCCCCGAGAACCGCCGCGCCGATAGTATTCCCCCCTCCTCAACACTTACCCGACTGCTGGGGGGCAGTTCCCGCTGTGTCCCCCTGGGCCAGCTTGATTTTAGTTCTCCGCTCCACTCCCACTCTGACCTCTCTGACCTCGGCCTCTTACACTGTTCCAATGAAACTCAACGGAAACTCGAGGAACGGCACCTCCTCATCCGATTTGGCATTTATCCGCCTTGCAGGCTCTACATTGAGTTCAACAATTTCCGATCGTCACCACTGCCCCATTGTTTCGGACGGTAGTTGTTGGTAATGTTTCTGCCGTTGCCATTTACACCTCCTCTAGACCCAATTTAGATTGCTTTACTTGCCCAATACCATCTCCTTTTGCCTTGCACCATCATCTCTTTTGTCATTTAATATCTCCTGCCTTCCACCCTATCACAGAACTTCCCTTTTGTCCTATCCTCCTTTCCCTGCATCTGCACTTGCTTAAAATCTGTTACTTCTCGAATCGTTTCCAGTTCTGACGAAAAGTCATCCACCTGAAACGTTAACTCTGTTTCTCTCTCCACAGACGCTGCCTGAACTGCTGACTATTTCCAGCATTTTCTGTTTTTATTATAGCCAATGATTGCAGTCGGGTTCGGGTGGGAGTCGGGGCTGGATATTGAATTAAGACCCCGGATTTAAAATTTGTCCGGTCTTGGTCATGCCAGCCTATTGCTCACCCAGGCCCCTCGCACGGAATGTTGCCGCCTCGCGGTAAAATAGAGCCATAAAATCCAGGGAGGACAATGTTAATAATCCCAGCAAAAATACCATGCTATTTGACCCTCTCAAAGCCCTCATACTGCGTGATCTTGTTGATTATTTAAACCACCGGAGGTAATGTGGTGTGAGAGGGGAGAGTAAACATTATTCTGTTTAATACATGTAGTGACACGGTCAATCGGTTTTCTCAGACACACTTTGAATTCAATAGAAATCCACTACAGAGAAAATGCATGATGCATTTATCTGGACATGACCAGCGCATCCTTTTCTGTTAGTCGTGTGAGGTGCTCATTGTATCCCTTATAAACTCCGTCAAACAGGTGTCCAGAACACGTGTTGACCCGTTGAACTGCACGGTTAATGTGTCTCACTCTGGTTACAAACAGTGCCAATATCAGGCAGGGGTAACTCCATCGGATGCTGGGCCGTTGCCATGCCCACACTTACCTCGGTGTTAAACGGGGTCTACGCCACAAATTTACTCACCGAATCGTTGTTGGTAAGGGGGACACCAGTGGTAGCTCTTGTCTTCTTCCTGATTCAAAAAAAATGCAATTAAGTCACATCACATAATTGATTAAAATTATCTCTAATAAATCCGTTCGGAAATTCAGGTCATTGCATATTTCCAAATGAAGGTTTCTCCCTATCTCAAGGAACTGGTTAATGACGTGGTGCAGTCCGCACTGAGAGGAATGTTCAGCCTGTACAATGGTTCATCACAATTGTAGAGAGTTTGTTCGCACCTATTCAAATAACGCCACAGGAATTCCGCACACTAAGGTAACACTATTTAAACAGCAAATAGAGGAGTTTTGTAAAGTGCGTGCACACCGAGTAAGTATCTGACAGGGGATTGTTGCTGTTTATTAAGACTGTGTTTGAACGGCAGGCATGAGTTTTACACATTGTCTTAACACCCTATTAAGCAGACAAGTTTTTCATACAATGTGTTCACACTTTGTTAAATAGACACGATTTGCACACATTGGCTTAACACGCTTTCTGAAGAGCAGACGGAAGAGTTTAATGCAAAATCCGAACGACATTTGATAATTGCAGACGGGACTGCCATGTAGTTGCGGTAACACGTTAATTCCTGATATTACACAGCTCAATTCTGGTCCATTGGTGTTGTGAAATGATGGAGAAAGAAATTTCCTTTTTGATTTAGTTTGAAGGCTTGGATTCTGTGTTCTTGATTCTGTGACTAAAACGAATGATTGTGTATTTAAACTTAGTTAGTTATTGTTTTTTTTCTAATACTCTCATGTTAAATTGTAGATAACAAGCAGCTTCACTCAAACAGGAATATTGGAGCTCATGGATATACACTTGCTGCACAGTCTGTGGCTGTTGTCAGGCATGGGCCTGAGGAAAGAGCCGAGCCTTTCTTTTCAAACACAGACTTCTTCTGTGATTAATTAAAATATCTTTGTATTAGCTGCTTCTTTTGAATTGTCGATTTATTTAAAGTCACTTGCTTCCAGTTACTTTGATGATGGCATTTCACAACCTACCTTTTTTCAATTGAGAAATTCTGGCAGAACCCTTGGAAGATGCATAGTGAAACATAACAGCTTCAGAAGAAAGAGTGACAGATAAGAATAACACGTTTCTCCAAATTCCGCTGTTTTTCTATTACACCCTAATAACTAACGTAAAAATATACTCTGAGAACTTGCTACCAGCTTTCGGCTGTTAGCTTGTCAGCCGTGTCTCAGTGTACAGCACCCTCGCCACTGAGTCAGAAGGTTGTCTGTTAAAGTCTCACTCCAGGGACTTGAGCACCAAAATCATGGCTGACACTCCACTGCAGTACTGAGGGAGCGCTGCACTGTCAGAAGTGCCGTCTTTCGGAAGAGACGTTAAACCGAGGCCCCGTCTGCTCTCTCAGTTGGGCGTGAAAGATCCCAAGGCACCATTTCGAAGAAGAGCAGGGGCGTTATCCCCGGTGTCCTGGGCCAATATTTATCCCTCAATCAACATCACTAAAGCAGATTATCTGGTCATTGTCAGATTGCTGTTTGTGGGAGCTTCCTGTGGTGAACCTGTTGAATTCTCTACCACAGAAGGTAGTTGAGGCCAAGTCATTAAATATATTCAAGAATGAGTTAGATATATTTCTTAACGCTAAAGGGATCAAGGGATATGGGGAGAAGGCAGGTACAGGGTACTGAGTTTGGATGATCAGACATGATCTCATCGAATGGCGGAGCAGGCTCGAGGGGCCGAATGGCCTACTCCTGCTCCAATCTTCTATGTTTCAATGTGCGCAATTTGCCTGCCGCGTTTCCTGCATTGCATCAGTGACTACACTTCAAAAGGATTTCATTGGCTGTAAAGCGCTTTCAGACGTCCTGTGTCAGTAAAAGGCGATTTTTCAATGCAACTCTTTCTTTACTTTCTTAATATTGGAGAGATTATTTCTATAAAACCATTCGTGGCCCCCACACTGCCTCTGTAACGGCCTCTGGTCCTACAACAATCGGCACCGGTTCCAAATCTCCGATGTTCCAATCCCAGCCTCTTGTTCCCCCTTTCGATCACCCTCCATTGGCGGCCGTGCCTTCCGTCACTCAGCCCACACACTCTGGAATTATCTCCTTGGAATCAACCGCGGCTCCACTTCCCTCTTCTCCATTCAGACCCTACTTAAACACCACATCATTGACCAAGATTTAAATCACTGATCATTACATCAGCTTCTTTGAATTGGTGTCCGAGTTATGTTCCCTTGTGAAGCCCTTGCAACTGTTCTTACAAGATGCTATAGGAATGCAAGTTGTTGGTTAGCTGTGGAAGGCCAAATCCAGAAGAATAAACTTGCAATTATATAGTGCCTTTACCTCAGGATCTTCCCAAAGCATTCCGCAGCCAATGAATTATGATTTGAAACTAGTTTTATAGACAAACATGGAAGCCATTTTGAGCACAGCAATATCCCACAAACAACAATAAGACAAATGAAGAGTTAATCTGCTTTCCTGGAGTGATTGGGGAATATATGTTTGCCGTGACACAGGGAGAACTTCACTGCTCTTCCACTAATATTGTCATGGGATCTTTAATATCCACTTGAGCAGGCAAATGGTGTTTCTGATTAAATGTCTGGTATGAAAGACGGCATCTCCAACAATGCTGCTCTCCAGCACAATGTCAGACCAGAAGTGGTTCTCATGTTTTGGTTTAATGCTTGAACCCAAAAGCTTTGGACATGGAAGCGAAAGCTACTGGGGCAAAGGCTAGAGAACCACTATTCTGGTGTTATTGGAGCTGGGAGAAGCGATAGGCCGGCGATAGACCAGCGATAGACTGGCCATAGAGCGACCAGGGGCAGGTGAGCCTTTAACACTTCCATACTTGCACCACAGAAGCACTTGACCTCTTTAATCCTCCCCTTTACAAATCTTAGCTGAGGTTCAGGGTCAATGCTCTCATGGGTTAATTATTTGAAACAATAGTTTCTCACAGGCAGATATCCTGATGTCATGGCCCCTATCAAATCTGTGATTTACACAATAGTTTAGGTAATTATGAATCACACATACCTGTGCACCATCACCACGATCAGGATCAAAAGGATAACTGCCGCGGCTGCCAGTACTGAGATGAGAATTTCCCAGGGAAATGTTTCTAAAATATTCAAAAAGACTTTGCTGTTTATTATTGCTCTAAGATTACATCATGGTTTTAGGATAACTTTTGTCAGCTAGTGTAGGAAAGTTTCCTCGAAATTCTCATCTTAAAAGTAAGAGTTCAGTATTTCTATCCATTCCTAAAAAGACAGGACACTGACCCGACTATCAGAAGATGGAGGACTTGGAAATGACCCCCAATCTGATCTCCCTACAAATCCTTATTATATTTTATTCATCTATTGGGCAATGTTCACTCAACACAGAGAGAGCATCATTTGAACGGATTTTTCTTTCCAAAGACTAACACTGAATTTCAGCAATGGATTTGTCCCCTGTGTAAATTTGAAATAATTGTCTTAAGATTGCTGTCCTATATTGAGTCATCGTCATAGAGTCATCGAGTTATACAGCACAGAAAGAGGCCCTTCGGCACATCGTGTCCGCACCGGCCATCAAGCCCTGTCTATTATAATCCCATTTTCCAGCACTTGGTCAGTAGCCTTCTATGCTATGGCGTTTCAAGTGCTCATCTAAATGCTTCTTCAATGTTGTGAGGGTTCCTGCCGCTACCACCCTTTCAGGCAGTGAGTTCCAGGTTCCAACCACCCTCTACGTGAAAAGGTTTTTCCTCAAATCCCCTCTAAACCTCCTGCCCCTTACCTTGAAACTATGCCCCCTGGTTAGTGACCCCTCTACTAAGGGGAACAGTTACTTTCTATCTAGGCTATCTATGCCCCTCATAATTTGGACAAATCAATCAGCCTTCTCTGCTCTAAGGAAAACAACCCCAGCATGTCCAGTCTCTCCATAGCTGAAACGCTCCAGCCCAGGTAACATCCTGGTGAATCTCCTCTGCACCCTCTCTAATATTATATATCTCGGCAAATGAAGGCAAGTATCCCATATGCCTTCTTAACCACCTTATCCAACTGTCCTGCTGCCTTCAGGGATCTATGTACAAGCACATCAAGGTCCCACTGATACTCTGTCCTTCATTGGGTCCTACCATTCATTGTTTATTCCCTTGCCTTGTTAGTCCTCCCAAAACAATCACCTCACACTTTTCAGGGTGAAATTCCATTTGCCAATGTTCTGCCCATCTGACCAACCGTCTAAATCATCCTGTAGCCTGAGGCTTCACTCCTCGCTATTTACCACACCACCAATTTTCGTGTCATCTGCGAACTTACTGATCATACCTCATAAATTCATATCTAATTCATTAATGTACACTACAAACAGCAAGGGACCCAGCACCGATCCCTGCTGTACACCATTGGACACAGGCTTCCAATCACAAAAACAAACTTCGGCCATCACCCTCTGCCTCCTACCACTAAGACAATTTTGGATCCAATGTGCCAAATTGCCCTGGATCCCATGGGCTCTTACCTTCTTGACCATTCTCCAATGCTGGACTTTGACAAAAGCCTTACTGAAGTCCATGTAGACTACATCAACTGCACTACCCTCAACCACACACCTAGTCATCCCCTCTAAAAATTCAATCAAATTGGTTAGACATGATTACCCCCTGACAAAGCCATGCTGATTATCCTTGATTAATCCTTGCCTCTCCAATTGGAGACTAATTCTGTCCCTCAGAATTGTTTCCAATAATTTCCCTACCACTGATGTTAGGCTCACTGGCCTGAAAATTCCCAGGTTTATCCCAACTACACTTCTTGAATCATGGTACTACGTTCGCTGACCTCCAGTCCTCTGGTACCTCCCCTATGTTAAATTCATAAGAAAACGAAATAAGAAAATGTAAATAAAAAATACCCGGTCCACATCTCAGCATTGGTAACGCATGTTGATTCATTTAATGCAAATTGTTCGTGTATAAAATTATGTGGATCATAGAAAGAGTGGATTGGAAGGACGTATTTCCCTTAGGTGAGATGTCAAAAACCAGGGGGCATAGATTTAAAGTAATTGGTGGAAGGATTAGAGGGGATTTGAGTGGAACCTATTTCACCCAGAGGGTTCTGGGGGAATGGAACTCACTGCCTGAAAGAGTGATAGAGGCAACACCCTAATTGCATTTCAAAAGTACTTGGATATGCACTTGAAGCACCGTAACCTGCAAAGCTACGGACCAAGAACTGAAAAGTGGGATTGGGCTGGATAGCTCTTTTTCGGCCGCCACACACACGAATAGCCGAATGATCTCCTTCTGTGCCGTAAATTTCTATGATTCTAACTGAGATGTTTTGCAAAATTGTGCCTTAAAGAACTCACGACTCCTCTTCATACGATACGATGTTTGAATTGCATGGGACCATCAATCTTGAAAACATGTGATTAATGATCTGACTAAATATATGATTCCAGGTATAACTCCGACAGCCTGCCTATATCCTCGCTGCACACTCGGATCTGTTCGCCTGCTATCCAATACTTCAAATCAAACTAGTTTCTGCTCTTTCAATTATCCCAAATATGCGCGCTCAATTTTCAGGATTATCTCATGTTATCTTCTCATAATATCTCCATGACAACTATCCAGGGGCGATCTGAAATAGCTCTAAAAAGTGTTTTATTGAGCGAGGTGAAAAAGTTGAACTAAATGTTCAAAACTACCAAGTTCATAAGAACAAAACAACTTAAGAATTAGGAGCAGGAATCGGTGCTACGGACCCTCCAACCTGCTCCGCCATTTAATAAGATCATGGCTGATCTTGGACCACAACTCCACTTTCTCACCCGATCCCCTTATCCCTTAATTCCTCTGTAGTCCAAAAATCTATCGATCTCAGCCTCCACAATCCGCTGGGGTAGAGAATTCCAAAACTTCACAATCCTCTGACTGAAGAAATTCCTCCTCATCTCAGTCTTTAATGGCCCACGCCTTATCCGGAGAATATGCCCCCTAGTTCTGGGCACTCAAGCCAGGGGAAATAACCGCTGCGCATCTATTTGGAGATCGGGCAGTAAAGTGGAGTTGAGGTCGATGATCATTCATGAACTTATTGAATGGCGGAGCAGGCTCGAGGGGCCGTATGGCCGACTCCTGCTCCTACTTCTTATGTTCTTACCCTGTCAATCCCCTCAGAAGCTTATATATTTCACTGAGATCATCTCTCGTTCTTCTCAACTCCAGAGAGTATAGGCCTCGTCTGCTCAATCTCACATCATAGGTCAACTCTCTCATTCCAGGTATCAATTTACTGAATCTTCGTCGCACCGCCTCTAAGTATATCCTTCCTCAGAAAACGAGACTAAAACTTTGCAAGTTCAATTAAATGATAGACTGCTGCCGGCTACCGTTAGACTGAGAGGAAACCTGACTTCATAAAGAGTTTAATTAATTCAGAAGTTTCTGTTTTATTAACGATTGCGGGCTGCTTCTATTGCTTTATATTAATCCTTTCCATTCGAGACAAAAAGAAGGCGACAAGAAACATATAAGATCCTGAGGAGTCTTGACAGGGTGGATGTGGAGAGGATGTTCCCTCTTGTGGGAGAATCTAGAACGAGGTGTCACTGTTTAAAAATAAGGGGTCGCCCATTTAAGACAGAGATGAGGAGAATCTTTTTCTCAGAGAGGGTCGTGAGTCTTTGGAACTCACTTCCTTAGAGGGCGGTGGAAGCAGAGTCTTTGAATATTTTTAAGGCAGTGGTAGATATATTCTTGATTAGCAAGGGGGGTGAAAGGTTATCGGGGTTAGCAGGGAATGTGGAGTAATCAGATCAGCCATGATCTTATTGAAAGGTGGAACAGACTCGAGGGGCCGAGTGGCCTACTCCTGCTCCTAATTAGTATATAAACAGACCCGGAAATGAGAGACAGATTTTAAATGCATTCATTATTCCCATCGCAACTTTCAACGAGATGTTGGCCAGACCATAAACTAGTCCAAAAATCCATGGATTCAGACTTAAATTACCAATGGATTTGGCATGCAGCTATCGAATGGAACTGTTATTTGCTGACATTAACACCGTTCACTTAGTCACTGACAGGTGATGGACCAAACCGTCCGCCGTACTTATTTTACAGTAAAATGTAATATATACCTTCAGTTTTGAGCTGGTATTTTCCGACAGTAACGCCATGCTCGTTTACTCCAAAACATGAGATCAGGTGTCCAGTTCCAGTTGGGTGAGTCAGTGTCAGGGAGCTCAGCACCAGGTGCCTATTCAACTCCGAGGAGAGGATATTGATATCTGAACTGTTCGCAGTGATGTTTCTCCCCTTGATGCCCCAGGTGATGTTTGCTGGGGGGTTTGCTCTGACACTGCAGGTACAATGAATCCCACTGTCAGAGCTGGTGCAGGTCGGGCCTGATACTACTGTCGGTTTATCTTAAAAAAAGTGAAGTCATGTTGAAATTGTTTCCATGCAGCGGTTTGCAGTGTCTAAATAGAACCAATTTCGGCGATTAGATTAAGAAGAGAGGTCACTGCACATAAGGAGTTTGATTAGAACCATTCAATGTTACTTTCATTTCATGCTTCATCAGACTTTCCTTTCCCCTATTTCTAGCAAGGCAATTAATAAGATATAAAATTGCATCAAGCAGTCAATTGATCCATATATTTCCTGGAATAACATGTGGGATCAGTCGGTTGTCCTTTGAGTAGAGATTGAGTAGTTTGGGCCTATACTCGCTGGAGTTTAGAAGAATGAGAGATGATCTCATTGAAACATGATATTCTGAGGGGGATTGACAGGGTAGATGCTGAAAGGTTGTTTCCCCTGTCCGGAGAGCTGAAAACTAGGGGGCATAGTTTCAGGATAAGGGGACGGCCATTTGAGACTGAGATCAGGAGGAATTTCTTCACTCAGAGGGTAGTGAATCTTTGGAATTCTCTACCCCAAAGGGTTGTGGATGCTGAGTCATTAAGTATATTCAAGGCTGAGATGGACAGATTTTTGGACTCTAGGGGAATCAAGGGATATGGTGATCCCACATATTCATTCAGTTGGTTTTAACCAATCAGAGATACATTTTACCTGGTGTTGTGTATCGGGGTGTCCAGTTGTTTTTTAAAAGTGTCTTTTACTCAATGAATTTGGTTCAACTCTCCTTTTACTGACATTTCAGGCAATATTACTACGGATTTTGAGACAGTAGTGTGAACACTGGGGTGAAAACACCGAGCCTAATCAGTATAAGACGGATTGATGTCCCAATATACATTTGATAGGTTGAGAAAGCACTTACATTGTACAGAAATCTGTGAGGAGCTGTTCGCTTTGCCCAAGTTATTATCAGCCACGCACCAATATTCACCGTCATCTTCAAAACTAATGTTGTGGAATATGTGCTTCAGTTCACCAGTGGAAGACTTGCTGATCTCCTCACCATTTCGGATCAAGGTTAAGTTGCCCGGTATGGTCCCCCTGGCCGTGCAGTATAATAATAAAGAGCTTCCTTCCACTGCCGCTATAGAGGAATTGATGGCTGGTTTTTGTGGGCCATCTGGAAGAGATGATGCCATTGTTTCTAAATGCGGTTATCAGTGCGGATGAGGAAAATAAAACAATATATGTGATAACTGAAGAAGAATATAAAACTTAGATATGGTGGTTTTCTTGTAAACTATGAATTCAAAATGCAGCACATGACTTTTATGCACTAGATGTTAAGCTTATTTCAAAACTAAGCCTCCTTTCCCCTCTTATCTTCAAGGATTTGAAAAGTTGTATATTTTCCCGCGTAAGGTTCTATTCCTCCGGTACATCAACCAAGTGGCCATTCCTCCCAGAATAAGTAGGACGGCCTTTCCCATCTCTTACACAGTGGTGCTGAGGCAAATTGTAGAATCCCGAACACCGCCCCAGTTAAATTGCGCCACAGGTTAGCAAGACCATAAAAAAGCAAACCAAGCACTAGGGTTTATTCCGAGACGGATAAAATTAAAAAGTAGGAAAGTTATGCTAAATCTGTATCGAACCTCGGTTAGACCACATTTAGAATACTGCATGCAATTCTGCCCGCTATATTATAAAAATGATATAGAGGCACTGGAGAGGGGGTAGAGAAGAATTGCAAGGATGATACCAGAAATGCGGGGGGTACATATATCAGGAAAGGATGAACAGGTTGAGTCTCTTTTGTCTTGAGAAAAGACGGCTGAGGGGTGACCTAATAGAGGTCTTTAAAATTATGAAAGACATTCATAGAGCGGATACAGAGAGAATGTTTCCACTTGTGGGAAGAAGATAACTAGAGGCCATCAATATAAGATAGTCACCACAAATCTAACAGGGAATTCAGAAGAAACGTATTTACCCAGAGAGTGGTGAGAATGTGGAACTCGCTACCACAGGGAGTGGTTGAAGCGAATAGTAGAGATGCATTTAAGAGGAGGGTGGACAAGCATATGAGGGAGAAGGGAATAGCGGTTTAGGCTGATAGATTTAGATGAGGAAAGACGGGAGGAGGCTCGTGTGGAGCATAAACGCCGGCATGGACTGGTTGGGCCCAATGACCTGTTTCTCTGCCGTATGTCCTATGTATATATGTGAGTTAGCTCAGACCATGAATGGACTCTCCTTGGCCTGTATGTTCCAGTTACTCTGTGGCTGAACAAAATCAGGTGTTGGAAGCCTTTGCAATTATATTTCATATAAACCACATCCCTGGAGTGACCAATGTTACTCCATGGTTCTGGGGCAAATGTGAAATCATGTGTCTTACAAGAAGCTTCAATTATCCAGGCGAGCTATCACTATATTTAGCATACAGACATCTATTGAACCGGTTCATCAATACGTTGGTTGAAGGAAGCGTAGAGCAGGCACTTACTTTTAACATCCAGTGTAAGAGTTTCTTCATCAGTAGCTGTGACACCGTCGACTATAAATTTACATCCCAGCTTCTTCCCATGATGGTCCAGTGATGGGCTGAAGTTGAAAGTGGATGAAACCTTCTGGGAATCGTCGAAACTGTTATCATGTCCTTTTGAAGTTTTAATCTCTGGCAGAAATGGAGGTACAACATTGTCATGGGTCCACATCAATTCAAGGTTGGCGGACGGGCAACTGTGGGTGACTGAGCAGGTCAGGTGTGCTGGCGTTCCTGCAATCAATTCCCCAGAGACTGATATCCATGGTTTATCTGTAAGGAGAGAAGGACATTCGCGTTACAGTAGATTTTAATTTAAATAATGGCCAAGGGTGTGAAAGTTGATTTAGCCTAAAGAATTTGAAACACGACCCTATGATATGGGGGCCTGTAAATGATCAGATTGAAGCAATCCCTCCTAAGTATTGACCATGTGTTCTGACCTGTCCATTAGACGTACAAATCTTGATTTAATTAACCATATCCTTGAAGGATTGAATTTTGACAAACCGGTCTTTACTATTATTGATTCATGGAATGTGAGCGTCGCTGACAAGGCCAGCATTTATTCCCCATCCCTAATTGCCCTTGAGAAGGAGCTGCTGAGCCACCTTCTTCAACCGCTGCAGTCCGTGTGCTGAAGGTACTCCCACAGTGCTGTTAGGGAAGCAGTTCCATGGATTTGACCCTGCGACAATGAAAGTTCGGCGATATATTTCCAAGACAGGATGGTGTGTGACTTGGAGGGGAACTTGGAGATGGTGGTGTTCCCATGCGCCTGCTGCCCTTGTCCTTCGAGGTGGAAGAGGTCGCCTGTTTGGGAGGTGCTGCCGAAGAAGCCTTGGTGAGTTGCTGCAGTGCATCTTGTAGATGGTAGGCACTGTAGCCACGGTGCGCCGGTGGTGGTGGAGGAGTGAATGTCTAAGGTGGTGGATAGTGTGCCAATCAGGCGGGCTGCTTTGTCCTGGATGGTGTCTAGCATTTTGAGTGTTGTTGGAGCTGCACTCATCCAGGCAAGTGGAGAGTATTCCAGCACACTCCTGACTTCTGCCTTGTTGATGGTGGAAAGGCTTTGCGAGTCAGGAGGTGAGACACTCGCTACAGAATACCCAGCCTCTGACCTGCTCTTTTTGCAACAGTATTTACGTGGCTGGTTCAGTTAAGTTTCTGGTCAATGGTGACACCCAGGATGGTAATGCCATCTAGCATTGCACTTACTGACTGATCAACAGAGGGTGCTTCTGTAAGTTACTATGAAGGCCAGCGCCCCATTTCAGTTCAAGTCAAAATATAATACACACCTGGGTATTACACAATGGACCAGTCATGCCGGTGTAGCCTGTGACATGGGGCAAGAGTAACACGGAATCTTTCCATTTTATGCTAAAATTAAATGGCACTGGCGCGATGGAATATAAACTACATAAGGAACAAATCAAAAAACCTACCTAAAATAGAAAGAGTGACCTTAGATTCGGTAGAATATCCTTCTCTCTTATTCTGGGCATTGATGATCTCCAATTTGAAATAATAAACACCTTCATCGATCTTCCTGATGTCCTTTAACTGTAAGGAACATTGTTTCTTTTCAAAGTCGCCGGTGAACTGAGCTCGCCCTCTGTAGTTCAAGGGCACGTTGTCTGAATTCCGGGAATCACAGATAATCGACACCCCTGAGGTACCAGGTTTAGGACCCCCCTTTAACCACATACCCTGTGGACTGCGGCCATAGGCGGGATAATCAAATGTACACGGGATCTCTGCACATGACCCGTTTACCGTCGACACCTTCCACGGCACCTTCACAGACCATCGTGAACTATGGACAACTGGTGAAAAAACAGAAATTAAAAACCCAATGAAATCCGCAATAATATCGCAATTTAAACATACCCTGACCGTCAAGTTAAATACTGTAAATTTAACCTTTAATAAACATCCACCAACATATTCATTAGTACATCCATTAAAACTCGTGAAAGTTTCATTAAAACTCTTTAGAATCCATTAAGTATTCCATTGAAAGTCGATAAATCATAGAGTAAATATTAGATCAAACTTATAAAATATAAGATAATTTTTCAAATGAAATATACATTGAATGTGCAAATCGGTCATTTGTAAATTTCCAACTAAACATGTACTATCTCCACAAACAATGAACGTGTTAATTTGCCACACAATGGAAATCGCTTCTATATTAATTATTAAAATGAATATTTTACCTTCGCTAAATATCAGAAGGGAGATCAATCTAATACTCTTCATGACTGGAAGCGGTTGAGGATGTCAGAATGTCGGAAATTGTTTTTATCACAGATATAATTAATCAGGTTTCTAGATTCCATTCGCCGGTAATAGACTGGAGTTCATAGCGAATCGAATCAGAGTATTAGGAGGTCAGCAGTTCGCCACCCACCAATCATTGGGAACCGTGGTAGCTCAGACAGCTTGCGCCACTTCTCAAATGTTGGCGATTAAAACTGTTGGGAATATGAGCCACTTCGAGTATGACAGTGTGCATCAGTGATTGGCCCTCAGTTACAGGATATAATGAGGCCCGGTTACTGCTGATTAACCCTGAGCAGAGATGAACCCAGCCCCCTTATCATCTGTACAGTTACAGGACAGGCAGTGGCACTTTAGATTGCAATATCTAAAATAGCCTCTCCACCAGCTTTAGACGCCCCGACTCCCAACTCCCACACACGGAGCTATTTAACAGCCCTTGAACTGCGAGTCTTTGAAGTGTGAAGCTGTGGTTAGCTCTGCAGCCGTTGTCTGCAGACGTGTGGGTTGATCACCTTCGGGGGCACAACACGTATCTGAAATGTCAAAAGACGCAAAAGAGTTTATCTTTCAAGAGTTTCAAGTGGGTAAAGTGCCATTTTTAGAAGTCACTTCAATTGTTTATACTGACACTGCAGCGAGATGAAATCTGCTGAAATTAACTCATTGAGATCCGAGATTATGAAATGTCTGACTTCAGTGCTGGAACTGAGAGTTGTGTCTTGATCTTTTAGATTGAAGTGCCAATGCTGCTGGAAACAACGTGGATATTTTTTTTATCTGCGGGAACAAATCGCTGCGGATTGATCAATGACATGAAATCCTGAATACAAACTGGGCGCAATTGGAATCGGATTATGAAGCAGAATCAGTTCAGATTAGTTGGAAGATAAGAGGACCGTATCACTGCTACAATGAAGGGGTTAGTGATCAATCGCTACCTTACCTTATAGATCTCAGTAAAGCACCTCGAATGAGCCTCGTGCAGTTTGAACAACTCACTCTTTCCCATTTTCACAATTCTAAATCTGAAATCCGTTATACTTTCCTGAGGAAATTGCTTATTTTTCTGCCGCTCCCCCATTACAATATGTTGAGCGTTCTATTCATACTAATTGGACTTCTCCACACAGGAAAGATATTTAATTATCTGGGTTTTTCCAACGCACACAATAGGAGGGGCTCGGCAGCCGCGACAGATAAATCAGGGCTCCTGAACATTCCGGGCACGCAAAGCCTTGTAGAACACCAGGAACTGTTGAAAAGGCAAAACAGGTCAGTTGCTGTCTGTGGGGTGAAGATATCAGTGAATATTTTGGGAGAAGAGTACACCAGAATGGAAAACCAAAGATTATCAAACTGTTTTGTAAAGCGAGAAAGAAGAAGCCCTGACGAGACAACAGATGCCCATTATACAGTATGAGGATCTCTGGCTTACAAACCAGTTAGTACAAGGCTGTTACAACATATAAAATATCATCGGGCAGTGAATGGAAATACAATATAAGAACTGAGGAATGTTCAATCGGTGCAGAGGATGATAATTGTCCAGCAGGAACACAACATGTGACTTTCTGAATGTGACTGATTTTAACATTCTTGGATATATACGCACTAAATTGAACATGCAGTCCCGGTGCAATGGCAATTTCTCTGGACTATCTCTGGGTTTGGGAATTCCGGAAAGCAAACAGTGCCTTCGCGGGAGTGCCTCGTGGTTATTCCACTCCCTCAAGGATATTAAATAAGTGAATGAGAGTCAGTGAGAGTGAAATGCTACGGGCAAGTTGCAGCGTCCACGCGACCAATAGTCATTCACCCGCTCAACTAATTGTCTTACAATCGGTGCTGACAATAATTGTAGGGTATATGGTACTTAAGATTGCAATATCTAAAATCGTCTCTCCACCAGCTTTAGAAGCCCCGACTCACAACTCCCACACACTGAGCTATTTATCAGCCCTTGCACCGTGAGTGTTTGAAGTGTGAAGCTGTGGTTAGTCCTGTAGCCGTTGTCTGCAGACGTGTGGGTTGATCACCTTCAGTAGTTCGTGGACACAACACGTATCTGAAATGTCAAATGATACAAAGGAGTTTATCAGTAAACAGTTTCAAGTGGGTAAAGTGCCATTTTAAAAGTGACTTCAGCTGTTTATACTGACACTGCAGCGAGATGAAATCTGCTGAAATTAACTCATTGAGACCCGAGTTGCTACAATGACGGGTTTATGAAGATTCTGACTTTAGTGCTATAACTGTGAGGTGTGATTGAGCATTTAGATTGGACTGTCAATGCTGCTGGAAACAATGTGGATATACTTATCTACAGTAAGAATTGCCTGCAAATTGATCAGTGGGCTCAAAACCTGGATCCAAACGGGAACCTCTTTCGCACACAGTCCAGCTTCAAACTGGGCGCATTTGGAATCAGATTATGAAGCAGAATCAGTTCAGATTAGTTGGAAGATAAGAGGACCGTATCACTGCTACCATGAAGGGGTAAGTGATCAATCGCTACCTTACCTTATAGATCACAGTAAAGCACCTCGGATGAGCCTCGTGCAGTTTGAACATCTCACGCTTTTCCATTTTCACAATTCTAAATCTGAAATCCGTAACACTTTCTTGAGGAAATTGCTTATTTTTCTGGCGCTCTCCCATTACAATATGTTGAGCGTTCTATTCAGACTAATTGGACTTCTCCACACAGGAAAGATATTTAATACTCCGGCTTTTTCTGAAGCTTACCAGAAGAGGGGCTCGGCAGCCGCGACAGATAGATCAGGGCTCCTGAACATCCCGGGCAACCAAAGCTTTGTAGAACACCAGGAACCGTTGACAACGCAAAACAGGTCAGTCGCTATCTGTTGGATGAAGATATCAGTGAACATTTTTTGTAAAGAATTAATCAGAATTGAAAACGGAAGGTAATCAAACTGTTTAGTAAAGCGAGAAAGAAGCAGCCCTGACGAGACAACAGAGGCCCACATTACAGGATGAGGATCACTGGCTTACAAACCAGTTAGTACAAGGCTGTTACAACATATAAAATATCATCGGGCAGTGAATGGAAACACAATATAAGAACTGCGGAATGTGCAATCGGTACAGAGGATGATAATTGTCCAGCAGGAACACACCATGTGACTTTCTGAATGTGTCTGTTTTTAACATTCTAGGAGATATACGCACTAAATTGAACATGCTGTCCCGGTGCAATGCCAATTTCTCTGGACTATCTCTGGGTTTGGGAATTCCGGAAAGTGAACAGTGCCTTCTCGGGAGTGCCTCGTGGTTTTTCCACTCCCTCAATGATATTAAATAAGTGAATGAGAGTCAGTAAGAGTGAAATGCACACGGGCAAGTTGCAGCGTCCACGCGACCAATAATCATTCACCCGCTCAGCTAATTTTCTTACAATCGGTGCTGACACTAATTGTAGGGTATATGTTACTTCAGATGGCAATATCTAAACTGGACTCTCCACCAGCTTTAGACGCCCCGACACACAACTCCCAAACACTGAGCTATTTATCAGCCCTTGAACTGCGAGTGTTTGAAGTGTGAAGCTGTGGTTAGTCCTGTAGCCGTTGTCTGCAGACGTGTGGGTTGATCACATTCAGAAGTTCGGGGACACAACACGTATCTGAAATGTCAAAAGATACAAAAGAGTTTATCAGTAAACAGTTTCAAGTTTTTAAAGTGCCATTTTCAGAAGTGACTTCAGCTGCTTAAATTAACAGTCCAGCGAGATGAAATCTGCTGAAATTAACTCATTGAAATCCGAGTTGCTACAATGACGTGTTTATGAAGATTCTGACTTTAGTGCTAGAACTGTGACGTGTGTCGTGTGCTTTCAGATTAGTGTGTCAATGCTGCTGGAAACAACGTGGATATTTTTATCTACGGGAAGAAATGCCTGCAAATTGATCAGTGGGATCAAATCCTGGTTACAAACGGGAACCTCATTTGAACACAGTCCAGCTTCACACTGGGCGCATTTGGAATCAGATTAAGAAGCAGAATCAGTTCAGATTAGTTGGAAGATAAGAGGACCGTATCACTGGTACCATGAAGGGGTTAGCGATCAATCGATACCTTATCTTATACATCTCAGTAAAGCACCTCGGATGAGCCTCGTGCAGTTTGAACAACTCACTCTTTTCCATTTTCACAATTCTAAATCTGAAATCGGTTACAATTTCCTGAGCAAATTACTTATTTTTTCTGGTGTCTCGGGAATAATCTCCACGCCCACCTCTCCGCCCAAATCTACTTCACCACCAATGATATTCCAAATTGCACTGATTTCCTTCACACTGTATTAATAGTCTTCATTTTCTATTTCTTGTCATGTATTTATTATCTCATTGTAGGTATTCTATTTGCTTTTTGCTGGTTTTCTTAAGCACGATCCTGTTGTTCATTTAAGCAGTTACCTTAATTTCTTTATGCCACTGACAATATCAAATTCTACCCCGCTTAATTACTCTCACAGTTCTTGCTGCACCTGGTAAATTCCTATTACTACCTGTTGCTGTAACTATTAAATAGCGTTTTAAACACTCTATTTAATAACATAAATATTAGGCCACTATTTACTTTAAAAATCTCAGCTCTTAAGATCAAATGTTCATGGTATCTATTATGTTTTCTACAGAATAAAGTGTGAGAGAGAGAAAGCCTGTGAGAGATAATATGACAGAGAAAGATGGAGACAGGGAATGCGTGCTAAGATCCATGTCACAGACTGGATTTACAGGTTAGTTTATGGATGTGTGTTCAGTTCCAGTGCCCAGTTTTTCTTGTTAAACAAATAAAATGATAATATCGTAAGTGGGGACACCCGTTGCTTTATGTGTGTGTGTGTGTGTTGGTGGGCTTGGGTACAGATCCAGGGCCCAGTTTGTTTGTTTTTCTATTCACTTTGCGGGCCAAGTTTGGTTTGACTGACTAGTTTAGGGATGTGTGTTCAGACACAGGTCTCAGCTTGGCTTTACTGACTAGTTTAGGGATGGGTTCAGACCCAGGTCTGAGCTTGGCTTCACTGACTAGTTTAGGGGTGTGTGTCCAGACCCAGGTCACAGCTTGGCTTTACTGACTAGTTTAGGGATGGGTTCAGACCCAGGTCTGAGCTTGGCTTCACTGACTAGTTTAGGGGTGTATGGTCAGACCCAGGTCTCAGCTTGGCTTTACTGACTAGTTTAGGGATGAGTGTTCAGAACCAGGTCTCAGCTTGGCTTTACTGACTAGTTTAGGGATGTGTGTTCAGACCCAGGTTTCTGCTTGGCTTTAGTGACCAGTATAAAAATATATGTTCAGGCCCAGAGACCCTTTCGGTTTTATGGACACATTTAGGGATGTGTGTTCAGATTGAGGACTGCATTTGTTTTTTTATTGCTTTTTCTTTTGGTTGTTTCTTGACTAGTTTATTGAATGTGTGTTCAATCCAGGCCACAGCTTGGTTTTGACTGTCTGGATGAGAAATGTCTGTGCAGATCCAGGGCCCAGTTGGGTTTTACGGACTCAATTAGGGATATGTGTTCAGCTCCAGGGGCCAGTTTTGTATTAACCACAGATGATGCCGAATGTCTGGTCAATCCCAGAGTGGAGGTTTGTGCAATGCACTCTGCTCAATTATGCCCCAAACAAGACCCAGATTGCTTTGAGAATGTCAGGTGATGTGATGTGTGGTCAACTTCGGGACAAAGTTCATGGTTAATACAGAATGTTCCTTGTTGTCTGCTCAGTGTCTCATTCAGTGTGGCTGCACCGAGGTAGATTTATTTACACCGTGTGCCAGTATAGCACCAGCGCAGAGGTGTGAAGTGCTGTGTTCTATTTAGAGCCCCTGTAGCTGTGGTTGCAACAGCACACAGCCCGCTGCTATCTATGACGTTCTTGGGTGTGAATCATTCTGGACAATGGAACCAGAATGAGTTTATATGTGATCAGGCACCATCCGCTTATACTCTATGCTGCATCTTGAAAGGACTTGTTGTGTTTGCAGCTCTGTGTTTAAACTGTACTGCAAAGTGAGAGCTCAGAGTTGACAGTGAATTACGGGAAACATAGAAACAGAGAAGATAGGAGCAGGAGTAGGCCATTCGGCCCCTCTAGCCTGCTCTGCCGTTCAATGCGATCATGGCTGATCATCCAAATTCAGAACCCTGTCCCTGCTTTCTCCCCATATCCCTTGATCCCTTTTGCCTTAAGAAATATATTCAACTCCTTCTTGAATATATTTAATGAATTGGCCTCTACTGCCTTCTGTGATAGAGAATTCCACAGGTTCACTACTCTCTGGGTGAAGAAATTCCTCCTCATTTCTGTCCTAAATGGATTACCCCTTATCCTTAGACTGTGACCTCTGGTTCTGGATTCCCCGATCATCGGGAACATCCTTCCTGCATCTAGTCTGTCTAGTCCTGTTAGAATTTTATAAGTTTCAATGAGATCCCCTCTCATTCTTCTAAACTCAAGCGAATACAAGCCCAATCGACCCAATCTCTCCTCATACGTCATTCCTGCCATCCCAGGTATCAGCCTGGTGAATCTTCGCTGAACTCCTTCCATGGCAAGATCCTCCTTCCTCAGATAAGACGACCAAAACTGCACACAATACTCAAGATTTGGTCTCACCAAGGCCCTGTACAACTGCAGCAAGACATCCTTGTTCCTGTACTCAAACCCTCTCGCTACGAAGCCCAACATACCATTTGCCTTCTTAACCGCCTGCTGCACCTGCATGCTTACCTTCAGCGACTGGTGCACAAGGACAGCCAGGTCTCGTTGCACTTCCCCTTCTCCCAATCTATTGCCATTCAGATAATAATCTGCCTTCCTGTTTTTGACACCAAATTGGATAACCTCGCATTTATATTGCATCTACCATGCTTCAGCCCAGTCACCCAACATGTCCAAATCATCCTGGAGTTTCTCGGCATCCTCCTCACAGCACACACGCCCACCCAGCTTTGTGCCGGCTGCAAACTTGGAGATATTACATCGAGTTACCTTGTCTACATCATTAATATATATTGTGAATAGCTGGGGTCCAACGACCGATCCCTGAGGTACCCCAAAAATCACTGCCTGCCACTCGGAAAAAGACCCGTTTATTCCAACTCTTTGCTTTCTGTCTGACAACCAGTTCTCTATCCAAGTCAATACCTTGCCCCAATCCCATGTGCCTTAACTTTACACGCTAATCTCTTCTGCGGAACCTTATCGAAAGTCTTTTGAAAGCACGGGTCGGAGATAGGCCACAACACTGCGCGCAATTCGAATGGGATTGTGCATTTATCCCTACAATCAGAAAGTAATATACAAGGAAGATGTCACTGCCTCCATATCAGGACAATAGGTGCATGGGAACTCCATCAGCTCCAAGTTCCCCTCCAAGTCACAACCCACCCTGACTTGGAAATATACAACCGTCCCTTCTACATCGCTGGGTCAAAATCCTGGAACTCCCTCACTAACAGCAATGTAGGAGCACCTTCGCCACACGGACTGCAGCGGTTCAAGAAGAAGGCTCACCATCACCTTCTGTAGATCAACTAGGGATGGGCAATAAACGAGGACCTGCAAGTGACGCCCACATACAAAGAATGAATTAAAAATATGCCCCTTTATTTTTCCATGCCCCTCCCATGTTGCAATTTTGCCCCGGTTGTGTAATTGTCGCCCATTATTAAAATACATTCCCGCCAGTAATTCAAATAATTGCCCATTTTTAACTTGCAAGCCTAACAAAGAGTGTATGTGGGATGTTAGACCGGAGAGGGGGCCCTGACTGATCTTTAAGTGCCTGGCCCAGGTTAGCTGGGATGGCGAAATACAAATTGCTGAATTGTTCCTTGGATTACCAGAGTACTGAAAAATCTGCAATTGCATTTTGAATTGCTATTTGTTGCAATTTCTATTCCTTCTGCAGCCTGAAGTCATGTTTGTACCTTATGCTCAGTGTGATTGAGAAAAGCGTCTAAATCCAACAGCGCCACACAGTGGCCGAACGCCGGTATTACATGGGCTATTTGTCACTGCAACATCAGACAAATCTCATCCCACCTGAGGCAGACATCCTGTATCATGCCAAGATAAATTCCGAGTCCACCTCACCCTCCCCAACATAGACTATCCAAAGTTGTTACAGCGTGTGCAGAACGAAGCAGCTGTGGCCGGATAATGGCCCAGAAATTGGAGTTCGATGTTTGCCGCGGGGGTAAGGATCCCCCGCGAATTCGCACTCCGCGCCAACCTTTATGGTTTTGTCACAAAAGAACTTCCAGTCCTGGGCCTCTCCCTGGTGCCGGCGCGCAGTGTGTGCGTGTCCAAGAGACGCAGTTAATTCGATGCGACCTCTGGGATCACGTGGGCCAGTTAGAGCCAATGGCAGCACACCATCTTTCATTCATAGTTTTGACTGCAAGTGCTTTCAAAACTATGAATACAACAAGCCCCCAAAAGAACAGCTAAACCTCAATTAAATTTAAAAAAGCCAACACATTAGTAAAATAACTATAGTTAAATAATTTAACCACTTTAAACAAAAATTTAAATATTTGAAAAAATTTAAATTCTTTTTAAAAGTTCTAAAAATAAACTTACCTTTCTTTAAACTCGCTAAAAAAGATAAACCTGTTGAAAAAAAATTAAAATAATACTTAATTAACTACTTACTTTGTTAAAAGGGGGTCTTACGCCTGCTTTCTTTATGTGTAAAATCTTAAACACTTACCTGCGGGTTCAAACCTGAAAAATGAACTAAGTGCGCTGTGTGCGCACAACCTGTAGCGCGCACGCGGTTCACTTAGGAACCGCCCCTTTCGCAATACACGAAGTGCCGGTTTCCCTCGCATGCACAGTGCATGCAGGAAACCGGCACTTCGGGACATAATACGCGAGAGTACACAGTGCGTAATCTCCCGTATTAGGTCTAATTTTCGGGCCACTGTCCCAGAAATTAAACATCAATGGTTCCCGCGGGGGTAAGGTTTCCCCGCGAGATCGCACTCCGAGCCTACCTTTTTGTTTGGGGCCCACACGAACTTTAGTTTCAGAGCCTCTCCCTGTTGCAACCGTGCAGTGTGTGCGTATCCCAGAGGCGCAATTAATTCGTGCGAGTTCTGGGATCACGTGATTCAGTTAGCGCCAATGGCAGCACACCATCTTTCATTCATAGTTTTGAATGCAAGAGCTGTCAAAGCTATGAATACTACAAACCCCGAAAAGAACAGCTAAACCTCAATTATTTTTTTTAAAAAGCCAACAGATTAATAAAATAAGTATAGTTAAATAAATTAAACACTTTAAACAAAAAATTAAATTTTTGAAAAAATTTTAAATATTTTTAAATGTTATAAAAATAAACTTACCTTTCTTTAAATTCTCTAAAAAAGATAAACCTGCTGAAAAAAATTAAAATAACACTTAATTAACTACTTACCTTGTTAAAAGGGTATCCTACGCCTGCTTTCTTTATGTGTAAAATCTTCACCACTTACCTGCGCGTTCAAACCTGAAAAAAAAACTAAGTGCACAGCGTGCACGCAACCTGTAGTGCGCACGCGGTTCACTTCGGAAAGGCCCCTTTGCAATTCACGAAGTGTCGGTTTCCCGCGCATGCGCAGTGCATGCAGGAAACCGGCAATTCGGGATCTAATACGCGAGAGTACACAGTGCGTACTCTCGCGTATTAGGTTTAATTTTCGGGCCATTGTCCTCTTCCTGATGCAATGCACTTTCCACCTTTGTCCAACAGATGTGACACGTATTGTGATCTGGTGGATTTCCACACATCCTCTCAATAGAAGGAAGCGCTCCAACTGCCACTTCAATCACTTTGGAGACCAGGCCCATGAATCTTCTGTTATCCAAGCTAAACGCATCCGGAACAAGTTTTAAAGCTTGCTACATTATTCTTATTAAGACACTCTGCTCTTACTGGCACACAGAGTCTGGGTTTATTCAGTTGAATTATAGTCAAGTGTTGCGTTTTACTTAGGTGACTCGTTGCAACATTTCATGCAAATTATTCTGTTTGATGCTTGGAACACAGAGTGATTTTATGGAAATCAACGTGGTTTTCAAATTGAATTGGGACATTGCAATCTGTTAGACTGTGATGTCAAATAAGTTATTGTTGATTTTTGCACTGAGTTTCAGGAAACCCACCTGACCCGCCTCTCCAACATTCCTGTTCTATTGTTTATTCGTAGAATCATAGAATAATACGGTGCAGAAGGTAATTATTCAGCCCATCGTGCCTGTGCCGGCTCTTTGAAACGGATATCCAGTTAGTCCCACGCGCCTGTTCTTTCTCCACGCATGACCCTGCAAATTATTCCTTTTAAAGTATAACTCCAGTTCACTTTGGAAAGTTACTATTGAAATTGATGCTATCACAGCTTCAGGCAGTGCATTCCATGTCATAACAATTCTCCGTTTATACTCTGCCATTTTTTCCAAATTTACATTCCAGCACCTTGCAGTGATATGCATGTTTGAACGTCACCCCATCCACCACCTTAAACATTCACTCCCTCCATCAGCGGCATATCGTGGCTGCAGTGTGTACCATCTACAAGATGCACTGCAGCAACTCGCCAAGGCTTTTTTGGCAGCATCTCCCAAACCAGAGGCCCCTTCCACCTAGAAGGACAAGGGCAGCAGGCGCAATGGAGCAACACCACCTCCAGGTTCCCCTCCAAGTCACACAACAAGCTGACTTGGAATTATATCGCCGTTCCTTCATCGTCGCTGAGTCAAAATCCTGGAACTCTCTCCCTAAAATCACTGAGGGAGTACCTTGACCACACGGACTGCAGCCGTTCAAGAAGGCGGCACACCACCACCTTCTCAAGAGCAAATAGGGATGGACAATCAATGCTGGCCTTGCCAGAGACGCACGCATCTCATGAATCAATTAAAAATATGTGGCGTCCTGTGCATTTCTCCATTCCATGCATCCCACCATTGGTTCCCAGGACTTACTGTTGCCTAGGCCTTGTGGAACACCCCATTATATCCACATCCCCTCTCTATGACTCTATCATCCTTCAACGTCATCTTTTGTTTCTAGCCTGCAATTTACTATCTCTCTAAATCTCTTAAACTTTCTCCACTGTCTTGGAATGTACTCCTCTTGCTATAAACTCTGTAAGCGCCTAGGACGTTTTATACTTCAAGTCACTATGTTAAAGTTGATTTTCATAAGAGGTTGTACATCACCCAATATATCTCACATTGGCGGTGGTTAGTGGATAGGCAATGGAAACATGTAGATTTCCCATTGAATATTGCAGACGGGGCTATCAAATGAACATCCCTGAGGGCACCTGAACCACACATTGTATCTCAGAGTGGGTGGTCTGAATGGACTACCTGTGGCGATGTGTAATGTACCTATTGTGTCGTACAGTGGGAGCAGTTATTGATTATCCCTGATGCCCAGTGTCTCATCCATTGAATCTCACATTATTTTTGGCTAACTGATAATGGTGGGGAGATGAAGATTGTTTATTGTATCTCGCACTGGGAGCTGTGGATGCTGTTTGGGACCCGCTCACATATCCATGCTCCGAAATCCAGCGGAATTATTGTGCTAGTTTACAACAGAGTAAATACATAATATAATATATATGCTAAATACCACTGACCTGACAGACAAAAGTGAAAAGTGAGCAGATATTGCACCACTGATACAGAGGTAGAACTAACCAGAGTCCTGTTATTATAACATATTTTATAATCTTCGTTCTTCGGTTGGCCTCTCTTGACCTGAAGTAGGGACTCAGATGAAGCAGATTGTCGGAATATTCCTCCGGAGGCTGTGTTTTAGTGACAGTGTGAACTTCTGGTAAGTTTATTTCTATTGCAATCATAACACCCAGGGAACGTTTGCGATTTCAGTGGAGATACTGAAGAAGGGGAGTGTTCCCGATGTGCATTTTCAATGTCAATAACTAAGTCGAATCCCCCAGAAATATTCACACTGTCAGGACCACAAACAGATAAAAGGGGATGTTTTGCAGTTGTTGCACAGACGCCTTAACAGGAGCTTACTCCTTCAATTGACTGCACTATCCCTGACCGGGAAAGGTGGATGATTATTTTGAATGAATGTAAAGTGTTCCACTCTCAGCTCCACGGAGCTCAAGTAACAGATATCAAGGCAAATGATTTATGACTTTTTAATAAAGCATTGGATACACTAAACAATGACATATTATGCGTTACATCGTGATCCTCTTCTAAAACCGGCCTCACCATTTTTGAGCAAGAATCAATTTTCTGAGGGGGCTTGTCAGGGTGGAAGCAGAGAAGGTGTTTCCCCTCGAGTTGGAATCTAGATCTAGGGTTCATAGTTTCAGAATAATATGTCGCCCATTTAAAACGGAGATGAGGAGGAATTTCTTCTCTTAGAGGGTCGTGAATCTTTAAATTCTCTTCCCCAGAGAGCTATGGAGGCGGAGTCATTGAATATATTTAAGGTGGAGATAGACCGATTATTGGACTATCGGGGAGTCAAGGGTTATGGAGAGCGGACAGGAAAGTGGAGTTGAGAACAAGATCAGATCAACCAGGATCTTATTGAATGGCGGAGCAGGCTCGAGGGGCCGAATGACCTACCCCTGCTCCTATTTCTTATGTGCTTACGTTCTGTACAGTTTGATAACGAGCGGAATCTTATACGTACAGCAATACTTGACAAACTACCCAGCTCCATTGTTTATAATGCTTTTGCTTACATTGTACACTGATTCTGAATGTCTCTTCTGGAATTGACAATAGGTTGATAAAAGTCCGGGAGTCGTAAAGGAAACTGATGGGAACTGACACTGAGCTGTGATGATTGATTATCCTGGGCTGGCAGAGGCTGTCAAACTAATCCAGCTGACGATAGAGAGGTTCATCGTTGACCGCCAGGGTTGTCTATGAATGCTACAGAGGGAGCTCTGCAATGAAAACACTGTTAGCATTACTCATGAAGTCTGCTATTCTATTAAAGCACGTCAAAAACTGTTTCAAAGTTACTCTGACCTTTAAAGCCCACAGCATTTCAGACATGTGGTTTGAATGTAAACATGTGCGGGATTGTAAATTAGAAAAATTAAAAGCAAAATTGAAAAATGCTAATAATTAACCTGAGAAATATGCTCATTTTCACAGCAATCCCTGGAATGTGAGGGTCTTTTCTATCCCATGAACCGGCTGTGTTGAGATATTGATGAGCTCCATCAGTCCAAAAGGATTAAATCCCGCTGGACTTGATTTAAACTTAATCGCGTCGTATTCAATGGACTCCTCATTCAGGAGATATCTTTCATGCTTGTGAAGACTTCAAAAATTCCCTGATTGCGTGCAGACCCTCTACACTTTGCGCTGATTGTTGGATGTAGATCAACTGATAACAATATTTCTATACTGGTCTTGGCTCTGTAACAGACAGGAGTGGATTAGATAGGGAGCAAGAGATACGGTTGTCAGTGTGCCTCCTGTCCCAGAATAACCCTCTTTCTCGCTTCTCTGATCATATTCCATTGATCTCATTCAGTGAGGGGCACGTTATGAGCTTTGGGACATACAGACGTCTGAAAAGACGAACAGGAAATAAACGACTGGCCAATGAGCATGTCCAAAACAGTCAAGACGTAACAATGCACCATGACCACAGTATTCCCTCTCACCACCATGCAACCGCTCGCGGGAGGCAAAAATATGTAAACAGCACTCGGCCAATTCGGGAATCTGCAAAATTATTATCCGACATCGAAGATGAACAAAACGAGTACCAAGTGGTTAACAGTGTCTATGAGGTAGATCACCCAACATCCCACCTAAGATTTGTATACACTGATATTAGCCAAAGGAAGGAATTCGTCCTTATGACTTTTGAAGAAAGGTTGAGCATTTTGCGCCTGTACTCATTGGAAGTTAGAAGAATGAGAGGTGATCTTACTGAAACATATAAGATACTGAGGGGGTTCGACAAGGTAGATGCAGAGAGGATGTTCCCCTCGTGGGAACATCTAGAACTCGGGGGCATATTTTCAGAATAAAGGGTCGCCCTTTTAGAACTGAGATGAGGATGAATTTCTTCTCTCAGTGGGTCGTAAATCTGTGGAATTCACTGCCCCAGAGAGCCGTGGAGGCTGGGTAATTAAATACATTGAAGGTGGAGATCGATAGATTTTTGCAAGATAAGGGAGTGAAGGGTTATGGGGAACGGGTGGAGAAGTGGCTTTGAGCCCAAGCTCAGCCATGATCTTATTGAATGGCGGAGCAGGTTCGAGGGGCCAATTGGCCTACTCCTGCTCCTGCTTCTCATGTTCTTATGTTGGTCCAGTTCCTTTTTGAATTGTTGCAGCGAATTCGTACTCATCACAAGAGCCGATAACTTATTACAAGTGTCGATGCACCCCTGGGTAAAGAAGAACCATCAGATATATAAAATAGTTTTAGGTTTTCATCTGGCGAATTATCAGGACAGCTACACCTTGTACCCAATGCATTACAATGGACGTGCTACAGTAAACCTGCTTACAACCAGGGACTGCAAACAGCAAATGAGATCAATGGCCAAGCAGTCACAATTTGCTGGCTTTGGAGGAGTTCTAACCACCAAGTGTGGAGCAATCCCATTCTTCTTGCAGTAGTGCATGAGATTGCTAACATCCACCAGAACCACTAGAACAGGCAGCCTGGGCCTGGGATTAAGATGTGCAGAGGAGTCTGTCCTCTCCTTCTCACAGTGCATGACATTGAGAACATCAAGCTGAAGCCAAAGCCTCGGTATATCGGAAAGGCAGCAGCTCCAACAATGTGGCACGCCCGGAGTACGACAAAGGCTCAAATCCTGACGTGAGGTTGCAACCCACAACCTTCAGCATCATGGAGTGCGCGCTACCAAATCAGCCAAACTGACACCAAGACAAATGGAGGAAGATGCAAAAATGCTGGAGAAATGCGATGCGATTTCGACCTGTTCTTGCATCACACTGTGTTTATAATTTTAACCATAAGAGATAATATAGTCGGGGAGTATTCATTACTCTTGGTAATGTATCTAATGAAATTAGGAAGTTGCTATTTTAGTCGGACTCATTTCAAAATAAGTCCAGACCAGAGAAAATGTCCATGAACCCATTTACCGATTAATGCACACAATCTCCACTGCAACATTTCCCTGTTCATGGGGTGAGGAGGCCATTCCACCCTTTAAAAAGACGTTCAAACCATTTCCTATGACATCTGTTTAACTCTTGGATGTGTCTGTAATGTGATCCCAGACAATGTTCACAACATTCCATGTCCTCACTGACCTCAGTTCAGTGGGTTCTGCAACTCACAGTAAATCGCTGCACCCTTGTCTGTAGGAGAGACCACAACAGGGACATTTACCTTCTTCCTGAAACAGAAAATACAACTTATTCACGTCTTCTAATTACAAATAATTCGCTTCAATACACCACCCAGTGTCCCTGTGTTGAACCACAGGGGGCGCACTATAGTAACTCGTTCTTGTTAAAGTTTCCTGATTGGCAGCGACCAAATTTAATTTATTTTCTATCTCTACACTTTCCTAATTCCAAAGCAAGCATTCTCTCTATCTGATGAAGCTGGTTATATATATCTTGATCTGCTTTGACAAATTCAGTGTTCACTGAACATTTTAAGCGAGCGGCCTCTACTGGTGCAGAATAACAATTGAACTTTATGCCAAGTCTTAAAAATGCACCGGAATTTGCCTTTTCGTGTCCAGCAATGGTTCTGTGGAGCATTTTATGACCTCCTGATTCATGAGGTCCTCCGCCAATATGGCCACGGGAGCTTTGAGCTGCCAAACCGTGTTCAGCTTAAATTGTCTGTTATGAAATACAGCGCCTCCGCTCAAATGAGAGGCTAGCTTCTGCACCCATGTTCTGGACTGTCCCTTGATGTACAATCTTTGAACTAGGAAGTGAAAGACATGACATGGGACGCTGAACTACTGACAGTCCCGTACTTACCCCTCACAAGACACCTAAACTCCAGCAAGCCTTCCCTTTACAACTCTTAGATGAGATTCAGAGTCAATGATATCTGGGGTTAATTACATTAAGCAATATTTGCTCATGGGTTGAATTCTGATGTCACGTCCTTTTGAAATCTGTCTTATTAAAGCACGAGTATAAGTAATATGAACCATACCTGTGTGAATCAATCTCTATCGTCACCAAGACAATGATGCCAATCAGAATGAGAACTGCGACGGCGGCTCTGATTGTCATGACAAATCTCCAAAATGATCCTAAAATATAAAAAAAAACCGTGCTCGTCATTATTGCACTAAGATTATACCAAGATTCAAGACAGCATTTAACAGCATGTAGGGGAAGCTGTTAAGAACAAAATGAACTTATTTTTATATAGCGCTTTTGCCGACGTCTCAAAGCGCTATACAGCCAATGAAGTACTTTTGAAGTGTAGTCACTGTTGTAATGTAGGGAACTTGGCCGCAAAATTGCGCACAGCAAGCTCCCACAAACAACCATAAGGTAAATCAGCAGATAAATCTGTTTCTGTGTTATTGGTTGAGGGATAAATATTGGTCAGGGCACCAGAGGGAACTCCCCTGCTCTTCTTCAGAAGATTAAATATCGCAGTCTCCCTGAGAGACTGCATCAATCCACGCCGCATACTCGGATCTGCTCGCTTGCTATCCGATATGTTAATTCAGTCTATAATCTGCTCTTTCAGTTATCGAAGTTATTCTGGCTCAAGTGTCAGTGTTATCGCACTGTATAGTTCTTTCAGAATATCTTCAGTACAACAAAACCGGCAGTAGGCTGAAATATCTGTGAAAAAATGTTGAACTGATCGACTGTACCCCACTACAGTTACAATGAGAGGAATCATGATTTCATCGAGTGTGTCACTAAGTCAGAAGGTTCTGTTTTATAAAAGATCACACGCTGCTTCTAGTGTTTTATATTAGCCCTCCTATCTTCACAAAAACTAGGCGACAATAATCAAATTCAGATACCAGACTCTAAACTATACATGAATTATTCCCATCGTAACTTTCAGCAAGGTAGCGCTCAGTGATGAACCAGTCCCAAACACTACTGAAATTAAAATTGTATTCTGTCCTACTTTGCAGATAAGAATGGTATTTCAGCTCAGTGGAATTAGACCGAACCGTTCGCAGTAATTAAATTACAGGAAAATGCAATATATACCCCCAGATTGTAGCTGGTACTTTCCGACAGTAACGCCATGCTCATTTACTCCAAAACATGAGATCAGGTGCCCAGTTCCAGTTGGGTGAGTCAGTGTCAGGGAGCTCTGCACCAGGTGCCTATTCAACTCCGAGGAGAGGATATTGATTTCTGAACTGTTCGCAGTGATGTTTCTCCCATTGATGCCCCAGGTGATGTTTGCTGGTGGGTTGGCTCTGACACTGCAGGTACAATGAATCCCACTCTCAGAACTGGTGCAGGTCGGGCCTGATACTATTGTGGGTTCATCTAAAAAAAGAGAAGTAAAATTGAGATAGTTTCCATACAGCAGTTTGCAGTGTCTAAATAGAACCAATTTCGGCGTTTCGATTAAACAGAGAGTTCACTGCGCATAACGAGTTTCGTTAGAATCAGTTAATTTTACATTTATGTAATGCTTCATCAGACTTTACTTTCCCCTAATTTCGAGCACGGCAATAAATCAGGTATAACATTGCATCAAGCCAATTTGCAATCAATTGATCCATATATTTCCTGGAGCAACATGTGTGATGAGGGGGTTGTCCTATGATGAGAGATTGAGTAGATTGGGCCTAAACTCTCTGGAGCTTAGAAGAATGAGAGATGATTTCATTGAAACATATAAGGTTCTAAGGGGGATTGACAGGGTAGTTGCTGAGAGGCTGTTTCCCCCGACTGAAGAGTCTAGAACTAGGGGGCATAGACTCAGGATAAGGGGTCGGCTATTTAGAACAGTGGCAGCGGCGAGGATCCGATGCAAAAACAACAAAAAAAGCAGAGTGACGTCACAGGAAAGCAGGTAGGTGATTGGTTGATGAGTATTTCAGCTCTTTTAGGCTCTATTAGTTAGGGAAGGGGTTAAATTAAAAGCCGAGAAACGGTAACTTCCAATACATATTAAATTGATAACTTAAATTAGATAAAATAATTAAAAATAAAATATCGTTTGAATAAAAGCTTTAACTAATTAATTAATAAATGACACAAGGTTAGAGATGACAGGGCAGGTGGTATGTCGTACCTGCAGCATGCGGGAGACTGCGGAGAGCATCGCGATCCCGAGCAACCACATCTGCAGTGTCTGCGACTCGAGGAACTTCGGCTCAGAATTGTTGAGCTGCAGTACGAGCTGCAGACATTGCGATGCATCAGGGAGGGGGAGAGTTACCTAGACACTTTGTTCCAGGGGGCAGTAACACCCTTTATGTTAAGTAGAACTTTAGAGTTCGTCAGTGGTCAGGGACAGGAGTGTGTGCCCGCGATTCAGGAAGGTATGGGGAGCCAGGATGTAGTGATGGAGGAGCATTAGCCCTGGATCTTGTCCAACAGGTACGAGGTACTTGCTACCTGTATGAATGAGGAAAAGGACTGCAAGGAGAATGAGCAAACTGACCACGGCATTGTGGTACAGGGGGCCATTCAAGTAGGGGGAGAAGGAAGGAATGTGGTTGTAGTAGGGGGCAGTATATTCAGGGGGGTAGTTACTGATCTCTGCAGCTGCGAAAGAGAGTCCCGAACGCTGTGTTGCCTGCCCGGTACCAGGGTTAAGGATAACTCCTCACGGCTGGAGAAGAATTTGGAGCGGTAGGGGGTGGATCCATTTGTCATGGTCCATGTAGAAATCAACGACCTAGGTAGAACCAGGAATGATGTTCTGCTGAGGGAGTTAGAGGAGCTATGATATAAATTAATAATCAGAACAACAAGGATAATAATCTGTGGAATACTAACTGAGCCACGCGCAAATTGGCATAGGGTCAAGCAGATCAGAGAGTTAAATGCGTGTTTCAAAGTGTGTGTGGGAAGAAGTGTTTTCAATTCATGTGGCAGTGGCGTCTGTAGATAGGTCATTAACCAAAAAAAATGGGGTAGGGTTCAGTTTAGTGGGAATTTAGAAATCTAAAAAGAAAAGTGCAGGGAATAGAGCAGTGTAGCGATTTGGGTAAAAATAAGAGGATTGTGACAGGTAGGCGCGGAAAGTTTAATGGTAGCAGTGCAGCAGAGAATAAGGTCAAAACAGGGATTAATGGTAAAAAAATAAAGCCTCTTTATCTGAAAGCACGAAGCATTCGTAACAAGATAGACGAACAAGTGGCACAGATAGAATTAAATGGGTTTGATCTAATAGCCTGTACAGAGACGTGGTTGCAAGGTGAACAAGGTTGGGAACTAAATGTTCCAGACACTTGACATTTCAAAAAGACAGGCGAAATGGAAAAGGAGGGGGAGTAGCGCTGATAATAAAGAATGACATAAGGAAAGTAGAGTAAAAGAATCTCGGCTCGGAAGATCAGGAAGTAGAATCAGTATGGGTGGAGATAAGGAATAACAAGGGGCAGAAAACACTGGTGGGACTAGTATATAGGCATCCTAAAGTAGCTATACCGTTGGACAGAATATTGATCAAGAAATAGTAGGAGCTTGTAACAAAGGTAATACAATAATCGTGGGGGACTTTAATTTTCATATAAATCTGGAGGACGAGTTCATGGAATGCATTCGGGACAGTTTCCTTGAACAATGTGTCATCGAACCAACCGTGAATCAGGCTATTTTCGATCTTGTACTCTGTAATGAGACAGGATTAATTAATAATCTCATAGTAAAGGATTCTCTGGGGCAGAGTGAGTCAACATAATATGATATAATTTCAAATTAAGTTTGAGAGTGACTTACCTAGGTCTGAAACTAGAATCTTAATCTTAAATAAATCCAATTACATAGGTATGAGGGGCGAGTTCGCTAAGGTAGATTGTAAAAATAGATTAAAATGTATGGTGGTAGATAAGCAGTGGCTAGCATTTAAAGAAATATTTCATAATTCTCAACAAAAATACATTCCATTGAGAAACAACAATTCTACGGGAAAACTGATCCAACCCTGGCTACTTAAAAAATTAAGGATAGCATTAGATTGTAAGAAGAAGGTTATAACGTTGCAAAGAATAGCAGTAAGCGTGAGGATTGGGACAGTTCCAGAAACCCGCAAAGGACGAGCCAAAAATTGATGAGAAGGGATAAAATAGAATGAGAGAAAAATGGCAAGAAATATAAAAGCAGATTTTAAGTGTTTAGACAAGTATGCAAAAAGGAAGAGAAGAAGCAAAAGTAAATGTTGGTTCCTGAGAGGCTGAGACAAGATAAATTCTTATGGGGAATAAGGAAATGGCAGAAACGTTAACCAAATATTCTGTATCTGTCTCCACAGTACAAGACACAAAAAGCATACCACAAATGGTGGGGAACCAAGGGTCTAATGAGGGTGAGGTACTAAACGTAATTAATATAATTAGAGAAAAAGTGCAGGAGAAAGTAATGGGACTAAAAACCGACAAATCCTCTGGACCAGACGGCCTACATCCTAGGGTTCTAAAAGAGGTGGCTGAAGAGATAGTTGATGCATTGGTTTTGATCTTTCAAAATTCCAAAGATTCTAGAAATTTCCCAGCAGATTTGAAGTTCGCAAATATAACACCGCTATTCAATAAAGGAGGGAGAGAGAAAACAGAGAACTACAGGCCAGTTAGCCTGATATCAGTCGTCGTGAAAATGCTGGAATCCATTGATAATGAAGTGGTAACAGGGCACTTAGAAAATCATAACATGATTCGGCAGAGTCAACATGGTTATATGAAAGGGAAACCGTGTTTGAAAAATTTATTACAGTTTTTTGAGGATGTAACTAGCAGGGTAGATCAAAGGGAATCAGTGGATGTAGTATATTTGGATTTCCAAAAAGGCATTCGATAAGGTGCCACATAAGAGGTTGTTACACAAGATTAGGGCTCGTGGAATTGGGGGTAATATAGTAGTGTGGATAGAGCATTGGTTAACGGGCAAAAAACAGAGAGTAGGGATAAACAGATCTTTTTTCAGGTTGGCAGGCTGCAACTAGTGGGGTGCCGCAAGGATCAGTGTTGGGGCCTCAGCTATTTACAATCTATATTAATGACCTAGATGAAGGGATCGAGTGTAATGTATCCACGTTTGCTGACGATACAAAGCTTGGTGGGGCAGTAAGCTGTGAGGAGAACACAAATGATCTGCAAAAGGATATAGATAGACTCAGTGAGTGGGCAGTAAGGTGGCAGATGAGGTATAATATAGGGAAATTGGAGTTTATTCACTTTGGTCGGAAGAATAGAAACACAGATGATTTTTAAAAGGGTGAGAACCTTTCAAATGTTGGTTTTCAGAGAGATTTGGGTGGCCTCGTGCAAGAAACACAGAAAGCTAGCATGCAGGTACAGCAAGCAATAAGGAAAGGCAAATGGCATGTTGGCCTTTATTGCAAGGGGGTTGGAGTACAAGAGTAAGGAAATCTTGCTACAATTGCACAGGGCCTTGGTGAGATCACACCTGGAGTACTGTGCACAGTTTTGGTCTCCTTATCTAAGGAAGGATATACTTGCCTTGGAGGCGGTGCAACAAAGGTTCACTAGATTGATCCCATGGATGAAAGGGTTGTCCTATGAGAAGAGATTGACTAGATTGATCCTATATTCCCTCGAGTTTAGAAGAATGAGAGGTGATCTCATTGAAACATACAAGATTCTGAAGGGTATTGCTATGGTAGATGCTGAGAGGTTTTTTCGGCCTGGCTGGTGTGTCTAGAACCGGGGTCACTATCTCAGGATAAGGGGTAGGTATGCGATTTAAGACTGAGATGAGGAGAAATTTATTCACTCAGAGGGTTGTGAATTTTTGAAATTCTCTGCCCCAGAGGGCTATGAATGCTGAGTCTTTGAGTATATTCAAGGCAAAGACAGATAGCTTTTTGGATTCATGTGGAATCAAGGGATATGGAGATCGGATGGGAAAGTGGAGTTGAGTTCGATGATAAGCCATGACCTTATTGAATGGTGGAGCAGGCTCGAGAGGCCGAATGGCCTAATCCTGCCCCTATTTCTTATGTTCTTATGTTCTTCTGACAGAAATGAGGAGGAATTTCTTCACTCAGAGGGTTATGAAACTTTGGAATTCTCTACCCCAAAGCGCTGTGGATGCTGAGTCGTTGATTATATTTAAGGTCGAGATCGATAGATTTTTGGACTCTAGGGAGCTAAAGGGATATGGGGATCGGGCGGGAAAGTGGAGTTAAGGTCAAAGATCAACCATGACCTTATTGAATGGCGGAGCAGGCTCGAGGAGCCGAATGGCCAATTCCTGCTCTTAATTCTTATGTTCTTATGCTGTTATGTTGCGAGGTTTCCCCGAGTTACAATCTTGTAAACAAACCTGGTTAATTCCAACCAATGTCATTTCTGCTAAACATTTCAATAACTTCGGATCAGTTTTTGTCTTTATTTAACACTATAAATTTCTACCTTTGTGCTGGACTAAAATGTTTCTCCACTTCAATGTTTTTGTGACTGGAAGACTGTTTCCAGTGGGATTCCACAGGGCTCAGTACTGGGTCCTTTGCTTTTTTGGTATATATCAATGATTTGGACTTGAATGTAGGAAGTATAATTAAGAAGTTTGCAGATGATACAAAAATTGGCCATGTGCCTGATAATGAAGAAGAAAGCTGTGGACTGCAGAAAGATATCAATGGACTGGTCAGGTGGGCAGAACAGTGGCAAATGGAATTCCATTTGGAGAAGTGTGAGGTAATGCATTTCGGGAGGGCTAACAAGGCAAGGGAATAAACTATAAATGGTAGGACACTGAGAAGTGCAGAAGATCAGTGGGACCTTCGAGTGCATGTCCACAGACCCCTGAAGGCAGCAGGGCAGGTATGTTAAGAATACATACGGGATACTTGCCTTTATTAGCCGAGGCTTAGAATATAAGAGCAGGGAGGTTATGCATGAACTGTACAGAACACTAGTTAGGCCGCAGCTAGAATACTGCATGAAGTTCTGGTCACCACATTACAGGAAGGATGTGTTTGCATTAGAGCTGGTTCAGAGGAGTTTTACGAGGATGTTGCCTGGGTTGGGGAATTTTAGCTATGAGGAAAGATTGGACAGGCTGAGGTTGTTTTCTTTGGAACAGAGGAGGCTGAGGGGAGACCAAATTGAGGTGTATCAACGTATGAGGGGCCAAGATAGAGTGGATAGGAAGGACCTATTTCCCTTAGCAGAAGGGTCAATAACCAAGGGAATAGATTTAAAGTAAATTGCTAGAAGGATTAGAGGGGATTTGAGGAGAATTTTTTTCACCCAGTGGGTGGTGGGGGTCTGGAACTCACTGCCTGAAAGGGTGGTAGAGGCAGAAACCCTCATCACATTTTAAAATTACTTGGATATGCACTTGAAGTGCTGTAACCGACAGTTCTACGGACCAAGAGCTGGAAAGTGATATTAGGGTGGATAGCTCTTTGTCGGCCGGCACAGACAAGGTGGGCCGAATGGCCTCCTTCTGTGCTGTAAATTTCTATCCTTCTATGATTCAGGGCCGCTGGGTTCAGTCCGCCGTACAGAAATTTTGCCTTTGCACATCCCACATATTCATTCAGTTGGTTTTAGCCAATCAGAGATGCATTCTACCTGGAGTTGTGTATCGGGTTCGCCAGTTGTTTTTTAACAGTGTCTTTTACTCAATGAATTTGGTTCAAGCACCCTTCTTTTACTGACTTTTCTGGCAATATTACTGACGGGTTTTAAGACAGTTGTATGAACAATGGGGAAATACAGCGAGGCCTAATCACTGTAAGACGGGTTGATGTCCCAATATACATTTGATAGGTTGACACAGCACTTACATTGTACAGAAATCTGTGTGGAGCTGTTCGCTTTGCCCAAGTTATTGTCAGCCACGCACCAATATTCACCGTTATCTTCAGAACTAATGTTGTGGAATATCTGCTTCAGTTCACCTGTGGAAGACCTGCTGATCTCTTCACCATTTCGGACCAACGTTAAATTGCCCGGTATGGTCCCCCGGGCCGTGCAGTATAATAATAAAGTGCTCCCTTCCACTGCCGCTATAGAGCAATTGATGGCTGTTTTTTGTGGGCCATCTGGAAGGGATGATGCCATTGGTTCTAAATGTGGTTATCAGTGCGGATGAGGAAAATAAAACAACATATGTGACAACTAAAGAAGAATATTAAAGTAAGATATGATGGTTTTCTTGTAAACTATAAATTCAAAATGCAGCCCATGACTTTTACGCACTAGATGTTAAGCTTATTCCAAAAATAAACATTCATCTCTTCAAGGATTTGAAGAGTTGCATGTTTTCCCGTGTTAGGTTCTATTCCTCCGGTACATCCCGTGTAAGGTTCTATTCCTCCGGTACATCAACCAAGTGGCCATTCCTCCAAGAATAAGTAGGATGGACTTTCCCATCTCTTACACAGTGGTGCTGAGGCCAATTGTAGAATCCCGACCACCGCCCCAGCTAAATTGCGCCACAGGTTAGCAAGACCATAAAAAAGCAAACCAAGCACCAGGGTTTATTCCGAGAAGGATAGAATTAAAAAGTAGGGAATTTATGCTAAATCTATATCGAACCTCGGTTAGACCACACTTAGAGTACTGCGTGCAATTCTGGCCGCCATATTATAAAAAGGATATAGAGGCACTGGAGAGGGTGCAGAGAAGAATTGCAAGGATGATGCCAGAAATGCGGGGTATATATATCAGGAAAGGATGAACAGGCTGGTCTCTTTTCTCCTGAAAAAAGAAGGCTGAGGGGCGACCTAATAGAGCTCATTAAAATTATGAAAGGCTTTCATAGAGCGGATACAGAGAGAATGTTTCCACTTGTGGGGAAGAAGATAACTAGAGACCATCAATATAAGATAGTCACCACAAATCCAACAGGGAATTCAGAAGAAACTTCTTTACCCAGAGAGTGGTGAGAATGTGGAACTCGCTACCACAGGGAGTGGTTGAAGCGAATAGTGGAGATGCATTTAAGGGGAGGGTGGACAAGCATATGAGGGAGAAGTTAATAGCGGGTTAGGCTGATAGATTTAGATGAGGAAAGACGGGAGGAGGCTCGAGTGGAGCATAAACGCCGGCATGGACTGGTTGGGCCCAATGACCTGTTTCTCTGCCGTATGTCCTATGTATATATGTGAGTTAGCTCAGACCATGAATGGAGTCTCCTTGGCCTGTATGTTCCAGTTACTCTGTGGCTGAACAAAAATCAGGTGTTGGAAGCCTTTGCAATTATATTTCATATAAACCACATCCCTGTAGTGACCAATATTACTCCATGGTTCTGGGGCAAATGTGAAATAATGTGACTTACAAGAAGCTTCAATTGTCCAGGCGAGCTATCACTATATTTAGCATACAGACATCTATTGAACCGCTTCATCAATAAGTTGGTTGAATGAAGCGTAGAGCAGGCACTTACTTTTAACATCCAGTGTAAGAGTTTCTTCATCAGTAGCTGTGACACCGTCGACTATAAGTTTACATCCCAGCTTCTTCCCATGATGGTCCAGTGATGAGCTGAAGTTGAAAGTGGATGAAACCTTATGGGAATCGTCGAAACTGTTATCATGTCCTTTTGAAGTTTTAATCGCTGGCAGAAATGGAGGTACAACATTGTCATGGGTCCACATCAATTCAAGTTTGGCGGACGGGCAACTGTGGGTGACTGAGCAGGTCAGGTGTGCTGACTTTCCTGCAATCAATTCCCCAGAGACTGATATCCGTGGTTTATCTGTAAGGAGAGAAGGACATTCGCGTTACAGTAGATTTTAATTTAAATAATGTCCAACGGTGTGAAATTTGATTTAGCTCAAATAATTTGAAACACGACCCTATGATATGGGGGTCCATAAATGATCAGATTGAAGCAATCCCTCCTAAGTATTGACCATGTCCTCTGACCTGTCCATTAGAAGTACAAATCTTGATTTAATTAAACACATCCTTGAGGGATTGAATTTTGACAAACCGGTCTTTACTTTTATTCATTCATGGAATGTGAGCGTCGCTGACAAGGCCACCATTTATTACCCATCCCTAATTGACCTTGAGAAGGAGGAGGTGAGCCACCTTCTTCAACCGCTGCAGTCCCTGTGCTGAAGGTACTCCCACAGTGCTGTTAGGGAAGCAGTTCCATGGATTTGACCCAGCGACGATGAAAGTTCGGCGATATATTTCCAAGTCAGGATGGTGTGTAACTTGGAGGGGAACTTGGAGATGGTGGTGTTCCCATGCGCCTGCTGCCCTTGTCCTTCGAGGTGAAAGAGGTCGCGGGTTTGGGAGGTGCTGCCGAAGAAGCCTTGGCGAGTTGCTGCAGTGCATCTTGTAGATGGTAAATACTGCAGCCATGGTACGCCGGTTTTGGAGGGAGTGAATGTTTAATGTGGTGGATGGGGCGCCAATCAGGCGGGTTGCTTTGTCCTGGATGGTGTCGAGCTTCTTGAGTGTTGTTGGAGCTACACTCATCCAGGCAAGTGAAGAGTATTCCATCACACTCCTGACTTGTGCCTTGTTGATGGTGAAAAGGCTTTGGGGAGTCAGGATGTGAGACACTCGCCGCAGAATACCTCGCCTCTGACCTGCTCTTTTTGCCACAGTATTTATGTGGCTGGTCCAGTTAAGTTTCTGGTCAATATTGAACGCCAGGATGTTGATGGTGGGGGATTCGGCAATGGCAATGCCATTTAGCATTGCACTTACTGAATGACCAACAGAGGGAGATTCTGCAAATTACTATGAAGGCCAGCGCCCCATTTCAGTTCAAGTCAAATCATAACACACACCTGGGTATTACACAATGGACCAGTCTGCCGGTGCAGCCTGTGACATGGGGCAAGAGTAACACGAAATCTTTCCATTTTATGCTAAAATTAAATGGCACTGGCGCGATGGAATATAAACTACATAAGGAACAAATCAAAAAACCTACCTAAAATAGAAAGAGTGACCTTAGATTCGGTAGAATATCCTTCTCTCTTATTCTGGGCATTGATGATCTCCAATTTGATATAATAAACACCTTCATCGAACGTCCTGATGTCCTTTAACTGTAAGGAACATTGTTTCTTTTCAAAGTCGCCGGTGAACTGAGCTCGCCCTCTGTAGTTCAAGGGCACGATGTCTGAATTCCGGGAATCACAGATAATCGACACCCCTGAGGTACCAGGTTTAGGACCCCCCTTTAACCACATACCCTGTGGACTGCGGCCATAGGCGGGATAATCAAATGTACACGGGATCTCTGCACATGACTCGTTTACCGCCGACACCTTCCACGGCACCTTCACAGACCATCGTGAACTATGGACAACTGGTGAAAAAACAGAAATTAAAAACACAATGAAATCCGCAATAATATCGCAATTTAAACATACCCTGACCGTCAAGTTAAATACTGTTAATTTAACCTTTAATAAACATCCACAAACATATTCATTAGTACATCCATTAATACTCGTGAAAGTTTCATTAAAACTCTTCAGATTCCATTAAGTATTCCATTGAAAGTCGATAAATCATAGAGTAAATATTAGATCATTCTTATAAAATATAAGATAATTTTTCGAATGAAATATACATTAAATGGGCAAATCGGTCATTTGTAAATTTCCAACTAAACATGTACTATCTCCACAAACAATGAACGTGTTAATTTGCCACAAAATGGAAATCGCTTCTATATTAATTATTAAAATGAATATTTTACCTTCGCTAAATATCAGAAGGGAGATCAATCTAATACTCTTCATGACTGGAGGCGGTTGACGATGTCAGAATGTCGGAGATTGTTTTTATCACAGATATAATTAATCAGGTTTCTAGATTCCATTCGCCGGTAATAGACTGGAGTTCATAGCTTAACGAATCAGAGTATTAGGAGGTCAGCAGTTCGCCACCCACCAATCATTGGGAACCGTGGTAGCTCAGACAGCTTGCGCCACTTCTCAAATGTTGGCGATTAAAACTGCTGGAAATCTGAGTCACTTCGAGTATGACAGTGTGCATCAGTGATTGGCCCTCAGTTACAGGATATAATGAGGCCCGGTTACTGCTGATTAACCCTGAGCAGAGATGAACCCAGCCCCCTTATCATCTGTACAGTTACAGGACAGGCAGTGGCACTTTAGATTGCAATATCTAAAATAGCCTCTCCACCAGCTTTAGACGCCCCGACTCCCAACTCCCACACACGGAGCTATTTAACAGCCCTTGAACTGCGAGTCTTTGAAGTGTGAAGCTGTGGTTAGCTCTGCAGCCGTTGTCTGTAGACGTGTGGGTGGATCACCTTCAGTCGTTCGGGGGCACAACACGTATCTGAAATGTCAAAAGACACAAAAGAGTTTATCTTTCAAGAGTTTCAAGTGGGTAAAGTGCCATTTTTAGAAGTCACTTCAATTGTTTATACTGACACTGCAGCGAGATGAAATCTGCTGAAATTAACTCATTGAGATCCGAGATTATAAAATTTCTGACTTTAGTGCTGGAACTGAGAGGTGTGTCTTGATCTTTTAGATTGAAGTGCCAATGCTGCTGGAAACAACATGGATATTTTTTTTATCTGCGGGAACAAATCTCTGCGGATTGTTCAATGGAATGAAATCCTGAATACCAACTGGGCGCAATTGGAATCAGATTAAGAAGCAGAATCAGTCCAGATTAGTTGGAAGATAAGAGGACCGTATCACTGCTACCATGAAGGGGTTAGTGATCAATCGCTACCTTACCTTATAGATCTCAGTAAAGCACCTCGGATGAGCCTCGTGCAGTTTGAACAACTCACTCTTTCCCATTTTCACAATTCTAAATCTGAAATCCGTTATACTTTCCTGAGGAAATTGCTTATTTTTCTGCCGCTCCCCCATTACAATATGTTGAGCGTTCTATTCATACTAATTGGACTTCTCCACACAGGAAAGATATTTAACACTCCGGCTTTTTCTGAAGCATACAAGAAGAGGGGCTCAGCAGCCGCGACAGACAGATCAGGGCTCCTGAAGATCCCGGGCAATCAAAGCCTTGTCGAACACCAGGAACCGTTGAAAAGGCAAAACAGATCAGTCGCTATCTGTTGGGTGATGATGTCAGTGAACATTTTGTGTAAAGAATTAATCAGAATTGAAAACGGAAGGTAATCAAACTGTTTTGTAAAGCGAGAAAGAAGAAGCCTTTGCGAGGGAACAGAGGCCCCCTTTACAGGATGGGCATCACTGGCTTACAAACAAGTTAGTACAAGGCTGTTACAACATATAAAATATCATCGGGCAGTGAATGGAAATACAATATAAGAATGGAGGAAAGTGCAAACGGTACAGCGGATGATAATTGTCCAGCAGGAACACATCATGTGACTTTCTGAATGTGACTGTTTTTAACATTCTCGGATATATATGCACTGAATGGAACATGCAGTCCCAGTGCAATGCCAGTATCTATGCACTATCTCTGGTTTCGGCAATTCAGGAAAGGGAACAGTGCCATCTCGGGAGTGCCTCGTGGTTATTCCACTCCCTCAAGAATATTAATTCAGTGAATGAGAGTGAGACAGAGTGAAATGCACACGGGCAAGTTGCAGCGTCCACCCGACCAATAGTCATTCACCCGCTCAACTAATTGTCTTACAATCGGTGCTGACACTAATTGTAGGGTATATGGTAGTTTAGATTGCAATATCTAATCTAGACTCTCCACCAGCTTTAGAAGCCCCGACACACAACTCCCACACACTGAGTTATTTATCAGCCCTTGAACTGCGAGTGTTTGAAGTGTGAAGCTGTCGTTAGTCCTGTAGCCGTTGTCTGCAGACGTGTGGGCTGATCACCTTCTGTAGTTCGGGGACACAACACGTATCTGAAATGTCAAAAGATACAAAGGAATTTATCAGTAAACAGTTTCAAGTGGGTAACGTGCCATTTTTAGAAGTGACTTCAGCTGTTTATACTGACACTGCAGCGAGATGAAATCTGCTGAAATTAACTAATTGAGATCCGAGTTGCTACAATGACGGGTTTATGAAGATTCTGACTTTAGTGCTAGAACTCTGAGGTGTGATTAAGCATTTAGATTGGACTATCAATGCTGCTGGAAACAACGTTGATATTTTTATCTACAGGAAGAAATGCCTGCGAATTGATCAGTGGGCTCAAATCCTGGATCCAAACGGGAACCTCATTCGCACACAGTCCAGATTCAAACTGGGCGCATTTGGAATCAGATTATGAAGCAGAATCAGTTCAGATTATTTGGAAGATAAGAGGACCGTATCACTGCTACCATGAAGGGGTAAGTGATCAATCGCTACCTTACCTTATAGATCTCAGTAAAGCACCTCGGATGAGCCTCGTGCAGTTTGAACATCTCAAGCTTTTCCATTTTCACAATTCTAAATCTGAAATCCGTAACACTTTCTTGAGGAAATTGCTTATTTTTCTGGCGCTCTCCCATTACAATATGTTGAGCGTTCTATTCATACTAATTGGACTTCTCCACACAGGAAAGATATTTAATACTCCGGCTTTTTCTGAAGCTTACCAGAAGAGGGGCTCGGCAGCCGCGACAGATAGACCAGGGCTCCTGAACATCCCGGGCAACCAAAGCTTTGTAGAACACCAGGAACCGTTGACAAGGCAAAACAGGTCAGTCGCTATCTGTTGGATGAAGATATCAGTGAACATTTTTTGTAAAGAATTAATCAGAATTGAAAACGGAAGGTAATCAAACTGTTTAGTAAAGCGAGAAAGAAGAAGCCCTGACGAGACAACAGAGGCCCACATTACAGGATGAGGATCACTGGCTTACAAACCAGTTAGTACAAGGCTGTTACAACATATAAAATATCATCGGGCAGTGAATGGCAATACAATATAAGAACTGAGGAATGTGCAATCGGTACAGAGGATGATAATTGTCCAGCAGGAACACACCATGTGACTTTCTGAATGTGACGGTTTTTAACATTCTAGGATATATACGCACTAATTTGAACATGCAGTCCCGGTGCAATGCCAATTTCTCTGGACTATCTCTGGGTTTGGGAATTCCGGAAAGTGAACAGTGCCTTCTCGGGAGTGCCTCGTGTTTTTTCCACTCCCTCAATGATATTAAATAAGTGAATGAGAGTCAGTGAGATTGAAATGCACACGGGCAAGTTGCAGCGTTCACGCGACCAATAATCATTCACCCGCTCAGCTAATTTTCTTACAATCGGTGCTGACACTAATTGTAGGGTATATGTTACTTCAGATGGCAATATCTAACCTGGACTCTCCACCAGCTTTAGAAGCCCCGACAAACAACTCCCACACACTGAGCTATTTATCAGCTCTTGAACTGCGAGTGTTTGAAGTGTGAAGCTGTCGTTAGTCCTGTAACCGTTGTCTGCAGACGTGTGGGTTGATCACCTTCAGTAGTTCGGGGACACAACACGTATCTGAAATGTCAAAAGATACAAAAGAGTTTATCAGTAAAGAGTTTCAAGTTTTTAAAGTGCCATTTTTAGAAGTGACTTCAGCTGCTTAAATTAACAGTCCAGCGAGATGAAATCTGCTGAAATTAACTCATTGAGATCCGAGTTGCTACAATGACGTGTTTATGAAGATTCTGACTTTAGTACTAGAACTGCGACGTGTGACGTGAGCTTTCAGATTAGTGTTTCAATGCTGCTGGAAACAATGTGGATATTTTTATCTACGGGAAAAAAATGCCTGCAAATTGATCAGTGGGATCAAATCCTGGATACAAACGGGAACCTCATTCGAACACAGTCCAGCTTCAAACTGGGCGAATTTGGAATCAGATTAAGAAGCAGAATCAGTTCATATTAGTTGGAAGATAAGAGGACCGTATCACTGCTACCATGAAGGGGTTAGTGATCAATCGATACCTTACCTTATAGATCTCAGTAAAGCACCTCGGATGAGCCTCGTGCAGTTTGAACAACTCACTCTTTTCCATTTTCACAATTCTAAATCTGAAATCCATTACACTTTCCTGAGCAAATTACTTATTTTTTCTGGTGTCTCGGGAATAATCTCCACGCCCACCTCTCCGCCCCAACCAACTTCCACCACCTATGATATTCCAATTTGCACTAATTTCCTTCACACTGTATTAATAGTCTTCATTTTGTATTTCTTGTCATGTAATTATTATCTCATTGTTGATATTCTATTTGCTTTTTGCTGGTTTTCTTAAGCAAGATCCTGTTGTTGATTTAAGCAGTTACCTTAATTTCTTTATGCCACTGACAATATCAAATTCTACCCCAATTAATTACTCTCACAGTTCCTATTACTACCTGTTGCTGTAACTATTAAATAGCATTTTTCACTCTATTTAATAACATAAATATTAGGCCACTATTTACTTTAAGAATCTCAGCTTCTTAAGATCAAATGTTCATAGTATCTATTAGGTTTTCTACAGAATAAAGAGTGAGAGAGAGAAAGCCTGTGAGAGAGAATATGACAGAGAAAGATGGAGACAGGGAATGCGTGCTAAGATCCATGTCACAGACTGGATTTACAGGTTAGTTTATGGATGTGTGTTCAGTTCCAGGGCCCAGTTTTTCTTTTTAAACAGATAAAATGATAATATCATAAGTGTGGACACCCGTTGCTTTATGTGTGTCTGTGTTGGTGGGCTTGGGTTCAGATCCAGGGCCCAGTTTGTTGTTTTTCTATTCACTTTGCGGGCCAAGTTTGGTTTGACTGACTAGTTTAGGGGTGTGTGTTCAGACCCAAGTCTCAGCTTGGCTTTACTGACTAGTTTAGGGGTGTATGGTCAGACCCAGGTCTCAGCTTGGCTTTACTGACTAGTTTAGGGATGTGTGTTCAGACCCAGGTCTCAGCTTGTTTTACTGACTAGTTTAGGGATGTGTGTTCAGACCCAGGTCTCAGCTTGGCTTTACTGACTAGTTTGGGGATGTGTGTTCAGCCCCAAATCTCAGCTTGGCTTTAGTGACCAGTATAAAAATATATGTTCAGGCCCAGAGACCCTTTCGGTTTTATGGACACATTTAAGGATGTGTGTTCAGATTGAGGACTGAATTTGTTTTTTTATTGCTTTTTCTTTTGGTTCTTTCTTGACTAGTTTATTGAATGTGTGTTCAATCCAGGCCACCGCTTGGTTTGACTGTCTGGATGAGAAATGTCTGTGCAGATCCAGGGCCCAGTTGGGTTTTACGGACTCAATTAGGGATATGTGTTCAGCTCCAGGGCCCAGTTTTGTATTAACCACAGATGATGCCGAATGTCTGGGCAATCCCAGAGTGGAGGTTGGTGCAGTGCATTCTGCTCAATTATGCCGCAAACAATACCCAGATTGCTTTGAGAATGTCAGGTGATGTGATGTGTGGTCAACTTCGGGACACATTTCATGGTTAACACAGAATGTTCCTTGGTGTCTGCTCAGTGTCTCATTCAGTGTGGCTGCACCGAGGTAGATTTATTTACACCGTGTGCCAGTATAGCACCAGCACAGAGTTGTGAAGTGCTGTGTTCTATTTAGAGCCCCTGTAGCTGTGTTTACAACAGCACACAGCCCGCCGCTATCTATGACGTTCTTGGGTGTGAATCATTCTGGACAATGGAACCAGAATGAGTTTATATGTGATCAGGCACCATCCGTTTATACTCTATGCTGCATCTTGAAATGACTTGTTGTGTTTGCAGCTCTGTGTTTGAACTGTACTGCAAAGTGAGAGCTCAGAGTTGACAGTGAATTACAGGAAACATAGAAACATAGAAGATAGGAGCAGGAGTAGGCCATTCGGCCCCTCTAGCCTGCTCTGCCATGCAATGCGATCATGGCTGATCATCCAAATTCAGAACCCTGTCCCTGCTTTCTCCCCATATCCCTTGATCCCTTTTGCCTTTAGAAATATATTCAACTCCTTCTTGAATATATTTAATGAATTGGCCTCTACTGCCTTCTGTGATAGAGAATTCCACAGGTTCACTAAGTGGATAACCTCGCATTTATATTGCATCTGCCATGCTTCTGCCCAGTCACCAACCTGTCCAAATCATCCTGGAGTTTCTCGGCATCCTCCTCACAGCACACACGCCCAGCCAGCTTTGTGTCGTCTGCAAACTTGGAGATATTACATCGAGTTCCCTTGTCTACCTCATTAATATATATTGTTAATAGCTGGGGTCCAACGACCGATCGCTGGGGTACTCCAAAATCACTGCCTGCCACTCGGAAAAAGACCCGCTTATTCCAACTCTTTGCTTTCTGTCTGCCAACCAGTTCTCTATCTAAGTCAATACCTTGCCCCCAATCCCATGTGCCTTATCTTTACACGCTAATCTCTTATGCAGGACCTTATCGAAAGCTTTTTGAAAGGACGGGTCGGAGATATGCCGCAAAACTGAGCGCGATTCTCTGACCAACCATCGCTGCATGTTCGGCCCACTGCTTGGAGAATGGGATTGTGCATTTATCCCTATCATCAGAAAGTAAGATACAAGGAAGATGTCACTCCCTCTATATCATGACAATAGGTGCATGGGAGGTCCATCACCTCCAAGTTCCCATCCAAGTCACAACCAACACTGACTTGGAAATATACAACCGTCCCTTCTACATCGCTGGGTCAAAATCCTGGAACACCCTCCCTAACAGCACTGTGGGAACACCTTCGCCACGCGGACTGCAGCGGTTCAAAAAGAAGGCTCACCAAAACCTTCTGAACAGCAACTAGGGATGGACAATAAACGAGGACCTGCAAGTGACGCCACATATCAAGAATGAATTAAAGATATGCCCCTTTATTTTTCCATGCCCCTCCCATGTTGCAATTCTGCCCCAGTTGTGAAATTGTTGCCCATTATTAAAATACATTCCCACCAGTACCTCAAACAATTGCCCATTTTTAACTTGCAAGCCTAATAAAGAGTGTATGTGGGATGTCAGACCGGAGAGAGGGCCCTGACTGAAGCTTCTAAATCCAACAGCGCCACACAGTGGCCGACCGCAGGTATTACATGGGCTATTTGTCACTGTATCATCAGACACATCCGAGCCCAACTGAGGCAGACATCCTGTATCATGCCAAGATAAACTCCGAGTCCACCTCACCCTCCCAACATAGACTATCGAAAGTTGTTACAGCGTGTGCAGAACGAAGCAGCTGTGGCTGGATAATGTCTTCTTCCTGATGCAATGCACTTTCCACCATTGAACAAAAGATGTGATACGTATTGTGATCTGGTCGATTTCCACACATCCTCTCAATAGAAGGAAGCGCACCAACTGCCATTTCAATCACTTTGTAGACCAGGCCCATGAATCTTATGTTATCCAAGCTAAACGCATGCGGAACAAGTTTTGAAGCTTGCTATATTCCTCTTGTTAAGACACTCTGCTCTTACTGGCATACAGAGTCTGGGTGTATTAAGTTGAATTATAGTAAAGTGTGGAGTTTTGCTTAGGTGTCTCGTTGCGACATTTCATGCAAATTCTTCTGTTTGATGCTTGGAACACAGTGTGATTTTATGGAAATCAAGGTGATTTTCAAATTGAATTGGAACATTGCAATCTGTTAAACTGTGATGGCAAATAAGTTACTGTTGATTTTTGCACTGAGTTTCAGGAAACCCGACTAACCCGCCTCTCCAACATTCCTGTTCTGATGTTTATTGGTAGAATCATAGAATAATACAGTACAGAAGGTAATTATTCACCCCATCGTGCCTGTGCCGTCTCTTTGAAAGAGATATCCAGTCAGTCCCATGCGTCTGTTCTTTCTCCATGACCCTGCAAATTATTCCTTTTAAAGTATAACTCCAGTTCACTTTAGATAGATACTATTCAATTTGATACTATCACAGCTTCAGGCAGTGCATTCCATGTCATAACAATTCTCCGTTTATACTCTGCAATTTTTTCCAAAATTTACATTCCAGCACCTTGTAGTGTTCTGCATGTTTGATCGTCACCCCATCCACCACCTTAAACATTCACTCCCTCCACCACCGGCGTATCGTGCCTGCAGTGTGTACCATCTACAAGATGCACTGCAGCAACTCGCCAAGGCTTCTTTGACAGCTACTCCCAAACCAGAGGCCCCTTCCACCTAGAAGGAGAAGGGCAGCAGGCACAATGGAGCAAAACCACCTCCAAGTTCCACTCCAAGTCACACACCACCCTGACTTGGAATTATATCGCCGTTCCTTCATCGTCGCTGGGTCAAAATCCTGGAACTCCATTCCTAACAGCACTGGGGGAGTAACTTCACCACACAGACTGCAGCGGTTCAAGAAGGAGGCTCACCGCCACCTTCTCAAGGGCAATTAGGTATGGGCAATCAATGCTGGCCTTGTCAGCGACGCCCACATCACATGAATCAATAAAAAATAATAGTGGCGTCCTGTGCATATCTTCTTTCCATGCATCCCACCATTTGTTCCCAGGACTTACTGTTGCCTAGGCCTTGTGGAACCCCCCATTATATCCACTACCCCTCTCTATGTCTCTATCATCCCTCAACGTCATATTTTGGTCCTAGCCTGCAATTTACTCTCTCTCTAAACCTCTTAAACTTTCTCCACTGTCTTGAAATGTACTCCTCTTGCTATAAACTCTGAAAGCGCTTCAGGACGTTTTATACTTCAAGGCACTATGTTGAAGTTGATTTTCATAAGAGGTTGTACATCACCCAATATATCTCACATTGGCGGTGGTTACTGGATTGGCAATGGACACATGTAGATTACCCATTGAATCTTGCAGACGGTGCTTTCAAATGAACTTTCCTGCGGGCACCTGACCCACGCATTGTATCTCAGAGTGGGTGGTCTGAATCGACTACCTGTGGCGATGTGTAATGTACCTATTGTGTCGTACATTGGAACAGTTATTGATTATCCCTGAAGCCCAGTGTCTCATCCATTGAATCTCAGATTATGGTTGGCTAATTGATAACGGTGGGGAGATGAAGATTGTTCATTGTATCTCGCACTGGGAGCTGTGGATGCTGGTTTGGGACCCGCTCATATATCCATGCTCCGAAATCCAGCGGAATTATTGTGCTAATTTACAACAGAGGAAATACATAATCTAATATATATGCTAAATACCACTGACCTGACAGACAATAGTGAAAAGTGAGCTTATATTGCAACACTGATAAACAGGTAGAAATAACCAGTGTCCTATTATTATAACATATTTTATAATCTTAGTTGTTCGGTTGGCCTCTCTTGACCTGAAGTAGAGAGTCATATGAAGCAGATTGTCGGAATATTCCTCCGGTGGCTGTGTTTTAGTCACAGTGTGACCCTCATGGTAAGGTTTATTTCTATTGCAATCATAACACCCAGGGAACGTTTGCGATTTTAATGGAGATACTGAAGAGGGAAGTGTTCACGATGTGCATTTGCAATGTCACTAACTAAATATAATCCCCCAGAAATATTCACACTGTCAGGACCACAAACAGATAAAAGGGGATGATTTGCAGTTGTTGTACAGAAGCCTTAACAGGAGACTATTCCTTCAGTTGACTGCACTGAGCCTGACCGGGGAAAGTTGGATGATTATTTTAAATGTATGTCAAGTGTTCCACTCTCAGCTCCACTGAGCTCAAGTAACAGATAACAAGGGAAATGATTTATGACTTTTTAATAAAGCATTGGATACACTAAACAATGACAAATTATGTGTTACATCGTGACCCTCTTCTAACACTGGCCTCGCCATTTTTGAACAAGAATCCATTTTCTGAGGGGGCTTGTCAGGGTAGAAGCAGAGAGGGTTTTTCCCCTCGAGGAGGAATCTAGATCTAGGGGTCATAGTTTCAGAATAATATGCGTCCCATTTAAAACGGAGATGAGGAGGAATTTCTTCTCTTAGAGGGTCGTGAATCTTGAAATTCTCTTCCCCAGAGAACTATGGAGGCTGAGTAATTGAATATAGTAAAGGTGTAGATAGACCGATTGTTGAACTATCGGGGAGTCAAGGGTGATGGAGAGCGGACAGGAAAGTGAAGTTGAGACCAAGATCAGATCAACCATGATCTTATTGAATGGCGGAGCAGGCTCGAGGGGCCGAATGGCCTACTCCTGCTCCTATTTCTTATGTTCTTATGTTCTGTACAGTTTGATAACGAGCAGAATCTAATGCGTGCAGCAATACTTGACAAAATACCCAGATCCATTATTTATAATGTTTTGCTTACACTGTAAACTGATACTGAAAGTCTCTTATAGAATTCAAATGTTGATAAAAGTCCGGCTGTTGTAAAGGAAACTGATGGGAACTGGCAGTGAGATGTGAAGGTTTATTATACTGGGCTGGCAGAGGCTGACAAATTAATCCAGCTGACGATAGAGAGGTTCATCGTTGATCGCCAGGGTTCTCTATGAATGTAACAGAGGGAGCTCTGCAATGAAAACACTGTTAACATTACTTAGGAAGACTGCTATTCTATTAAAGCACATCAAAAACTGTTTCAAAGTTACTCTGACCTTTAAAGCCCAAAGCATTTCAGACATGTGGTTTGAATGAAAACATGTGCGGGATTGTAAATTTAAAAAGCAACAAGCAGAATTGAAAAATGCTAACAATTAATCTGCGAAATATGCTCATTTTCACAGCAATCCCAGGAATGTGAGGTTTTTTTCTATCTCATGAACCGGTTGTGTTGAGATATTGATGAGCTCCAACAGTCCAAAAGGATTAAATCCCACTGGATTTGATTTAAGCTTAATCGCGGTCTATACACTGACTCCTCATTCTGGAGATATCCTTCATGTTTGTGAAGACTTCAAATATTCACCGATTGCGTGCAGAACCTCTACAATCTGCGATGATTGCTGGATGTAGATCATCTGATAGCAATATTTCGATACTGGTCTTGGCTCTGTAACAGAAATGAGTGGCTAAGAGAGGGAGCAAGAGATACGGGTATGAGGGCGCTTCCTCGATCAGAATAACCCTCTTTCTCGCTTCTCTGATCATTTTTCATTGTTCTCACTCAGGGAGGGACTCATTCTGAGCTTTGGAACATACAGTCGTCTGGAAAGACGAACAGGAAATAATCGACTGGTCAATGAGCCTATCCAAAACAGTCAAGACGCAACAATGCACCATGATGAGTGGTTAGCACTGGTGCCTCACAGCGCCAGAGACCCGGGTTCGAATCTGACCTCGGGTGACTGTCTGTGTGGAGTTTGCACATTCTCCCCGTGTCTGCGTGGGTTTCCTCCGGGTGCTCCGGTTTCCTCCCACAGTCCAAAAATGTGTGGGTTAGGTTGATTTGGCTATGATAAATTGACCCTTAGTGTTAGGGGGGATTAAATATGTGGGGTTATGGGGATAGGATGGGATATGTTAGGGGGAATTAAATACGTGGGGTTACGGGGGTAGGGTGGGATATGTGTACTGTGGGGATTAAAGCAGGGACAGGGTACTGGATTTGGATGATCAGCCATGATCGTATTGAATGGCGGAGCAGGCTCGACGGGCCGAATGGCCTACTCCTGCTCCTAGATTCTATGTTTCTATGTTTCTATGACAGTATTCCCTCTCACCACATTGCAACCTCTCGCTGGAGGCAAACATATGTAAACAGCACTCGGCCAATTGAGTAATCTGCAAAATTCTTCTCCGACCCCGAAGATGAACAAAACGAGTTCCAAGGGGATAACAGTGTCCATGAGGTAGATCACCCAACATCCCACCTAAGATTTGTATGCACTGATATTAGCCAAAGGAAGGAATTTGTCCTTATGACTTATGAAGAAAGGTTGAGCAGGTTGGGCCTATACTCACTGGAGTTTAGAAGAATGAGAGGTGATCTTATTGAAACATATAAGATACTGAGGGGGCTCGAGAAGGTCGATGCAGAGAGGATGTCTCCCCTCGTGGGGAAATCTAGAACACGGGGTCATATTTTCAGAATAAAGGATAACCCTTTGAGAACTGAGATGAGGAGGAATTTCTTCTCACAGAGGGTCGTAAATCTGTGGAATTCTCTGCCCCAGAGAACTGCGGAGGCTGGGTCATTAAATACATTGAAGGTGGAGACAGACAGAATTTTGCAAGATGAGGGAGTGAGGGGTTATGGGGAGCGGGCAGGGAAGCGGCTTTGAGCCCGAGATAATTCATAATCTTATTGAATGGCGGAGCAGGCTCGAGGGGCCAATTGCTCTATTGCTGCTCCTGTTTCTTATGTTCTTATGTTGGTCCAGTTTCTTTTTGAATTGTTGCAGGGAATTCGCACTCATCACACGAGCCGGTAACATATTAAATATGTCGATGAGGCCCTGTGTAAATAAAAACCATCAGATATCTAAAATAGTTTTAGGTATTCATCTGGCGAATTATCAGGACAGCAGCACTTTGAACCCAATGCATTACAATGGACGTGCTACAGTAAACCTGCTTCCAACAAGCGACTGCAGACAGCAAATGAGATCATTGGCCAAGCAGTCACAATTTGCTGGCTTTGGAGGAGTTCTAACCACCACGTGTGGTGCAATCCCTATTCTTCTTGCAGTAGTGCGTGAGATTTCTAACATCCACCTGAACCAATAGAACAGGCAGCCTGGGCCTGAGATTAAGATGTGTGGAGGAGACTGTCCTCTCCTTCTCACAGTGCATGACATTGAGAACATTGAGCTGGAGCCAGATCCTCGGTATATCGGAAAGGCCGCAGCTCCGACAATGCGGCACGCACGGAGTACGACAAAGACTCAAATCCTGACGTGAGGTTGCAACCAACAACCTTCAGCCTCAGAGAGTGTGCGCTACCAAATCAGCCAAACTGACACCAAGACACATGGAGGAAGATGCAAAAATGCTGGAGAAATGTGGTGCGATTTGGCCCTGCTCTGGCCTCACACTACGTGTTTAGAATTTTGACCTCCGGTGATAATATAGTCGGGGAGTATTTATTACTCTGGTTAATGTGCCTAATGAATTGGGAAGGTGTTATTTTAGACCGACTCATTTCAAAATAAGTACAGCCCTGAAAAAATGTCCATGATCCCATTTGCCCGATCAATGCACACAATTGCCAGTGCAACATTTCCCTGTTCATGGGGTGAGGAGGCCATTCCACCCTTTAAAAACGCTGTCAAACCAGTTCCTATAACATCTGTTTAACCCTTGGATGTGTCTGTAATGTGATCCCAGACAATTGTCTCAACATTCCATCTCCTCACTTACCTCAGTTCAGTGGGTTGTGCAGCACACAGTAAATCGCTGCACCTGTGTCTGTGGGAGAGACACCAACAGGGACATTTACCTTGTTCCTGAAACAGAACATACAAATGATTCACGTCTCCTAATTACAGATAATTCGCTTCAATACAATACCCAGTGTCCCTGTGTCGAACCACAGGGGGCGCACTATAGTAACTCGTTCTTGTTAAGGTTTCCTGCTTGGCTGCGACCAGATTTAATTCCCGTTTCTTTTCTATCTCTACACTTTCCTAATTCCAAAGCAAGCATTCTGTCTATCTGATGAGGCTGGTTATATCTATCTTGATCTGCTTTGACAAATTCAATATTCACTGAACATTTTATGGATGGTAAGCGAGCGGCCTCTACTGGTGCAGAATAACCATTGCAATTTCCGCCAAGTCTTAAAAATGCACCGGAATTTGCCCTTTCGTGTCCAGCAATGGTTCTGTGGAGCATTTTATGACCTCCTGAGTCATGAGGTCTTCCGCCATTATGGCCACGGGAGCTTTGAGCTGCCAAACCGTGTTCAGCTTAAATTGTCTGGTATGAAATACAGCGCCTCCGCTAAAGTGAGAGACTAGATTCTGCACCCAAGTTCTGGACTGGCCCTTGATGTACAATCTTTGAACTAAGAAGTGAAAGACCAGACATGGGACGCTGAACTTCTGACATTCCCCTACTTTCCCTTCACAAGACACCTGAACTCCAGCAAGCCTTCCCTTGTCAACTCTTAGCTGAGATTGAGGGTCAATGATATCTGGGGTTAATTGCAATAAGCAATATTTGCTCATGGGCTGAATTCTGATGACACATACTTTTGAAATCTGTCTTATTAAAGCACGAGTATAAGTAATATAAACCATACCTGTGTGAATTAATCTCTATCGTCACTAAGACAATGATGGCAATCAGAATGAGAACTGCGACGGCGGCTCTGATTGGCATGACAAATCTCCAAAATGATCCTAAAATATAAAAAAAAACAGTGCTCGTCATTATTGCTCAAAGATTATACCAAGATTCAAGACAGCATTTTACAGCATGTAGGGGAAGCTGTTAAGAACAAAATGAACTTATTTTTATATAGCGCATTTGCCGACGTCTCAAAGCGCTATACAGCCAATGAAGTACTTTTGAAGTGTCGTCACTGCTGTAATGTAGGGAACGTGGCCGCAAAATTGTGCACAGCAAGCTCCCACAAACAGCCATAAGGTAAATCAGCAGATAAATCTGTTTCTGTGTTATTGATTGAGGGATAAATATTGGCCAGTACACCAGAGAGAACTCCCCTGCTCTTTTTCAGAAGATTAAATATCGCAGTCTCCCTGAGAGACTGCATCAATCCACGCCGCATACTCGGATCTGCTCGCTTGCTATCCAATATGTTAATTCAGTCTATAATCTGCTCTTTCAGTTATCGAAGTTATTCTGGCTCAAGTGTCAGTGTTATCGCACTGTATAGTTCTTTCAGAATATCTTCAGTACAACAAAACCGACAGTAGGCTGAAATATCTGTGAAAAAATGTTGAACTGATCGACTGTACCCCACTACCGTTACAATGAGAGGAAACATGATTTCATCGAGTGTGTCACTAAGTCAGAAGGTTCTGTTTTATTAAAGATCACACGCTGCTTCTAGTGTTTTATATTAGCCCTCCTATCTTCACAAAAACTAGGCGACAATAATCAAATTCAGATACCAGACTCTAAACTATACATGAATTATTCCCATCGTAACTTTCAGCAAGGTAGCGTTCAGTCATGAACCAGTCCCAAACACTATTGAAATTAAAATTGTATTCTGTCCTACTTTGCAGATAAGAATGGTATTTCAGCTCAGTGGAACTGGTACTTGCTGACACTAACACCGTTCAGTTAGTCACTGACAGGTGATGGACCGAATCGTCAGCAGTAATTAAATTACAGGAAAATGCAATATATACCCCCAGATTGTAGCTGGTACTTTCCGACAGTAACGCCATGCTCGTTTACTCCAAAACATGAGATCAGGTGTCCAGTTCCATTTGGGTCAGTCAGTGTCAGGGAGCTCTGCACCAGGTGCCTATTCAACTCCGAGGAGAGGATATTGAGAACTGAACTGATCGCAGTGATGTTTCTCCCATTGATGCCCCAGGTGATGTTTGCTGGGGGTTTGGCTCTGATACTGCAGGTACAATGAATCCCACTCTCAGAACTGGTGCAGGTCGGGCCTGATACTATTGTGGGTTTATCTAAATAAAGAAAAGTAAAATTGAGACAGTTTCCATACAGCAGTTTGCAGTGTCTAAATAGAACCAATTTCGGCGTTTCGATTAAACAGAGAGGTCAGTGCGCATAACGAGTTTCATTAGAATCAGTTAATTTTACATTCATGTAATGCTTCATCAGATTTTACTTTCCCCTATATTAGAGCAAGGCAATAACTCAGGTATAAAATTACATCAAGCCAATTAGCAGTCAATTGATCCATATATTTCCTGGAGCAACATGTGTGATGAGGGGGTTGTCCTATGATGAGAGATTGAGTAGAATGGGCCTAAACTCTCTGGAGCTTAGAAGAATGAGAGATGATTTCATTGAAACATATAAGGTTCTCAGGGGGATTGACAGGGTAGTTGCTGAGAGGCTGTTTCCCCCGACTGAAGAGTCTAGAACTAGGGGGCATAGACTCAGGATAAGGGGTCGGCTATTTCGAACAGCGGCAGCGGCGAGGATCCGATGCAAAAACAACAAAAAACGCAGAGTGACGTCACATGAAAGCAGGTAGGTGATTGCTTGATGAGTATTTCAGCTCTTTTAGGCTCTATGGGGTAAAAATTCACTTGGTTGCGCCTCGCGTTAGCGCCTTAAGAGGGCGCTAATGGAGCGTTAAGCCGCTAACATTTGCGCCGCTCTTGAACTTAACTTGAGATTGTGCGGCGGCGCTAAATCTTAACGCTGCGACCACCTGCGCCCGCAGATTGTGACGTCATTCCATGGTGCAACGCCCTTGGGGCGCCCCGGAGCGGAAATTGAGTGGCGCCCCCTGCCTTACCGCCTGGCGCTTCCAACGACCGGAAGACTGGAACGTTATCAATCGGTGTGGGGCTGGGGGGGGCGCTATTTAAAGGGGGCCTCTTCCTGTCTTTTTCTGTGGTCGACATTTATGCACCACTCGTTCTGAGAGAGAGAGAGAGATTCGGAGAGAGAGAGAGAGAGACTTCTACATTGACTCAACGCTTTGTGAGGTAGTTTGGCCTAGTTCATCCTAACTTTGTTGCTACTTTCGTTGCTGTACCTCATTACTTTTCTGGCAAAGAGAATATGGGGGCTGCAATGATTGGGGGCGTCGTCCTGCTCCAGCTGAATCGGAGGATAGTGAGACGCAGACAGAGAGTGGCAATGATGGCCAGACGGAGGAGGGCCATCAGGCGCATGTACAGGAGAGCTTACCCTCCCAGGGTATATCGTGAACAGCTCTCCTACATCCATATGTCCGAGGAGCTGTGTTTGCGAAGGCTGCGATTCAGCAAGGAGGTGGTCACTGAGCTCTGCCACCTGCTGCAGCCAGATCTGCAGCCTCAGCTGAGGTCCAGGACGTCTCTGTCGGTGGCAGTGAAGGTCACAGTGGCTTTGAACTTCTACGCCACTGGCTCATTCCAAGCTACTGTTGGGGACCTCGCCAATATCTCCCAGTTTGCGGTGCATCGCTGCATCCGGCAGGTCACCAATGCCCTCTTCAGAAGGAGACGAGACTTCATCTCTTTCCCTATGACCCCAGACAAGCAGCATGACCGTGCTATGGGCTTTGCGAGGGTAGCGGGCTTCCCCATGGTGCAGGGCGCCATTGACTGCACGCATGTGGCTTTGCGTGCTCCGCGAGAGAATGCAGAGGAATTCAGGAACAGAAAGGGGTTCCATTCCTTGAATGTGCAGTTGGTCTGTGACCACAGACAGGTGATTCTCGCTGTCAATGCCCACTATCCGGGCAGCTGCCACGAAGCTTTCATCCTGCGCCAGACTACTGTGGCAGAACTTTTCGAGGCACCACATCAGCCAGTTGGTTGGCTTCTGGGGGACAAGGGGTACGCATTGAGCACCTGGCTGATGACACCGCTCCGTACGCCAAACACCCCTGCTGAGCTGCGGTACCAGGAAAGCCATCAAGCAACCAGGAACATTATTGAGCGCACAATCGGCGTGCTGAAACAACGGTTCCGCTGTCTGGACCATTCCGGAGGAGCCCTGCAGTACTCGCCTGAGCAAGTTTCGAAGTTCGTAGTCGTGTGCTGCATGTTGCACAACATGGCAATCCTCAGGACCCAGCCAATGCCACCAGGCCTTGTAGCACCACCAGAGGAGGAGGAGGAAGAGGAGGAACAGGACGAGGACGATGATCATCAGCAGCACCAAGGCAGGAGGGCGGCCCACAATGGTCAAACTGCAAGGGCCGTCCGTCAACGACTAATAGCAAGCCGCTTCTCGGGCCCCTGCCATTGCTACAAACACTAATCAACCCAGCACGCAACCCCTAAGCCGGCCAAGGCACCAATAATTCCAACCACCAGCCATGTATATTTTGAATACAGAAACTTATTTATTTTACAAACTCTGTGTGTGTCAATTCCTCATGACAAACTCATAGAAATAAACACAAAAAAACAGTCAATAACATAACTGGTTCTCACAACCTGGAGATAATGTCCAAAACACTAAACAAAAGTTGGGCCATGAACCTCGGCCTTTAATAAAAAAATGACCAGCATTTTGGCACTCCTCCTACTTTTTGCCCTTCGAGGGTGATCTCCTTCCCTTGCGCACTTCCCCCCTTCTAACCCTACTGCTCCTCCGTAATGGGACCTCAGTGGCTGCAGCAAGGCTGATGGAAGGCTGCTGCTCGTCAGACCCTGACACTGCAGATGCCCCTGAAGGACGGCCTCGACCACTTCTGGGCCTGGAGGGCCCGGCTGCAGACTGCACCAACTCTGCATGGGCGGCAGCAGTCTGGCCTACAGGCGGTGGCAAGTGCAATGGAGAAGTGACAGTGTTGGCAGAAGGAATGCTGTCATCGTGAGAGAGGACAGCAACTCCCTGCTCGCCCGACACACTGGCACTCCCACGGGGCAGCACTTCAGCATCCGGAGCAATTTGCCGGAGAACAGATTGCTGGCCTACTGCGGCGTGGTGACAGCCCCGGGGACATGTGCACGAACCATCGAGGATGGCAGCAGTCAGTGCTCGCGTGGCCTCAATCTGAGTCTGCATGAGAGCAGTCTCAGATGGGTTCCTGGCAGCCAGTGACTGAATTGCAGCACTAAGCTTTAGTGTGGCATCCGCCTGTGCTACAGCGAAGTGCTCCACACTCCTTGCCAGTGCCTCAATGCATTCGGGCACCCTTCCCACTGCACCCATGAGCTCAGTGTGCATGCCCACCGACTGGCTGTTCATTTCTGCAATCAGCCGCTCCTCCTCTGCGTCCATTGCAGTAGGAGTGTCTGGCATACTCTCCCTCTGGGGAGAAGGCTCCCGTTCTTCCCTCCCCCCCCCATGGCGTTGCTGCAGCCCGCTGGGTCCTGGAGCTTCACCATCATCAGCCCCTTCCCCCCTGCTCCCCTCCGGGGAAGGTGTGTTCCCAGTGTGGCCATGTGCTTCCTCGGGAGAGGGTGGCACTGATGCTCCGGCTTCCTCTTCCTCCTCAGCTGCAGCATCACTCCCAGTGGCAGCTTCAGGGCCCGTCTCCTCAGCTGGTGAATCACCATCTGAAAGCAGGGAGGTACAAGAGTGGCTTTAGCGTGAGGACAGGGTGGCAGTAAGGGAGGAATAAGTGCAGCGAGTTAGCAAGTTGGATTGAAAGTGTCAAAGGCTGGTATTGTGAGGGACAAGTGGAAGGACAGAGGACAAAAAGGTGATGACCTTACCATTGCTGTCCACAACGGGGCCGGCGTCCCCAGTGGCGACGGGACCGATCACCCGGCTTGCCACAATCCTGTGGACGCGCTCCTCCAGATCGCTGAGGGGTTGCAGCTGAAGCCGCCCTCCACCTGTCCGTTGCTGCTGTCTCCGATTATGAGCCAGCTTAGCCTGCAAGAAAAAGGACAGCATCTGAGTAAATATACAGCCATGGTCTTGCCTGATGTGCCTCCCATAGGTGAATAGCCCTTACAATATGCAGCCATGGTCTTGCCTGATGTGCCTCCCATAGGTGAATAGCCCTTACTGTATGCAAAGTGTGGAATGTGTGTGTGTGTTTGATGAAAGGGCCATAGGTGTTGCATGAGTGTTGTGCATTGGGGTTTTAAGACCCTCTGGCCATAGAGTGAGGTTGAGATGGAGGGATGGAGAGGTATTGAGAAAAAGCCACTCACCCTGACGACCCGAGTGAGGTCGTTGAACTTTTTGCCGCACTGAACATGGGTCCTGGGCACCATGCTCCTGGAGGAGACGCTCTGAGCCACCTCCCTCCACACTCTTCTGAACTCGCGTGGCAAAGGCCTCCTGCCACTCTCCGGGAACAGCATGCATCGTCTGCGCTCCACTGCGTCAACCAGAGCATCCAAGGCCCGCTCGGTGAAGCGATGAGCGCGTTCTCTCACCCTCTCCATGCTTGGCAGCAAAATGGATTACAGGTCTCTCCAGGCTGAGATTCAAGGCTGCAATGAGCAGGGTGTGGCTGGGGAGCAAGTGCCCCCCCCCCCCGCTTTAAGAAGTGGCCGGCGCCAGTGTGTCTGTGTTCCCTCGCTAACTGGCAGCAGCTGCGCTGCGCTCGTGCGCTGAGGTAGCGCCTCACTCCTAGGCCTTTGCGCCTTAAGAGAGGTGTGCAGTGCCTAATTTAGCGCTCCACTCACCTCCCGGGGCGGTAAAAGTGAAGTTTCCTGTCAATGCCGATAATTAGCGCCAGGCGCTAATATTTGCGCTCGGACGATATTTGCGCCCCAAATGGGGCGCGAACTAATTTCTACCCCTATAAGTTAGGGAAGGGGTTAAATTAAAAGCCGAGAAACTGTAACTTCCAATACATATTAAATTGAGAACTTAAATTAGATAAAATAATTAAAAATAAAATATCCTTTGAATAAAAGCTTTAACTAATTAATTAATAAATGACACAAGGTTAGAGATGACAGCGCAGGTGGTATGTCGTACCTGCAGCATGCGGGAGACTGCGGAGAGCATCGCGATCCCGAGCAACCACATCTGCAGTGTCTGCGACTCGAGGAACTTCGGCTCAGAATTGTTGAGCTGCAGTACGAGCTGCAGACATTGCGATGCATCAGGGAGGGGGAGAGTTACCTAGACACTTTGTTCCAGGGGGCAGTAACACCCTTTATGTTAAGTAGAACTTTAGAGTTCGTCAGTGGTCAGGGACAGGAGTGTGTGCCCGCGATTCAGGAAGGTATGGGGAGCCAGGATGTAGTGATGGAGGAGCATTAGCCCTGGAACTTGTCCAACAGGTACGAGGTACTTGCTACCTGTATGAATGAGGAAAAGGATTGCAAGGAGAATGAGCAAACTGACCACGGCATTGTGGTACAGGGGGCCATTCAAGTAGGGGGAAAAGGAAGGAATGTGGTAGTAGTAGGGGACAGTATATTCAGGGGTGTAGATACTATTCTCTGCAGCTGCGAAAGAGAGTCCCGAACGCTGTGTTGCCTGCCCGGTACCAGGGTTAAGGATATCTCCTCATGGCTGGAGAAGAATTTGGAGTGGTTGGGGGTGGATCCATTTGTCATGGTCCATGTAGAAATCTACGACCTATGTAGAACCAGGAATAATGTTCTGCTGAGGGAGTTTGAGGAGCTAGGATCTAAATTAATAAGCAGAACAACAAGGATAATAATCTGTGGAATACTAACTGAGCCACGCGCAAATTGGCATAGGGTCAAGCAGATCAGAGAGGTAATTGCGTGTTTCAAAGTGTGTGTGGGAAGAAGTGTTTTCCATTCATGGGGCAGTGGCGTCTGTAGATAGGTCTTTAACCAAAAAAAATGGGGGAGGGTTCAGTTTAGGGGAAATTTAGAAAACCAAAAAGAAAAGTGCAGGGAATAGAGCAGTGTAGTGATTTGGGTAAAAATAAGGGGATTGTGACAGGTAGGGGCGGAAAGTTTAATAGTAGCAGTACAGCAAAGAACAAGGTCAAAACAGGGAATAATGGTGAAAAAAAAGCCTCTTTATCTGAAAGCATGAAACATTCGTAACAAGATAGACGAACAAGTGGCAGAGTTGAATTAAATGGGTTTGATCTAATAGCCTGTACAGAGACGTGGTTGCAAGGTGAACAAGGTTGGGAACTAAATGTTCCAGACACTTGACATTTCAAAAAGACAGGCGAAATGTAAAAGGAGGGGGAGTAGCTCTGATAATAAAGAATTACATAAGGAAAGTAGAGAAAAAGAATCTCGGCTCAGAAGATCAGGAAGTAGAATCAGTATGGGTGGAGATAAGGAATAACAAGGGACAGAAAACTGGTGGGAGTAGTATATAGGCATCCTAAAGTAGCTATACCGTTGGACAGAATATTGATCAAGAAATAGTAGGAGCTTGTAACAAAGGCAATACAATAATCGTGGGGGACTTTAATTTTCATATAAATCTGGAGGACGAGTTCATGGAATGCATGCGGGACAGTTTCCTTGAACAATGTGTCATCGAACCAAGCTTGAATCAGGCTATTTTCGATCTTGTACTCTGTAATGAGACAGGATTAATTAATAATCTCATAGTAAAGGATTCTCTGGGGCAGAGTGAGTCAACATAATATGATATAATTTCAAATTAAGTTTGAGAGTGACTTACCTAGAAACTAGAATCTTAATCTTAAATAAATCCAATTACATAGGTATGAGGGGCGAGTTCGCTAAGGTAGATTGGAAAAGTAGATTAAAATGTATGGCGGTAGATAAGCAGTGGCTAGCATTTAAAGAAATATTTCATAATTCACGACAAAAATACATTCCATTGAGAAACAAAAATTCTACGGGAAAACTGATCCAACCCTGGCTACTTAAAAAATTAAGGATAGCATTAGATTGTAAGAAGAATGTTAGAACGTTGCAAAGAATAGCAGTAAGCCTGAGGATTGGGACGGTTCCAGAAACCAGCAAAGGACGACCAAAAATTGATGAGAAGGTATAAAATAGAATGAGAGAAAACTAGCAAGAAATATAAAAGCAGATTTTAAGAGTTTAGACAAGTATGCAAAAAGGAAGAGAAGAAGCAAAAGTGAATGTTGTTTCCTGAGAGGCTGAGACAAGATAAATTCTTATGGGGAATAAGGAAATGGCAGAAACGTTAAACAAATATTCTGTATCTGTCTCCACAGTACAAGACACAAAAAGCATACCACAAATGGTGATGAACCAAGGTTCTAATGAGGGTGAGGTACTAAACGTAATTAATATAAAAGTAATGGGACTAAAAACCGACAAATCCTCTGGACCAGACGGCCTACATCCTAGGGTTCTAAAAGAGGTGACTGAAGAGATAGTTGATGCATTGGTTTTGATCTTTCAAAATTCCCAAGATTCTAGAAATTTCCCAGCAGATTGGAAGGTCGCAAATATAACAGCGCTATTCAAGAAAGGAGGGAGAGAGAAAACAGAGAACTACAGGCTAGTTAGCCTGATATCAGTCGTCGTGAAACTGCTGGAATCCATTGATAATGAAGTGGTAACAGGGCACTTAGAAAATCATAACATGATTCGGCAGAGTCAACATGGTTATATGAAAGGGAAACCGTGTTTGAAAAATTTATTACAGTTTTTTGAGGATGTAACTAGCAGGGTAGATCAAAGGGAATCAGTGGATGTAGTATATTTGGATTTCCAAAAAGGTATTCGATAAGGTGCCACATAAGAGGTTGTTACACAAGATTAGGGCTCGTGGAATTGGGGGTAATATAGTAGTGTGGATAGAGCATTGGTTAACGGGCAAAAAACAGAGAGTAGGGATAAACAGATCTTTTTTCAGGTTGGCAGGGTGCAACTAGTGGGGTGCTGCAAGGATCAGTGTTGGGGCCTCAGCTATTTACAATCTATATTAATGACCTAGATGAAGGGATCGAGTGTAATGTATCCAAGTTTGCTGACGATACAAAGCTTGGTGGGGCAGTAAGCTGTGAGGAGAACACAAATGATCTGCAAAAGGATATAGATAGATTCAATGAGTGGGCAGTAAGGTGGCAGATGAGGTATAATATAGGGAAATTGGAGTTTATTCACTTTGGTCGGAAGAATAGAAACACAGATGATTTTTAAAAGGGTGAGAACCTTTCAAATGTTGGTTTTCAGAGAGATTTGGGTGGCCTCGTGCAAGAAACACAGAAATCTAGCATGCAGGTACAGCAAGCAATAAGGAAGTCAAATGACATGTTGGCCTTTATTGCAAGGGGGTTGGAGTACAAGAGTAAGGAAATCTTGTTACAATTGCACAGGACCTTGGTGAGATCACACCTGGAGTACTGTGCACAGTTTTGGTCTCCTTATCTAAGGAAGGATATACTTGCCTTGGAGGCGGTGCAACAAAGGTTCACTAGATTGATCCCATGTATGAAAGGGTTGTCCTATGAGAAGAGATTGACTAGATTGATCCTATATTCCCTCGAGTTTAGAAGAATGAGAGGTGATCTCATTGAAAAATACAAGATTCTGAAGGGTATTGCTATGGTAGATGCTGAGAGGTTTTTTCGGCCTGGCTGGTGTGTCTAGAACCGGGGTCACTATCTCAGGATAATGGGTAGGTATGCGATTTAAGACTGAGATGAGGAGAAATTTATTCACTCAGAGGGCTGTGAATTTTTGAAATTCTCTGCCCCAGAGGGCTATGAATGCTGAGTCTTTGAGTATATTCAAGACAAAGACAGATAGATTTTTGGATTCATGTGGAATCAAGGGATATGGAGATCGGATGGGAAAGTGGAGTTGAGTTCAATGATAAGCCATGACCTTATTGAATGGTGGAGCAGGCTCGACAGGCCGAATGGCCTAATCCTGCCCCTATTTCTTATGTTCTTATGTTCTTCTGACAGAAATGAGGAGGAATTTCTTCACTCAGAGGGTTATGAAACTTTGGAATTCTCTACCCCAAAGCGCTGTGGATGCTGAGTCGTTGATTATATTTAAGGTCGAGATCGATAGATTTTTGGACTCTAGGGAGCTAAAGGGATATGGGGATCGGGCGGGAAAGTGGAGTTAAGGTCAAAGATCAACCATGACCTTATTGAATGGCGGAGCAGGCTCGAGGAGCCGAATGGCCAATTCCTGCTCCTAATTCTTATGTTCTTATGCTGTTATGTTGCGAGGTTTCCCCGAGTTACAATCTTGTAAACAAACCTGGTTAATTCCAACCAATGTCATTTCTGCTAAACATTTCAATAACTTCGGATCAGTTTTTGTCTTTATTTAACACTATAAATTTCTACCTTTGTGCTGGACTAAAATGTTTCTCCACTTCAATGTTTTTGTGACTGGAAGACTGTTTCCAGTGGGATTCCACAGGGCTCAGTACTGGGTCCTTTGCTTTTTTTGGTATATATCAATGATTTGGACTTGAATGTAGGAAGTATAATTAAGAAGTTTGAAGATGATACAAACATTGGCCATGTGCCTGATAATGAAAAGAAAGCTGTGGACTGCAGAAAGATATCAATGGACTGGTCAGGTGGGCAGAACAGTGGCAAATGGAATTCCATTTGGAGAAGTGTGAGGTAATGCATTTCGGGAGGGCTAACAAGGCAAGGGAATAATCTATAAATGGTAGGATACTGAGAAGTGCAGAAGATCAGTGGGACCTTCGAGTGCATGTCCACAGACCCCTGAAGGCAGCAGGGCAGGTATGTTAAGAATACATACGGGATACTTGCCTTTATTAGCCGAGGCTTAGAATATAAGAGCAGGGAGGTTATGCATGAACTGTACAGAACACTAGTTAGGCCGCAGCTAGAATACTGCATGAAGTTCTGGTCACCACATTACAGGAAGGATGTGTTTGCATTAGAGCTGGTTCAGAGGAGTTTTACGAGGATGTTGCCTGGGTTGGGGAATTTTAGCTATGAGGAAAGATTGGACAGGCTGAGGTTGTTTTCTTTGGAACAGAGGAGGCTGAGGGGAGACCAAATTGAGGTGTATCAACGTATGAGGGGCCAAGATAGAGTGGATAGGAAGGACCTATTTCCCTCAGCAGAAGGGTCAATAACCAAGGGAATAGATTTAAAGTAAATTGCTAGAAGGATTAGAGGGGATTTGAGGAGAATTTTTTTCACCCAGTGGGTGGTGGGGGTCTGGAACTCACTGCCTGAAAGGGTGGTAGAGGCAGATACAATCATCACATTTAAAAATTATTTGGATATGCACTTGAAGTGCTGTAACCGACAGTTCGACGGACCAAGAGCTGGAAAGTGATATTAGGGGGGATAGCTGTTTGTCGGCCGGCACAGACAAGGTGGGCCGAATGGCCTCCTTCTGTGCTGTAAATTTCTATCCTTCTATGATTCAGGGCCGCTGGGTACAGTCCGCCGTACAGAAATTTTGCCTTTGCACATCCCACATATTCATTCAATTGGTTATAGCCAATCAGAGATGCATTCTACCTGGAGTTGTCGGGTTCGCTAGTTGGTTTTTTAACAGTGTCTTTTACTCAACGAATTTGGTTCAAGCACCCTTCTTTTACTGAGTTTTCTGGCAATATTACTTACGGGTTTTAAGACAGTTGTATGAACAATGGGGGAAATACAGCGAGGCCTAATCACTGTAAGACGGGTTGATGTCCCAATATACATTTGATAGGTTGACACAGCACTTACATTGTACAGAAATCTGTGTGGAGCTGTTCGCTTTGCCCAAGTTATTGTCAGCCATGCACTAATATTCACCGTTATCTTCAGAACTAATGTTGTGGAATATCTGCTTCAGTGCACCTGTGGAAGACCTGCTGATCTCTTCACCATTTCGGACCAACGTTAAATTGCCCGGTATGGTCCCCCGGGCCGTGAAGTATAATAATAAAGTGCTCCCTTCCACTGCCGCTATAGAGGAATTGATGGCTCGTTTTTGTGGGCCATCTGGAAGGGATGATGCCATTGGTTCTAAATGTGTTTATCAGTGCGGATGAGGAAAATAAAACAATATATGTGACAACTAAAGAAGAATATTAAATTAAGATATGGTGGTTTTCTTGTAAACTATAAATTCAAAATGTAGCTCATGACTTTTACGCACTAGATGTTAAGCTTATTTCAAAAATAAGCATTCATCTCTTCAAGGATTTGAAGAGTTGAATGTTTTCCCGTGTTAGGTTCTATTCCTCCGGTACATCAACCAAGTGGCCATTCCTCCAAGAATAAGTAGGATGGACTTTCCCATCTCTTACACAGTGGTGCTGAGGCCAATTGTAGAATCCCGACCACCGCCCCAGCTAAATTGCGCCACAGGTTAGCAAGACCATTAAAAAGCAAACCAAGCACTAGGGTTTATTCCGAGACGGATAAAATTAAAAAGTAGTGAATTTATGCTAAATCTATATCGAACCTCGGTTAGACCACACTTAGAGTACAGCGTGCAATTCTGGCCGCCATATTATAAAAAGGATATAGAGGCACTGGAGAGGGTGTAGAGAAGAATTACAAGGATGATGCCAGAAATGCGGGGGTATATATATCAGGAAAGGATAAACAGGCTGGTTATCTTTTCTCCTGAAAAAAGAAGGCTGAGGGGCGACCTAATAGAGCTCATTAAAATTATGAAAGGCTTTCATAGAGCAGATACAGAGAGAATGATTCCACTTGTGGGGAAGAGCATAACTGGAGGCCATCAATATAAGATAGTCACCACGAAATCCAACAGAGAAATCAGAAGAAACGTATTTACCCAGAGAGTGGTGAGAATGTGGAACTCGCTACAACAGGGATCGGTTGAAGCGAATAGTAGAGATGCATTTAAGGGGAGGGTGGACAAGCATATGAGGGAGAAGGGAATAGCGGGTTACGCTGATAGATTTAGATGGGTTAAGAAGGGAGGAGTCTCGAGTGGAGCATAAACGCTGGCATGGACTGGTTGGGCCCAATGACCTGTTTCTCTGTGTAGAATTCGCAATATATCGCGATTTTATTAATAAGGAGAAAACACAGAGTCTCGTTCAAACAGCTTTTATTTCAGCAGAATGCTGTCAGGTTTCTCAAAGTGGACACAAGCAGCCTGTAAAATGGCCGCCGCACCTCGTGACAGAACATTCTAGACTTTTCGACAGGCAGACAAGATGGCGTTCCAATAAACATTTGTGCAAGATCGATTAAGATTCAGCACAGTGAAGATAATACACGAGACATTATGGGTTTGCAGTATACACATAAATACTGAAATCGGTCTCCCAGGTACGAATGAAAGCTATTGTACCGAGTAATCAAGGGCCCATCCAAAAGACATTAATATGTCAAATCCCAACGACTCTACGATGAGAGAGCCGTTAGCAGGTAGTTATACAAAACACTTGGAAGCCCCAAGACCCCTCCAGGGAGAACACCGACCGATTTAACAATGGGAGAAATATTAACAGGTACTCAGACAGTTACGAGTAGCCCCGAAACCCATTAAAAACGGAGATCACCCATACAAGACATTTGAGCGCCAAACCCAAACAAAAGAAAGGACATTAAGGTTGGGCGGGAAACGGAAGATTTTGTACTATAATTACAAGCTCCAACCGTCCATCTTTCTCTTATTCTCTTATCCGATCGACTCGTAACCTCGTGGCTGCTCCTGTGTTTTGACTCGTAGTCTTGTGCCTGCTTGCCTGGTGCCTCTTTGAAAAAGACTGTTGAACTTTCTGATCCGTTCGGATCTACCTTGTGTCGCGTAACGAAGACCTATGTTGGTAACTGGCATCGGAACCAAAGGCTCGAGATGAGATGAGATGAGATGAGATGAGATGAGAAGAGAGGAAGACCATACTCATCGCCACGGTCAGTAAATCCCGACCGTGCCTGTAGGTCGAACAGCCAAGTTTTCCTTGCCAGGAAGACTTCTTTGAACTTGCAAGAACGGATCGTCAAAGATGATATTGACTGGGCTGTATTCAGACTGTGCCTGTTAAACCAACCAACACAGATCTTCATCACAGCAGACGGTCCAGCCTGCTAGCTGGAGCAGAAGCAAGTAAACAAGTGGGACCAGGAGACCTCCTGATCGACACGTGGGTGCTGCGGTGAAAAACAACCGATCAGCTATTCGGAATTTCTCCGAGTTATCACGAGTGGTGAGCATGAGTCTCGAAATCCTACGAATCTAGCTAGGACAGATATTGATAGGGGAGGGTTTAAGTATTAAGGATACTTGTAATGTGTGCCCCTATTTACGGTGTGTCGTTCGTTCCTCGTTTCCCTAGGATCAGCTATATAACTGCTTGTAAGATTGTACTGTCATTAATCTGTGCTTATGACATGTATTTCGTAATCTTAAATATCATGCAATAAAGATTTTCCATTTCGTACCATTCAACCGAGTCTACATGAGTTTCATCTCCATTACTGCTCTCGCATCTAAGTCCAGTGTCTAGAACCGTAAGGGCGAGTGATTCGAACCACTCACAGGTGTGTCTAGTGCTCCCAGACTGGCTGGAGACCAGAACAGGCAACAAGGCCTAAACCCGCACTGACATACAGGCTGCACAGAGCCGCGTGAATCTCACAGGCTGCGAGACACGCAGGGTCAGAATCCCTTACAGAAAATGGCGACCGCGGCAGGACACTGGCAGCGAGAGGGTAGTGTGTTAGACTTTGGAATGACTGTACGAAATGTTATGCAGGAAAAGATAGCAGATTATGTGTTCGGAAAGGTTAATTTAACTAAGAAATGGATAAGTGAATTGTTAGCGGATAAAAGCCCGCTAGAGGCAGCCGAAAGGTGGACAGATAGTAAAGAACATAAAAAGACACTCGAGAAAGCAGTCTGGCTAATGTGTTACAAAAGGCAGGTCCAGATTTCAAACCAGACCATTACAGCGCTAACAGCTCGAATCAGTCATTTAGAGGGAGAAATGGATGAGAAGGTTTCTGGAGGGGAAATGCTCATTAGGAATTTAAGTGCGTTGCACCAAGAACGCCAGGAAATCTCCAGTCACCATAAAACAAGGATAGATTACCTCGAGTGCCAGGTCACTGAGGCAAAGTTAAATGAGAGCAGGTTAAAGGAAAGATGTGCCCGCCAAGCTGCCCAGATAAGAACTCAAGAAGAGAGCTTAACGGGGGTTAGGGCGGCATATAAGTTGGCCCTTGAGGATAAGTTTCAGGGAGCCGATCATAGCGCCTGCCAAAAAGAGATAGAGCACTTCAAAAAGGCCGTGAACAAAGCGCACGGCATGGTGTGCCTTATCAGTCCGTCAGCACACCAGCCGCTAGTAAGTGAGAAGTTTAAGAAATCCCCACCAAGTAAGGCAGAGGAAGTAGTAGCCACTGCGCCCTCCGCGCCACCCAGCTATTCGGAAACCTGGGTTAGGGAGGAAGCAATGGAAGAAACGAAAGAGCCCATTGAGAAAGAAGTGGAAAAGGGACCGTTGTATCCAGTAACGGGTATTAAAAGGGGCCCAAACAGAAACGGTGGGGAAGAACCAGGGGATCTCCTCGGACAGCTTGTATTGCCTCACAGTTCACATCAGCTGAGAGCTATGATAAATCACGTACGGAAGCTGACCAAGTCAGACGACCCTTCCGTACATTTCAGAGAAGTTGAGCAAGCCGCAGCCATTAACGGCTGCGATGATGGGGAAACAGCAAAAATGCTGCTGTTCTCATTAGACAGCTCGGTCCTTCAGTGTCTCTCAGGCGAGAGCAAGAGGAGAACCAAGACTTATGAGGCATTAAAGAATGAGGTCCTGGAAGTGTTGGGGGCGAACGATGAAGGTCCGTTTGCTAGAGTGGGACAGACAGTGCAGATGGAGGGAGAACCCCCGAAGGTTTTTGCCGACAGGCTGTGGCCAGTATATGAGCGCAGCTGTCTAGGTGCGCCCGAGCGCGAAGATGTGGAAGGCGCCGGTTTAGCTCATTGGCTTAGGTGCATAATAGCCAACAGTTTACCAGCCGTCAGAGAGCAGGCAAAAGCATGGTTTGATCCCAATGACCCCAACATTACGGAAGAGTCGGTCTTGAATCGACTCACGTTAGGATATCGCAATATAAGGGGTATGGCAACACGTCCCCTTAAGGGAAAAGTACATGAGGTACGACCCGCAGCCCCGTATCAAAGAGAGTGGCATCAGGAGGGTAATCGCGCCCCGCAGGCAAGTAATGCTTGTTACGGGTGTGGGAAGACAGGGCACTGGCGCAAGAACTGCAGGAACCCTTGGAAGGATTCCAGGGATAAAATTCCCGCAGCCCGAGCCCAGACGCCTGTCCCTGCTAGGGAAGCTAGTGCACCCACCCCTCCCGACGACCTCGAAGTAGTGTTGGGAGCCATGCGCAGTTTATTGAGTGCACATGGAAAGGTGGCGGTTGCTACCGGCCCCGTAGGTGCCGCAGGACCGTCTAATAGTACCCAATGACTAGAGCCCACGCAGCCTGCCTACCTGTGTCCTTTTAAAAGACACGCACAGGAGGGGGTCTGCGGTGAGGAGGCCAGGTTAAAAGAGCAGGCCTTGCGGGAGGAGAACGCCCGCTTAATAGGGAAAATAGATGGGCTGGAAGGGCAGCTTAGAGAGCAGGCCCTGCGGGAGGAGAACGCCTGCTTAATGGGAAAGTTAGACGTGCTCAGGCTAGAAGCGCAGCTTAGTGAGATAAAAGCAGCCTACAGGGTAGCCAAAAGCCGGGAGTATGAGGATGTAAACCAATGCAAACTGTACAAGCCAGGTGCGCAAGGGAAAACCACCGGGGTAAACCCCGCCAGTGGGGAAGCACAGCCCCAGGTAGGACCACAAGGCACACAGGCAGGCAAAGCAGCTTGCATCAGGGGAGGAGACATCCTGGAAGATCATGAAGCATTTTTGTGGGGATGGGAGTCAGATGAGGATGGTGATGAAGGCGAGTGGTTTTTGGGGAACCTAAGGAACGTTCCCATTTTAGGTATAGGGAGGATACGGGCTGCAGATAGAGATCCACACAGGGTGGACACACAAGCTGCAGGTCCCGAAGAGAGGAGGGAGGAGCTAGGGGAGGCGGAGCCAGCCGCTGTGGGAGCACAGGGGGTGACGGTGAGGACCCCAGAGACAGAGCCGCCCGCTTTGAACGTCCCGCCCTCGGGGGAGGCAGAGATCGCGAGTGAAGGGCCGCCTGCTGGGCCGAGCAGGGCGGAGCCACAAACTGCGAGCCCCGAGGTTAGGGAGGCGGAGTCAGCGGAGGCGGAGCCAGCGACTGTGGTGGAGCCCCAGGTCGTCCCGATGGAAATCTCGGAACCCGGTCCGTCAGTCACGGAACCCCCGCCCATGGCAACTCCCCGTAGGTCAAGTAGAGAACCCCAGCCCAGGAGGATGTGGTCATGTCCCCAGACTGCCCCAAGGCGTAGACTTAAGGTTAAGGCAACCCAGATACAGCCCGGCCCCATCGCAGCAGCAACAGGCTGCGGCAGATCAGAGGAAGGAATCAGTGCAGCAACAGGCTGCGGCAGATCAAAGGGAAGGGTCAGTGCCCTCCCACCGTCGGGAAGAGCTCGCAGCAGCCTTCTCAGAATTTAAAGGGGCCGCCCTGAGAACGGGCGGCACTGTATAGTAATAAGTTTTAAGTTTTAAGTTCATAGTTCAAGGTTAAGTTTATAGTTTTAATAAGGTTAAGTTTGTAGTTTTAATTTTAACAGAAAACGATAAAATGATGGGAGCTTTAAAGATAGGTTTAGTTAAAGTTTATTCAGCGAACGTTGAAGTTTACGTGAGGCGAGGTCAGGGGACCCGCTCACCCTTCACAAAAGCCAGAGACTCTTGCGAGGCTGGCTACCTCATTCTATCTGATCACAGGAACCAAGGAAGGATGGAACGAATTCTAGTATTGCTCGCGGCAATCGGATGTGGATTGGCCTATCGAGGCCGCACCAAGGATGTCGTGGTGTTTGGATGTTCCGGGGATACGGCCCCCATCGCGGTGGATGGGATCGGAAGACGGGAGGCAGAGGAGACCACCACCTATTTCCACAAGGGAAGGTGGCCAGGATGGCTGGGAACGAACTCAACGGAGTATTCTAGCACATCGGTGTTTGCCTACAAAGAGACTTCTTTAATGTGCCCCAAAGTAAGGATCATCGCACCCAGGATCAGCGTCACCATCGGCAAACGGATTTGTTTGACTTGTAGTGGGAATGTCCCATTGAGCCGATGGTGGTGGCTGCGAAAGCTGAGCAAAACTATGAGGAACTCTTCGGTCGAGTGGGAACGACTGGGTAATAATACCCATCGGACAATTACGGGGACAAACGGACAAGTGAAAGTCTGTTGGGACAAATGGTGGGAACCGGACGAGGGAATTTATGTATGCATGTGGGGGTCAAAATACCCTTGCCCCAAAGGCATATCCATATTTTTCATTAATCAGTGGCAGGATAACGGACAGGGGATGAGGTGGGATGCGAGCACCAGGGGGTGCGGAGCCCCATACTCTTCGATCCCGGTAAATGCCACTGAGCTCATTACGCGCCCACGCAAAGCCCCGCCCACGATTCCGGTGGTTCTAGCTGAGGAAGAAGGGTGCCCAAAAACTAGTAAGGGACCCGGGAATGGTTTGGTACTGGTCCCCACAGACCAGATACTATTTCAGGGAGTACATTACGCGGTGGCCTCGGTGATTTTAAATCTCACCGAGGTGCGGTTACCAGAGTGGTGCCCCAAAAAGACGGAACAGTTGTATCAGGTCCTGTTGACCAAGATGTTCAGACAATTTTACGAATTCGATTTCGCGGAAATTGATAAAACAAGTTTGTACACCGCACCACAGGAAGTTTTGGATCAAGTAGGGAGGCAAAGAAGGGGTTTGGTGAACGATGCGTTCACTGCTTTTAACACGGGTACATCTGTGGTCAACGCTCTAGACAGTGTGGAGCTGCAGACCCAGATTAATGGTCTAAAAACGCAATTAAAAGACATTCTAATAGATGAAAATAAAGTGGTAGGGTCGGGTTTACACGAGGACCAAGCCATGACTCTCCATTTAAAGGAAATTATAGCAGAGCTGGAGAAACATGCAAAAACGGTAAATGCACTGATTAGGGAAGATCGGAATGCATCCGATCAAGCTGCGCAGAACGAGGTGTGCGTGCTTTACGGGGCGTGGTTACTGGGCGAGGGCCGCAGTAATTTGGAGGATTTAAAACAAGGTTTGGTCCCGTCCTGGATAAGTAACAAACACCTGCGGGCGCTCCACCCTTTTCAGAACGCATTAAGTCCGTGCCAGCTCAGGCTAGCTTCAGAAGCATACCCAGTCCCCGTGGACTGCGGACGATCAAACCATACCATTATGGGTATAGTTTTACGCATGCCGGTTTTGGGCGACACAGCAAAGCCCGCCCCGGTGTATCGGGTAGAGAACATTGGTGTCATTCAGGGGGGAGCCCACATTCGTTATGCAGCGGTTCCACCTTACGTCATCCGCTGGGAGCAAACGATGACAGGTACAGATCTCTCTGGTTGTCGTGGCAGGGGAGCACACATAATACTGTGCCCCCAGCACTTGAATGCCTTTTTAACACCACAGTGCGGGTTCAGAACGACTGGCGCCAAGTCCATGAATTGTACCATGGAGGCAATGGCACAAGATCATGTGCCTCCGCAGGTAGCATACATCGGGGGTGGAACATATTGTGTTACCACTGCAGCGCAACACTACCAGCATGGAAACCGTAGCCGGTGTCCGGTGAGTGACAGCAGTTTCTGTTTTAAACCCAGGGCGGAAGTTCAAGTAGCACAATAGCGAATTATCCCAATCCCTGAACCATCCACTGTTCATCTCACAGTAAAAGAGAATTTCACCGACTTGCAACGATTCGTCGCGCATTTCGGATACCTCATTCCCCCTCTCCCTGAACACCTCACCAAGCTTTTAAAAGCCGTCGCGGTGTCACAGAAACACTTTTACACATTAGAACAGAAAACTGTCGAAATAGGAACAGACATTCTGGATATAGTAGTTCCACCGTGGTGGAATCTGTTCACCAATATTGAAGTGCCTTCATGGATCAGAATAGCCTCCCACATTTTAGTCGTATGCCAAGTTTTCATTGTAGTGTACCTATTGGTCGTACATTGTAAAAGAGACAAGTGCCTCACCAAGCATGAAAACACGGGAGAGTGGCGAGAACGTTACGTGCGCGTGCACGATGAAAGCACCGTGTGATCGGAAAATGGCGTCACTCCCGCTCGCCACGTGCGCCGCGGAAGTTTGTACTCGATCATGATTTTCAAAGACTGTAAATACGTTTGGAACTCGACATGTTAAGAGTTGGTGTTGATTATTTTTGGTGGTGGTGTTACAGTTAAAAATGATTGTTAGGTTTTGGGTTTTGTTTTTCCTTTCCCTGAATAAAAGATGAATATACAGGTGATACGAGAGGCATCGGCCTGGTTACGCCGGGAAGGAAAACAAGTGGTGTAAGTTTAAGGGCAAATAAAGGCCCACGGTGATATAAAATGTAATTTTCTTGGGAAATAAGGACGACACAGAGTCCCTATTTAGGTTAAAGTTATGGGATTAATTTGCTGGATTCGGACAAAATCGAGATAATATTGCTCACCACTATGATTTTTGATACGATAAGCGGAGTTATTCGCATCAACAGGAGGGACTGTAGAATTCGCAATATATCGCGATTTTATTAATAAGGAGAAAACACAGAGTCTCGTTCAAACAGCTTTTATTTCAGCAGAATGATGTCAGGTTTCTCAAAGTGGACACAAGCAGCCTGTAAAATGGCCGCCGCACCTCGTGACAGAACATTCTAGACTTTTCGACAGGCAGACAAGATGGCGTTCCAATAAACATTTGTGCAAGATCGATTAAGATTCAGCACAGTGAAGATAATACACGAGACATTATGGGTTTGCAGTATACACATAAATACTGAAATCGGTCTCCCAGGTACGAATGAAAGCTATTGTACCGAGTAATCAAGGGCCCATCCAAAAGACATTAATATGTAAAATCCCAACGACTCTACGATGAGAGAGCCGTTAGCAGGTAGTTATACAAAACACTTGGAAGCCCCAAGACCCCTCCAGGGAGAACACCGACCGATTTAACAATGGGAGAAATATTAACAGGTACTCAGACAGTTACGAGTAGCCCCGAAACCCATTAAAAACGGAGATCACCCATACAAGACATTTGAGCGCCAAACCCAAACAAAAGAAAGGACATTAAGGTTGGGCGGGAAACGGAAGATTTTGTACTATAATTACAAGCTCCAACCGTCCATCTTTCTCTTATTCTCTTATCCGATCGACTCGTAACCTCGTGGCTGCTCCTGTGTTTTGACTCGTAGTCTTGTGCCTGCTTGCCTGGTGCCTCTTTGAAAAAGACTGTTGAACTTTCTGATCCGTTCGGATCTACCTTGTGTCGCGTAACGAAGACCTATGTTGGTAACTGGCATCGGAACCAAAGGCTCGAGATGAGATGAGATGAGATGAGATGAGATGAGAAGAGAGGAAGACCATACTCATCGCCACGGTCAGTAAATCCCGACCGTGCCTGTAGGTCGAACAGCCAAGTTTTCCTTGCCAGGAAGACTTCTTTGAACTTGCAAGAACGGATCGTCAAAGATGATATTGACTGGGCTGTATTCAGACTGTGCCTGTTAAACCAACCAACACAGATCTTCATCACAGCAGACGGTCCAGCCTGCTAGCTGGAGCAGAAGCAAGTAAACAAGTGGGACCAGGAGACCTCCTGATCGACACGTGGGTGCTGCGGTGAAAAACAACCGATCAGCTATTCGGAATTTCTCCGAGTTATCACGAGTGGTGAGCATGAGTCTCGAAATCCTACGAATCTAGCTAGGACAGATATTGATAGGGGAGGGTTTAAGTATTAAGGATACTTGTAATGTGTGCCCCTATTTACGGTGTGTCGTTCGTTCCTCGTTTCCCTAGGATCAGCTATATAACTGCTTGTAAGATTGTACTGTCATTAATCTGTGCTTATGACATGTATTTCGTAATCTTAAATATCATGCAATAAAGATTTTCCATTTCGTACCATTCAACCGAGTCTACATGAGTTTCATCTCCATTACTGCTCTCGCATCTAAGTCCAGTGTCTAGAACCGTAAGGGCGAGTGATTCGAACCACTCACAGGTGTGTCTAGTGCTCCCAGACTGGCTGGAGACCAGAACAGGCAACAAGGCCTAAACCCGCACTGACATACAGGCTGCACAGAGCCGCGTGAATCTCACAGGCTGCGAGACACGCAGGGTCAGAATCCCTTACATCTGCCGTATGTCCTATGTATGTTTGTGAGTTAGCTCAGACCATGAATATATTCTCCTTGGCCTGCATGTTCCAGTTACTATGTGGCTGCAAAAAAATCAGGCGTTGGAAGCCTTTGCAATTATATTTCATGTAAACCAAATCCCTGGATTGACCAATATTACTCCAATGGGTCTGGAGCAAATGTCAAATAATGTGACTTACAAGACGCTTCAATTATCCAGGCGAGCTATAACCTAATTTATCATACAGACATCTATTGAACCGGTTCATCAATAAGTTGATTGACTGTAGCTTAGAGCAGGCCCTTACTTTTAACATCCAGTGTGAGAGTTTCTTCAACAGTAGCTGTGACACCGTCGACTATAAATTTATATCCCAACTTCTTCCGATGATGGTCCAGTGATGGGTTGAAGTTGAAAGTGGATGAAACCTTCTGGGAACCCTGGAAACTGTTATCATGTTCTTTTGAAGTTTTAATCTCTGGCACAAATGCAGGGATAACATTGTCATGGTTCCTCATCAATTCAAGTTTGGCGGACGGGCAACTGTGTGTGACTGAGCAGATCAGGTGTGCTGACTTTCCTGCAATCAATTCCCCAGAGACTGATATCCGTGGTTTATCTGTAAGGAGAGAAGGACATTCGCGTTACCGTAGATTTTAATTTAAAAAATGGCGAATGGCGTGCAAGTTGATTCAGCCCAAAGACTTTGAAACATGACCCTAAGAGATGGGGGCCTGTAAATGATCTGATTGAAGAAAATGCTCCTAAGTATTGACCATGTCCTCTGACCTGTCCATTAGAAGTTCAAATCTTGATTTATTTTTCCACATCCTTCAGGGATTGGATTTTGACACACCTTTATTTTCTTTTATTGATTATGGAATGTGAGAGTCAGAGAAAAGGCCAGCATTTATTGTCCATCCCTAATTGCTCCTGAGAAGGTGGTGGTGAACCAACTTCTTGAACCGCTGCAGTCCGTGTGGTGATGGTACTCCCACAGTGCTATTAGGGGGGGAGTTCCAGGATTTTGACCCAGCGACGATGAAGGAACGGCCGATATATCTCCAAGTCAGGATGGTGTGTGACTTGGAGGGGAACTTGGAGGTGGTGGGGTTCCCATGCGCCTGCTGCCCTTGTCCTTCGAGGTGAAAGAGGTAGCGGGTTTGGGAGGTGCTGCCGAAGAAGCCTTGGCGAGTTGCTGCAGTGCATCTTGTAGATGGTAAACACTGCAGCCATGGTACGCCGGTGGTGGAGGGAGTGAATGTTTAATGTGGTGGATGGGGTGCCAATCAGGCGGGCTGCTTTGTCCTGGATGGTGTCGAGCTTCTTGAGTGTTGTTGGAGCTGCACTCATCCATTCAAGTGGAGAGTATTCTAGCACACTCCTGACTTGTGCCTTGTTGATGGTGAAAAGGCTTTGGGGAGTCAGGATGTGAGACACTCGCCGCAGAATACCTCGCCTCTGACCTGCTCTTTTTGCCACAGTATTTATGTGGCTGGTCCAGTTAAGTTTCTGGTCAATATTGAACGCCAGGATGTTGATGGTGGGGGATTCGGCAATGGCAATGCCATTTAGCATTGCACTTACTGAATGACCAACAGAGGGAGATTCTGCAAATTACTATGAAGGCCAGCGCCCCATTTCAGTTCAAGTCAAATCATAACACACACCTGGGTATTACACAATGGACCAGTCCTGCCGGTGTAGCCTGTGACATGGGGCAAGTGTAACACGAAATCTTTCCATTTTATGCTAAAATTAAATGGCACTGGCGAGATGGAATATAAACTACATAAGGAACAAATCAAAAAACCTACCTAAAAAAGAAAGAGTGACCTTAGATTCGGTAGAATATCCTTCTATATTATTCTTGGCATTGATGATCTTCAATATGAAAATATAAACATCTTCATCGATCTTCCTGATGTCCTTTAACTGTAAGGAACATCGTTTCTTTTCAAAGTCGCCGGTGAACTGAGCGCGCCCTCCATAGTTCAAGGGCACTTTCTCTGAATTCCGGGAATCACAGATAATCGACACCCCTGAGGTACCAGGTTTAGGACCCCCCTTTAACCACATACCCTGTGGACTGCGTCCATAGGCGGGATAATCAAATGTACACGGGATCTCTGCACATGACCCGTTCACCGCCGACACCTTCCACGGCACCTTCACAACCATCGTGATCTAGGGACAACTGGTGAAAGAACAGAAATTAAACACCCATTGAAGTCCGCGATAATATCGCAATTAAAACATACCCTGACCGTCAAGTTAAATACCATTAATTTAACCTTTAAACACCTACCAACATATTATTTGGTACATCAATTAAACTCGTGACATTTTCAAAAAAACTCTTCAGATTCCATTGAAAGCCGATAAATAATAGAGTAAATATTAAAACAATTTTATAAAATACAAGATCAAGTTTCGAATGAAATATACATTAATTGCGCTAATCGGGAATTTGCAAATTAGCAACTAAACATGTACTATCTCCACAAATATGAATTGTTTTATTTTCCACAAAATGGAAATCGCGTCGGACATTAATTATTAAAACTATCAGAATGGAGATAAATCTAATACTCTTCATGACTGGAGGCGGTTCACGATGTCAAAATAACAGAAATTGATTGTAACACAGAAAGGTCACATTTCTTCATTCCATTCGCCGGTCATAGGCTGGATTTCATAGCGAATCGAATCAAAGTATTAGGCAGTCAGCTGTTCGCCACCCACCAATCATTGGAAGCCGCGGTAGCTCACACAGCTTGCGCCACTTCTGAAATGTTGATGATCAAAATGCTGGAAATCTGGGGCCACTTCGAATATGACAGTGTGCATCAGTGATTGGCCCTCAGTTACAGGATATAATGAGGACGGTTACTGCTGATTAACACTGAGTAGAGATGCACCCAGACCCCTCATCATCTGAACAGGTACAGGACAGGCGGTGGCACTTTAGATTGCAATATCTAAAATTGCCTCTCCACCAGCTTTAGAAGCACCGACACACAACTCCCACACACTGAGCTATTTATCAGCCCTTGAACTTCGAGTGTTTGAAGTGTGAAGCTTTGGTTAGTCCTGTAGCCATTGTCTGCAGACGTGTGGGTTGATCACCTTCAGTAGTTCGGGGACACAACACGTAAATGAAATGTTAAAAGATACACCAGAGTTTATCAGTAAACAGTTTCAAGTGGGTAAAGTGCCATTTTTAGAAGTGACTTCAGCTGTTTATACTGACCCTGCAGCGAGATGAGATCTGCTTAAATTAACTCATTGAGATCCGAGTTGCTACAATGACGGGTTTATGAAAATTCTGACTTTAGTGCTAGAACTGTGATGTGTGACGTGAGCTTTCTGATTGGACGGTCAATGCTGCTGGATACAATGTGGATATTTTTATCTACCGGAACAAATCCCTGCAAATTGATCAGTGGGATCAAATCCTGGATACAATCGGGAACCTCATTCGAACACAGTCCAGTTTCAAATTGGGCGCATTTGGAATCAGATTAAGAAGCAGAATCAGTTCAGATTAGTTGGAAGATAAGAGGACCGTATCACTGCTACCATGAAGGGGTTAGTGATCAATCGATACCTTACCTTATAGATCTCTGTAAAGCAACTCGGATGAGCCTCGTGCAGTTTGAACAACTCACTCTTTTCCATTTTCACAGTTCTAAATCTGAAATCCGTTATATTTTCCTGAGGAAATTGCTTATTTTTCTGGAGCTCTACCATCACAATATGTTGAGCGTTCTATTCCTACTAATTGGTCTTATCCATAAAGGAAAGATATTTAATTATCCGGGTATTTCCAACGCACACAATGAGAGGGGCTCGGCAGCCGCGACAGATAAATCAGGGCGATAGCAAAATACTGCGGATGCTGGAAATCCGAAATAAAATCAGAAAACGCTGGAAAAACTCAGCAGGCCAGGCAGCATCCGTGGAGAGAGAAAGAGAGTTAACGTTTCAGGTCAATGACCTTTCATCAGTTCTGATGAAAGGTCATTGACCTGAAAAGTTAACTCTCTTTCTCTCTCCACGGATGCTGCCTGGCCAGATAAATCAGGGCTCCTGAACATCCCGGGCACACAAAGCCTTGTAGAAAACCCGGAACTGTTGAAAAGGCAAAACAGGTCAGTTGCTGTCTGTGGGGTGAAGATATCAGTGAACATTTTGGGAGAAGAATACAGCAGAATTGAAAACCAAAGATTATCAAACAGTTTTGTAAAGCGAGAAAGAAGAAGCCCTGACGAGAAAACAAAGGCCCACATTACAGGATGGGGATCACTGGCTTACCAACCAGTTAGTACAAGGCTGTTGCAACATATAAAATATCATCGGTCAGTGAATGGAAATACACTATAAGAACTGCGGAATGTGCAATCGGTGCAGAGGATGATAATTGTCCAGCAGGAACACACCATTTGACTTTCTGAATGTGACTGTTTTTAACATTCTAGGATATATATGCACTAAATTCAACATGCAGTCCTGTTGCAATGCCAGTTTCTCTGGACTATCTCTGGGTTCGGGAATTCAGGATAGGGAACAGTACCTTCTCGGGAGTGCCTCGTGCTTATTCCACTCCCTCAAGGATATTAAATAAGTGAATGAGAGTCAGTGAGAGTGAATTGCACATGTTCACGTTGCAGCGTCTACGCGACCAATAGTCAGTCCTCGTTCAATTCTCCTTACAAACGGTACTGACACTAATTGAGGGGTATATGGAACGGTAGCTGTATTTGGGGTGTGCAGACGAAAGGATGGTACTTTGGCAGTTTAATAATTAAATCAAGACACAGTTCCGATCTACATCTTACAGAAAAAGATATAGATGCATTGGCGAAGGTGCAAAACAGATTTTCAAGAATTATACCAGAAATAAGAGGTTATAACCAGAATGAACGGTCTAGGGAGCTTTTCTCTAGAAAAGAGAAGGCTGAAAGGTGACCTAATAGAGAGCTTTAATATTATGAAGGGGTTCGATAGGTTTGACGTAGAGAAGATGGTTCCATTCGCAGGGAGATCAAAACTCGAGTTCCTCGATATAAGTTAGTCACTGAGAAATACAATAAGGAATTCAGGAGAAACTGTTTTACCCAGCGAGTGATTAGAAGGTGGATCTTGCTAGCACAAGGAGTAGTTGAGGCGAATATCATAGATGCATTTAAAGGGCTGCTAGATAAGTACATGAGTGGGAAAGCAATGGAAGGTTATGTAGATAGAGTTAGATGAAAAGGGGTGGGAGAAGGTTCAGACCAGTTGGGCCTAATGTATTGTTTCTAAGCTGCAAATTCGATGTAATGAACTCATCGCATTCAGCGAATTGTTTCCCTTCCTCAGAGCTATACATGGTGTCTCAAAGAAATTCCTCGCACCTCCCTCCTCCTCCAAATACTCTACCCAACCTCTGCCGCAATGTTCCTACTGGTGTCTTGGGAATAATCTACACCCCCACCCCTCCGCCCCAACCTACCTCAACCACCACCTGTGATATTCCATATTGCACTGATTTCCTTCACACTGTATTAATAGTCTGCATTACCTATTTCTTGTCATGTATTTATCATCTCCTTGAAGGTATTCTATGTGGTTTTAGCTGGTTTTCTTAAGCACGATCCTGTTGTTGGGTTAAGCAGTTCTTTTCAATCCCTTGATGCCACTGACAATATCAAGTTATTTCCTATTTAGTAACTCTCACAGTTCTTGCTGCAACTGGTCACTTCCGAGTGCCACCTGTTTTTGTAACTATTAAATAGAGCTATTACACATTTACAGTAAATATTAGTCCACTATTTAATGTATGAATCTCGGCTTCTTAAGATCAAAGTTTCAAGATATCTATGAAGTCACTGCTTAGTCTTCTTGTTTTCTAGAGCAGAGAGAGACAGAGAGAAAGTGTGTGAGAGAGAGTATGACAGAGAAAGAGGGGACAGGGAATGCGTGCTAAGATCCATGTCATAATCTGGATTTACAGGCTAGTTGAGGGATGTGTGTTCAGACCCAGGTCTTAGCTTGGCTTTACTGACTAGTTTAGGGATGTGTGTTCAGACCTAGGACCCAACTCTGCTCTTACTGGCATACACAGTCTGGGTGTACTAAGTTGAATTATAGTGGAGGCTGGAGTATTGCAAAAGGGGACTCGATGCAATATTTCATTCAAGTCATTCTGTTTGATGCTTGGAACACACAGTTACTTTATGGAAATCAACGTGGTTTTTAAATTGAATTGGGACATTTCAATCTGTTAGACTGTGATGGCAAATAGGTTATTGTTGGTTTTTGCAGGAGTAAACCATTCGGCCCCTCGAGGCTGCTCCGCCATTCAATAAGATCATGATTGATCTGATCTTAGCCTCAACTCCACTTCCCTGCCCGCTCCCCATAACCCTCGACTCCCCTATTGTTCAAAAAGCTGTCTGTTTTCACCTTAAATATATTCAATGACTCCGCCTCCACAGTTCTCTGGGGAAGATAATTCCAAAGCTTAACGACTGAGAGAAGAAATTCCTCCTCATCTCCGTTTTAAATGGGCGACATATTATTCTAAAACTATGACCCCTAGATCTAGACACCCCCTCTAGGGGCAACACCGTCTCTGCTTCTACCCTGACAAGCCCCCTCAGAAAATTGATTCATGCTCAAAAATGTTGAGACCAGTGTTTGAAGAGGATCACGATGTAACGCATAATTTGTCATTGTTTAGTGTATCCAATGCATCATTAAAAAGTCATAAATCGTTTACCTTGTTATCTGTTACTTGAGCTCAGTGGAGCTGAGAGTGGAACACTTGACATACATTCAAAATAAGCATCAACCTTTCCCCGATCAGGCACAGTGCAGTCAACTGAAGGAATAGTCTCCTGTTAAGGCTTCTGTACAGCAACTGCATATCATCCCCTTTTACCTGTTTGTGGTGCTGACAGTGTGAATGTGTCTGGGGGATTCCATTTAGTTAGTGACATTGCAAATGCACATCGGGAACACTCCCCTTCTTCAGTATCTCCACTGAAATCGCAAACGTTCCCTGGGTGTTATGATTGCAATAGAAATAAACTTTAGCATGAGGGTCACACTGTGACTAAAACACAGCCTCCGGAGGAATATTCCTGCAATCTGCTTCATCTGAGTCTCTACTTCAGGTCAAGAGAGGCCAACCGAACAACGAAGATTATAAAATATGTTATAATAATAAGACTCTGGTTATTTCTACCTCTTTATCAGTGGTGCAATATCAGCTCACTTTTCACTATTGTCTGTCAGGTCAGTGGTATTTATCATATATATTAGATTATGTATTTACTCTGTTGTAAATTAGCACAATAATTCTGCTAGATTTCGGAGCATGGATATATGAGCAGGTCCCAAACCAACATCCACAGCTCCCAGTGCGAGAGACAATGATCAATCTTCATCTCCCCACCGTTATCAATTAGCCAACCATAATGTGAGATTCAATGAATGAGACACTGGGCTTCAAGGATAATCAATAACTGCTCCCACTGTACGACACAATAGGTACATTACACATCGGCACAGGTAGTCGATTCAGACCACCCACACCGAGATACAATGCGTGGTTCAGGTGCCCTCAGGAAAGGTCATTTGATAGCCCCGTCTGCAATATTCAATGGGAAATCTACATATGTCCATTGCCAATCCACTAACCACCGCCAATGTGAGATATATTGGGTGAGGTACAACCTCTTATGAAAATTAACTTTAACATAGTGCCTTGAAGTACAAAACGTCCTGAAGCACGTGCACAGTTTATAGCAAGAGAAGTTCATTCCAAAACAGTGGAGAAATTTTAAGAGATTTAGAGAGAGAGTAAATTGAAGGCAAGGACAAAAAATTGGCGTTGAAGGAAAATAGACACATAGGGAGGGGAAGTGGATATAATGGGGGGTTCCACAAGGCCTAGGCAACAGTAAGTGCTGGGAACCAATCGTGGAATGCATGGAATGGGGAAATGCACAGGACGCCACCTCTTTTTTAATGATTCATGAGATGTGGACGTCGCTGACAAGGCCAGCATTGATTGCCCATCCCTAATTGCCCTTGAAAAGGTGGTGGTGAGACGCCTTCTTGAACCGCTGCAGTCCGTGTGGTGGAGTTACTCCCACAGTGCTGTTAGGGATGGAGTTCCATGATTTTGACCCAGCGACGATGAAGGAACGGCGATATAATTCCAAGTCAGTGTGGTGTGTGGAAGGAGAACTTGGAGGTTGTGGTGTTCCCATGCGCCTGCTGTCCTTGTCCTTCTAGGTGGAAGGGGTCTTTGGTTTGGGTGGTGCTGCCAATGATGCCTTGACGAGTTGCTGCAGTGCATCTTGTAGATGGTACACACTGCAGCCACGATATGCCGGTGGTGGAGGGAGTGAATATTTAAGGTGGTGGATTGGGTGGCGATCAAACATGCATAACACTGAAAGGTGCTGGAAAGTATATTTGGAAAAAATTGCAGATTTAAAACGGAGAATTGTTATGACATGGAGTGCACTGCCTGAAGCTGTGATAGTATCAAATTCAATAGTAACTTTCTGAAGTGAACTGGATTTATACTTTAAAAGGAATAATTTGCAGGGTGATGGAGAAAGGACAGGCACGTGGGACTAACTGTATATCTCTTTCAAAGTCCCGGCACAGGCACGATGGGGTGAATAATTACCTTCTGTATTGTATTATTCTATGATTCTACCAATACACATCAGAACAGGAATGTTGGAGAGGCGGGTCAGTATGGTTTCCTGAAACTCAGTGCAAAAGCCAACAATAACGTATTTGCCATCACAGTCTAACAGATTGCAATGTTCCAATTCAATTTAAAAACCACGTTGATTTCCATAAAATTATTGTGTGTTCCAAGCATAAAACAGAGAGTTGCATGAAATGTCTCACCGAGTCACCTTGATAAAACCCCACCCTTTACTAGGATTCAATCTAATACACCCAGACTCTGTGTGCCAGTAAGAGCAGAGTATCTTAAAAGAAGGAATGTAGCAAGCTTTACAACTAGTTCCGGATGCATTTAGCTTGGATAACAGAAGATTAATGGGCCTGGTCACCAAAGTGATTGAAATGGCAGTTGCAGCGCTTCCTTCTATTGAGAGGATGTGTGGAAATCGACCAGATCACAGCACACGTCATATCTGTTGGACATGGTGGAAAGTGCATTGCATCAGGAAGAAGACATTATCCGGCCACAGCTGCTTCGTTCTGCACAAGCTGTAACAACTTTCGATAGTCTATGTTGGGGAGGGTGAGGTGGACTCGGAGTTTTTCTTGGCATGATACAAGATGTCTGCCTCAGTTGGACTCAGATGTGTCTGATGATACAGTGAAAAAAAGCCCATGTAATACCGGCGTTCGGCCACTGTGTGGCGCTGTTGGATTTAGGCGCTTTTCTCAATCACACTGAGCACAAGGAACAAAAATGACCTCAGGCTGCCGAAGGATTCAGAGAAATTGCAGCAAATAGCAATTCAAAATGCAATTGCAGATATTCCAGCACTCTGAAAATCCAAGGAGAAATTTAGCAATTAGTATTTCGCCATCCCAGCTAACCTGGAGCAGTCACTTAAAGATCAGTCAGTGCTCCCGCTCTGGTCTAAAACCCCACAGACACTCTTTGTTAGACTTGCAAGTTAAAAATGGGCAATTGTTTGAGGTACTGGCGGGAATGCATTTTAATAATAGGCAAGCATTTCACAACAGGGGCAACATTGCAACATGGGAGAGGCGTGGAAAAATACAGGGGCATAATTTTTAATTCATTCTTGGGATATGGGCGTCGCTGGCATGGCCTCGTTTATTGCTCATTCCTAGTTGCCCTTGAGAAGGTGGTGGTCGGCTTTCTTCTTGAAACGCTGCAGTCTGTGTGGCGAAACTGCTCCCACATTGCTGTTAGGGAGGGAGTTCCAGGATTTTGACCCAGCGATGTTGAAGAGATGGTCGTATATTTCCTAGTCAGGGTGGGTTGTGACTTGGAGGGGAACTTGGAGGTGATGGAGTTCCCATGCTCCTATTGTCCTGATATGGAGGCAGTGACATCTTCCTTGTGTCTTACTTTCTGATTTTAGGGATAAATGCACAATCCCATTCTCCAAGCAGTGGGCCGAACATGCAGCGGTGGTTGTTCAGAGAATCGCGCTCACTGTAGCAGCCTATCTCCGACCCGTGCTTCCTGTAATTCACTGTCAACTCTGAGCTCTCACTTTGCAGTACAGTTTAAACACTGAGCTGCAAACACAACAAGTCCTTTCAAGATGCAGCATAGAGTATAAGACGGATGGTGCCTGACCACAGATAAACTCATTCTGGTTCAATTGTCCAGAATGATTCACACCCAAGAACGTCATAGATAGCAGTGGGCTGACGGCTGTAGTAACCACATACAGGGGCTCTAAATAGAACCCAGCACTTCACACCTCCGCTTTGGTGCTATACTGGCACACGGTGTAAATAAACCCACCTCGGTGCAGCCACAGTGAATGAGGCACAGAGCAAGCACCATAGACCATTCTGTGTTAAACCCCAACTGTGCCCCGAAGTTGACCACACCTCACATCACCTGATATTCTCAAAGCAAACTGGGCCTTGTGTGGAGCATAATTGAGCAGAGTGCATTGCACAAACCTTCATTCTGGGATTGACCAGGCATACGGCATCAACTGTTGTTAATACAAAACTGGGCCCTGGAGCTGAACACATCTCCCTAAATGAGTCCCTAAAACCCAACTGGGCCCTGGATCTGTACAGACATTTCTAATCTAGACAGTTAAACCAAGCGGGCGCCTGGATTCAACACACATTCAATAAACTATCAAGAAAGAAACAAAAGAAGAAAAAACAATTTCAGTCCTCAATCTGAACACACATCCCTAAATGTGTCCAGAAAACCCAACTGGTCTCTGGGCCTGAACATATATTTTTATACTGGTCACTAAAGCCAAGCTGTGACCTGGGTCTGAACACACATCCCTAAACTAGTCAGTAAAACCAAGCTGAGACCTTGGTCTTAACATACACCACTAAACTAGTCAGTCAAACCAAACTGGGCCCGCAAACTGGATAGAAAAACAAACAAACTGTGCCCTGGATCTGAACCCAAGCCCACCAACACACACACAATGCAACGGGTGTCCCCACTTATGATTTTATCATCTTATTTTTTTAACAAGAAAAACTTGGCCCTGGAAATGAACTCACATCCCTAAATAGCCTGTAAATCCAAAGTGTGACATGGTTCTTAGCACGCATTCCCTGTCTCCCTCTTTCACTGTCATATTCTCTCTCACAGACTTTCTCTCTCTCACTCTTTATTCTGTAGTAAACCTAACAGGTACCATGAAAATTTGATCTTAAGAGCTGAGATTCTTGAAGTAAACAGTGGCCTAATATTTATGTTATTAAATAGAGTGCAAGAACACTATTTAATAGTTACAGCAACAGGTGGTACTAGGAAGTTACCAGGTGCAGCAAGTACTGTGAGAGTAATTAAGTGGGGTAGAATTTGATATTGTCAGTGGCATAACGAAATTAAGGGAACTGCTTAACTCAACAACAGGGTCGTGCTTAAGAAAACCAGCAAAAAGCACATAGAATACCTTCAAGGAGATAATAAAGATAAATACATAACAAGAAATAGAAAATGCAGACTATTAATACAGTATGAATGATATCAGTGCAATGTGGAATAGGATAGGTGTTGGTGGATGTAGGTTTGGGCGGAGAGCTGGGGGTGGAGATTATTCCCGAGTCAGCAGTAAAATAAGCAATTTGCTCAGGAAAATGTAACGGATTTCAGAATTAGAACTGTGCAAATGGAAAAGAGTGAGTTGTTCAAACTGCACGAGGCTCATCCGAGGTGCTTTACTGAGATCTATAAGGTAATGTAGCGATTGATCACTAACCCCTTCATGGTAGCAGTGATACGGTTCTCTTAACTTCCAACTAATCTGAACTGATTCTGCTTCTTAATCAGATGCGAAATGCGCCCAGTTTGAAGCTGGACTGTGTTCGAATGAGATGCCCGTTTGGATCCAGGATTTGATCCCACTGATCAATTTGCAGGGATTTGTTCCTGTAGTTAAAAATATCCATGTTATTTCCAGCAGCATGGACCCTCCAATCTAAATGCTACAGTCACACCTCACAGTTCTAGCACTGAAGTCAGAATCTTCATAAACCCGTCATTGTAGCAACTCGGATCTCAATGAGTTAATTTCAGCAGATTTCATCTCGCTGCAGTGTCAGTATAAACAGCTGAAGTCACTTCTATAAATGACACTTTACCCACTTGAAACTGTTTACAGATAAACTCTTGTGTGTCTTTTAACATTTCAGATACGTGTTGTGCCCCCGAACTACTGAAGGTGATCAACCCACACGTCTGCAGACAACCGCTACAGGACTAACCCCAGCTTCACACTTCAAACACTCACAGTTCAAGGGCTGATAAATAGCTCAGTGTGTGGGAGTTGTGTGTCGGGGCGTCTAAAGCTGTTGGAGAGACGATTTTAGATATTGCCATCTAAAGTGCCATCGCCTGTCCTGTAACAGTACAGATGATGAGGGGTTCAGCTCTGCTCAGGGTTAATCAGCAGTAGCTGGGCGTCATCATATCCTGTAACTGAGGGCCAATCACTGATGCACACTGTCATATTCGAAGTGGCCCATATTTCCAGCACTTTAGATCATCAACATTTCAGGAGTGGCGCAAACTGTGTGAGCTCCCAATGATTGGTGGGTGGCGAACTGCTGACCTCCTAATACTCTGATTCGATTCGCTACGAACTCCCGCCTATTAGCGGTGAACGGAATGCAGAACTGTAACTTTTCTGTGATAAAATCAAATTCTGTCATTTTGACATCGTCAACCGCCTCCAGTCATGGAGAGTATTCGATTTATCTCCATTCTGATATTTAGCGAAGGTAAAATATTCATTTTTAATAATTAATGTCAGAAGCGATTTCCATTTTTTGGCAAATTAAACAATTCATTGTTTGTGGAGATAGTACATTTTAAGTTGGCAATTTACAAATTCCCGATTTGCCCATTTAATGTATATTTCATTCGAAACGTTATCTTGTATTTGATAAGATTGATTTAATATTTACTCTATGGTTTATCGGTTTTCAAATGAATAACTAATAGAATCTGAAGAGTTATATTTAAAATGTTTAATGGATGTAATAATGAATATGTTTGTGGGTGTTTAAAGGTAAAATTCAGCGTATTTAACTTGACGTTCAGGGTATGTTTTAATTGCGATATTATTGCGGATTTCAATGGGTGTTTAATTTCTATTTTTTCACCAGTTGTCCATAGTTCACGATTGTCTGTGAAGGGGCCGTGGAATGTGTCGGCGGTGAGCGGGTCATGTGCAGAGATCCCCTGTACATTTGATTATCCCGCCTATGGCCGCAGTCCACAGGGTATGTGGTTAAAGGAGGTTCCTAAACCTGGTACCTCGGGGTGTCGATTATCTGTGATTCCCGGAATTCAGACAACGTGCCCTTGAACTATAAAGGGAGGGCTCAGTTCACCGGCGACTTTGAAAAGAAACAATGTTCCTTACAGTTAAAGGACATCAGGAAGATCGATGAAGGTGTTTATTATTTCAAATTGAAGATCATCAACGCCCAGAATAATATAAAAGGATATTCTACCGAATCTAAGGTCACTCTTTCTATTTTAGGTAGGTTTTTTGATTTGTTCCTTATGTAGTTTATATTCCATCTCACCAGTGCCATTTAATTTTAGTATAAAATGTAAAGATTTTTGTTACTCTTGGCCCATGTCACAGGCTACAACGGCAGGACTGGTCCATTGTGTAATACCCAGGTGTGTGTTATATTTGGACTTGAACTGAAATGGGGCGCTGGCCTTCATAGTAACTTAAGAATCTCCCTCTGTTGATCAGTCAGTAAGTGCAATGCTAGATGGCATTGCCATCGCCAAATCGCCCACCATCAACATCCTGGGGGTCACCATTGACCAGAAACTTAACTGGACCAGCCACATAAATAATGTGGCAAAAAGAGCAGGTCAGAGTCTAGCTATTCTGCGGCGGGTGTCTCACCTCCTGACTCGAAAAGCCTTCCCACCATCTACAAGGCACAAGTCAGGAGTGTGATGGAATACTCTCCACTTGCCTGGATGAGTGCAGCTCTAACAACACTCAAGAAGCTCGATACCATCCAGGACAAAGCAACACGCCTGATTGGCACCCAATCCACCACCTTAAACATTCACTCCCTCCACCACCGGCGCACCGTGGCCGCAGTGTGCACCATCTACAAGATGCACTGCAGCAAATCGCCAAGGCTTCTTCGACAGCACCTCCCAAACCCACGGCATCTTCCACCTAGAAAGACAAGGGCAGCAGTCGCATGGGAACACCACCACCTCCAAGTTCCCCTCCAAGTCACACACCAACCTGACTTGGAAATATATCGCCGATCCTTCATCGTCGCTGGGTCAAAATCATGGAACTCCCTCCCTAACAGCACTGTGGGAGTACCTTCACCACACGGACTGCAACGGTTCAAGAAGGTGGCTCACCACCAGCTTCTCAAGGGCAATAAGGGATGGGCAATAAATGCTGGCCTTGCCAGTGTCGCTCACATCCCATGAATGAATAAAAGAAAAGACTGGTGTTTCAAAATCCAATCCCTGAAGTTTGTGGAAAAATAAATCAAGATTTGCACTTCTAATGGACAGGTCAGAGGACATGATCAATATTTAGGAGTGATTGCTCCAATCAGATCAATTACAGGCCCCCATATCATAGGGACATGTTTCAAAGTCTTTGGGCTAAATCAACTTGCACACCATTGGCCATTTTTAAATTAAAATCTAATGTAACGCGAATGTCCTTCTCTCCTTACAGATAAACCACGGATATCAGTCTCTGGGGAATTGATTGCTGGAAAACCAGCACACCTGATCTGCTCAGTCACCCGCAGTTGCCCGTCCGCCAACCTTGAATTGATGTGGACCCATGACAATGTTGTACCTCCATTTCTGCCAGAGATTACAACTTCAAAAGAACATGATAACAGTTTCGAGGTTTCCCAGAAGGTTTCATCCACTTTCAACTTCAGCCCATCAGTGGACCATCATGGGAAGAAGCTGGGATGTAAACTTATAGTCGACGGTGTCACAGCTACTGATGAAGAAACTCTTACACTTGATGTTAAAAGTAAGTGCCTGCTCTATGCTTCATTCAACCAAGTTATTGATGAACCGGTTCAATAGATGCCTTTTTGCTGAATGTAATGATAGCGCGCCTGGATAATCAAGTAATCGAAGTGACTATCCACTATTTCTTGTAAGTAACATTATTTGACATTTGCCCCAGAACATGGAGTAATATTGGTCGCTCCAAGAGTATGGTTTATCTGAAATGTTATTGCTAAGACTCCCAATGTCTAATCTCATTTCAGCCACAGAGTAACTGAAACATACAGGCCAAGGAGAGTGCATTCATGGTCTGAGCTAACTCACATACTAACGCATGATATACGGCACAGAAACAGGCCATTCGGCGCAACCAGTCCATGCCGGCGTTTATGCTCCACTCGAGCCTCCTCTCGTCTTTCCACATAGAAACATAGAAGATAGGAGCAGGAGTAGGCCATTCGACCCCTCGAGCCTGCTCCGCCATTCAATGAGATCATGGCTGATCATCCAAACTCAGTACCCTGTACCTGCCTTCTCCCCATATCCCTTGATACCTTTAGCTTTAAGAAATATATCTAACTCATTCTTGAATATATTTAACGACTTGGCCTCAACTACCTTCTGTGGTAGAGAATTCCACAGGTTCACCACTCTCTGGTTGAAGAAATTCTTCCTCATTTCTGTCAGAAATGGCTTACCCCTTATCCTTAGATTATGACCACTGGTTCTGGACTCTCCGACCATCGGGAACATTCTTCCTGCATCTAGTTTGTCCAGACCTGTCAGAATTTTATATGTTTCGATGGGATTCCCCTCTTCTATACTCCAGCGAGTATAAGCCCAATCGACCCAATCTCTCCTCATATGTCATTCCTGCCATCCCAGGTATCAGCCTCGTGAATCTTCGCTGAACTCCCTCCATGGCAAGAACATCCTTCCACAGATAAGGCGACCAAAACTGCACGCGATACTCAAGGTGTGGTCTCACCAAGGCCCTGTACAACTGCAGCAGGACATCCCTGTTCCTATACTCAAAACCTTTCGCTATGAAGGCCAACATACCATTTGCCTTCTTCACCGCCTGCTGCACCTGCATGCTTACTTTCAGCGACTGGTGCACAAGGACACCCAGGTCTCGTTGCACTTCCCCTTCTCCCAATCTATTGCCATTCAGATAATAGTCTGCCTTTCTGTTTTCGACACCAAAGTGGATAACCTCGCATTTATCCACGTTATATTGCATCTGCCACGCTTCTGTCCACTCACCCAACCTGTCCAAATCATCCTGGAGTTTCTCGGTATCCTCCTCGCAGGACACACTCCCACCCAGCTTTGTGTCATCTGCAAACTTGGAGATATTACATTTAGTTCCCTTATCTAGATCATTAATGTATATTGTGAATAGCTGGGGTCCAAGTACCGATCCCTGCGGTACCCCGCTAGTCACTGCTTGCCACCCGGAAAAAGACCCATTAATTCCTACTCTTTGCTTTCTGTCCGCCAACCAGTTCTCTATCCAAGTCAATGCCTTGCCCCCAATCCCATGTGCCTTAACTTTACATGCTAATCTCTTATGCGGGACCCTTATCGAAAGCCTTTTGAAAGTCCAAAAACACCACATTTACTGGTTCTCCCTTATCTATTTTACCAGTTACATCCTCAAAAAATTCCAGTAGATTAGTCAAGCACGATTTACCTTTTGTAAATCCATGTTGACTTTGCCCGATCCTGTCACTGTTTTTCAAGTGCTCAGCTATTACATCATTTATAATGGACTCTAGCATTTTCCACCACTACCGATGTCAGGCTTACTGGTCTGTAATTCCTCGCTTTCTCTCTACCACCCTTTTTGAATAGTGGGGTAACATTAGCTACCCTCCAATCCATGGGTACAGTTCCAGATTCCGTCGAATGTTGGAAGATGATCAGCAATCTAAATCTAAATCTATCAGCGTAACCCTCTATTCCCTTCTCCCTCATATGCTTGTCCAGCCTCCCCTTAAATGCATCTATTCTATTCACTTCAGCCAATCCCTGTGGTAGCGAGATCCACATTCACACCACTCTCTGGGTAAATACGTTTCTTCTGAATTCCATGTTGGATTTCTTTTCGAACACCTTATATTGATGGGCTCTAGTTATGCTCTTCCACATAAGTGGAAACATTCTCTCTGTATCCACTCTATGAAAGGCTTTCATAATTTTAAAGACCTCTATTAGGTCACCCCTCATCCTTCTTTTTTCAGGAGAAAAGAGACCCAGCCTGTTCATCCTTTCCTGATATGTTTACCCTCGCATTTCTGTCATCGTCCTTGTAAATCTTCTCTGCACCACCTGCAGTGCCTCTATATCCTTTTTATAATATGGCGACCAGAATTGCACGCAGTACTCTAATTGTGCTCTAACCAAGGTTCGATACAGATTGAGCATAACTTCCGTACTTTTCAATTCTATCCCTCTCGGAATAAACCCTAGTGCTTGGTTTGCTTTAGATATGGTCTTGCTAACCTGTGGCGCAATTTAGCTGGAGCGGTAGTCAGGATTCTACAATTGGCCTCAGCACCCCTTTGTAAGAGATGGGAAAGTCCACCGTACCTATTCTGGGAGGAATGAACACTTGGTTGATGTACCGGAGGATTAGAACCTTACGCAGGAAAACATACAACTCTTCAAATCCTTGAAGATAAGAGGGGAAAGATTGCTTATTTTTGAAATAAGCTTAAGATCTAGTGCCTAAAAGTCATGAGCTGCATTTTGAATTTATAATTTACAAGAAAACCACCATACCTTACTTTAATATTCTTCTTTAGTTGTCACATAAATTGCTTTATTTTGCTCATCCGCACTGATAACCTCATTTAGAACGAATGGCATCAACCCTTCCAGATGGCCCACAAAAAACAGCCATCAATTCCTCTATAGCGGCAGTGGAAGGGAGCACTTTATTATTATACTGCACGGCCCGGGGGAACATCTCAGGCAACTTAATATTGGTGCGTGGCTGACAATAACTTGGGCAAACCGAAAAGCTCCACACTGATTTTTGTACAATGTAAGTACTGTGTCAATCTATCAAATGTATATTGGGACATCAACCCGTCTTACAGTGATTAGGAATCGATGTTTCTCCCCCAGTGTTCACACAACTGTCTCAAAACCCGTCAGTAATTTTGCCAGAAATGTCAGTAAAAGAAGGGTTCTTGAACCAAATTCATTGAGTGAAAGACACTGTTAAAAACCAACTGGAGACCCCAAGACACAACTCCAGGTAGAATGCATCTCTGATTGGCTAAAACCAACTGAATGATTATGTGGGATGTACAAAGGCAACATTTCTGTACGGTGGACTGATCCCAGCGGCCCTGAATCATAGAGTGATAGAAATTTACAGCACAGAAGGAAACCATTCGGCCCACCTGGTCCGTGCAGGCCGACAAAGAGCTATCCACCCTAATATCAATTTCCAGCAATTGGTCCGTAGCCTTGTAGGGTACAGCAATTCAAGTGCATATCCAAGTACTTTCTAAATGTGATGAGGGTCTCTGCTTCTACCATCCAATCAGGCAGTGAGTTCCAGACCCCCCACACCCTCTGAGTGAAAAAAATTCTCCTCAACTCCCCTCTAATCCTTCTAGCAATTTACTTTAAATCTCTGCACTTGGTTATTGACCCTTCTGCTAAGGGAAATAGGTCCTTCCTTTCCACTCTATCTGGGGCCCTCAAACGTTTATACACCTCATTTGGTCTCCCCTCAATCTCCTCTGTTCCAAAGAAAACAACCTCAGCCTATCCAATCTTTCCTCATAGCTAAAATTCCCCAACCCAGGCAACATCCTCGTAAATCTCCTCTGCACCCGCTCTAATGCAAACACATCCTTCCTATAATGCGGTGACCAGAACTGCATGCAGTATTCTAGCTGCGGCCTAACTAGTGTTTTATACAGTTCAAGCATAACCTCCCTGCTTTTATATTCTATGCCTCGGCTAATAAAGGCAAGGATCCCGTATGCCTTCTTAAAGACCTAATCTACCTGTCCTGCTACCTTCAGGGATCTGTGGACATGCACTCCAAGGTCCATCTGATCCTCTGCACTTCTCAGTGTACTACCATTTATAGTGTATTCCCTTGCCTTGTTAGCCCTCCCTAAATGCATTACCTCCCACTTCTCCAGAATGAATTCCATTTGCCACTGTTCTGCCCACCTGACCAGTCCATTGATATCTTCTTGCAGACCACCGCTTTCTTCTTCATTCTCAACCACACGGCCAATTTTTGTATCATCCGCAAACTTCTTAGTCATACTTCCTACATACAAGTCCAAATCATTGATATATACCACAAAAAGCAAAGGACCCAGTACTGAGCCTTGCGGAATCGCACTGGAAACAACCTCTAAGCCACAAAAACATTGAAGTGCAGGAACATTTTAGTCCATCAGAAAGTTAGATAAAGAAAAAACTGATCAGAAGTTACTGAAATGTTTAGCAGAAATTAGATGTTGGAGTATTTAGCCAGGTATATTTACAAGGTAGTAACTCGGAAATCCTCACAACATAACAGCATTAGAACATAAGAATTAGGAGCAGGAATTGGCCATTCCGCTCCTCGAGCCTGCTCCGCCATTCATTCAGGTCATGGCTGACCTTTGACATCAACTCCACTTTCCCGCCCGATCCCCATATCCCTTTCTTTCCCGAGAGTCCAAAAATCTATCTATCTCATCTTTGACTATAATCAACGACTCAGCATCCCCAGCGCTTTGGGGTGGAACATTCCACATATTCGCAACCCTCTGAGTGAAGAGATTCTTTCTCATCTCAGTCATAAGCAGATAAGTACATAAGAAATAGGAGTAGGAGTAGGTTAAACAGCCCCTCGAGCCTGCACCGACATTCAATAAATCATGGCTGATCATCGAACTCAACTCCACTTTCCCGCCCGATCTCCAGAATCCCTTGATTCCCCTAGAGTCCAAAAATCTACCTGTCTCTGCCTTTTATACATACTCAAAGACTCAGCATTCACAGCCCTCTAGGGCAGGGAATTCCAAAGATTCACAACCCTCTGAGTGAAGAAATGTCTCCTCATCTCAGTCGTAAATCGCCTACCCCTTATCCTGAGACTGTGACCCCCGGCTCTAGACACACCAGCCTGGGCGAAACATCCTCTCAGCATCTGCCCTGTCTTTCCCCTTCATAATCTTCTATATTTCAATGAGATCACCTGTCTTTTTCTAAACGCATTTCTCCACCAATACAGATTCTATTTCATGATCTTCCGAGCCGAGATCAATTTTCTCTACTGTCCTTATGTCATCCTTTATTATCAGGGCTACTCCCCCTCCTTTTCCATTCCGCCAGTCTTTTTGAAACTTCAGGTATCCTGGAACATTTAGTTCCCAACATTGGTCACCTTGCAACCACGTCTTTGTAATGGCTATTAGATCAAACCCATTTTATTCTATTTGTGCCACTACTTCGTCTATCTTGTTACGAATGCTTCGTGCTTTCAGATAAAGAGCCTTTATTTTTTTTTTACCATTATTTCCTGCTTTGACCTTATTCTCTGCTGAACTGCTCCCGTTAAACTCTCTGTCCTTTCCTGCCACACTCTGCTTATATTTACCCAAATCACTACACTGCTCTATTGCCTTGACCTTGCTTTTTAGATTTCTAAATTTACCCTCACCTGACACCTCCCCCTTATTTAGTTTAAAACCCTATCTACAGCCCTAGTCAAGACGCTTGTCACAGCCCGGTTTAGGTGGAGCCCTTCCCGAGGGAACAGCTCCCTCTTTCTCCAGTACTGATGCCAGTGCCCCATTAATTGATATCCATTCTTCCAACACCACATTCTGAGCCAAGCATTTACGTTTCCGATCTGCTTGACCCTATGCCAATTTGAACGTGGCTCAGGTAGTAAACCAGAGATTATTACCCTTGAGGACGTGCTTTAGAACTTAGACCATAGCACCTCGAACTCCCTTAGCAGAAATAATTCTCTGTTCTACCTAGGTCGCTGGTTCCAACATGGACCACGGCAACTGGATCCTTCCCCTCCACTCCAAATTCTTCTCCAGCCGTGAGGAGATATCCTTAACCTTGGTATCAGGCAGGCAACACAGCCTTCGGAACTCTCTTTCACAGCTGCAGAGTACAGTATCTATCCCCTGACTATACTGTACCCTAATACTATCACATTCTTCCTTCTCCCCCCACTTGGATGGCCCCCTGTACCACAGTGCCGTGGTCAGTTTTCCCATCCTTCCTGCAGTCCTTTTCCTCATCCTTACAGGTAGCAAGTACATCGTACATATTGGAGAAGGTCCATGGCAGAGGCTCATCCACCACTACATGCTGGGTCCCCATACCTTCCTGACTCGCAGTCATACCTTCCTTTCCCTGACCACTGACGAACTCTAAAGTAGTACTGAACCGAAATGGTGTTGCTGCCATCTGGAACAAAGTGTCCAGGTAATTCTCCCCCTCCCTGATGCATCGCAATGTCTGCAGCTCGTACTCCAGCTCAACAATTCTGAGCCGAAGTTCCTCGAGTTGCAGACACTTACTGCAGATGTGGTTGGTCAGAATCGCGATGCACTCCAGAGAAGCCCACATGCTGCAGTTGCGACACACCAGCTGCCCTGTCATCTCTAACCTTGTTTTATTTATGAATTCATTAGTGAAAGCTTTTATTCAATCGATATTTCAGTTTTATTGTTTCATTATTTTATCTAGTCTAAGTTATCAATTTAATAAGTATTGGAAGTTAGAATTTCCCAGCTCTTAATTTAATGCCTTCCCTAACTTAGAGAGTAAAAAAGAGCTGAAATATTCAACAACCAATCGCCTACCTGCTCTCCTGTGATGTCACTCTGATTTTTTGCAGGTTTTGAATCGGAGGCTCGGCGCTGCCGCTGTTCTAAATGGCCGATCCCTCATCCTGAGACTATGCCCCCTACTTCTAGATTCCCCCACGAGGGAAAACAGCCTCTCAGCATCTACCCCGTCAATCCCCCTCAGAATCTTATATGTTTCAATGAAATCAGCTCTCATTCTTCTGAACTCTGGAGAGTATAGGCCCAATCTAGTCCATCTCTTCTCATAGGACAACCCTCTCATCACACATGTTGCTCCAGGAAATATATGGATTAATTGACTCCTCATTGGCTCGATGTAATTCCATACCTGAGTTATTGCCTTGCTAGAAATTAGGGGAAAGTAAATTCTGATGAAGCTTTAAATGAATTTAATATTGACTGGTTCTAATCAAGCTCGTTATGTGCAGTGACCTCTCTGCTTAATCTAAACGAATAAATTGGTTCTATTTAGACACTGCAAACTGCTGTATGGAAACTATCTCAAGCTGGCTTCTCTATTTTCAGATAAACCCACGATAGTATCAGGCCCGACCTGCACCAGCTCTGAGGGTCTGGTTCATTGTACCTGCAGTATCAGAGCCAACCCCCCAGCAAACATCACCTGGGGCATCAATGTGAGAAACATCACTGCGAACAGTTCAGATATCAATATCCTCTCCTCGGGGTTGAAAAGTCACCTGGTGCAGAGCTCCCTGACACTGACTCAACCAACTGGAACTGAACGCCTGATCTCATGTTTTGGAGTAAACGAGCATGGTATTACTGTTGGAAAATACCAGCTCCAATCTGAAGGTATATATTGCAATTTCCTGTAATTTAATTACTTCGAATGTTTCTGTCCATCAGCTGTCAGTGACTAACTCAACGGTGTTAGTGCCAGCATGTTCCAGTTCCACTGAGCTGAAATATCATTCTTATCTGCACAGTAGGACTGAATCCAATTTTAATTGCAATAGTGTTTGGGACTGGTTCATGACTGAGCGCTACCTCACTAAAAGTTACGATGGGAATAATTCATGTGAAGTTTAGAGTATGGTATCTGAATTTGATTATTGTCGCCTTGTTTTTGTGAAGATAGGAGGGATAATATAAAACACTCGAAGCAGCGTGTGATCTTTCATAAAATAAACCCTTCTGACTTAGTGACACACTCGATGAAATCATGTTTCCTCTCATTGTAACGGTAGTGGGGTACAGTCGATCAGTTCAACATTTTTTCACAGATATTTCAGCCGACTGCCGGTTTTGTTGTCCTGAAGATATTCTGAAAGAACTATACAGTGCGATAACACTGACAATGGAGCCAGGATAACTTCGATAACTGAAAGAGAAGGTTATAGACTGAAGTAACATATCGATAGCAAGCGAGCAGATCCGAGCATGCGGCGTGGATTGATGCAGTCTCTCAGGGAGGCTGCGATATTTAATCTTTTGGAGAAGAGCAGGGGAGTTCTCTCTGGTGCCCTGGCCAATATTTATCCCTAAACCAATAACACAGAAACAGATTTATCTGCTGATTTACTTTATGGCTGTTTGTGGGATCTTGCTGTGCGCAATTTTGCGGCCACGTTCCTTACATTACAACGGTAACTACACTTCAAAAGTACTTCATTGTCTGTAAAGCGCTTTGAGACGTCGGCAAAAGCGCTATGTAAAAACAAGTTCATTTTGTTCTTAACAGCTTCCCGTACATGCTGTTAAATGTTATCTTGAATCTTGGTACAATCTTAGAGCAATAATGAAGAGCACGGTTTTTTTTTATATTTTCGGATCATTTTGGAGAATTGTCATGCCAACCAGAGCCGCCGTCGCAGTTCTCATTCTGATTGGCATCATTGTCTTGGTGACGATAGAGATTGATTCACACAGGTATGGTTCATATTACTTATTCTCGTGCTTTAATAAGACAGATTTCAAAAGGACGTGACATCAGGATTTCAGCCCATGAGCAAATATTGCTTAATGTAATTAACCCCAGATATCATTGAACCTGAATCTCAGCGAAGAGTTGACAAGGGAAGGCTTGCTGGAGTTCGGGTGTCTTGTGAAGGGAAAGTAGGAGAATGTCAGAAGTTCAGCGTCCCATGTCTGGTCTTTCACTTCTTAGTTCAAAGATTGTACATCAGGGCCAGTGCAGAAATTGGGTGCAAAATCTAGACTGTCACTTAAGCGGAGGCGCCGTATTTCATACCAGACAATTTGAGCTGAACACGGTTTGGCAGCTCAAAGCCCCCGTGGCCATATTGGCGGTAGACCTCATGACTCAGGAGGTCATAAACTGCTCCACAGAACCATTGCTGGACACGAAAGGGCAAATCCGGTGCATTTTTAAGACTTGGCGGAAATTGCTATGGTTATTCTGCACCAGTAGAGGCCGCTCGCTTAGCATCCATAAAATGTTCAGTGAACACTGAATTTGTCAGAGCAGATCAAGATAGATATAACCAGCTTCATCAGATAGAGAGAATGCTTTCTTTGGAATTAGGAAAGTGTAGAGATAGAAAAGAAACGGGTATTAAATCTGGTCGCAGCCAATCAGGAAACCTTAACAAGAACGAGTTACTATAGAGCGCCCCCTGTGGTTCAACACAGGGACACTGGGTGTTGTATTGAAGCGAATTATCTGTAATTAGGAGACGTTAATCATTTGTATTTAATGTTTCAGGAAGAAGGTAAATATCCCTGTTGGGGTCTCTCCTACAGACAAGGGGGCAGCGATTTACTGTGTGTTGCAGAACCCACTGAAATGAGGTAAGTGAGGAGATGGAATGATGAGAACATTGTCTGGGATCACATTACAGACACATCCAAGGGTTAAACAGATGTTATAGCAACTGGTTTGACGGTGTTCTTAAAGGGTGGAATAGCCTCCTCACCCCATGAACAGGGAAATGTTGCAGTGGCAATTGTGTGCATTGATCAGGCAAATGGGATCATGGACATTTTCTCAGGTCTGGACTTATTTTGAAATGAGTCGGTCTAAAATAACACCTTCACAATTAATTAGACACATCACCCAGAGCAATGAATACTCCCCGACTATATTATCTCTTGCGGTTAAAATTCTAAACACATAGTGTGAGGCCAGAGCAGGGCCAAATCGCATTGCATTTCTCCAGCATTTTGTGAATATTCCGCCATGTGTCTTGGTGTCAGTTTGGCTGATATGGTAGCGTGCACTCTCTGAGGCTGAAGGTTGTGGGTTACAACCTCACGTCAGGATTTGAGCCTTTGTCGTACTCCGGGCGTGTCGCATTGTTGGAGCTGCGGCATTTCCGATATAGCAAGGCTCTGGCTCAAGCTCGATGTTCTCAATGCCATACACTGTGAGAAGGAAAGTACAGACTCCTCCACACATCTTAAGCCAGGCCCAGGCTGCCTGTTCTATTGGTTCAGGTGGATGTTAGAAATCTCATGCACTAATGCAAGAAGAATAGGGATTGCACCACACGTGGTGGTTAGAACTCCTCCAAAGCCAGCAAATTGTGACTGCTTGGCCATTAATCTCATTTGCTGTTTGCAGTCGCTTGTTTTGAGCAGGTTTACTGTAGCACGTCCATTGTAATGCATTGGGTACAAGGTATTGCTGTCCTGATAATTCGCCAGATGAAAACCTAAAACTATTTTAGATATCTGATGGTTTTTCTTTACCCAGGGGCTCATCGACACTTGTAATAAGTTATCGGCTCTTGTGATGAGTGCGAATTCGCTGCAACAATTCAAAAATAAACTGGACCAACATAAGAACATAAGGAACAGGAGCAGGAATAGGCCAATTGGCCCCTCGAGCCTGCTCCGCCATTCAATAAGATCATGGCTGAGCTTGGGCTCAAAGCCACTTCCTCACCCGTTCCCCATAACCCTTCAATCCCTTATCATGCAAAAATCTGTCTATCTCCACCTTACATGTATTTAATGACCCAGCCTCCGCAGCTCTCTGGGGCAGAGAATTCCACAGATTTACGACCCTCTGAGAGAAGAAATTCTCCTCATCTCAGTTCTAAAAGGGCGATCCTTTATTCTGAAAATATGCCCCCGTGTTCTAGATTTCCCCACGAGGGGAGACATCCTCTCTGCATCGACCTTGTCGAGCCCCCTCAGTATCTTATATGTTTCAATAAGATCACCTCTCATTCTTCTAAACTCCAGTGAGTATAGGCCCAACCTGCTCAACCTTTCTTCATAAGTCATAAGGACAAATTCCTTCCTTTGGCTAATATCAGTGTATACAAATCTTAGGTGGGATGTTGGGTGATCTACCTCATGGACACTGTTATCCCCTTGGAACTCGTTTTGTTCATCTTCGGGGTCGGAGAAGAATTTTGCAGATTACTGAATTGGCCGAGTGCTGTTTACATATGTTTGCCTCCCGCGAGAGGTTGCAATGTGGTGAGAGGGAATACTGTCGTCATGGTGCATTGTTGCGTCTTGACTGTTTTGGATAGGCTCATTGACCAGTCGATTATTTCCTGTTCGTCTTTTCAGACGACTGTATGTTCCAAAGCTCAGAATGAGTCCCTCCCTGAGTGAGAACAATGAAAAATGATCAGAGAAGCGAGAAAGAGGGTGTCATAAATCGCAAGTAACAACTCAGGAAGTACTACTGTGTGGCCAGCTGGGGCGCCGTCCAGGGAGTATAAATACTCAGGCATGGGCCCACCTTGGGCAGAGACAATCTGGAAACAGGAAGCTAGTGACTGCTAACTAGACCTCCATGTTTTGTTACAAGTTGATTAAAGCCTTGCTTTATGTTCAAGTGCGTAGTGAGTCTTTATTACGTCAATTTAATCAACTTGATATCGTCTCCACGCTTTGGGTGATTCGGAACAACCAGCTGCAACTCGAACCACAGAAGGGAACTTGGGCAAGAAACTGATCCATCATGGAAAAACTCCTTAGACCCGCTCGTCTCGACCTGGACCCGAATGCACCTGCGGCAGCAAAGGTATGGAAGCATTGGTTTCGTACCTTTAGCAACTTTCTTGAAGAATGTGGGGCGGATGTCCCTAATAAGTTACGAATGCTTATCAACTACGTGTCTCCTCATGTGTATGATTATATTGAGGACTGTATAGACTATGACACTGCTATCGAAATCTTACAGCAGCTATATGTCAAGTCCCCAAATGAAATCATTGCTTGACACCTACTGGCCACAACTCGGCAGCAGCCTGGGGAATCACTCGATGAATTTCTCCAGAAACTTCGCAGGCTCAGCAAGGATTGTAACCTTAAAGCAGTTTCAGCTGAACAGTATCAAGAGGAACTAATCCGCGATTCCTTTATCAATGGAATCACGTCCCCTTTTATACGTCAGCGCCTGCTGGAAAATAAAACCCTCAATTTACGGGCTGCTTATGACCAGGCGTGTTCCTTGGACTTGGCCAAGAAAAATGCAGACACTTATCTCCCACCACGTGCACGGGCGGCGGCTATCTCCTTTAATGAGTCTTTCGGTAGGTCTCGGGCGGATGCCCCCACTGATGTTGACTCTACTCTAACAGACGACGACCCTACCCTAGAGGCCTTCGCTGATGACGACCCCGCCCTAGCAGCATCTTGGCAATCAGGAAGAAAGTGTTTCTTTTGTGGAGGGGCGTGCCATCACAGAAAATTTTGCCCGGCTCGTAATGTGACCTGCAATCATTGCAGCAAGAAAGGACACTTTTCCAAGGTATGCCAGTCACGGGCCTCTGCTAACAAGAAAGGCCGCTCCTCTAAAGTATACCGGTCGAGAGCTCCTGTTAGCTTCACAGCTGCTATCTATGGAGCTGCTCCTCCCCCAGGAACCACTGTTAAGGCTACAGTTGCCGAAGGGAAAATTGCCCCTCCTCCCATCACGGCTGCTTTTCCCCAAAGTATGTCCCATGCAGCCACGAAGGTTTCAGTAAATGGGCACACTCTAAGCGCGCTAATCGACTCCTGCAGCTCTGACAGCTTCATTAGTAAGCGGGCTGTCAACACGTTAAAACTGCACATTTATCCCTCGGACAGGGAGATTGCAATGGCTCTGACGACTCTGACCACCAATTCTTCTGGCTTCTGTCTGGTCAACCTCATCCTCAACGGCCGCACGTATCTCTCCACCCGGCTCGGAGTACTCACAAACTTATGCAGCGATGTGCTTCTGGGACAGAACTTCCAGAAGCAGCACAAGAAGATCACTTTTGAGTTTGGAGGGTCAAGGCCGGAGCTTACCATTTCTAAGGTGCCGTTTTGTGCACTCTCGGCGGCCTTACTCGGTGAACCCTCCCTGTTTGCCAATCTTCCCCCCCGCTGTAAACCCATAGCCAGCAAATCGCGGCGCTTTAGCCAAGATGATCGAGCGTTTATTAAGGCGGAAATCTCTCGCCTTTTAGTCGACGGTATTATCGAGCAATGTTCATCTCCCTGGCGGGCTCAGGTCGTCATCGTGAGGAATCCCTTAAAACAAAATAAAAAACGTCTGTGTATCGATTATTCGCAGACTATTAATCTATATACCGATCTGGATGCCTACCCGCTGCCACGCATAGATGACATGGTCAACAACCTTGCCAAATACAAGGTATTCTCGACCTTCGATTTAAAAAGCGCGTACCATCAGGTGCCACTGCAAGACTCCGACAAGAAGTATACGGCCTTTGAGGCCAATGGTCGGCTTTTCCAGTTTCACCGCCTTCCATTCGGGGTCACCAATGGGGTGGCCGTCTTCCAACGGGCCATGGATGGCCTAGTCCGGCAAGAGAACTTGACGGATACCTTTCCGTATTTAGACAATATCACTATTGCCGGCCATGATCAAAAGGAGCATGACGCCAATCTTCAGAGATTTTTTGACGCACTCCGCCGTCGCCACTTAACATTAAACGAATCCAAATCGGTGAAGTCGGTGCCATCGGTGAACATTCTTGGCTGCTGGGTGGGCAACGGTGTTATTAAACCGGACCCAGAGCGACTTCGTCCACTTCAGGAGCTCCCTCCCCCGACGAACCTCGGCTCTCTTCGTCGGGCACTTGGCATGTTTGCTTATTACGCAAAATGGATACCACACTTCTCCGATAAAATACAGCCCTGCTCCATGCAAAGTCTTTTCCATTGGAAGCTATGGCTATTTCTGCCTTCAACCTCCTCAAACGACAGCTGGAGAAAGCCACGCTTCGCTCCATTGACTAAAATCTTCCTTTTGTGGTCGAATGCGATGCATCGGAGGTGGCGATATCCGCTACCTTGAATCAAGGTGGCCGACCCGTGGCATTCCTATCCAGAACCTTGCAGGGTAGCGAGCTCCATTACCCCCCCCCCGTCGAGAAGGAGGCTACGGCCATCATCGAGGCTGTACGCCAATGGGGTCATTTTCTTGCTCGGCGTCATTTTACGCTTATAACTGACCAGCGCTCTGTGGCCTTCATGTTGGATAACCGGAGGCGCACGAAAATCAAAAATAATAAAATTCAACTCTGGAGGATGGAGCTGGCTGCCTTTGGATATACTATCTGTTACCGACCCGGCAAACAGAACGTGGCCCCAGATACCTTCACACGGGCATTTTGCTCCTCAATGTCAACGTCGACTCTGGCGGATTTGCATATGGACTTATGCCATCCTGGTGTGACCCGCATGTTGCACATTGTGCGCTCCAAAAATCTACCATTTTCAACCGAGGACGTAAAGAAAACATGCTCCTCCTGTAGGATTTGTGCAGAATTGAAACCACAATTCTTTCGCCCATCAGATGGCTTACTCATACATGCAATGCAGCCTATGCAGAGGCTCAGCATAGACTTTAAAGGGCCATTGCCTTCGTCGACAAGAACACCTACCTACTTACGATGGTGGACGAGTATTCACGCTTTCCCTTCGCCTTCCCCTGCCCTAATATGCTTACCTCTACGGTAATTAAATGCCTCGATCAGGTCTTTTCCCTTTGCGGGACGGCCAATTTTATCCACACTGATCGGGGTCCCTCCTTTATGTCGAGTGAACTTAAAAGTTATCTCTCCCAACGGGGAATCGCCTCAAGTAGGACGACACCATATCACCCAATCGGTAATGGACAGGTTGAACGATACAATGCCATCATCTGGAACGCTGTCCGTCTGGCACTAAGGTCACGCAACCTGCCGGACCAGCAGTGGGAAACGGTGCTCCCCGACGCGTTACACTCTATCAGGTCTCTTCTCTCCACATCTACTAATGTCACGCCTCATGAGCGATTCTTCAAATTCCGGCGTCGCTCTACACATGGGACGTCTCTACCGTCATGGTTGGTGGCTCCAGGCCCGGTACTACTCCGGAGGTTCGTCCGGTCTGCCAAAAACGACCCTCTCGTTGACGAGGTGGAGTTAACGGAGTTAAACCCCACGTATGCGCACGTACGTTACCCTGATGGCCGGGAGACCACCGTCTCGCTCCGAGATCTGGCTCCCTGCCCAACCGGTCACACGGGCCCGAATGATGAAGGATCCCCCGACAATGATATCAACACTCCGCACCCCTATGAAAATGACGCCCCGCCTGGGACATCGGGGGATCTGCCGGCAACGCTACCGGATCAACTCAGGGAGCTGGACGCTCCCCGTAGGATGGCCACCCGAAACCAGGACGCCGGACAATCTCCAGCCACGACCCGGGATGAGGCCAGCTCAGCACCTGTGGGGACCCGCACCCGGAGTCATGATATTCCCAGTCCTCCACAGGATGATCAAGATGACGCGGACTCTACTGACTTACCGGTACGGGCCAAGCGACCCAGGGACCAGGACACGGTCCGGGGAGACGTGCCTTCCAGTCACAAGCAGAGAGCTAAACGTCTGCGGCTATTTCTGGTCCGCTTAGTCCGTTAAAGGAAGACTGGACTTCCAAACCTTTTAGGGAGGAAGAATGTCATAAATCGCAAGTAACAACTCAGGAAGTACTACTGGGTGGCCAGCTGGGGCGCCGTCCAGGGAGTATAAATACTCAGGCATGGGCCCACCTTGGGCAGAGACAATCTGGAAACAGGAAGCTAGTGACTGCTAACTAGACCTCCATGTTTTGTTACAAGTTGATTAAAGCCTTGCTTTATGTTCAAGTGCGTAGTGAGTCTTTATTACGTCAGAGGGTTATTCTGATCGAGGAAGCGCCCTCATACCCGTATCACTTGCTCCCTCTCTTATCCACTCCTTTCTGTTACAGAGCCAAGACCAGTATCGAAATATTGCTATCAGATGATCTACATCCAGCAATCATCGCAGAGTGTAGAGGTTCTGCTCGCAATCGGTGAATATTTGAAGTCTTCACAAACATGAAGGAGATCTCCAGAATGAGGAGTACAGTGTATAGACCGCGATTAAGCTTAAATCAAATCCAGTGGGATTTAATCCTTTTGGACTGTTGGAGCTCATCAATATCTCAACACAACCGGTTCATGAGATAGAAAAAAAACTCACATTCCAGGGACTGCTGTGAAAATGAGCATATTTCGCAGATTAATTGTTAGCATTTTTCAATTGTGCTTGTTGCGTTTTAAATTTACAATCCCGCACATGTTTTCATTCAAAACACATGTCTGAAATGCTTTGGGCTTTAAAGGTCAGAGTAAATTTGAAACAGTTTTTGATGTGCTTTAATAGAATAGCAGTCTTCCTAAGTAATGTTAACAGTGTTTTCATCGCAGAGCTCCCTCTGTTACATTCATAGACAACCCTGGCGATCAACGATGAACCTCTCTATCGTCAGCTGGATTAATTTGTTAGCCTCTGCCAGCCCAGTATAATAAACCTTCACATCTCACTGCCAGTTCCCATCAGTTTCCTTTACAACAGCCGAACTTTTATCAACATTTGAATTTTATAAGAGACTTTCAGAATCAGTTTACAGTGTAAGCAAAACATTATAAATAATGGATCTGGGTATTTTGTCAAGTATTGCTGCACGCATTAGATTCCGCTCGTTATCAAACTGTACAGAACATAAGAACATAAGAAATAGGAGCAGGAGTAGGCCATTCGTCCCCTCGAGCCTGCTCCGCCATTCAATAAGATCATGGTTGATCTGATCTTGGTCTCAACTCCAATTTCCTGTCCGCTCTACATAACCCTTGACTCCCTGATAGTTCAACAATCGGTCTATCTGCACTTAAATATATTCAATGACTCCGCCTCCATAGCTCTCTGGGGAAGAGAATTTCAAGATTCACGACCCTCTAAGAGAAGAAATTCCTCCTCATCTCCGTTTTAAATGGGCGACATATTATTCTGAAACTATGACCCCTAGATCTAGATTCCTCCTCGAGGGGAAACACCCTCTCTGCTTCCACCCTGACAAGCCCCCTCAGAAAATTGATTCTTGTTCAAAAATGGCGAGGCCAGTGTTAGAAGAGAATCACGATGTAACACATAATTTGTCATTGTTTAGTGTATCCAATGCTTTATTAAAAAGTCATAAATCATTTCCCTTGTTATCTGTTACTTGAGCTCAGTGGAGCTGAGAGTGGAACACTTGACATACATTCAAAATAATCATCCAACTTTCCCCGGTCAGGCTCAGTGCAGTCAACTGAAGGAATAGTCTCCTGTTAAGGCTTCTGTACAACAACTGCAAATCATCCCCTTTTATCTGTTTGTGGTCCTGACAGTGTGAATATTTCTGGGGGATTATATTTAGTTAGTGACATTGCAAATGCACATCGTGAACACTTCCCTCTTCAGTATCTCCACTGAAATCGCAAACGTTCCCTGGGTGTTATGATTGCAATAGAAATAAACCTTACCATGAGGGTCACACTGTGACTAAAGCACAGCCACCGGAGGAATATTCCGACAATCTGCTTCATATGACTCTCTGCTTCAGGTCAAGAGAGGCCAACCGAACAACTAAGATTATAAAATATGTTATAATAATAGGACTCTGGTTATTTCTACCTCTTTATCAGTGGTGCAATATCAGCTCACTTTTCACTATTGTCTGTCAGGTCAGTGGTATTTAGCATATATATTAGATTATGTATTTCCACTGTTGTAAATTAGCACAACAATTCCGCTGGATTTCGAGCATGGATATATGAGCGTGTCCCAAATCAGCATCCACAGCTCCCAGTGCGAGTTAAAATGAACAATCTTCATCTCCCCACCGTTATCAATTAGCCAACCATAATCTGAGATTCAATGGATGAGCCACTGGGCTTCAGGGATAATCAATATCTGCTCCCACTGTACGACACAATAGGTACATTACACATCGCCACAGGTAGTCCATTCAGACCACCCACTCTGAGATACAATGCGTGGGTCAGGTGCCCTCAGGGAAGTTCATTTGAAAGCACCGTCTGCAATATTCAATGGGTAATCTACATGTGTCCATTGGCAATCCACTAACTCCCGCCATTGTGAGATATATTGGGTGATGTACAACCTCTTATGAAAATCAACTTCAACATAGTGCCTTGAAGTATAAAACGTCCTGAAGCGCTTTCAGAGTTTATAGCAAGAGAAGTGCATTCCAAGACAGTGGAGAAAGTTTAAGAGATTTAGAGAGAGAGTAAATTGCAGGCTTGGACCAAAATATGACGTTGAAGGATGATAGAGAGATACAGAGGGGAAGTGGATATAATGGGGGGTTCCACAAGGCCTAGGCAACAGTAATTCCAGGGAACAAATGGTGGGATGCATGGAAAGGAGATATGCACATGACGCCACAATTATTTTGTATTGATTCATGTGATATGGGCGTCGCTGACAAGGCCAGCATTGATTGCCCATACCTAATTGCCCTTGAGAAGGTGGCGTTGAGCCGCCTTCTTAATGGCTGCAGTCTGTGTGGTGAAGTTACTCCCCCAGTGCTGTTAGGGATGGAGTTCCAGGATTTTGACCCAGCGACGATGAAGGAACGGAGATATAATTCCAAGTCAGGGTTGTGTGTGACTTGGAGGGGAACTTGGAGGTGGTTTTGCTCCATTGCGCCTGCTGCCCTACTCCTTCTAGGTGGAAGGGGCCTCTGGTTTGGGAGTTGCTGCCAAAAGAAGCCTTGGCGAGTTGCTGCAGTGCATCTTGTAGATGGTACACACTGCAGCCACGATACGCCGGTGGTGGAGGGAGGGAATATTTAAGGTGGTGTATGGGGTGACGATCAAACATGCAGAACACTGAAAGGTGCTGGAATGTAAATTTTGGAAAAAATTGCAGAGTATAAACGGAGAATTGTTATGACATGGAATGCACTGCCTGAAGCTGTGATAGTATCAATTTCAATAGTATCTTTCTAAAGTGAACTGGAGTTATACTTTAAAAGGAATAATTTGCAGGGTCATGGAGAAAGAACAGGCGCGTGGGACTGACTGGATATCTCTTCAAAGAGACGGCACAGGCACGCTGGGGTGAATAATTACCTTCTGTACTGTAGTATTCTATGTTTCTACCAATAAACATCAGAACAGGAATGTTGGAGAGGCGGGCTAGTCGGGTTTCCTGAAACTCAGTGCAAAAATCAACAATAACTTATTTGCCATCACAGTCGAACAGATTGCAATGTTCCAATTCAATTTGAAAATCACCTTGATTTCCATAAAATCACACTGTGTTCCAAGCATCAAACAGAAGAATTTGCATGAAATGTCGCAACGAGTCACCTAAGCAAAACTCCACACTTTACTATAATTCAACTTAATACACCCAGACTCTGTATGCCAGTAAGAGCAGAGTGTCTTAACAAGAGGAATATAGCAAGCTTCAAAACTTGTTCTGCATGCGTTTAGCTTGGATAACATAAGATTCATGGCCTGGTCTCCAAAGTGATTGAAGTGGCAGTTGGTGCTCTTCCTTCTATTGAGAGGATGTGTGGAAATCGACCAGATCACAATACGTGTCACATCTGTTGGTCAATGGTGGAAAGTGCATTGCATCAGGAAGAAGATATTATCCAGCCATAGCTGCTTCGTTCTGCACACGCTGTAACAACTTTCGATAGTCTATGTTGGGAGGGTGAGGTGGACTCGGAGTTTATCTTGGCATGATACAGGATGTCTGCCTCAGTTGGGCTCGGATGTGTCTGATGATACAGTGACAAATAGCCCATGTAATACCGGCGGTCGGCCACTGTGTGGCGCTGTTGGATTTAGACGCTTCTCTCAATCACACTGAGCATAAGGAACAAACATGACTTCAGGCTGCAGAAGGAATCAGAGAAATTGCAACAAATAGCAATTCAAAATGCAATTGCAGATTTTGCAGCACTCTGAAAATCCAAGGAACAATTCAGCCATTAGTATTTCGCCATCCAGGCTAACCTGGGCCAGGCACTTAAAGATCAGTCAGGGCCCTCTCTCCAGTCTAACATCCCACATACACTCTTTATTAGGTTTGCAAGTTAAAAATGGGCAATTGTTTGAGGTACTGGTGGGAATGTATTTTAATAATGGGCAACAATTTCACAACCGGGGCAGAATTGCAACATGGGAGGGGCATGGAAAAATAAAGGGGCATATTTTTAATTCATTCTTGGTATGTGGGCGTCACTTGCAGGTCCTCGTTTATTGCCCATCCCTAGTTGCTCTTCAGAAGGTGGTGGTGAGCCTTCTTCTTGAACCGCTGCAGTCCGTGTGGCGAAGGTGCTCCCACAGTGCTATTAGGGAGAGAGTTCCAGGATTTTGACCCAGCGATGTAGAAGGGACGGTTGTATATTTCCAAGTCAGGGTGGGTTGTGACTTGGATGGGAACTTGGAGTTGATGGACCTCCAATGCACCTATTGTCCTGATATAGAGGGAGTGACATCTTCCTTGTATCTTACTTTCTGATGATAGGGATAAATGCACAATCCCATTCTCCAAGCAGTGGGCCGAACATGCAGCGATGGTTGGTCAGAGAATCGCGCTCAGTGTTGCGGCATATCTCCGACCCGTCCTTTCAAAAGGCTTTCGATAAGGTCCTGAGTAAGAGATTAGCGTGTAAAGTTAAGGCACATGGGATTGAGGGCAAGGTATTGACTTAGATAGAGAACTGGTTGGCAGACAGAAAGCAAAGAGTTGGAATAAGCGGGTCTTTTTCCGAGTGGCAGGCAGTGATTTTGGGGTAACCCAGGGATCGGTCGTTGGACCCCAGCTATTCACAATATATATTAATGATGTAGACAAGGGAACTCGATGTAATAACTCCAAGTTTGCAGACGACACAAAGCTGGCTGGGCGTGTGTGCTGTGAGGAGGATGCCGAGAAACTCCAGGATGATTTGGACAGGTTGGTGACTGGTCAGAAGCATGGCAGATGCAATATAAATGCGAGGTTATCCACTTTGGTGTCAAAAACAGGAAGGCAGATTATTATCTGAATGGCAATAGATTGGGAGAAGGGGAAGTGCAATGAGACCTGGGTGTCCTTGTGCACTAGTTGCTGAAGGTAAGCATGCAGGTGCAGCAGGCGGTTAAGAAGGCAAATGGTATGTTGGCCTTCGTAGCGAGCGGGTTTGAGTACAGGAACAAGGATGTCTTGCTGCAGTTTTACAGGGCCTTGGTGAGACCCCATCTTGAGTATTGTGTGCAGTTTTGGTCGCCTTATCTGAGGAAGGAGGATGTTGCCATGGAAGGAGTTCAGCGAAGATTCACCAGGCTGATACCTGGGATGGCAGGAATGACGTATGAGGAGAGATTGGGTCGATTGGGCTTGTATTCGCTTGAGTTTAGAAGAATGAGAGGGGATCTCATTGAAACTTATACAATTCTGACAGGACTGGAAAGACTAGATGCAGGAAGAATGTTCCCGATGATAGGAGAATCCAGAACCAGGGGTCACAGTCTAAGGATAAGGGGTAAGCCATTTAGGACAGAAATGAGGAGGAATTTCAGCACCCAGAGAGTAGTGAACCTGTGGAATTCTCTATCACAGAAGGCAGTAGAGGCCAATTCATTAAATATATTCAAGAAGGAGATGAATATATTTCTTAAGGCAAAAGGGATCAAGGGATATGGGGAGAAAGCAGGGACAGTGTTCTGAATTTGGATGATCAGCCATGAGCGCATTGAATGGCAGAGCAGGCTAGAGCGGCCGAATGGCCTACTCCTGCTCCTATCTTCTATGATTCTATGTTTCCTGTAATTCATCTGTCAACTCTGAGCTCTCACTTTGCAGTACAGTTTAAACACAGGGCTGCAAACACAACAAGTCATTTCAAGATGCAGCATAGTGTATAAGCGGATGGTGCCTCATCACATATAAACTCATTCTGGTTCCATTGTCCAGAATGATTCACACCCAAGAACGTCACAGATAGCAGCAGCCTGACGGCTGTTGTAACCACAGCTACAGGGGCTCTAAATAGAACCCAGCACTTCACACCTCTGCGCTGGTGCTATACCGGCACACGGTGTAAGTAAATCCACCTCGGTGCAGCCACACTGAATGAGACACTGAGCAGACACCAAGTAACATTCTGTGTTAACCATGAACTTTGTCCCGAAGTTGACCACACATCACATCACCTGACATTCTCAAAGCCAACTGGGTCTTGTTTGGGGCATAATTGAGCAGAGTGCATTGCACAAACCTCCACTCTGGGATTGACCAGACATTCGGCATCATCTGTGGTTAATACAAAACTGGGCCCTGGAGCTGAACACATATCCCTAATTGAGTCCGTAAAACCCAACTGGGCCCTGGATCTGCACAGACATTTCTGATACAGACAGTCAAAACCAAGCGGTGGCCTGGATTGAACACACATTCAATAAACTAGTCAAGAAAGAACCAAAAGAAAAAGCAATAAAAAAACAAATTCAGTCCTCAATCTTAACACACATCCCTAAATGTGTCCATAAAACCCAAAGGGTCTCTGGGCCTGAACATATATTTTTATACTGGTCACTAAAGCCAAGCTGAGACCTGGGTCTGAACACACATCCCTAAACTAGTCAGTAAACCAAGCTGAGATCTGGGTCTGAACACACATCCCTAAACTAGTCAGTAAAGCCAAGCTGAGACCTGGGTCTGAACACACATCCCTAAACTAGTCAGTAAAGCCAAGCTGAGACCTGGGTCTGAACACACATCCCTAAACTAGTCAGTCAAACCAAACTTGGCCCGCAAAGTGAATAGAAAAACAAACAAACTGGGTCCTGGATCTGTACCCAAGCCCAACAACACACACACACATAAAGCAACGGGTGTCCCCACTTATGCTATTATCATTTTATTTTTTTAACAAGAAAAACTGGGCCCTGGAACTGAACACACATCCATAAACTAACCTGTAAATCCAGTCTGTGACATGGATCTTAGCACGCATTCCCTGTCTCCATCTTTCTCTGTCATTTTCTCTCTCACAGGCTTTCTCTCTCTCACTCTTTATTCTGTAGAAAACCTAATAGATACCACGAACATTTGAACTTAAGAAGCTAAGATTCTTAAAGTAAATAGTGGCCTAATATTTATGTTATTAAATAGAGTGTAATAATAGTTACAGCAACAGGTAGTAATAGGAATTTACCAGGTGCAGCAAGAACTGTGAGAGTAGTTAAGTGGGGTAGAATTTGATATTGTCAGTGGCATAAAGAAATTAAGGTAACTGCTTAAATCAACAACAGGATCGTGCTTAAGAAAACCAGCAAAAAGCAAATAGAATACCTACAATGAGATAATAATTACATGACAAGAAATACAAAATGAAGACTATTAATACAGTGTGAAGGAAATCAGTGCAATTTGGAATATCATAGGTGGTGGAAGTAGGTTGTGGCGGAGGGGTGGGCTTGGAGATTATTCCCGAGACACCAGAAAAAATAAGTAATTTGCTCAGGAAATTGTAATCGATTTCAGATTTAGAATTGTGAAAATGGAAAAGAGTGAGTTGTTCAAACTGCACGAGGCTCATCCGAGGTGCTTTACTGAGATCTATAAGGTAAGGTATGGATTGATCACTAACCCCTTCATGGTAGCAGTGATACGGTCCTCTTATCTTCCAACTAATCTGAACTAATTCTGCTTCTTAATCTGATTCCAAATGCGCCCAGTTTGAAGCTGGACTGTGTTCGAATGAGGTTCCCGTTTGTATCCAGGATTTGATCCCACTGATCAATTTGCAGGCATTTCACCCGTAGATAAAAATATCCACATTGTTTCCAGCAGCATTAACACACTAATCTGAAAGCTCACGACACACGTCAAAGTTCTAGCACTAAAGTCAGAATCTTCATAAACACGTCATTGCAGCAACTCGGATCTCAATGAGTTAATTTCAGCAGATTTCATCTCGCTGGACAGTTAATTTAAGCAGCTGAAGTCACTTCTGAAAATGGCACTTTAAAAACTTGAAACTGTTTACTGATAAACTCTTTCGTATCTTTTGACATTTCAGATACGTGTTGTGTCCCCGAACTTCTGAAGGTGATCAACCCACACGTCTGCAGACAACGGCTACAGGACTAACCACAGCTTCACACTTCAAACACTCGCAGTTCAAGGGCTGATAAATAGCTCAGTGTTTGGGAGTTGTTTGTCGGGGCTTCTAAAGCTGGTGGAGAGTCCAGGTTAGATATTGCCATCTGAAGTAACATATACCCTACAATTAGTGTCAGCACCGATTGTAAGAAAATTAGCTGAGCGGGTGAATGATTATTGGTCGCGTGGACGCTGCAACTTGCCCGTGTGCATTTCACTCTTACTGACTCTCACTCACTTATTTAATATCATTGAGGGAGTGGAAAAACCACGAGGCACTCCCGAGAAGGCACTGTTTGCTTTCCGGAATTCCCAAACCCAGAGATTGTCCAGAGAAATTGGCATTGCACCGGGACTGCATGTTCAATTTAGTGCGTATATATCCTAGAATGTTAAAAACAGTCACATTCAGAAAGTCACATGGTGTGTTCCTGCTGGACAATTATCATCCTCTGTACCGATTGAACATTCCTCAGTTCTTATATTGTGTTTCCATTCACTGCCCGATGATATTTTATATGTTGTAACAGCCTTGTACTAACTGGTTTGTAAGCCAGTGATCCTCATCCTGCAATGTGGGCCTCTGTTGTCTCGTCAGGGCTTCTTCTTTCTCGCATTACTAAACAGTTTGATTACCTTCCGTTTTCAATTCTGATTAATTCTTTACAAAAAATGTTCACTGATATCTTCATCCAACAGATAGCGACTGACCTGTTTTGCCTTGTCAACGGTTCCTGGTGCTCTACAAGGCTTTGGTTGCCCGGGATGTTCAGGAGCCCTGATCTATCTGTCGCGGCTGCCGAGCCCCTCTTCTGGTATGCTTCAGAAAAAGCCGGAATATTAAATATCTTTCCTGTGTGGAGAAGTCCAATTAGTATTAATAGAACGCTCAACATATTGTAATGGGAGAGCGCCAGAAAAATAAGCAATTTCCTCAAGAAAGTGTTACGGATTTCAGATTTAGAATTGTGAAAATGGAAAAGTGTGAGTTGTTCAAACTGCACGAGGCTCATCCGAGGTGCTTTACTGAGATCTATAACGTAAGGTAGCGATTGATCACTAACCCCTTCATGGTAGCAGTGATACGGTCCTCTTATCTTCCAAAAAATCTGAACTGATTCTGCTTCAGAATCTGATTCCAAATGCGCCCAGTTTGAATCTGGACTGTGTGCGAATGAGGTTCCCGTTTGGATCCAGGATTTGAGCCCAATGATCAATTTGCAGGCATTTATTCCTGTAGATAAAAATATCCACATTGTTTCCAGCAGCATTGACAGTCCAATCTAAATGCTTAATCACACCTCACAGTTCTAGCACTAAAGTCAGAATCTTCATAAACCCGTCATTGTAGCAACTCGGATCTCAATGAGTTAATTTCAGCAGATTTCATCTCGCTGCAGTATCAGTATAAACAGCTGAAGTCACTTCTAAAAATGGCACTTTACCCACTTGAAACTGTTTACTGATAAATTCCTTTGTATCTTTTGACATTTCAGATACGTGTTGTGTCCCCGAACTACAGAAGGTGATCAACCCACACGTCTGCAGACAACGGCTACAGGACTAACCACAGCTTCACACTTCAAACACTCACAGTGCAAGGGCTGATAAATAGCTCAGTGTGTGGGAGTTGTGTGTCGGGGCTTCTAAAGCTAGTGGAGAGACGATTTTAGATATTGCAATCTAAATTACCATATACCCTACAATTAGTGTCAGCACCGATTGTTTGACAATTAGTTGAGCGGGTGAATGACTATTGGTCGCGTGGACGCTGCAACTTGCCCGTAGCATTTCACTCTCACTGACTCTCATTCGCTTATTTAATATCCTTGAGGGAGTGGAATAACCACGAGGCACTCCCGCGAAGGCACTGTTTGCTTTCCGGAATTCCCAAACCCAGAGATAGTCCAGAGAAATTGCCATTGCACCGGGACTGCATGTTCAATTTAATGCGTATATATCCTAGAATGTTAAAATCAGTCACATTCAGAAATTCACATGTTGTGTTCCTGCTGGACAATTATCATCCTCTGTACCGATTGAACATTCCTCAGTTCTTATATTGTATTTCCATTCACTGCCCGTTGATATTTTATATGTTGTAACAGCCTTGTACTAACTGGTTTGTAAGCCAGTGATCCTCATACTGTATAATGGGCCTCTGTTGTCTCGTCAGGGCTTCTTCTTTCTCGCTTTACAAAACAGTTTGATAATCTTTGGTTTTCAATTCTGCTGTATTCTTCTCCCAAAATATTCACTGATATCTTCACCCCACAGACAGCAACTGACCTGTTTTGCCTTTTCAACAGTTCCTAGTGTTCTACAAGGCTTTGTGTGCCCGGGATGTTCAGGAGCCCATATTTATCTGTCGCGGCTGCCGAGCCCCTCCCATTGTGTGCGTTGGAAAAACCCAGATAATTAAATATCTTTCCTGTGTGGAGAAGTCCAATTATTATGAATAGAGCGCTCAACATATTGTAATGGGGGAGCGGCAGAAAAATAAGCAATTTCCTCAGGAAAGTATAACGGATTTCAGATTTAGAATTGTGAAAATGGGAAAGAGTGAGTTGTTCAAACTGCACGAGGCTCATCCGAGGTGCTTTACTGAGATCTATAAGGTAAGGTAGCTATTGATCACTAACCCCTTCATGGTAGCAGTGATACGGTCCTCTTATCTTCCAACTAATCTGGACTGATTCTGCTTCTTAATCTGATTCCAATTGCGCCCAGTTTGTATTCAGGATTTCATTCCATTGATCAATCCGCAGAGATTTGTTCCCGTAGATAAAAAAATATCCACGTTGTTTCCAGCAGCATTGGCACTTCAATCTAAAAGATCAAGACACACCTCTCAGTTCCAGCACTAAAGTCAGAAATTTTATAATCTCGGATCTCAATGAGTTAATTTCAGCAGATTTCATCTCGCTGCAGTGTCAGTATAAACAATTGAAGTGACTTCTAAAAATGGCACTTTACCCACTTGAAACTCTTGAAAGATAAACTCTTTTGTGTCTTTTGACATTTCAGATACGTGTTGTGCCCCCGAACTACTGAAGGTGATCAACCCACACGTCTGCAGACAACGGCTGCAGAGCTAACCACAGCTTCACACTTCAAAGACTCGCAGTTCAAGGGCTGTTAAATAGCTCCGTGTGTGGGAGTTGGGAGTCGGGGCGTCGAAAGCTGGTGGAGAGGCTATTTTAGATATTGCAATCTAAAGTGCCACTGCCTGTCCTGTAACTGTACAGATGAATAGGGGGCTGGGTTCATCTCTGCTCAGGGTTAATCAGCAGTAACCGGGCCTCATTATATCCTGTAACTGAGGGGCAAATCACTGATGCACACTGTCATACTCGAAGTGGCTCAGATTTCCAGCAGTTTTAATCGCCAACATTTGAGAAGTGGCGCAAGCTGTCTGAGCTACCACGGTTCCCAATGATTGGTGGGTGGCGAACTGCTGACCTCCAAATACTCTGATTCGATTCGCTGTGAACTGCAGTCTATTACCGACGAATGGAATCTAGAAACCTGATTAATTATATCTGTGATAAAAACAATTTCCGACATTCTGACATCGTCAACCGCCTCCAGTCATGAAGAGTATTAGATTGATCTCCCTTCTGATATTTAGCGAAGGTAAAATATTCATTTTAATAATTAATATAGAAGCGATTTCCATTGTGTGGCAAATTAACACGTTCATTGTTTGTGGAGATAGTACATGTTTAGTTGAGAATTTACAAATGACCGATTTGCCCATTTAATGTATATTTCATTCGAAAAATTATCTTATATTTTATAAGATTGATCTAATATTTACTCTATGATTTATCGACTTTCAATGGAATACTTAATGGAATCTAAAGAGTTTTAATGAAACTTTCACGAGTTTTAATGGATGTACTAATGAATATGTTTGTGGATGTTTATTAAAGGTTAAATTAACAGTATTTAACTTGACGGTCAGGGTATGTTTAAATTGCGATATTATTGCGGATTTCATTGGGTTTTTAATTTCTGTTTTTTCTCCAGTTGTCCATAGTTCACGATGGTCTCTGAAGGTGCCGTGGAAGGTCTCGGCGGTAAACGGGTCATGTGCAGAAATCCCGTGTACATTTGATTATCCCGCCTATGGCCGCAGTCCACAGGGTATGTGGTTAAAGGGCGGTCCTAAACCTAGTACCTCAGGGGTGTCGATTATCTGTGATTCCCGGAATTCAGACAACGTGCCCTTGAACTACAGAGGGCGAGCTCAGTTCACCGGCGACTTTGAAAAGAAACAATGTTCCTTACAGTTAAAGGACATCAGGAAGATCGATGAAGGTGTTTATTATTTCAAATTGGAGATCGTCAATGCCCAGAATAAGAGAGAAGATATTCTACCGAATCTAAGGTCACTCTTTCTATTTTAGGTAGGTTTTTTGATTTGTTCCTTATGTAGTTTATATTCCATCGCGCCAGTGCCATTTAATTTTAGCATAAAATGGAAAGATTTCGTGTTACTCTTGCCCCATGTCACAGGCTACACCGGCAGGACTGGTCCATTGTGTAATACCCAGGTGTGTGTTATATTTTGAGTTGAACTGAAATGGGGCGCTGGCCTTCATAGTAACTTACAGAAGCACCCTCTGTTGATCAGTCAGTAAGAGCAATGCTAGATGGCATTACCATCCTGGGTGTCACCATTGACCAGAAACTTAACTGAACCAGCCACGTAAATACTGTGGCAAAAAGAGCAGGTCAGAGGCTGGGTATTCTGTAGCGAGTGTCTCACCTCCTGACTCGCAAATCCTTTCCACCATCAACAAGGCACAAGTCAGGAGTGTCCTGGAATTCGCTTCACTTGCCTGGATGAGTGCAGCTCCAACAACACTCAAAATGCTAGACACCATCCAGGACAAAGCAGCCCGCCTGATTGGCACACTATCCACCACCTTAGACATTAATTCATCCACCACCGGCGTACCATGTCTGCAGTGTCTACCATCTACAAGATGCACTGCAGCAACACGCCAAGGCTTCTTCGACAGCACCTGCCAAACAGGCGACCTCTTCCACCTCGAAGGACAAGGGCAGCAGGCGCATGGGAACACCACCACCTCCAGGTTTCCCTCCAAGTTACACACCATCCTGACTTGGAAATATATCGCCGAACTTTCATCGTCGCTGGGTCAAATCCATGGAACTGACTCCCTAACAGCACTGTGGGAGTACCTTCAGCACACGGACTGCAGCGGTTGAAGAAGGTGGCTCAGCACCTCCTTCTGAAGGGCAATTAGGGATGGGTAATAAATGCTGGCCTTGTCAGCGACGCTCACATTCCATGAATCAATAAAACAAAAGACTGGTTTGTCAAAATTCAATCCCTCAAGGATGTGGTTGATTAAATCAAGATTTGTACTTCTAATGGACAGGTCAGAGGACATGGTCAATACTTACGAGGGATTGCTTCAATCTGATCATTTACAGGCCCCCATATCATAGGGTCGTGTTTCAAATTATTTCGGCTAAATCAACCTTCACACCCTTGGCCATTATTTAAATTAAAATCTATTGTAACGCGAATGTCCTTCTCTGCTTACAGATAAACCACGGATATCAGTCTCGGGGGAATTGATTGCAGGAAAGTCAGCACACCTGACCTGCTCAGTCACCCACAGTTGCCCGTCCGCACACCTTGAATTGATGTGGACCCATGACAATATTGTACCGCCATTTCTGCCAGGGATTAAAACTTCAAAAGGACATGATAACAGTTTCGACGATTCCCAGAAGGTTTCATCCACTTTCAACTTCAGCCCATCACTGGACCATCATGGGAAGAAGCTGGGATGTAAACTTATAGTCGACGGTGTCACAGCTACTGATGAAGAAACTCTTACACTGGATGTTAAAAGTAAGTGCCTGCTCTACGCTTCATTCAACCAACTTATTGATGAACCGTTTCAATAGATGTCTGTATGCTAAATATAGTGATAGCTCGCCTGGACAATTGAAGCTTCTTGTAAGTCACATTATTTGACATTTTCCCCAGACCCATGGAGTAAGTTGGTCACTCCAGGGATGTGGTTTATATGAAAAATAATTGCAAAGGCTTCCAACACCTGATTTTTGTTCAGCCACAGAGTAATTGGAACATACAGGCCAAGGAGAGTCCATTCATGGTCTGAGCTAACTCACATATATACATAGGAAATACGGCAGAGAAACAGGTCATTGGGCCCAACCAGTCCATGCCGGCGTTTATGCTCCACTCGAGCCTCCTCCCGTCTTTCCTCATCTAAATCTATCAGCCTAACCCGCTATTCCCTTCTCCCTCATATGCTTGTCCACCCTCACCTTAAATGCATCTCCACTATTCGCTTCAACTACTCCCTGTGGTAGCGAGTTCCTCATTCTCACCATTCTCTGGGTAAATACGTTTCTTCTGAATTCCCTGTTTTGATTTGTGGTGACTATCTTATATTGATGGCCTTTAGTTATCTTCTTCACCACAAGTGGAAACATTCTCTCTGTATCTGCTCTATGAATGCCTTTCATAATTTTAAAGACCACTATTAGGTCACCCCTCAGTCGTCTTTTTTCAAGACAAAAAAGACTCAGCCTGTTCATCCTTTCCTGATATGTATACCCCCGCATTTCTGGTATCATCCTTGCAATTCTTCTCTACCCACTCTCCAGTGCCTCTATATCATTTTTATAATATAATATAGCGGCCAGAATTGCATGCAGTACTCTAAATGTGGTCTAACCGAGGTTCCATATAGATTTAGCATAACTTTCCTACTTTTTAACTTTATCCGTCTCGGAATAAACCCTAGTGCTTGGTTTGCTTTTTTGTGTCTTGCTAACCTGTGGCGCAATTTAGCTGGGGCGGTGTTCGGGATTCTACAATTGGCCTCACCACCACTGTGCAAGAGATGGGAAAGTCCACCCTCCTTATTCTGGGAGGAATGGCCACTTGGTTGATGTACCGGAGGAATAGAACCTTACACGGGAAAACATACAACTCTTCAAATCCTTGAAGATAAGAAGGCTTAGTTTTGAAATAAGCTTATCATCTAGGGCGTAAAAGTCATGTGCTGCATTTTGAATTCATAGTTTCCAAGAAAACCAACATATCTAAGTTTTATATTCTTCTTTAGTTATCACATATATTGTTTTATTTTCCTCATCCGCACTGATAACCGCATTTAGAAACAATGGCATTATCTCTTCCAGATGGCCCACAAAAACCAGGCATCAATTCCTCTATAGCGGCAGTGGAAGGGAGCTCTTTATCATTATACTGCACGGCCAGGGGGACCATACCGAGCAACTTAACCTTGATCCGAAATGGTGAGGAGATCAGCAAGTCTTCCACTGGTGAACTGAAGCACATATTCCACAACATTAGTTTTGAATATAACGGTGAATATTGGTGCGTGGCTGATAATAACTTGGGCAAAGCGAACAGCTCCTCACAGATTTCTGTACAATGTAAGTGCTGTGTCAACCTATCAAATGTATATTGGGACATCAATCCGTCTTACAGTGATTAGGCTTCGGTGTTTTCCCCCCAGTGTTCACACAACTTTCTCAAAATCCGTAGTAATATTGCCTGAAATGTCAGTAAAAGGAGAGTTGAACCAAATTCATTGAGTAAAAGACACTTTAAAAAAAAACTGGACACCCCGATACACAACTCCAGGTAAAATGTATCTCTGATTGGTTAAAACCAACTGAATGAATATGTGGGATCTCCATATCCCTTGATTCCCCTAGAGTCCAAAAATCTGTCTATCTCAGCCTTGAATATACTCAATGACTCAGCATCCACAACCCTTTGGGGTAGAGAATTCCAAAGATTCACTACCCTCCGAGTGAAGAAATTCCTCCTTATCTCAGTCTCAAATGGCCGTCCCCTTATCCTGATACTATGCCCCATAGTTTTCAGCTCTCCGGACAGGGGAAACAATCTTTCAGCATCTACCCTGACAATCCCCCTCAGAATATCATGTTTCAATGAGATCATCTCTCATTCTTCTAAACTCCAGCGAGTATAGGCCCAAACTACTCAATCTCTACTCAAAGGACAACCGACAGATCCCACATGATTTACCAGGAAATATATGGATGAATTGACTGCTTGATGCAATTTTATATCTTATTAATTGCCTTGCTAGAAATAGGGGAAAGGAAAGTCTGATGAAGCATGAAATGAAAGTAACATTGAATGGTTCTAATTAAACTCGTTATGTGCAGTGACCTCTCTTCTTAATCTAATTGCCGAAATTGGTTCTATTTAGACACTGCAAACCGCTGCATGGAAACAATTTCAACATGAATTCACTTTTTTTTAGATAAACCGACAGTAGTATCAGGCCCGACCTGCACCAGCTTTGACAGTGGGATTCATTGTACCTGCAGTATCAGAGCAAACCCCCCAGCAAACATCACCTGGGGCATCAATGGGAGGAACATCACTGCGAACAGTCCAGATATCAATATCCTCTCCTCGGAGTTGATTAGTTACCTGGAGCAGAGCTCCCTGACACTGACTCACCCAACTGGAACTGGACACCTGATCTCATGTTTTGGAGTAAACGTGCATGGCGTTACTGTCGGAAAATACCAGCTCCAAACTGAAGGTATATATTACATTTTACTGTAAAATAAGTACGGCGCACGGTTTGGTCCATCACCTGTCAGTGACTAACTGAACGGTGTTAATGTCAGGAAATAACAGTTCCATTCGATAGCTGCATGCCAAATCCATTGGTAATTTAAGTCTGAATCCATGGATTTTTGGAGTAGTTTATGGTCTGGCCAACATCTCGTTGAAAGTTGCGATGGGAATAATGAATGTATTTAAAATCTGTCTCTCATTTCCGGGTCTGTTTATATACTAATTAGGAGCAGGAGTAGGCCACTCGGCCCCTCGAGTCTGTTCCACCTTTCAATAAGATCATGGCTGATCTGATTACTCCACATTCCCTGCTAACCCCGATAACCTTTCACCCCCTTGCTAATCAAGAATATATCTACCACTGCCTTAAAATATTCAAAGACTCTGCTTCCACCACCCTCTGAGGAAGAGATTTCCAAAGACTCACGACCCTCTCTGAGAAAAACATTCTCCTCATCTCAGTCTTAAATGGGCGACCCCTTATTTTTAAACAGTGACACCTAGTTCTAGATTCTCCCACAAGAGGGAACATCCTCTCCACATCCACACTGTCAAGACTCCTCAGGATCTTATATGTTTCTTGTCGCCTTGTTTTTGTCTCGAATGGAAAGGATTAATATAAAGCAATAGAAGCGGCCCGCAATCGTTAATAAAACAGAAACTTCTGAATTAATTAAACTCTTTAAGATGTCAGGTTTCCTCTCAGTCTACCGGTAGCCGGCAGCAGTCTATCATTTAATTGAACTTGCAAAGTTTTAGTCTCGTTTTCTGAGGAAGGATATACTTAGAGGCGGTGCGAGGAAGCTTCAGTAAATTGATACCTGGAATGAGAGAGTTGACCTATGATGTGAGATTGAGCAGACTAGGCCTATACTCTCTGGAGTTTAGAAGAATGAGAGGTGATCTCAGTGAAATATATAAGCTTCTGAGGCGATTGACAGGGTAAGAACATAAGAAGTAGGAGCAGGAGCCGGCCATACGGCCCCTCGAGCCTGCTCCGCCATTCAATAAGTTCATGACTGATCATCGACCTCAACTCCACTTTACTGCCCGATCTCCAAATAGATGCGGAGCGGTTGTTTCCCCTGGTAGATGTGGAGAGGCTATTTAACCTGGTTTGAGTGCCCAGAACTAGGGGGCATATTCTCAGGATAAGGCGTGGGCCATTAAAGACTGAGATGAGGAGGCATTTCTTCAGTCAGAGGATTGTGAAGTTTTGGAATTCTCTACCCCAGAGGGTTGTGGAGGCTGAGATCGATAGATTTTTGGACTGCAGGAGAATTAAGGGATATGGGGATCGGGCGGGAAAGTGGAGTTGTGGCCCAAGATCAGCCATGATCTTATTGAATGGCGGAGCAGGTTGGAGTGGCCGTAGCACCGACTCCTGCTCCTAATTCTTAAGTTATTTTGTTCTTATGAACTTGGTAGTTTTGAACATTTAGTTCAACTGTTTCACCTCGCTCAATAAAACACTTTTTAGAGCTATTTCAGATAGCCCCTGGATAGTTGTCATGGAGATATTATGAGAAGATAACATGAGATAATCCTGAAAATTGAGCGAAATATTTGGGATAATTGAAAGAGCAGAAACTAGATTGATTTGAAGTATTGGATAGCAGCCGAACAGATCCGAGTGTGCAGCGAGGATATCGGTAGGCTGTCGGGGTTATACCTTGAATCATATATTTAGTCTGATCATTAATCACATGTTTTCAAGGTGGATGGTCCCATGCAATTCAAACATCGTATCGTTTGAAGAGGAGTCGCGAGTTCTTTAAGGCCCAATTTTGCAAAACATCTCAGTTAGAATCATAGAAATTTACGGCACAGAAGCAGACCATTCGGCTATTCGTGTGTGTGGCGGCCGAAAAAGAACTATCCAGCCCAATCCCACTTTCCAGTTCTTGGTCCGTAGCTTTGCAGGGTACGGTGCATCAAGTGCATATCCAAGTACTTTTGAAATGCAATGAGGGTGTCTGCATCTATCATTCTTTCAGGCAGTGAGTTCAATTCGCCCAGAACCCTCTGGGTGAAATAGGTTCCACTCAAATCAACTCTAATCCTTCCACCAATTACTTTAAATCTATGCCCCCTTGTTTTTGACATCTCACCTAAGGGAAATAGATCCTTCCTATCCACTCTTTCTAGGATCCACATAATTTTATACACGAACAATTTGCATTAAATGAATCAACATGCCTTACCAATGCTGAGATGTGGACCGGGTATTGTTTATTTACATTTTCTTATTTTGTTTTCTTTTGAATTTAACATAGGGGAGGTACCAGAGGACTGGAGGTCAGCTAACGTAGTATCATTATTCAAGAAGGGTAGTTGGGATAAACCAGGGAATTTACAGGCCAGTGAGCCTAACATCAGTGGTAGGGAAATTATTGGAAACAATTCTGAGGGACAGATTTATTCTCCAATTGGAGAGCCAAGGATTAATCAAGGATAATCAGCATGGCTTTGTCAGGGGGTGATCATGTCTAACCAATTTGATTGAATTTTTCGGGGGATGACTTGGTGTGTGTTTGAGGGTAGTGCAGTTGATGTAATCTACATGGACTTCAGTAAGGCTATGGACAAAGTCCAGCATGGGAGACTGGTCAAGAAGGTAAGAGCCCATGGGATCCAGGGCAATTTGGCACATTGGATCCAAAAATTGTCTTATTGGCAGGAGGCAGAGGGTTATGGCTGAAGGTTGTTTTTGTGACTGGAAGCCTGTGTCCAATGGTGTACCGCAGGGATCGGTGCTGGGTCCCTTGCTGTTTGTAGTGTACATTCATGAATTAGATATGAAATTATGAGGTATGATCAGTAAGTTCGCAGATGACACGAAAATTGGTGGTGTGGTAAATAGCGAGGTGTGAAGCCTCAGGCTACAGGACGATATAGACGGTTGGTCAGATGGGCAGAACATTGGCAAATTTAATTTAACCCTGAAAAGTGTGAGGTGATGTATTTTTGGAGGACTAAAAAGGCAAGGGAATAAACAATGAATGGTAGGACCCTATGAAGGACAGAGTATCAGTGGCACCTTGATGTGCTTGTTCATAGATCCCTGAAGGCAGCAGGACAGTTGGATAAGGTGGTTAAGAAGGCATATGGGATACTTGCCTTCATGTGCCGAGATATAGAATATTAGAGAGGGTGCAGAGGAGATTCACCAGGATGTTACCTGGGCTGGAGCGTTTCAGCTATGGAGAGACTGGACAGGCTGGGGTTGTTTTCCTTGGAGCAGAGAAGGCTGATTGAGGTGTCCAAATTATGAGGGGCATAGATAGCCTCGATAGAAAGTAACTTTTCCCCTTAGTAGAGGGATCACTAACCAGGGGGCATAATTTCAAGGTAAGGGGCAGGAGGTTTAGAGGGGATTTGAGGAAAAACTTTTTAACCTAGAGGCTGATTGGAACCTGGAACTCACTGCCTGAAAGGGTGGTAGAGGCGGGAACCCTCACAACATTGAAGAAGCATTTAGATGAGCACTTGAAACGCCATAGCATACAAGGCTACGGACCAAGTGCTGGAAAATGGGTTTATAATAGACAGGGCTTGATGGCCGGTGCGGTCACGATGTGCCGAAGGGCCTCTTTCTGTGCTGTATAACTCGATGACTCTATGATTATGACTCTATATGGGACAGCAATCTTAAGACAATTATTTCAAATTTACACAGGGGACAAATCCATTGCTGAAATTCAGTGTTAGTCTTTGGAAAGAGAAATCAGTTCAAATGATGCTCTCTCTGTGTTGAGGGAACACTGACCAATAAATGAATAAAATATAATAAGGATTTGTAGGGAGATTAGATTTGGGGTCATTTCCAAGTCCTCCATCTTCTGATAGTCGGGTCAGTGTCCTGTCTTTTTAGGAATGGATAGAAATACTGAACTCTTACTTTTAAGATGAGAATTTCGAGGAAACTTGCCTACACAAGCTGACAAAAGTTATCCTAAAACCATGATGTAATCTTAGAGCAATGATAAACAGCAAAGTCTTTTTGAATATTTTAGGAACATTTCCCTGGGAAATTGTCATCTCAGTCCTAGCAGCCGCGGCAGTTATTCTGTTGATCCTGATCGTGGTGATGGTGCACAGGTATGTGTGATTCATAATTTCTTAAACTATTGTGTAAATCACAGATTTGATAGGGGCCATGACATCAGGATATCTGCCTGTGAGAAACTATTGTTTCAAATAATTAACCCATGAGAGCATTGACCCTGAACCTCAGCTAAGATTTGTAAAGAGGAGGATTAAAGAGGTCAAGTGCTTCTGTGGTGCAAGTAGGGAAGTGTTAAAGGCTCACCTGCCCCTGGTCCCTCTATGGCCAGTCTATCGCTGGTCTATCGCCGGCCTATCGCTTTTCCCAGCTCCAATAATACCAGAATAGTGGTTCTCTAGCCTTTGCCCCAGTAGCTTTCGCTTCCATGTCCAAATCTTTTGGGTTCAAGCATTAAACCAAAACATGAGAACCACTTCTGGTCTGACATTGTGGTGGAGAGCGGCATTGTTGGAGATGCCGTCTTTCATACCAGACATTTAATCAGAAACACCATTTGCCTGCTCAAGTGGATATTAAAGATCCCATGACAATATTAGTGGAAGAGCAGTGAAGTTCTCCCTGTGTCACGGCAAACATATATTCCCCAATCACTCCAGGAAAGCAGATTAACTCTTCATTTGTCTTATTGTTGTTTGTGGGATATTGCTGTGCTCAAAATGACTTCCATGTTTGTCTATAAAACTAGTTTCAAATCATAATTCATTGGCTGCGGAATGCCTTGTGAAGATCCTAAGGTAAAGGCACTATATAATTGCAAGTTTATTCTTCTGGATTTGGCCTTCCACAGCTAACCAACAACTTGCATTCCTATAGCATCTTGTAAGAACAGTTGCAAAGGCTTCACAAGGGAACATAACTCGGACACCAATTCAAAGAAGCTGATGTAATGATCAGTGATTTAAATCTTGGTCAATGATGGGGTGTTTAAGTAGGGTCTGAATGGAGAAGAGGGAAGTGGAGCCGCGGTGGATTCCAAGGAGATAATTCCAGAGTGTGTGGGCTGAGTGATGGAAGGCACGGCCGCCAATGGAGGGTGATCGAAAGAGGGAACAAGAGGCTGGGATCAGAACATCGGAGATTTGGAACCGGTGCCGATTGTTGTAGGAACAGAGGCCGTTACAGAGGCATGTGTGGGGGCCACGGATGGTTTTATAGAAATATTAATCTCTCCAATATTAAGAAAGTAAAGAAAGAGTTGCATTTATACATCGCCTTTCACTGACTCAGGACGTCTGAAAGCGCTTTACAGCCAATTAAATCCTTTTGAAGTGTAGTCAATGATGTAATGCAGGAAACGCGGCAGGCAAATTGCGCACATTGAAACATAGAAGATTGGAGCAGGAGTAGGCCATTCGGCCCCTCGAGCCTGCTCCGCCATTCGATGAGATCATGTCTGATCATCCAAACTCATTACCCTGTACCTGCCTTCTCCCCATATCCCTTGATACCTTTAGCTTTAAGAAATATATCTAACTCATTCTTGAATATATTTAATGACTTGGCCTCAACTACCTTCTGTCTTAGAGAATTCAACAGGTCACCACAGCAAGCTCCCACAAACAGCAATCTGACAATGACCAGATAATCTGCTTTAGTGATGTTGATTGAGGGATAAATATTGGCCCAGGACACTGGGGATAACGCCCCTGCTCTTCTTCGAAATGGTGCCATGGGATCTTTCACGTCCACCTGAGAGAGCAGACGGGGCCTCGGTTTAACGTCTCTTCCGAAAGACGGCACTTCCGACAGTGCAGCGCTCCCTCAGTACTGCAGTGGAGTGTCAGCCATGATTTTGGTGCTCAAGTCCCTGGAGTGAGACTTTAACAGACAACCTTCTGACTCAGTGGCGAGGGTACTGTACACTGTGACACGGCTGACAAGCTAACAGCCGAAAGCTGGTAGCAAGTTCTCAGAGTATATTTTTACATTAGTTATCAGGGTGTAATAGAAAAACAGCGGAATTTGGAGAAACGTGTTATTCTTATCTGTCACTCTTTCTTCTGAAGCTGTTTAGTTTCACTATGTATCTTCCAAGGGTATTGCCAGAATTTCTCAATTGAAGAAAGGTAGGTTGTGAAATGCCATCAGCAAAGTAACTGGAAGCAAGTGAATTTAAATAAATCGACAATTCAAAAGAAGCAGTTAATTTAAATATATTTTAAATAATCACAGAAGAAGTCTGTGTTTGAAAAGAAAGACTCGGCTCTTTCCTCAGGCACATGCCTGACAACAACCATAGACTGTGCAGCAAGTGTATCTCCATGAGCTCCAATCTTCCTGTTTGAGTGAAGCTGCTTGTTATCTACAATTTAACATGAGAGTATCAGAAAAAAACAATAACTAACTAAGTTTAAATACACAATCATTCGTTTTAGTCACAGAATCAAGAACACAGAATCCAAGCTTTCAAACTAAATCAAAAAGGAAATTCCTTTCTCAATCATTTCACAACTCCAATGGACTAGAATTAAGCTGTGTAATATCAGGAATTAACGTGTTACCGCAACTACATGGCAGTCCTGTCTGCAATTATCAAATGTCGTTCGGATTTTGCATTAAACTCTTCCGTCTGCTCTTCAGATAGCGTGTTAAGCCAATGTGTGCAAATCGTGTCTATTTAACAAGGTGTGAACACATTGTATGAAACACTTGTCTGCTTAATAGGGTGTTAAGACAATGTGTGAAACTCATGCCTGCCGTTCAAACACAGTCTTAATAAACAGCAACACTCCCCTGTCAGATACTTACTCGTTGAGCACGCACTTTACAAAACTCCTCTATTTGCTGTTTAAATAGTGTTATCTTAGTGTGCGGAATTCATGTGGCGTTATTTGAATAGGTGCGAACAAACTCTCTACAATTGTGATGAACCATTGTACAGGCTGAACATTCCTCTCAGTGCGGACTGCACCAAGTCATTAACCAGTTCCTTGAGATAGTGACGGCTGGGAATATGCAATGACCTGAATTTCCGAACGGATTTATTAGAGATAATTTTAATCAATTATGTGATGTGACTTAATTGCATTTTTTTTGAATCAGGAAGAAGACAAGAGCTACCACTGGTGTCCCCCTTACCAACAACGATTCGGTGAGTTAAATTGTGGCGTAGACCCCGTTTAACACCGAGATAAGTGAGGGCATGGCAACGGCCCAGCATCCGATGGAGTTACCCCTGCCTGATATTGGCACTGTTTGTAACCAGAGTGAGCCACATTAACCGTGCAGTTCAACGGGTCAACACGTGTTCTGGACACCTGTTTGACGGAGTTTATAAGGGATACAATGAGCACCTCACACGACTGACAGAAAAGGTCATGTCCTGATAAATGCATCATGCATTTTCTCTGTAGTGGATTTCTATTGAATTCAAAGTGTGTCTGAGAAAACCGATTGACCGTGTCACTACATGTATTAAACAGAATAATGTTTACGCTCCCCTCTCACACCACATTACCACCGGTGGTTTAAATAATCAACAAGATCACGTAGTATGAGGGCTTTGAGAGGGTCAAATAGCATGGCATTTTTGCTGGGATTATTAACATTGTCCTCCCTGGATTTTATGGCTCTATTTTACCGCGAGGCGGCAACATTCCGTGCGAGGGGCCTGGGTGAGCAATAGGCTCGCATGACCAAGCCCGGACAGATTTTGAATCCGGGGTCTTAATTCAATATCCAGCCCCGACTCCCACCCGAACCAGACTGAAATCTTTGGCTATAATAAAAACTGAAAATGCTGGAAATAGTCAGCAGTTCAGGCAGCGTCTGTGGAGAGAGAAACAGAGTTAACGTTTCAGGTCGATGACTTTTCGTCAGAACTGGAAACGATTCGAGAAGTAACAGATTTTAAGCAAGTGCAGATGCAGGGAAAGGAGGATAGGACAAAAGGGAAGTTCTGTGATAGGGTGGAAGGCAGGAGATATTAAATGACAAAAGAGATGATGGTGCAAGGCAAAAGGAGATGGTATTGGGCAAGTAAAGCAACATAAATTGGGTCTAGAGGAGGTGTAAATGGCAACGGCAGAAACATTACCAACAACTACCGTCCGAAACAATAGGGCAGTGGTGACGATCGGAAATTGATGAACTCAATGTAGAGCCTGCAAGACTGATAAATGCCTAATCGGAAGAGGAGGTGCAGTTCCTCGAGTTTCTGTTGAGTTTCATTGGAACAGTGTAAGAGGCCGAGGTCAGAGAGGTCAGAGTGGGAGTGGAGCGGAGAACTAAAATCAAGCTGGCCCAGGGGGACACAGCGGGAACTGCCCCCAGCAGTCGGGTAAGTGTTGAGGAGGGGGAATACTATCGGCGCGGCGGTTCTCGGGGCCAGGGGAAGCCCACGGTTTCCTTTTCGAGGAAGTAGGAGCTGAATAGGATAATTAGAATGGTGGCAGTGATGGAATAAAGCGGGTTATTCTGGTACAGTAAACACACTCTCACCCGGTTCAGGAGCTCCACATCTAACGCACTGCTTTCTTTTACAGAGACAAGACAAGTATGGAAAAACTGGTGTAAGAGGGGCTCCATCAAACGAGTCAGCTCAAAGTGAAGAGGTCCTGTATGCAGCTGTCAGTGTTTCAAAGGTTCGAAAGCAGGAGAGATATCTCCAGAACGAGGAGTCCTGTGAATACGCCGCAATTAAATGCAATTGAAAATCAGCGGCATTCACCATATTCTGACAGATGGAACTGTTCCAGGAAGTGCTGTGATAATGGAGATCTCTCAGCGAGTGATAGCTAACATGTTAAAATCTCTTCCTGAGAGAGTTTGATTTACAATCCCAAAGATTGTCCACTACAAGAATACTTCCGAAACGGTGCAGGAAGGGGGCGGGAATGGTCAATGTAATTTTAAACTTTTTTATCTGCTTTAATAATAAAATTACTATTTCCGCGCACGCCATCTAACGGACAAAGGAAGCAAGTGCATCGCATCAAGCAGAGCACATTCTCCAGCCGCATCTGCTTCGGTCAACGCACCTGTACATACTTAAACAGTCTATGTTGGGTTGGGTGAGGTAAACTAGCAGTTTGTCTGCGCAAGATGCGGGATTTCTGCCCCTGTTGGACTCAGATGTGTCTGATGATACAGTGACAGATCGCCTATGTAATGCTGTCGGCCTGCCACTGTGTGGCGCTATTGGATTGCGAAGCCTTCATTCACACAGAACATGGAACAAGCAAAACCTCGGGCTGTAGGAGGAACCAGTGAAATTATAATAAACTGCAATTTAAATTGCAATTGTAGATTGTCCAACATTCTGAAAAACCAAGAACCAATACAGCAATTAGTCTGTCCGCTGTCTAGCTCAACTGGGCTTGGCACTTAAAGATCAGTCAGGGCTCCCGCTCCTGTTAAAAATCCCGCCGACACTCGCTTTGAGGCTTGCAAGCTAAGATCTGATCATTTGAGAGCTGCCGGCGGGAATCACATTTCAACAAGAAACGCGATGTTCAGAAGTGGGGCATAATTGGAAAATTGGCCGTGGAAAAATGCAGGGACATTTTTTAAATAGCTCTCGGCTGTGGGCGTCGCTGGCAAAGCCGGCATTTATTGCCCATCCCTAGTTTCCCTTGAGAAGGTGGTGCTGAGCCGCCTTCTTGAACAGATGCAATATATTGTTTTTATTCATTCACGGGATGTGGGCGTCGCTGTCAAGGCCAGCATTTATTTCCTATCCCTAATTGCCCAATCACTGAGTGACTCGCTCCGCCATTTCAGAGTGCAGTTAAGAGTTTAACACATTGCTGTGGTTCTGGTGTCACATGTCGGCCAGACCGGGTAAGGACGTCAGATTTCTTTCCCTAAAAAACATTAGTGAACCAGTTGGGTTTTTACGACAATCCTGTACTTTCCTGGTCAGCATTACTGATACTAACTTTTTATTCCAGGCTCATTTGTTTAACTCAATTTAAATTCCCCCAGCATCCGTGGTGGGAGTTGAAAACATGTCTCTGGATCATTAATCCAGGCCTCTGGTTTACTAAACCAGTAACATAACAATAATATGGCCCTGCAAATTGCTAAACAAATATTTACTAACCAACCTTACAGTGAAAGCGCTTTAATAATCCGGTTGGCTCTCCTGTTTAATAGTCTATTAATACATTGCATAATATGTTTGAAAGCAGCTGAGAGTGATTCAATAACAGGCAATAGTCAACACAAAGAAAGTAGCTTGAATTTTATTGTGTTCACAGGCCGGAACATGGGTCTGCACTGCACCGATTGGTCCAAGCCTTCAATCAGTGTACAGCTTGTTTAACATGTCTAATCAGATGAGAAGACTTTGAAGTGTCCGTCAGATTTCCTTTACACTCTATCTATCGGTGGGACAATCGGAAATGTAGCATTATGGAGATCAGAGTGCACGGTTTCCCGTTCCTCCCCATTCCTTCGTCCGCGGACGCTTCCTCCTTAGGTAATAAATCCGCTTTATGTTCCCCGGGGGGTTGGCAATGCGTTGCATCACACAATCGCTCACAATGGCTTTTACCGATGCACTTGAGCAATGCAGCTCCGAAAGTCATCAATTCGCACATTGATCAATCCTGGCTGAAGGAATCCAAATGCACTCGGAGCCCCGGATTGGAGAGGGGCAATTCATCCATAGTCTTTATCGCTGTTCGGTGAACCCTGATGCAAGTAGCCTTTTCGATATCCAATGAGGACAGGAGCAGACACCGGGGTATTGGGCCTCGGGACAAACCTCATGGTGAAGGGAGGTATCTGCAAAAATAGCAGCTTAAGCGAGAGATTGGAGAAATCGAACTCCAGCAAGCGTTCAATTTGGAAGTGGAGAATATTGGGGCAAATACTGCAAGCAAGAACAACGAGTTTTTCAAATGTCTTGATTGTAAAAACGTGTCGTATCTCTTCGTTGTTATAATTGGTTCATTTGGAAAAAGAAACATTAGAGATTCAGAGAAGCGTCCTCTCTAAGTTCTGGTCCTTTTCTGGTAAATTTAATAGCTGCATATTCGCTCATCTGCTTGCTATTTACATATCCGTGCCCTTCAGGAATATTTGAAAAGTGCACAGTGGTGTAAGTAATTTCTTCCTTCTGCTAAGTTGAGTTGGATATCACTTCCCAGCCGTCACTGTCTGGATGATCCCTCTGCAACAGAAACAACACGTGCAGCGTATAAAAGACTACACGTGGTACAGATACAGAAATAAAACGGGGTACAGGTAGACAAAGAAAACTTGGCACAGAATTACCGAGAACACGTACGCACTGTGTACTGTGTACTCACCCGCAAGGCCTCCTGAAGTGCCGGTTTCCTGCATGCACTGCGCATGCGTGGGAAACCGGCACTTCCGGTATGGCGAAGGGGGCGTTTCCTAGGTGAACCGCGTGCGCACTAAAGGCTGCGCGCACGCAGCACATTTAGGTTTTTTTTCAGGTTTCAATGCGAGGGTAAGTATGGAAGATTCAACACAAGTAAAAAGGAGGCGTAAGACCCCTTTTGAACAAGGTAAGTAGTTAATTAAGTATAATTTTAAAGAAAGGTAAGTTTATTATTATAACTTTTAAAAAGAATTCAAATTTTTTCAAAAATTTAAATTTTTGTTTAAAGTGCTTAATTTATTTAACTATAGTTATTTTATTAATGTGATGGATTTTTTAAAATTTATTTGAGGTTTAGCTGTTCTTTTGGGGCCGATTTCAATTCACAGATTTGACATCCTTTCAAATCTATGAATTAAAGATGGTCTGCTGCCATTGGCTCTCCATGGCCCACGTGATCCCAGGGATCGCATCGCACTAACTGCGCCCCTGGGACACGCAAGCACTGCGCGCCGGCACTAGGGAAAGGCCCAGGACCCGAAGTTCCTGTGGGCCCGAAACACAACGGCAGGCGTGGTAGGTAAGAGCGCGCGCGATCCTTACCCCCGCGGCAAGCCGGCCACCCGAATTTCTAGGCCATTGTTTTGGGCAGTTTATATGTAGAATAACGGATACCCGGGAGTCAGATACAGGCTGTAATCTAATCGAGGAGTTCGGGTGAGGGCGGGGTTATATAAAGAATAACAGAAAACTGGGTGTGAGTTACAGCTCTGAATATAATCGAGGGGTTTCAGTGTGGTTTGTATATAGAATAACAGCTACCCGGGAGTGAGTTACAGGCTGGAATCGAATCGAGGGGTTTGGGGGAGGGTTTATATATAGAATAACAGTTACCCGGGAGTGATTTACAGGATGAAATCTAATCGAGGAGTTCGGGAGTGGGTCGGCGTTATATAAATAATTACAGATAACTGGGAGTGAGTTACAGGCTGGAATCTAATCGAGGGGATTCAGTTTGGTCTGTATATAGAATAACAGATACCCAGGAGCGAGTTACAGGCTGGAATCTAATCGAGGGGTTCGGGGGAGGGTTTATATATTGAATAACCGACAGTGGGGAATTAGTTCAAAATTGGAATCTAATCGAGGGTTTCGTGTGTTTTACATACAGAATAACAGAAACCCGGGAGTGAGTTACAGGCTGGAATCTAATCGAGGGGTTCGGGTGGTTTATATATTGAATAACGGATACTCGGGGTGTGTGTTACAGGCAGGAATCTAATCGAGGGGTCCGGGCGGTTTATATATAGAAAGTGCTACGCAACCAATTGATTAATTATGTTCTAATTCCCTCGCTCGTTTATATCCGAGCTAACAAATGAGTTTCTGAGGGTGAAGTCTGGGCCAGGTGTAAGCTGGACCCATGCTTCAATCGCAGGTCTCTGCAAGGCTTGCAGCTGCCACACTATGAATGACATCGACGCTAAATGGAATGAAACAGCCAGTGATCCAATTCCTGATCACTGCTGAGTGAGCCGTTCGCAACGCGTCACTGGGCCTGAATCTTAACTGGGTCAGCCCAGGGCCAGGCACAACTGTGTGCACGGAGCCCACTGGCAGTCAGTGCGCTTGAGTTAACAATGGCCTAGAAATTCGCGTGACCGGCTTGCCGCGGTGGTAAGGATCGCGCGCGCTCTTACCCACCGCGCCTGCCGTTGTGTTTTGGGCCCACAGGAACTTCGGGTCCCGGGCCTCACCCAAGAGCCAGCGCGCAGTGCTTGCGTGTTCCAGGGGCGCAGTTAGTGCGATGCGACCCCTGGGATCATGTGGGCCATGGAGAGCCAATGGCAGCAGACGATCTTTCATTCATAGATTTGACAGGAGAGCTGTCAAATCTGTGAATTGAAATCGGCCCCAAAAGAACAGCTAAACTTCAAATAAATTTAAAAAAAACATCACATTTATAAAATAACTATATTTAAATAAATTAAACACTTTAAACAAAAATTTTAATTTTGAAAAAGTTAAAATACTTTTTTAAAGTTATGTAAATAAACTTACCTTTCATTAAAGTATCTTAAAAAGATAAACCTGTTGAAAAAAAATTAAAATTATCCTTAATTACCTACTTGCCTTGTACAAAAGAGGTCTTACGCCTCCTTTTTACTAGCGTAGAATCTTCAATACTTACCTTCGCATTGAAAGCTGAAAAAAAATTAAGTGTGCTGCGTGCGCGCAGCCTCTAGCGCGCACGCTGTTCACCTAGGAACCGCCCCCTTCACGCGACCGGATGTTCCGGTTTCCCGCGCATGCGCAGTGCATGCAGGAAACCGGCACTTCGGGAATGAATGCGGGTGAGTACGGACTGTGTACTCACCCGGGAACGGACGAATTTTTGTGGCAACTGGATCCAAGAGAACAATTGAACCGTGCGCAAGCCAAAGGAGAAATTATTCGCAGGCGCTAGCCTAAAACTGGCGTTATCGCATCGCAGGGAATTAAATAGTAAGATGGGCATAGAACAGGCGGCCGTTCCGTTTTGCGCTTCCGTCCAATACAAATCCCACTCCAACGGTTCTGAAACGGAAGGATACATTGGGAACTGACAAGAACAGACAGTTAGTGAGAAGAAGCATTAGATCTCCCGTGTACTGACAGTGTGTCATGGGATTAAATACAGTGGCTACACCGCGCCACCTACTGGCCATAGCCAGAAACTGCACAATCATCCGAATTCGCCAGGGGCAGAAATTCGTCAGTTGTCGGGTGAGTCCGCACTGTGCACTCACCCCTGGACTGAACGAAAGTGCCGGTTTCTTTCATGCACTGCGCATGCGCGGGAAACCGGCACTTCCGTTCCCCTGAGCAAAGGGGTTTAGATGTCGAACGGCCACGCCGGAGGGCCAGCGCGTTCGCCTCGCATTTCGGGGTTTTTTTGCAGGTGCCTCCGTGAAGGTAAGCACGGAGAAGATACACATTGGCCTAGAAATTCGGGTGGCCGGTTTGCCGCGGGGGTAAGGATCGTGCGCGCTCTTACCTACCGCGCCTGCCGTTGTGTTTCGGGCCCACAGGAACTTCGGGTCCTGGGCCTTTCCCTAGTGCCGGCGCGCAGTGCTTGCGTGTCCCAGGGGCGCAGTTAGTGCGATGCGATCCCTGGGATCACGTGGGCCATGGAGAGCCAATGGCAGCAGACCATCTTTCATAGATTTGACAGGATGTCAAATCTGTGAATTGCAATCGGCCCCAAAAGAACAGCTAAACCTGAAATAAATTTAAAAAAATCCATCACATTAATAAAATAACTATAGTTAATTAAATTAATCACTTTAAACAAAAATTTAAATTTTTGAAAACATTTAAATTCTTTTTAAAAGTTATAAAAATAGGCCCAAAAATTCGGCCGAATACGGGAGAGTACCCGCTGCGTGCTCAATCGTATTAGTTCCCGAAGTGCCGGTTTCCTGCATGCACTGCTCATGCACGGGAAACCGGCACTTCCGGTATGGTGTGTGGGGCGGTTCCTAGGTGAACCGCGTGCGCACTAAAGGCTACGCGCACGCAGCACACATAGGTTTTTTTTCAGGTTTCAACGCGAGGGTAAGTATGGAAGATTCTACACAAGTAAAAAGGAGGCGTAAGACCCCTTTTGAACAAGGTAAGTAGTTAATTAAGTATAATTTTAAATTTTTTTAACAGAATTATCTTTTTTAGAGATTTTAAAGAAAGGTAAGTTTATGGCCCAGAAATTGAAGTTCGATGGTTGCCGCGGGGGTAAGGATCCCCCGCGATATCGCACTCCGCGCCTGCCTTTATAGTTTTGGCCCACACGAACTTCAGTTCCTGGGCCTCTCCCTGGTGCCGGCGCGCAGTGTGTGCGTGTCCCAGAGGCGCAGTTACTGCGATGCGACCTCTGGGATCACGTGGGCCAGTTAGAGCCAATGGCAGCACACCATCTTTCATTCATAGTTTTGACAGGAAGAAAATTATGAATACAACAAGCCCCCAAAAGAACAGCTAAACCTCAGTTAAACTTTAAAAAAGCCATCACATTAATAAAATAACTATAGTTAAATAAATTAACCACTTTAAACAAAAATTTAAATTTTTGAAAAAATTTAAATACTTTTTAAAAGTTATAAAAATAAACTTACCTTTCTTTAAAGTCTCTAAAAAAGATAAACCTGTTGAAAAAAATTTAAAATAATACTTAATTAAATACTTACCTTGTTAAAAGGGGGTTTTACGACTGCTTTCTTCATGTGTAAAATCTTCAACACTTACCTGCGCGTTCAAACCTGAAAAAAAACGAAGTGTGCTGCGTGCGCGCAACCTATAGCGCGCACACAGTTCACTGAGGAACCGCCCCCTTCGCAATATACGAAGTGCCGGTTTCCCACGCATGCGCAGTGCATGCAGGAAACCGCCACTTCGGGACCTAATACGCGAGAGTACACAGTGCGTAATCTCCCGTATTAGGTCTAATTTTTGTGCCTATGTGTTTAGAATTTTAACCGCAAGAGATAATATAGTCGGGGAGTATTCATTAGTCTGGTTAATGTGAATAATGACATTGGGAAGCTTTTATTTAGAACGACTCATTTCAAAATAAGTCCAGACCAGAGAAAATGTTCATGATGCCATTTACCCGATCATTGCACACAATGGCCACTGCAACATTTCCCTGTTCCTGAGGTGAAGAGGCCATTCAACCCTTTAAGAACACCGTCAAACCAGTTCCTATTACATCTGTTTAACTTTGGATGTGCCTGTAATGTGATCCCAGACAATGATCTAAACATTCCATCTCCTCACTTACCTTAGTTCAGTGGGTTGTGCAACACACAGTTAATCACTGCACCCTTGTCTGTAGGAGAGACCCCAACAGGGACATTTACCTTCTTCCTGAAACAGAAAATACAAATGATTCACGTCTCCTAATTACAGTTAATTCGCTTCACTACAGCGCCCAGTGTCCCTTTGTTGAACAACAGGGGGCGCACTATACTAAATCGTTCTTGTTACTGTTTCCTGATTGGCTGCGACCAGATTAAATTCCCGTTTCTTTTCTATCTCTACACTTTCCTAATTCCAAAGCAAGCATTCTCTCTATCTGATGAAGCTGGTTATATCTATCTTGACCTGTTTGACAAATTCAGTGTTCACGAAACATTTTATGGATGGTAAGCGAGCGGCGTCTACTATTGCAGAATAACCAAAGCAATTTCCGCCAAGTCTTAAAAATGCACCGGATTTGCCCTTTCGTGTCCAGCAATGGTTCTGTGGAGCATTTTATGACCTCCTGAGTCGTGAGGTCTTCCGCCAATATGGCCACGGGAGCTTTGAGCTGCCAAACCGTGTTCAGCTTAAATTGTCTGGTATGAAATACGGCGCCTCCGCTCAAGTGACAGGCTAGATTCTGCACCCAAGTTCTGCACTGGCCCTTGATGTACAATCTTTGAACTAAGAAGTGAAAGGCCAGACATGGGACGCTGAACTTCTGACATTCCCCTACTTTCCCCTCACAAGACACCTGAACTCCAGCAAGCCTTCCCTTTACAACTCTTAGCTGAGTTTCAGGGTCAATGATATCTGGGGTTAATTACATTAAGCAATATTTGCTCATGGGCGGAAATCCTAAAGTCACGTCCTTTTGAAATCTGTCTTATTAAAGCACGAGTATAAGTAATATGAACCATACCTGTGTGAATCAATCTCTATCGTCACCAAGACAATGATGCCAATCAGAATTAGAACTGAGACGGCGGCTCTGATTGACAATTCTCCGAAATGATCCTAAAATATTTTAAAACACCGTGCTCTTCATTATTGCTCTAATATTATACCAAGAGTGAAGATGGCATCTAACAGCATGTAGGGGAAGCTGTTAAGAACAAAATGAACTTGTTTTTATATAGCGCTTTTGCCAACGTCTCAAAGCACTTTACAGCCAATGAAGTACTTTTGAAGTGTAGTCACCGTTGTAATATAGGGAACGTGGCCGCAAAATTGCGCACAGCAAGCTCCCACAAACAGCCATAAGGTAAATCAGCAGATAAATCTGTTTCTGTGTTATTGGTTGAGGGATAAATATTGGTCAGGGCACCAGAGAGAACTCCCCTGCTCTACTTCAAAAGATTAAATATCACAGTCTCCCTGAGAGACTTCATCAATACACGCCGCATACTCGGATCTGCTCGCTTGCTATCCGATATTTTACTTCAGTCTATAATTTGCTCTTTCAGTTATCGAAGTTATCCTGGCTCCATTGTCAGTGTTATTGCACTGTATAGTTCTTTCAGAATATCTTCAGGACAACAAAACCGGCAGTCGGCTGAAATATCTGTGAAAAAATGTTGAACTGATCGACTGTACCCCAGTAACGTTACAATGAGAGGAAACATGATTTCAAGAAGTGTGTCAGTAAGTCAGAAGGGTCTATTTTATTAAAGATCACACGCTGCTTCTAGTGTTTTATATTATCCCTCCTATCTTCACAAAAACAAGGCGACAATAATCAAATTCAGATACCGAAGTATAAACTTTACATGAATTATTCCCATCGTAACTTTCCGTGAGTTAGCGCTCAGTCATGAACCTGTCCCAAACACTACTGAAAATAAAATTGGATTAATTCCTACTTTAGAGATAAGAATGTTTTTTTCAGGTCAGTGGAACTGGTACTTGCTGACACTAACACCGTTCAGTTAGTCACTTACAGGTGATGGACCGAACCGTCTGCAGTAATTAAATTACAGGAAAATGCAATATATACCTTCAGATTGGAGCTGGTATTTTCCGACAGTAACGCCATGCTCGCTTACTCCAAAACATAAGATCAGGTGTCCAGTTCCAGTCGGGTGAGTCAGTGTCAGGGAGCTCTGCACCAGGTGACTATTCCACTCCGAGGAGGGGATATTGATTTCTGAACTGTTCGCTGTGATGTTTCCCCCATTGATGCCCCAGGTGATGTTTGCTGGGGGGTTGGCTCTGACACTGCAGGTACAATGAATCCCATTGTCGGGACTGGTGCAGGTCAGACCTGATACTATTGTGGGTTTATCTAAAAAAAAGTGAAGCCAGCTTGAGATAGTTTCCATACAGCAGTTTGCAGTGTCTAAATAGAACCAAATCGGCGTTTAGATTAAGCAGAGAGACCACTGCACATAACGAGTTTGATTAGAACCAGTTCATGTTGTATTCATTTAATGCTTCATCAGACTTTCCTTTCCCCTAATTTCTAGCAAGGCAATAACTCAGGTATGAAATTGCATCGAGCCAATGAGGAGTCAATTAATCCATATATTTCCTGGAGCAACATGTCTGATGAGAGGGTTGTCCTATGTTAAGAGATGGAGTAGATTGGGCCTATACACTCCGCAGTTTCGAAGAATGAATGATTATCTCATTGACACATTTAAGATTCTGAGGGGGATTGACAGGGTAGATGCTGAGAGGCTGTTTTCCCTCGTGGGTGAATCTAGAACTAGGGGGCATAGTCTCAGGATGAGGGATCGGCCATTTAGAACAGCGGCAGCGGCGAGCCTCCGATTCCAAAACAACAATAAAATCAGAGTGACGTCACAGGAGAGCAGGTAGTTGATTGGTTGGTGAATATTTCAGCTCTTTTTTGCTCTCGAAGTTTGGGAAGGCATTAAATTAAGAGCTGAGAAACTCTAACTTCCAATACTTATTAAATTGTTAACTTATACTCGATCAAATAATCAAACAATAAAACTAAAATATCGATTGAATAAAAGCTTTCACTAATGAATTAATGAACAAAACAAGGTCAGAGATGACGGGGCAGCTTGTGTGTCGCAACTGCAGCATGTGGGCTTCTCTGGAGTGCATCGCGATTCTGACCAACCACATCTGCAGTATGTGTCTGCAACTCGAGGAACTTTATCTCAGAGTTGTTGAGCTGGAGTACGAGCTGCAGACATTGCAATGCATCAGGGAGGGGTAGAGTTAACTTGGCACTTTGTTCCAGATGGCAGCAACACCCTTTCGGTTTAGTACTACTTTAGAGTTCGTCAGTGGTCAGGGAAAGGAAGTTATGACTGCGAGTCAGGAAGGTATGGGGACCCAGCATGTAGTGGTGGATGAGCCTCAGCCCTGGACCTTGTCCAATAGGTACGAGGTACTTGCTACCTGTATGGATGAGGAAAAGGACTGCGGGGAGAATGGGCAAACTGACCACGGACTGTGGTACAGGGGGCCATCCAAGTGGGGGGAGAAGGAAGGAATGTGGTAGTATTAGGGGACAATATAGTCAGGGGGATAGATACTGTTCCCTGCAGCTGTGAAAGGGAGTCCCGAAGGCTGTGTTGCCTGCCTGATACCAGGGTTAAGGATATCTCCACGCGGCTGGAGAACAATTAGGAGTGGGAGGGGGAGGATCCAGTTGTCGTGGTCCATGTAGGAAACAGCGACATAGGTAGAACAAAGAATTAGTTTCTGCTGAAGGAATTCGAGGTGCTGGGGTCTAAGTTGTTAAGCACATCCTCAAGGGTAATAATGTCTGGTTTACTACCTGAGCCACGTTCAAATTGGCATAGGGTCAAGCAGATCGGAAACGTAAATGCTTGACTCAGAATGTGGTGTGGGAAGAAGGGATATCAATTCATGGGGCACTGGCATCAGTACTGGGGAAAGAGGGAGCTGTTCCCTCGGGAAGGGCTCCATCTAAACCGGGCTGGGAGAAGCGTCTTGACTAGGGCTGTAGATAGGGCTTTAAACTCAATAAGGGGGAGGGGTCAGGTGAAGGGAAATTTAGAAATCTAAAAAGAAACGTCAAGGCAATAGAGCAGTGTAGTGATTTGGGTAAATATAAGCAGAGTGTGACAGGAAGGGACAGAGAGTTTAACCGGAGAAGTGCAGCAGAGAATAAGGTCAAAGCAGGGAATAATGTAAAAAAAAATTAAAGGCTCTTTATCTGAAAGCACGAAGCATTCGTAACAAGATGGACGAACTAGTGGCACAAATAGAGATAAATGGGTTTGATCTAATAGCCATTACAGAGACGTGGTTGCAAGGTGATCAAGGTTGGGAACTAAATATTCCAGGATACTTGACGTTTCAAAAAGACTGATGGAATGGGAAAGGAGGGGGAGTAGCCCTGATTATAAAGGATAACATATGGACAGTAGAGAAAAATGATCTCGGCTCGGAAGATGAGGAAATAGAATCAGTATGCGTGGAGAAAGGAGTTTAGAAAAATAACAGGTGATCTAATTGAAATAAAGAAGTATCTGAAGGGGAAAGACAGGGCAGAAGCTGAGAGGATGTTTCGCCCAGGCTGGTGTGTCTAGAACCGGGGGTCATAGTCTCAGGATAAGGGGTAGGCGATTTACGACTTAGATGAGGAGACATTTCTTCACTCAGAGGGTTGTGAATCTTTGGAATTCCCTGCCCTAGAGGGCTGTGAATGCTTAGTCTTTGAGTATGTATAAAAGGCAGAGACAGGTAGATTTTTGTACTCTAGGGGAATCAAGGGATATGGAGATCGGGCGGGAAAGTGGAGTTGAGGTCTATGATCAGCCATGATTTATTTAATGGTTGAGCAGGCTCGAGGGGCTGTATAACCTACTCCTGCTGCTATTTCTCATGTTCATATCTTCTTCTGACTGAGATGAGGAAGAATCTCATCACTCAGAGGGTTGTTAATATATTGAATTTTCCACCCCAAAGCGCTGTGGATGCTGAGTCGTTGATTATAGTCAAGGATGAGATAGATAGATTTTTGGACTCCAGGGAGAGTAAGGGATATGGGGATCGGGCGGGAACGTGGAGTTGATGTCAAAGGTCAGCCATGACCTGAATGAATGGCGGAGCAGGCTCGAGGAGCCGAATGGCCTACTCCTGCTCCTAATTCTTATGTTCTTATGCTGTTATGTTGTGAGGATTTCCGACTTACAATCTTGTAAACAAACCTGGCTAAATACTCCAAAATGTAATTTCTGCTAAACATTTCCAGAACTTCTGATCAGTTTTTTCTTTATCTATTTTTGTGATGGACTGAAATGTTCCTGCACTTCAGTGTTTTTGTGACTGGAAGGCTGTTTCCAGTGGGATTCCGCAAGGCTCAGTACTGGGTCCTTTGCTTTTTGTGATATGTATCAATGATTTGGACTTGTATGTAGGAAGTATGACTAAGAAGTTTGCAGATGATACAAAAACTGGCCGTGTGGTTGAGAATGAAGAAGAAAGCGGTGGACTGCAAGAAGATATCAATGGACTGGTCAGGTGGGCAGATCAGTGGCAAATGGACTTCATTCTGGAGAAGTGTGAGATAATGCATTTGGGGAGGGCTAACAAGGCAAGGGAATACACTATAAATGGTAGGACACTGAGACGTGCAGATGATCAGACGGACCTTGGAGTGCATGTCCACAGATCCCTGAAGGCAGCAGGGCAGTTTGATTAGGTGGTTAAGAATGCATACGGGATACTTGCCTTTATTAGCCGAGGCATAGAATATAATTGCAGGGAGGTAATGCTTGAACTGTATAAAACACTAGTTAGGCCGCAGCTAGAATATTGCATGCAGTTCTGGTCACCACATTACAGGAAGGATGTGACTGCACTGGAGGGGATGCAGAGGAGATTTACGAGGATTTTGCCTGGGCTGGCGAATTTTAGCTATGAGGAAAGATTGGATAGGCTGGGGTTGTTTTCTTTGGAACAGAGGAGGCTGAGTGGAGACCTAATTGAGGTATATAAACTTATGAGGGTGCTAAATAAAGTGGATAGGAAGGACCCATTTCCCTTAGCAGTAGGGTCAATAACCAAGGGCGTAGATTTAAAGTAATTGGTCGGAGATTGAGAGGGGATTTGAGGAGATTTTTTCCCCCTAGAGGGTGGTGGGGTTCTAGAGCTCACTGCCTGAAAAGATGTTCGAAGCAGAGACACTCATCACATTTAAAAAGTACTTGGATATGCAATTGAAGTGCTGTAACCTACAAGGCTACGGACCAAGAGCTGGAAAGTGGGATTAGGCTGGATAGCTCTTTGTCGGCCTGCACGGACTAGATGGGCCGAATGGTTTCCTTTTGTGCTGTAAATTTATATCATTCTATGATTCAGCGCCACTGGGATCAGTCCGCCAGACAGAAAATCTGGCGTTGCACATCTCACATATTTATTCAGTTGGTTTTAGCCAATCAGAGATGCATTCTACCTGGAGTTGTGTATCGGGGTCTCCAGTTGGTTTTTAACATTGTCTTTTAATCAATGAATTTGGTTCAAGAACCCTTCTTCTACTGACATTTCTGGCAATATTACTGACGGATTTTGAGACAGTTGTATAAACACTGGGGGAAAAAAACACCGATTCCTAATCACTGTAAGATGGATTTATGTCCCAATATACATTTGATAGGTTGGCACAGCAGTTACATTCTACAGAAATCTGTGTGAAGCTGTTCGCTTTGCCAAAGTTATTGTCAGCGACGCACCAATATTCACCGTTATAATCAGAACTAATGTTGTGGAATATCTGCTTCAGTTCAACAGTGGAAGACCTGCTGATCTCTTCACCATTTCGGACCAAGATTATGTTGCCCCGTATGGTCCCCCGGGCCGTGCAGTATAATAATAAAAAGCTCCCTTCCACTGCCGCTATAGAGGAATTGATGTCTGTTTTTTGTGGGCCATCTGGCAGAGATGATGCCATTGGTTCTAAATGTGGTTATCAGTGCGGATGAGGAAAATAAAACAATTTAGGTGACTACTAAAGAAGAATATTTTATTAAGGTATGGTGGCTAGCTTGCAAACTTCAAAATCCAGTTCATGATTTTTATGGCCCAGATCTTAAGCTTATGTCAAACATAAGCATTCTTTACCCTCTTCTCTTAAATGATTTGAAGAATTGGTATGCTTTCCCACGTAAGATTCTATTCCTCCGGTACATCAACCAAGTGGCCATTCCTCCCACAATACGTACGGTGGTCTTTCCCATCTCTTACACGTGTTTGCTGAGGGAAATTGTAGAATCCTGACCACTGCCCCAGTTTAGTTGCGACACAGGTTAGCAAGGCCAATAAAAAAGCAAACCAAGCTCTCGGGTTTATTTCTAGAGGGAAAGAATTGAACAGTAGGGAATTTATGCTAAACCTGTGTCGAACTTCAGTTAGCCCACACTTAGAGTATTGCTTGCAGTTCTGGCCGCCATATTACAAAATTATATAGAAGCACTGGAGAAGGCGCAGCGAAGATTTACAAGGATGATATACATATCAGGAGAAGGTGAATTGGCTGGGTCTCATTTCTCTTGAAAAAAAAGGCTGTGGAGTGAACTAATAGAGGTCTTTAAAATTATGAAAGGTTTTGATAGAGTGGAAACAGAGAGAATGTTTCGACTTGTGGGAAGAGCATAATTAGAGGACATAAATATAAGATCGTCAGCAAGAAATCCAATAGGGAATTCAGAAGAAACTTCTTTACCCAGAGAGTGGTGAGAATGTGGAACTCGCTACCACAGGGAGTGGTTGAGGCGAATAGTATAGATGCATTTAAGGGGAGGGTGGACAAGCATATGAGGGAGAAGGGAATAGAGGGTTATGTTGATAGCTTTAGATGAGGAAAGACGGGAGTTGGGTCGAGTGGAGCATAAACGCCGGCATGGACTGGTTGGGCCGAATGGCCTGTTTCTGTGCAGTATTTCCTATGTATGTAAGTTAGCTCAAACCATGAATGGACTACCCCTGGCCTGTATGTATCAGTTACTCTGTGGCTGAAACGACATTAGACATTGGGAGCCTTTGCAATAATATTTCAGATAAACCACACCACTGGAGTATCCAATATTATTCCATGGGTCTGGGGCAAATGTCAAATAATGTGACTTACAAGAAGCTTCGATTACTTGATTATCCAGGCGAGCTATCATTATATTCAGCATACAGACATCTATTGAACCGGTCCATCAACAAGTTGGTTGAATGTTGCTTAGAGCAGGCACTGACATTTAACATCCAGTGTAAGAGTTTCTTGAACAGTAGCCGAGGCACCGTCGACTATAAGTTTACCTCCCAGCTTCTTCCCATGATGGTCCAGTGATGGGCTGAAGTTGAAAGTGGATGAAACCTTCTGAGAACCCTCCTTACTGTTATCATGTTTTTTTGAAGTTTTAATCTCTGGCAGTAATTGAGGTACGACATTGTCCTTGGTCCACCTCAATTCAAGGTTGGCGGACGGGCAACTGTGGGTGACTGAGCAGGTCAGATGTGCTGGCTTTCCTGCAATCAATTCCCCAGAGACTGATATCCGTGGTTTATCTGTAAGAAGAAAAGGACATTCGTGTTACCGTACATTTTAATTTAAAAATGGCCAATGGTGTGCAAGGCGATTCAGCCCAAAGTTTTTGAAACATGAGCCTACGACATGGGGCCTGTGTGTGATCTGATTGAAGAAATCCCTCCTACGCATTGACCATTTCCTTTGACCTGTCCATTAGAAGTACAAACCTTGATTGATTTTTCCACAACCTTGAGGGATTGGATTTTCAAAAACCGATCTTTCCTTTTATTCATTCATGGAATGTGAGCGTCGCTGACGAGGCCAGCATTTATTGTTAATCCCTAACTGCCCTTGAGAAGGTGTTCTTGAACCGCTGCAGTCCGTCTGGTGAAGGTACTCCCACAGTGCTGTTATGGAGGGAGTTCGCGGATTTTGACACAGCGACGATGAAGGATCAGCGATATATATCCAAGTCAGGATGGTGTGTGACTTGGAGGGGAACTTGGAAGTGGCGGTGTTCCCATGCGCCTGCTGCCCTTGTTATTCTAGGTGGAAGATGTCGCAGGTATGGGAGATGCTGCTGAAGAAGCCTTGGCGAGTTGCTGCAGTGCATCTTGTAGATGGTACACACTGCAGCCACGGTGCGCCGGTGGTGGAGGGAGTGAATGTTTAAGGTGGTGGATGGGGTGCCAATCAAGCGTGCTGCTTTGTCCCGGATTTTGTCGAGCTTCATGAGTGTTGTTGAAGCTGCACGCATCCAGGCAAGTGGAGAGTATTCCATCACATTCCTTACTTGTGCCTTGTCGATGGTGGAAAGTCTTTTGGGAGTCAGGAGTATCTGCTCTGGTGGCCACATTATTTATGTGGCTGGTCCAGTTAAGTTTCTGGTCAATGGTAACCCCCAGGATGTTGATGGTGGGGGATTCGGCGATGGCAATGCAATCTAGCTTTGCACTTACTCACTGAACTTCTGGGGGCTTCTGTAAGTTACTAAGAAGGCCGGCGCCCCATTTCAGTTCAAGACAAAACATAACATATACCTGGGCTTTTGAAAATGTAACTGGTAGAATAGATAAGGGAGAACCAGTGGTTGTCATCTTCCAAATTGGTTGTCTCTTCCAAATTCTATTATGGAACAGTTTCTTCAGATTGGAGGGTGGCAAATGTAACCCCAGTATTTCAAAAAGGAGCGAGAAAGAAAACCGTGAACTACAGACCGGTTAGCCTAACCTTAGTAGCAGGGGAAATGGTAGAGTATGTGATAACAGGACACTTAGAAAATATCAACGGGATTAGACAAAGTCAACATGGATTTATGAAAGGGAAATCGTGTTTGGCAAACCTACAGGAGTTTTTTGTGGATTTAACTCGTCGAATAGATAAGGGAGAACTAGTGGATGTGATGTAGTTGGAGTTTCAGAAGGACTTTGATAAAGTCCCACATAAGAGGTTATTTTGCAAAATTAAAGCACATGGGATTGGGGGTAATATACTGGCATGGATTGAAAATTGGTTAACAGACAGGAAACAGAGAGTAGGAATAAATGCGTCTTTTTCGGTGTGGCAGTCGGTGACTATTGGGGTACCGCAGGGGCCCCAGCTATTCACAATATATATCAATGATTTGGATGAGGGAATATTTCACACTTCATCGAGAGCCATCCTTTGTTCATTAACCTGTCACATTAACACCTCCTCTTGTCTTGAATATCTCAATGTCTCTCAATCTCTCCTGCTTTCAATCCTATCACTGACCTTCCCTTTTGTTCTTGCATCCCATTCCCCATTTTCCTGCCCCTAAACCTGCTTTAAAATCTATTCAATTTCCTGCTTTTTTCCAGTTCTGACGAAAGGTCTCCGACCTGAAACGTTAACTCTGTTTCTCACTCCACGGATGCTGCCTGGCCTGCTGAGTTTTTACAGCGTTTTCTGTTGTTATTTCCGATTTCCAGCATCTGCAGTATGTTGCTATTCTAGAATCCCGATCACCGCTCCAGCTCAATTGCGCCACAGGTTAGCAAGACCATAACTAAAGCAAACCAAGCACTAGGGTTTATTCCGAGACAGATAGAATTGAAAAGTAGGGCCTGATAATCTACATCCTAGGGTACTTAAGGAAGTGGTCCCAGAAACAGTAGCTGCATTGCTGGTCATCTTCCAAAATTCTATAGACTCCGGAACAGTTCCCTTGGAATGGAGGGTAGCTAATGTAACCCCACTATTTAAAAAAGGTGGTAGAGAGATAACGGGGAATTATAGATCTGTAAGTCTGACATCGGTCGTGGGGAATCCATTCATGGTCTGAGCTAACTTACATACATACATAGTACATACGGCACAGAAACAGATCATTGGGCCCAACCAGTCCATGCCGGCGTTTATGCTCCACTCGAGCCTCCTCCCTTCTTAACCCATCTAAATCTATCAGCGTAACCCGCTATTCCCTTCTCCCTCATATGCTTGTCCAGCCTCCCCTTAAATGCATCTATACTATTCGCTTTAACCACTCCCTGGCTGCAAAAAAATCAGACATTGGAAGCCTTTGCAATTATTTTTCATATAAACCACATCCCTGGAGTAACAAATATTACTCCATTCGTCTGGGACAAATAGTGGCCCAAAAATTAGTCCCGCGACGCGAGAGTACGCACTGTGTACTCTCGCGTATTCTGTCTCCAAATGCCGGTTTACTGCATGCCCTGCGCATGCGCTGAAAACCGGCACTTTTTGAATGGGAAAGGGGGCGGGTCCTCGGTGCACCGCGTGCGCGCTACAGGCTGCGCGCACACTGTGCACTTAGTGCTTTGGACGCGCAGGTAAGTACAGAAGATTTTAGAAATGAAAAAAGGAGTAAGACCCACTTTTAACAAGGTAAGTAGTGAATTAAGAATTATTTTGAATTTTTTTTAACAGGTATATCTTTTTTAGAGACTTTAAAGACAGGTAAATTTATTTTTATAACTTTTTAAAAGTTTTTAAATTTTTTCAAAAATTAAATTTTTTATTTAAAATGGTTAATTTATTTAACTATACTTATTTTATTAATGTGAAGGTTTTTTTTTTAATTTAATTGAGGTTTAGCTGTTATTTTGGGGGTGTGTAAGATTCATAGCTTTCACAGCACGTCTGTTAAACTTATGAATGGAAGATGGTGTGCTGTCATTGGCTCTAACTGAGTCACGTGATCCCACAGCTCGCACGAATTCACTACGCCGGTGGGATACGAAAGCACTGCACAGCAGCTGTCCAGAACATGAAGTTCGTGCGAGCTGGAACTGAAAAAGCCAACGCGGAGTGAGAGAGCGCGGGGAAGCCTTACCCCCGCGTCAACACTCAGTCTTTAATTTCTGGGCGAGTGTGACTTACAAGAAGCTTCGATTATCCAGGCGAGCTATCACTATGGGCCAAAAATTCGGCACTTGCGCTGTGCCCTCACCTGCAAGGCCTCCCGAAGTGCCGGTTTCCTGCATGCACTGCGCATGCACGGGAAACCGGAACTTCCGGTCTCGTGAAGGGAGGGGGTTAAAAGTGAAACGCGTGCACGGGAGAGGCCGTGCGCACGCAGCGAACTCAGGTTTTTTTCAGGTTTCTCCTGGAAGGTAATTATGGAAGAAGCTGAGCTTTTAAAAAGGAGGCGCAGGACCCGTTTTTAACAAGGCAAGGGGTTAATAAATACAATTTAAAAAAGTTTTCAACAGGTTTATCTTTTTCAGATACTTTAAAGAAAGGCAAGTTTATTTTTAGCACTGTTAAAAAGTATTTTAATTTTTTCAAAAATTTAAATTTTTGTTTAAAGAAGTTAATTTATTTAACTTAAAGTTATTTTAAAAATGTGATGTTTTTTTAATTTATTGGAAGTTTAGGTGTTGTTTTGGGCCGATTTCTATTCATAGATTTGACAGGTCTTCCTGTCAAATCTATGACTGAAAGATGGTCTGCTGCCATTGTCTCACCTTGCCCCACGTGATCCCAGGGGACACATGGCACTAACTACGCCGCTGGGATACACAAGCACTGCGCGCCAGCAGTTGGGACAGGCCCAGGAGCTGAAGTCCATGTGGGCCAGGAAGTTAACTGCAGGCGCGGTAGGTAGGTGCGCGTAGGATCATTGCACCCGCGGGAAGCCAGGGTGCCGAATTTCTGGGCCACATACAAACATTTATTGAACCAGTTCATCACTAAGTTGGTTGAATGAAGCGTAGAGCAGCCACTTATATTTAACATCCAGTTTAAGAGTTTCTTCAACAGTAGCCGAGGCACCGTCGACTATAAGTTTACATCCCAGCTTCTTCCCATGATGGTCCAGTGATGGGCTGAAGTTGAAAGTGGATGAAACCTTCTGGGAATCATCGAAACTGTTATCATGTTCTTATGAAGTTTTAATCTCTTGCAGAAATGGAGGTACAACATTGTCCTTGGTCCACATCAATTCATGGTTGGCGGACGGGCAACTGTGGGTGACTGAGCAGATCAGGTGTGCTGGTTTTCCTGCAATCAATTCCCCCGAGACTGATATCCCTGGTTTATCTGTAAGGAGAGAAGAACATTCGTGTTACCGTAGATTTTAATTTAAAAAATGGCCAATGTTGTGCAAGTTGATTTAGCCCAAAGACTTTGAAACATGACCCTATGATATGGGGCCTGTAAATGATCTGATTGAAGAAATCACTCCTAAGTATTGACCATGTCCTCTGACCTGTTAATTAGAAGTACAACTCTTGATTTATTTTTCCACATCCTTGAGGGATTGGATTTTGACACACCGGTCTTTACTTTTATTGAATCATGGAATGTGAGCGTCGCTGACAAGGCCAACATTTATTGCCCATCCCTAATTACCCTTGAGAAGGTGGTGGTGAGCTACCTTCTTGAACCGCTGCAGTCCGTGTGCTGAAGGTACTCCCACAGTGCTGTTAGGGAGGGAGTTCCATGATTTTGACACAGTGACGATGAAAGTTTGGCGAATAGTGTGAGGCCAGAGCAGGGACAAATCGCATCGCATTTCTACAGCATTTTTGCACCTTCCTCCATGTGTCTTGGTGTCAGTTTGGCTGATTTGCTAGCGCGCACTCTCTGAAGCTGAAGGTTGTGGGTTGCAACCTCACGTCACGATTTGAGGCTTTCAGCTTTCGCGTGACTCCGGTGTCATACTCTGGGCGCGTCGCATTGTTGGAGGTGCGGCATTTCAGATATACCGAGGCTCTGGCTCCAGCTCGATACTCTCAATGGCATGCACTGTGAGAAGGAGAGGACAGACTCTTAATCCCAGGCCCAGGCTGCCTGTTCCAGTGGTTCAGGTGGATGTTAGCATTCCCATGCACTACTGCAAGAAGAACAGAGATTGCACCACACGTGGTGTTTAGATCTCCTCCAAAGCCAGCAAATTGTGACTGCTTAGCCAATGATCTCATTTGCTGTTTGCAGTCGCTGGTTGTAAGCAGGTTTACAGTAGCACGTCCATTGTAATGCACTGGGTACAAGGCATTGCTGTCCTGATAATTCGCTGTACGAAAACCTAAAACTATTTTAGATGTCTGGTGATTGTTATTTACCATGGGGCTCATCGACACTTGTAATAAGTTATCGGCTCTTGTGATGAGTGCGAATTCGCTGCAACAATTCAAAAAGAAACTGGACCAACATAAGAACATAAGAAACAGGGGCAGGAATAGGCCAATTGGCCCCTCGAGCCTGCTCCGCCATTCAATAAGATCATGGCTGATCTTGGGCTCAAAGCCACTTCCCCACCCGTTCCCCATAACCCTTCAATCACTTATCTTGCAAAAATCTGTCTATCTCCACCTTAAATGTATTTAATGACCCAGCCTCCACAGCTCTCTGGAGCATAGAATTCCACAGATTTACGACCCTCTGAGAGAAGAAATTCCTCCTCATCTCAGTTCTAAAAGGGCGACCCTTTATTCTGAAACTATGCCCCCGAGTTCCAGATTTCCCCACGAGGGGTACATCCTCTCTGTATCTGCCTTGTCGAATCCCCTCGATATCATATATGTTTCAATAGGATCACCTCTCATTCTTCTAAATTCAAATGAGTATAGGCCCAACCTGCTCAACCTTTCTTCATAAGTCTAAAAGGACGAATTCCTTAATTGGGCTAATATCAGTGTACACTAATCTTAGGTGGGATGCTTGGTGATCTACCTCATGGACACTGTTGTCCCCTTGGAACTCGTTTTGTTAATCTTCGGGGTCGTAGAATAATTTTGCGGATTCCTGAATTGGCCGAGTGCTATTTACATATTTTTGCCTCCCGCGAGAGGTTGCATGGTGGTGAGAGGGAATACTGCCGTCATGATGCATTGTTGCGTACTGACTGTTTTGGATAGACTCATTGGCCAGTCGATTATTTCCTGTTCGTCTTTTCAGACGTCTGTATTTTCCAAAGCTCAGAATGTGTCCCTCTCTGAGTGAGAACAATGGAAAATGATCAGAGAAGCGAGAAAGAGGGTTATTCTGGTACAGGAAACGCCCTCACGCCATATCTCTTGCTCCCTATCTAACCCATTCCTTTCTGTTACAGAGCCAAGACCAGTACAGAAATATTGCTATCAGATGGTCTACATTCAACAATCATCGCAAAGTCTAGAGGGTCTGCACGCAATCCATGAATGTTTGAAGTCTTCACAGATATGAAAGATATCTCCAGAAGGAGGAGTCCAGTGAATACACCACGATTAAGTTTAAATCAAATCCAGTTTGATTTAATCCATTTGGACTGTTGGAGCTCGTCAATATCTCAACACAACTGGTTCATCAGATAGAAAAGAACGTCACATTACAGGGATTGCTGAGAAAATGCGCATATTTCGCAGATTAATTGTTAACATTTTTCAATTCTGCTTGTTGCTTTTTAAATTTACAATCCCGCACATGTTTTCATTCAAACCACATGTCTGAAATGCTGTGGGCTTTAAAGGTCAGAGTAACTTTGAAACTGCTTTTGATGTGCTTTAATAGAATAGCAGTCTTCATGAGTAATATTAACAGTGTTTCCATTGCAGAGCTCCCTCTGTTACATTCATAGACAACCCTGCTGGTCATCGATGAACCTCTCTATCGTCAGCTGGATTAGTTTGTCAGCCTCTGTCAGCCTAGTATAATATACCTTCACATCGCAGTATCAGTTCCCAAGAGTTTCCTTTACAGCACCCGGACTTTTATCAACCTCTTGTCAATTCCAGAAGAGACATTCAGAATCAGGGTACAATGTAAGCAAAATCATTATAAAGAATGGATCTGGGTATTTTGTCAAGTATTGCTGCTCGCATTAGATTCCGCTCGTTATCAAACTGTACAGAACATAGAACATAAAAAAATAGGAGCAGGAGCAAACCATTCGGCCCCTCGAGCCTGCTCCGCCATTCAATAAAATCATGGTTGATCTGATCTTGGTCTCAACTCCACTTTCCTTTCCGCTCCCCGTAATCCTTGACTCCCGATAGGTCAACAATCGATCCATTTCCACCTTAAATATATTCAATGACTCCGCCTCCATAGCTCTCTGGGGAAGAGAATTTCAAGATTCACGACCTTCTAAGAGAAGAACTTCCTCCTCATCTCAGTTTTAAATGTGCGACCCCTTATTCTGAATTTTATTAATGTGAAGGTTTTTTTTTAAATTTAATTGAGGTTTAGCTGTTATTTTGGGGGTGTGTAAGATTCATAGCTTTCACAGCACGTCTGTTAAACTTATGAATGGAAGATGGTGTGCTGTCATTGGCTCTAACTGAGTCACGTGATCCCACAGCTCGCACGAATTCACTACGCCGGTGGGATACGAAAGCACTGCACAGCAGCTGTCCAGAACATGAAGTTCGTGCGAGCTGGAACTGAAAAAGCCAACGCGGAGTGAGAGAGCGCGGGGAAGCCTTACCCCCGCGTCAACACTCAGTCTTTAATTTCTGGGCCAGTGTGACTTACAAGAAGCTTCGATTATCCAGGCGAGCTATCACTATGGGCCAAAAATTCGGCACTTGCGCTGTGCCCTCACCTGCAAGGCCTCCCGAAGTGCCGGTTTCCTGCATGCACTGCGCATGCACGGGAAACCGGAACTTCCGGTCTCGTGAATGGAGGGGGTTAAAAGTGAAACGCGTGCACGGGAGAGGCCGTGCGCACACAGCGAACTCAGGTTTTTTTCAGGTTTCTCCTGGAAGGTAATTATGGAAGAAGCTGAGCTTTTAAAAAGGAGGCGCAGGACCCGTTTTTAACAAGGCAAGGGGTTAATAAATACAATTTAAAAAAGTTTTCAACAGGTTTATCTTTTTCAGATACTTTAAAGAAAGGCAAGTTTATTTTTAGCACTGTTAAAAAGTATTTTAATTTTTTCAAAAATTTAAATTTTTGTTTAAAGAAGTTAATTTATTTAACTTAAAGTTATTTTAAAAATGTGATGTTTTTTTAATTTATTGGAAGTTTAGGTGTTGTTTTGGGCCGATTTCTATTCATAGATTTGACAGGTCTTCCTGTCAAATCTATGACTGAAAGATGGTCTGCTGCCATTGTCTCACCTTGCCCCACGTGATCCCAGGGGACACATGGCACTAACTACGCCGCTGGGATACACAAGCACTGCGCGCCAGCAGTTGGGACAGGCCCAGGAGCTGAAGTCCATGTGGGCCAGGAAGTTAACTGCAGGCGCGGTAGGTAGGTGCGCGTAGGATCATTGCACCCGCGGGAAGCCAGGGTGCCGAATTTCTGGGCCACATACAAACATTTATTGAACCAGTTCATCACTAAGTTGGTTGAATGAAGCGTAGAGCAGCCACTTATATTTAACATCCAGTTTAAGAGTTTCTTCAACAGTAGCCGAGGCACCGTCGACTATAAGTTTACATCCCAGCTTCTTCCCATGATGGTCCAGTGATGGGCTGAAGTTGAAAGTGGATGAAACCTTCTGGGAATCATCGAAACTGTTATCATGTTCTTATGAAGTTTTAATCTCTTGCAGAAATGGAGGTACAACATTGTCCTTGGTCCACATCAATTCATGGTTGGCGGACGGGCAACTGTGGGTGACTGAGCAGATCAGGTGTGCTGGTTTTCCTGCAATCAATTCCCCCGAGACTGATATCCCTGGTTTATCTGTAAGGAGAGAAGAACATTCGTGTTACCGTAGATTTTAATTTAAAAAATGGCCAATGTTGTGCAAGTTGATTTAGCCCAAAGACTTTGAAACATGACCCTATGATATGGGGCCTGTAAATGATCTGATTGAAGAAATCACTCCTAAGTATTGACCATGTCCTCTGACCTGTTAATTAGAAGTACAACTCTTGATTTATTTTTCCACATCCTTGAGGGATTGGATTTTGACACACCGGTCTTTACTTTTATTGAATCATGGAATGTGAGCGTCGCTGACAAGGCCAACATTTATTGCCCATCCCTAATTACCCTTGAGAAGGTGGTGGTGAGCTACCTTCTTGAACCGCTGCAGTCCGTGTGCTGAAGGTACTCCCACAGTGCTGTTAGGGAGGGAGTTCCATGATTTTGACACAGTGACGATGAAAGTTTGGCGAATAGTGTGAGGCCAGAGCAGGGACAAATCGCATCGCATTTCTACAGCATTTTTGCACCTTCCTCCATGTGTCTTGGTGTCAGTTTGGCTGATTTGCTAGCGCGCACTCTCTGAAGCTGAAGGTTGTGGGTTGCAACCTCACGTCACGATTTGAGGCTTTCAGCTTTCGCGTGACTCCGGTGTCATACTCTGGGCGCGTCGCATTGTTGGAGGTGCGGCATTTCAGATATACCGAGGCTCTGGCTCCAGCTCGATACTCTCAATGGCATGCACTGTGAGAAGGAGAGGACAGACTCTTAATCCCAGGCCCAGGCTGCCTGTTCCAGTGGTTCAGGTGGATGTTAGCATTCCCATGCACTACTGCAAGAAGAACAGAGATTGCACCACACGTGGTGTTTAGATCTCCTCCAAAGCCAGCAAATTGTGACTGCTTAGCCAATGATCTCATTTGCTGTTTGCAGTCGCTGGTTGTAAGCAGGTTTACAGTAGCACGTCCATTGTAATGCACTGGGTACAAGGCATTGCTGTCCTGATAATTCGCTGTACGAAAACCTAAAACTATTTTAGATGTCTGGTGATTGTTATTTACCATGGGGCTCATCGACACTTGTAATAAGTTATCGGCTCTTGTGATGAGTGCGAATTCGCTGCAACAATTCAAAAAGAAACTGGACCAACATAAGAACATAAGAAACAGGGGCAGGAATAGGCCAATTGGCCCCTCGAGCCTGCTCCGCCATTCAATAAGATCATGGCTGATCTTGGGCTCAAAGCCACTTCCCCACCCGTTCCCCATAACCCTTCAATCACTTATCTTGCAAAAATCTGTCTATCTCCACCTTAAATGTATTTAATGACCCAGCCTCCACAGCTCTCTGGAGCAGAGAATTCCACAGATTTACGACCCTCTGAGAGAAGAAATTCCTCCTCATCTCAGTTCTAAAAGGGCGACCCTTTATTCTGAAACTATGCCCCCGAGTTCCAGATTTCCCCACGAGGGGTACATCCTCTCTGTATCTGCCTTGTCGAATCCCCTCGATATCATATATGTTTCAATAGGATCACCTCTCATTCTTCTAAATTCAAATGAGTATAGGCCCAACCTGCTCAACCTTTCTTCATAAGTCTAAAAGGACGAATTCCTTAATTGGGCTAATATCAGTGTACACTAATCTTAGGTGGGATGCTTGGTGATCTACCTCATGGACACTGTTGTCCCCTTGGAACTCGTTTTGTTAATCTTCGGGGTCGTAGAATAATTTTGCGGATTCCTGAATTGGCCGAGTGCTATTTACATATTTTTGCCTCCCGCGAGAGGTTGCATGGTGGTGAGAGGGAATACTGCCGTCATGATGCATTGTTGCGTACTGACTGTTTTGGATAGACTCATTGGCCAGTCGATTATTTCCTGTTCGTCTTTTCAGACGTCTGTATTTTCCAAAGCTCAGAATGTGTCCCTCTCTGAGTGAGAACAATGGAAAATGATCAGAGAAGCGAGAAAGAGGGTTATTCTGGTACAGGAAACGCCCTCACGCCATATCTCTTGCTCCCTATCTAACCCATTCCTTTCTGTTACAGAGCCAAGACCAGTACAGAAATATTGCTATCAGATGGTCTACATTAAACAATCATCGCAAAGTCTAGAGGGTCTGCACGCAATCCATGAATGTTTGAAGTCTTCACAGATATGAAAGATATCTCCAGAAGGAGGAGTCCAGTGAATACACCACGATTAAGTTTAAATCAAATCCAGTTTGATTTAATCCATTTGGACTGTTGGAGCTCGTCAATATCTCAACACAACTGGTTCATCAGATAGAAAAGAACGTCACATTACAGGGATTGCTGAGAAAATGCGCATATTTCGCAGATTAATTGTTAACATTTTTCAATTCTGCTTGTTGCTTTTTAAATTTACAATCCCGCACATGTTTTCATTCAAACCACATGTCTGAAATGCTGTGGGCTTTAAAGGTCAGAGTAACTTTGAAACAGTTTTTGATGTGCTTTAATAGAATAGCAGTCTTCATGAGTAATATTAACAGTGTTTCCATTGCAGAGCACCCTCTGTTACATTCATAGACAACCCTGCTGGTCATCGATGAACCTCTCTATCGTCAGCTGGATTAGTTTGTCAGCCTCTGTCAGCCTAGTATAATAAACCTTCACATCGCAGTATCAGTTCCCAAGAGTTTCCTTTACAGCACCCGGACTTTTATCAACCTCTTGTCAATTCCAGAAGCGACATTCAGAATCAGGGTACAATGTAAGCAAAATCATTATAAAGAATGGATCTGGGTATTTTGTCAAGTATTGCTGCTCGCATTAGATTCCGCTCGTTATCAAACTGTAAAGAACATAAGATCATAAGAAATAGGAGCAGGAGCAAATTATTCGGCCCCTCGAGCCTGCTCCGCCATACAATAAAATCATGGTTGATCTGATCTTGGTCTCAACTCCACTTTCCTCTCCGCTCCCCGTAATCCTTGACTCCCGATAGGTCAACAATCGATCCATTTCCACCTTAAATATATTCAATGACTCCGCCTCCATAGCTCTCTGGGGAAGAGAATTTCAAGATTCACGACCTTCTAAGAGAAGAACTTCCTCCTCATCTCAGTTTTAAATGTGCGACCCCTTATTCTGAATCAATGCCCCCTAGTTCTAGATTACACCTAGAGGGGAAACACCCTCTCTGCATCTACACTGACAAGCCCCCTCAGAAAATTGATTCTTGCTCAAAAATGGTGAGGCCAGTGTTAGAAGAGGATCACGATGTAACGCATAATTTGTCATTGTTTCGTGTATCCGATGCTTTATTAAAAACTCATAAATCATTTACCTTGTTATCTGTTACTTGAGCTCAGTGGAGCTGAGAGTGGAACACTTTACATTCATTCAAAAGAAGCATCCACCTTTCCCGGCCAGGCTCAGTGCAGTCAATGGAAGGAATAGGCTCCTGTTAAGGCTTCTCTCCAACAACTGCAAAACATCCCCTTTTACCTGTTTGTGGTGCTGACAATGTGAATATTTCTGGGGGATTCCATTTAATTAGTGACATTGCAAATGCACATCGTGAACACTTCCCTTCTTCAGTATCTCCACTGAAATCGCAAACGTTCCCTGGGTGTTATGATTGCAATATAAATAAACCTTACCATGAGGGTCACACTGTGACTAAAACACAGCCACCGGAGAAATATTCCGACAATCTGCTTCATCTGAGTCTCTACTTCAGGTCAAGAGAGGCCAAACGAAAAACTAAGATTATAAAATATGTTATAATAATAGGACTCTGGTGATTTCTACCTCTTTATCAGTGGTGCAATATCAGCTCACTTTTCACTATTGTCTGTCAGGTCAGTGGTACTTAGCATATATATTAGATTATGTATTTACTCTGTTGTAGATTAGAACAATAAGTCGGCTAGATTTCGGAGCATGGATATATGAGCGGATACCAAACCAGCATCCACAGCTCCCAGTGCGGGATACAATGAGCAATCGTCATCTCCCCACCGTTATTAATTAGTCAACAATAATGTGAGATTCAATGGATGAGCCACTGGGCTTCAGGGATAATCAATATCTGCTCCCACTGTACGACACATTAGGTACATTACACATCGCCACAGGTAGTCCATTCAGACCACCCACTCTGAGATACAATGTGTGATCCAGGTGCCCTCAGGAAAGTTCCTTTGATAGTCCCATCTGCAATATTCAATGGGAAATCTACATGTGTCCATTGCCAATCCACTAACCACCGCCAATGTGAGATATATTGGGTGAGGTAAAACCTCATAGGAAAATCAACTTTAACAAAGTGCCTGGAAGTACAAAACGTCCTGAAGCACTTACAAAGTTTATAGCAAGAGAAGTACACACCAAGACAGTGGAGAAAATTTAAGAGATTTAGAGAGAGAGTAAATTGAAGGCTAGGACAAGAAGATGGCGATGAAGAATGATAGAGACATAGAGAGGGGATGTGGATATAATGGGGTGTTCCACAAGGCCTAGGCAACAGTATGTCCTGGGAAACAATGGTGGGATGCATGGAATGGGGAAATGCACAGGACGCCACTGTTTTTTTATTTTTTTCAAGAGATGTGGGCGTCGCTGACAAGGCCAGGACTGATTGCCCATCCCTAATTACCCTTGAGAAGGTGGTGCTGAGCCGCCTTCTTGAACTGCTGCAGTCCGTACTGTGAAGGCTCTCCCACAGTGCTGTTAGGGAGGGAGTTCCAGGATTTTGACTAAGCGACGATGAAGGAAAGGCGATATAATTCCAATCAGGATGGTGTGTGAATTGGAGGGGACCTTGGAGGTTGTGGTGTTCCATTGCGCCTGCTGCCCTTGTCCTTCTAGGTGGAAGGGGCCTCTGGTTTGGGAGGTGCTGCCAAAGAAGCCTTGGCGAGTTGCTGCAGTGCATCTTGTAGCTGGTACACACTGCAGCCACGATACGCCGGTGGTGGAGGGAGTGAATGTTTAAGGTGGTGGATGGGGTGACGATCAAACATGCATAACACTGAAAGGTGCTGGAAAGTAAATTTGGAAAAAATTGCAGAGTATAAACGGAGAATTGCTGTGACATGGAATGCACTGCCTGAAGCTGTGATAATAGGAAATGCAATAGTAACTTTCTAAAGTGAACTGGAGTTATACTTTAAAAGGAATAATTTGCAAGGTCATGGAGAAAGAACAGGCGCGTGGGACTAATTGCATAGCTCTTTCAAATAGCCGGCAAAAGCACGATGGGGTGAAGAATTACTTTCTGTATTGTATTATTCTATGATTCTACCAATAAACAATAGAACAGGAATGTTGGAGAGACGGGTCAGTCGGGTTTCCTGAAACTCAGTGCAAAAATCAACAGTAACTTATTTGCCATCACAGTCTAACAGATTGCAATGTTCCAATTCAATTTAAAAACCACGTTGATGTCCATACAATCACTCTGTGTTCCAAGCATCAAACAGAATGATTTGCATGAAATGTCGCAACGAGTCACCTAATTAAAACGCCACACTTGACTATAATTCAACTTAATACACCCAGGCTCTGTGTGCCAGTCAGAGCAGAAGGCCTTAACAAGAGGAATGTAGCTAGCTTTAAAAATTGTTCCGGATGCGTTTAGCTTGGATAACAGAAGATTCATGGGCCTGGTCTCCAAAGTGATTGAAATGGCAGTTCGAGCGCTTCCTTCTATTGAGAGGATGTTTGGAAAACGACCAGATCACAGCACACGTCACATCTGTTGGACAATGGTGGAAAGTGCATTGCATCAGGAAGAAGACATTATCCGGCCACAGCTGCTTCGTTCTGCACACGCTGCAACAACTTTCGATAGTCTATGTTGGGGAGGGGGAGGTGGACTCGGAGTTTATCTTGGCATGATACAGGATGTCTGCCTCAGTTGGACTCAAATGTGTCTGATGATATAGTGACAAATAGCCCATGTAATAACGGCGGTCGGCCACTGTGTGGCGCTGTTGGATTTAGACGCTTTTCTCAATCACACTGAGCACAAGGAACAAACATGACTTCAGGCTGCAGAAGGAATCAGAGAAATTGCAATAAATAGCAATTCAAAATGCAATTGCAGATATTCCAGCACTGTGAAAATCCAAGGAACAATTCTGCAATTAGTATTTCTCTATCCCAGCTAACCTGGGCCAGGCACTTAAAGATCAGTCAGTGCTCCCGCTCTGGTCTAAAACCCCACAGACACTCTTTGTTAGACTTACAAGTTAAAAATGGGCAATTTTTTGAGGTACTGGCGGGAATGTATTTTAATAACAGGCAAGCATTTCAGAACAGGGGCAAAATTGCAACATGGGAGAAGCGTGGAAAAATACAGGGGCATAATTTTTAATTCATTCTTGGGATGTGGGCGTCGCTGGCATGGCCTCGTTTATTGCTGATTCCTAGTTGCCCTTGAGAAGGTGGTGGTGGGCCTTCTTCTTCAACCGCTGCAGTCCGTGTGTCGAAGCTGTTCCCACAGTGCTGTTAGGGAGGGAGTTCCAGGATTTTGACCCAGCGATGTTGATGAGGTGGTCATATATTTCCAAGTCAGGGTGGGTTGTGATTGGAGGGGAAATTGGAGGTGATGGAGTTCCCATGCACCTATTGTCCTGAAATGGAGGCAGTGACATCTTCCTTGTATCTTACTTTCTGATTGTAGGGATAAATGCACAATCCCATTCTCCAAGCAGTGGGCCGAACATGCAGCGATGGTTGTTCAAAGAATCGCGCACAGTGCTGCAGCCTTTCTCCGACCCGTGCTTCCTGTAATTCACTGTCAACTCTGAGCTCTCACTTTGCAGTACAGTTTAAACACTGAGCTGCAAACACAACAGGTCCTTTCAAGATGCAGCATAGAGTATAAGACGGATGGTGCCTGACCACAGATAAACTCATTCTGGTTCGATTGTCCAGAATGATTCACAGCCAAGAACGTCACAGATAGCAGCGGACTGACGGCTGTTGTGACCACATACAGGGGCTCTAAATAGAACCCAGCACTTCACACCTCCGCTTTGGTGCTATACTGGCACACGGTGTAAATAAACCCACCTCGGTGCAGCCACACTGAATAAGGCACAGAGCAAGCACCATAGCAACATTCTGTGTTAAACCCAAACTGTGCCCCGAAGTTGACCACACCTCACATCACCTGACATTCTCAAAGTAAACTGGGCCTTGTGTGGAGCATAATTGAGCAGAGTGCATTGCACAAACCTTCATTCTGGGATTGACCAGGCATACGGCATCACTTGTTGTTTATACAAAACTGGGCCTTGGAGATGAACACATCTCCCTAAATGAATCCCTGAAACCCAACTGGGCCCTGGATCTGTTAAGACATTTCTAATCTAGACAGTCAAACCAAGCAGACGCCTGGATTGAACACACATTAAAAAAAAATAGTCAAGAAAGAAACAAAAGATATCAAAGAAAAAACAATTTCAGTCCTCAATCTGAACACACATCCCTAAATGTGTCCAGAAAACCCAACTGGTCTCTCGGCCTGAACATATATTTTTATACTGGTCACTAAAGCCAAGCTGTGACCTGGGTCTGAAAACACATCCCTGAACTAGTCAGTAAAGCCAAGCTGAGACCTGGGTCTGAACATACATATTTAAACTAGTCAGTAAAGCCAAGCTGAGACCTGGGTATGAACACACACCCCTAAACTAGTCAGTCAAACCAAACTGGGCCCGCAAACTGGATAGAAAAACAAACAAACTGTGCACTGGATCTGAACCCAAGCCCACCAACACACAGACAATGCAACGGGTGTCCCCACTTATGATTTTATCATCTTATTTGTTTTACAAGAAAAACTGGGCCCTGGAACTGAACTCACATCCCTAAAATAGCCTGTAAGTCCAAAGTGTGACATGGTTCTGAGCACGCATTCCCTGTCTCCCTCTTTCTCTGTCATATTCTCGCTCACAGGCTTTCTCTCTCTCACTCTTTATTCGGTAGAAAACCTAATAGGTAGCATGAAAATTTGATCTTAAGAAGCTGAGATTCTTGATGTAAATAGTGGCCTAATATTTATGTTATTAAATAGAGTGCAAGAACTCTATTTAATAGTTACAGCAACAGGTGGTACTAGGAAGTTACCAGGTGCAGCAAATACTGTGAGAGTAATTATGTGGTGTAGAATTTGACATTGTCAGTGTCATAAAGAAATTAAGGGAACTGCTTAACTCAACAACAGGGTCGTGCTTAAGAAAACCAGCAAAAAGCACATAGCATACCTTCAAGGAGATAATAAAGATAAATACATAACAAGAAATAGAAAATGCAAACTAATAATACAGTGTGAATGAAATCATTGCAATGTGGAATATCTTAGGTGTTGTTGGATGTAGGTTTGGGCGGAGAGGTGGGGGTGGAAATTATTCCCGAGACAGCAGAAAAATAAGCAATTTGCTCAGGAAACTGTAACGGATTTCAGATTTAGAACTGTGCAAATGGAAAAGAGTGAGTTGTTCAAACTGCACGAGGCTCATCCGAGGTGCTTTACTGAGATCTATAAGGTAATGTAGCGATTGATCACTGACCCCTTCATGGTAGCAGTGATACGGTCCTCTTATCTTCCAACTAATCTGAACTGATTCTGCTTCTTAATCAGGTGCGAAATGGGCCCAGTTTGAAGCTGGACTGTGTTCGAATGAGATGCCCGTTTGGATCCAGGATTTGATCCCACTGATCAATTTGCAGGGTTTTTTCCTGTAGATATAAATATCCACATTGTTTCCAGCAGCATTGACCCTCCAATCTAAATGCTCACGTCACACCTCACAGTTCTAGCACTAAAATCAGAATCTTCATAAACCCGTCATTGTAGCAACTCGGATCTCAATGAGTTAATTTCAGCAGATTTCATCTCGCTGCAGTGTCAGTATAAACAGCTGAAGTCACTTCTATAAATGGCACTTTACCCACTGGAAACTTTTTACTGATACACTTCTTTGTATCTTTTGGCATTTCAGATACGTGTTGTGTCCCCGAACTACTGAAGGTGAGCAACCCACACGTCTGTAGACAACGGCTACAGGAATAACCACAGCTTCACACTTCAAACACTCACAGTGCAAGGGCTGATAAATAGCTCAGTGTGTGGGAGTTGTGAGTCGGGGCTTCTAAAGCTGGTGGAGAGGCGATTTTAGATTTTGCAATCTAAAGTGTCACCGCCTGTCCTGTAACTGTACAGATGATGAGGGGTTCATCTCTGCTCAGGGTTAATCAGCAGTAACCGGGCCTCATCATATCGTGTAACTGAGGGCCAATCACTGATGCACACTGTCATATTCGAAGTGGCCCCAGATTTCCAGCAGTTTTGATCATCAACATTTGAGGAGTGGCGAAAGCTGTGTGAGCTACCGTGGCTCTCAATGATTGGTGGGTGGCGAACAGCTGACGCCCTAATACTCTGATTCGATTCGCTATGGACTCCAGTCTATTACCGGCGAATGGAATCTAGAAACTTGATTAATTATATCTGAGATAAAAACAATTTCTGCCATTTTGACATCGTCAACCGCCTCCAGTCATGAAGAGTATTACATTGATCTCCATTCTGATATTTAGCGAAGGTAAAATATTCATTTTAATAATTAATGTCAGAAGCGATTTCCATTCTGTGGCAAATTAATACGTTTATTGTTTGTGGAGATAGTACATGTTTAGTTGATAATGTGCAAATTCCCGATTTGCGCATTTAATGTATATTTCATTCGAAAAATTATCTTATATTTTATAAGATTGATTTAATATTTACTCTCTGATTTATCGACTTTCAATGGAATACTTAATGGAATATGAAGAGTTTTAATGAAACTTTCTCGAGTTTTAATGGATGTATTATTGAATATGTTAGTGGATGTTTAAAGATTAAATGAATAGTATTCAACTTGACGGTCAGGGTATGTTTTAATTGCGATATTATTGCGGATTTCAATGGGTGTTTAATTTCTGTTTTTTCACCAGTTGTCCATAGTTCACGATGGTCTGTGAAGGTGCCGTGGAAGGTGTCGGCGGTGAGCGGATCATGTGCTGAGATCCCGTGTACATTTGATTATCCCGCCTCTGGCCGCAATCCAGGGTGTATGTGGTTAAAGGGGGGTCCTAAACCTGGTACCTCAGGGGTCTCGATTGTCTATGATTCCAGTGATGCAAACAATAAAGACTATAACGATAGAGGACGAATTGAATTCACCGGCGATTTTCTAAAGAAACAATGTTCCTTACAGATTAATGTCACCAGGAAGAGCGATGCAGGTGACTATTACTTCAGAGTGAAGATCACCACCGCCTGGAATATAACAGATCAATACGTTTCCAAATCTCCTGTCTCTCTTTCTATTTTAGGTAAGTGTTTTTATTTGCTCCTGTTGTATTTTATATTCCATCTCCTCAGTGCCATTGAACTTACGACTAACATACCAATATCCCGAGTAATTGTTGGCCCATGTCACATGATACAGCGGCAGGACTGCTCCGCTGACTCTCACCCAGGTGTGTGTTATGTTTTGACTTGAACTGTAATAGGGCGCAGGCCTTCTTAATAACTTACAGAAGCTCCCTGGCAAGGCAAGAAGAATACTTTATCATACGAATATATTAAACTGCAGGTGGAGGAAATATACAGGTAGATGTGAAATTCTATGCAAAGGAAGCAGGTGGACCATTTCTGTAAATAGACTGCTTGATGTGGTGCCGAAGCGTTACGCCAACAGTGTCCCAGATTCTATCCCATGTCTGTGCTTGGGATAGAATCAAGGACACGCTTAGTCTAATGACTCAGTGTCAGATCAAACAATTAATTTACCCAAAGCGGCATGGGCGGGTTGAATTGCTGCTGATATTTGAAAGGTTAATTTTGCGTTGTGAGCAATGCAGTGAGTGAGTGGACAATAAATCACCTGACAATAATGTGAATAATTCACGTGATAAAGCGACTGACTATTAATTGAACGAATACATAAAAGCTCCGATTGATTCTTTAACTATAAGAACTTTTGGCATATTTCGATGCACCATAGCGCGGGAGGAAAACAGTAGAATTAATTCTTAAGGGGATATTTTCTCAGACTTTGGGCTGAATCACCTTGCACACCATTGGCTATTTTAAAATTGAAATCTACTGTAACGCGAATGTCCTTCTCTCCTTATTATAAACCACGGATATCAGTCTCTGGGGAATTGATTGCTGGAAAACCAGTACACCTGACCTGCTCAGTCACCCACAGTTGCCCGTCCACCAACCTTGAACTGATGTGGACTCATGACTAAGTTGTCCCTCCTTTTCTGCCAGAGAGTAAAACTTCAAAAGGAAATGGCGACAATGTCGAGGGTTCCCAGAAGGTTTCATCCACTTTTAACTTCAGCCCATCACCGGACCATCATGGGAAGAAACTGGGATGTAAACCTATAGCCGACGGTGTCACAGCTACCGTTCAACCAACTCTTGCACCGGATGTTAAATGTAAGTGCCTGCTCTAAGCTTCATTCAACCAAATTGTGGATAAACCGGTTCAATAGATGTCTTTATATTGAATATAGTGATAGCGCGCCTGGATAAACAAGTAATCGAAGCTTCATGGAAGGCACATTATTTGACATTTACCCCAGACCCATGGAGTAATATTGGTCGCTCCAGGGTTTATCTGAAATTTTATTGCAAAGGCTCCCAATGTTTGATGTCGTTTCAGCCACAGAGTAACTCAAACATACAGGCAAGGGAGAGTCCATTCATGGTCTGAGCTAACTCACATACATACATAGGACATACGGCACAGAAACAGATCATTGGGCCCAACCAGTCCATGCTGGCGTTTATGCTCCACTCGAGCCTCCTCCCATCTTTCCTCATCAAAATCTATCAGCGTAACCCTCTATTCCCTTCTCCCTCATATGCTTATCCAGCCTCCCCTTAAATGCATCTTTACTATTCGCTTGAACCACTCCCTGTGGTAGCGAGTTCCACATTCTCGCCACACTCTGGGTAAAGAGGTTTCTTCTGAATTCCCAATTGGATCTCTTGCTGACCATCTTATATTGATAACCTCCAGTTATGCTCTTCCCCACAAGTGGGAACATTCTCTCTGCATCGACTCTATCAAAGCCTGCCACAATTTTAAAGCCCACTATTTGGTCACCATTCAGCCTTCTTTTTTCAAGAGAAAAGAGACCCAGCCTGTTCATACTTTCCTGATATGTATACCCTCGCATTTCTGGTATCATCCTTGTAAATCTCTGCACCCTCTCCAGTGCCTCTATATTCTTTTTATAATATGGTGACCAGAACTGTACGCAGTACTCCAAGTGTGGCCTAACCAATGTTCGATACAGGTTTAGCATAACTTCCCTACCTTTCAATTCTATCCCACTCGAAATAAACTCTAGTGCTTGTTTTTTTTTATGGCCTTGCTAACCTGTGGCACAATTTAGCTGGGGCGGTAGTCTGGATTCTATAATTGGCCTCAGCAGCCCTGTGTAAGACATGGGAAAGTGCACCGTACTTAATCTGGTAGGAATTGCCACTAGGTTGATGTACCGGTGGAATAGAACGTTATGCGGGCAAACATATAACTCTTCAAATCGCTGAAGAGAAGAGGAGAAGGAATGCGTATGTTTGACATAAGCGTAAGATCGAGGGCATAAAAATCATGAAATAGATTTTGAATTTATAGATTGCAAGATAGCCATCATATCTTACTTCAATATTCTTCTTTAGTTATCACATATATTGTTTTATATTCCTCATCCGCACTGATAACTACATTTCATAACATAAGAATATAAAAAGTAGGAGCAGGGGTAGGCCATACGGCCCCTCGAGCCTGCTCCGACATTCAATAAAATCTTGGCTGATCATCGACATCAACTCCACTTTCCCACCTGATCTCCATATCCCTTGATTCACCTCAGCCTTGAAACTCAGCATTCACAGCACTCTGGAGCAGAGAATTCCAAAGATTCACAGCACTCTGAGTGAAGAATTCCTGCTCATCTTCAACTTATATGGCCTACCCCTTATCCTGAGACTATGCCCCCTAATTCTAAGCAATCCAGCCAGGGGGAACAAACTCTCAGCATCAACCCTGTCAATCCCCTTCAGATCTTGCATGTTTCAATGAGATCACCTCTCATTCTTCTAAACGCCAGAGAGAATAGGCCTATTCTACAGAACCTATCATCATAGGGCAGACCTGTCATCCCAGGAATCAATCTAGTGAACCTTCGTTGCACCGCCTCCAAGGCAAGTATATCCTTCCTTATTTTAGGAGACCAAAACTGTGCACAGTACTCCAGGTGTGGTCTCACCAAGGCCCTGTACAATTGTAGCAAGACTTCTTTATTCTTATACTCCAATGCCCTTGCAATAAAGTACAACATGCCATTTGCCTTCATTATTGTTTGCTGTACCTGCATGCTAGCTTTCTGTGTTTCTTGCACGAGTCCACCAAAATCTCTCTGAAGACCAGCATTTGAAATTTTTTCTCCACTTAAAAAATATTCTGCTTTTATATTCTTCCTACCAAAGGGAATAACCTCACATTTCCCGACATTATACTCCATCTGCCACATTACTGCCCACTCACTTAGTCTATCTATATCTCTTTGCAGACCCTTTGAGTTCTCCTCACAGCTTACTGTCCCAACTAGCTTTGTATCATCAGCAAACTTGGATACATTACACTCGGACCTTTCCTCTTGGTCATTAATATAGATTGTAAATAGCTGAGGCCCCAACACTGATCCTTGTGGCACCACACTAGTTACAGCCTGCCAACCTGAAAAAGATCCGTTTATCCCTACTCTCTGTTTTCCGTTCGTTTACCACTCCTCTAGCCATGCTATTATATTACCCCCAATCCCGTGAGCCCTAATCTTGTGTAATAACCTTTTATGTGGCACCTTATCGAATGCCTTTTGGAAATCCAAATATACTAAATCCACTGCTTCCCCTTATCTATCCTGCTAGTTACATCCTCAAAAAACTCGAATAAATTTGTCATTCAGAACCAATGACCTCATCTCTTGCAGATGCCCCACAAAAACCGTTCATCAATTCCTCTATAGCGGCAGTGGAAGGGAGTTTGTTATGGTTATACTGCACGGCCCGGGGGATCATAGCGGGCAACTTAACGTTGGTCCGAAATGGTGAAGAGATCATTAGGACTTCCACAGGTGAACTGAAGCACATATTCCATAACATTAGTTCTGAAGATAACGGTGAATATTGGTGCGTGGCTGACAATAACTTGGGCAAAGCGAACAGCTCCACACAGATTTCTGTACAATGTAAGTGCTGTGTCAACCTATCAAATGTATATTGGGACATTAATCCGTCTTACAGTAATTAGGCATCGGTGTTGTTTTCCCCCTGTGTTCAAATAACTGTCTCAAAATCCGTCAGTTAGATTGTCAGAATAGTCAGTAAAAGAAGGAGAGTTGAACCCAATTCTTGGAGTAAACGACACTGTTAAAAAAAACAACTGGAGACCCCAATACACAACACAAGTTGAATGTATCTCTGATTGGCTAAAACCAACTGAATGATTAATTGGGAAGATTTTCTGCTCGGCGGACTGAACCCAGTGGCCAGGATGTATCGGAACATTTTAGTCCATCACAAAGGTAGAAATTTGTAACGTTAACTAAAGACAAAAACTGAGCAGAAGTTATTGAGCTGTTTACCTGAAATGGCATGTTGAAGGAGTTAGTCGGGTTTATTTCTAAGATTGTAAATCGGGAGGCCTCACAACATAGGAACATAAGAATTAGCATCAGCAGTTGGCAATTCGGCTCCACGAGCCTGCTCCGCCATTCAATAAGATCATGGCTGATTTTCGAAATCAACTCCACTTTCCTGCACTATCCCCATATCGCCAGATTACCCTCGAGTCCAAAAATCTAAGAGGTCTCACCTTTAAAATACTCAACGATTCAGCATCCACAGCCATCTGGGGTAGAGAATGCCAAAAATTCACAATCCTCTGAATGAAGAAGTTCCTCCTCATCTCAGTCTTAAATGGCTTCCACTTATCCTGAGATGTGCCCCCTGGTTCTGGACTCTCCAGCCAGGGGAAGCACACTCTCAGCATCTAACCTGTCAATCCCCCTCAGAATAACTTGTTTCAATGCGATCACCTCACATTCTTCTAATACTCCAGCTCGTATAGGCTCATTCTACTCAATCTCTCCTCAAAGGACAACCGTCTCATCCCACATGTTGTTCCAGGAAACATAGCGATCAATTGACTGCTTGACGCAATGTTAAACCTGATTTATTGCCTTGCCAGAGACTAGGGGAAAAGAAAGTCTGATGAAGCCTTAAATTAATGTAACATTGAATGGTTCTGATCGAGCTCATTATGTGCAGTGACCTCTCTTCTTAATCTAAACGCCGAAATTGGTTCTATTTAGAAACTGCAAACTGCTTGATGGAAACTATCTCAATTTGACTTCACTTTTTTTAGATAAACCCAAAATAGTATCAGGCCCGACCTGCACCAGCTCTGACAGTGGGATTCATTGTACCTGCAGTGTCAGAGCCAACCCTCCAGCAAACATCACCTGGGGCATCAATGGGAGAAACATCACTGCGAACAGTTCAGATATCAATATCCTCTGCTCGGAGTTGAAAAGTCACCTGGTGCAGAGCTCCCTGACACTGACTCACCCAAATGGAACTGGACACCGGATCTCATGCTTTGGAGTAAATGAGGATGGCGTTACTGTCGGCAAATACCAGTTCCAATCTGGAGGTAAATATTAAATGTTCCTGTAATATAAGTACTGCAGACGGTTTGATCCATCACCTGTCAGTGACTAACTGAACGGTGTTAATGTCAGCAAATAACAGTTCCATTCGACAGCTGCATGCCAAATCCAAGTACTTTAAGTCTGATCCATTGGATATTTTAAGCAGTGTATGGTCTGGCCAAAAACTCATTGAATGTTGCGATGGGAATATTGAATACATTTTAAATCTGTCTCTCATTTCCGGGTGTGTTTCTTGTCGCCTTGTTTTTGTCACGATTGTAAGGGATTAATATATAACATTAGAAGTAGCGCGCAATCGTTAATACAACAGAACCTTCTGAATCAATTGAACCCTTTGCGAATTCAGGTGTCCTCTCACTCTAACGGAAGCCGGCAGCAGTCTATCATTTAATTGAACTTTGCACAGTTTTAGTACCGATTTCTGATGTAGGATACACTTGTCTTAGAGGCGGCTCACGAGATTGATTCCTGACATGAGAGGGCTGTCAATTGAGGAGAGATTGAGTAGATTGGCCCTATACTCTCTGGAGATTAGAAGAATGATAGGTGATTACATTGAAACATATAAGGTTCTGAGGGGATTGACAGGGTAGATGCTTAGAGGTTGTTTCCCCTTGCTTGAGAGTCCAGAACTAGCGTGCATAGTCTCAGGATATGCCGTGAGACATTTAAGACTGAGATGAGGAGGAATTTCTTCACTCAGAGGGTTGTGAATCTTTGGAATTCTCTACCTCAGTCGGTTGTGGATGCTGAGTCGTTGAGTATATTCAAGGCTGGGATCGATAGATTTTTGGACTGCAGATGAATTGAGGGATATGGAGTTTGGGGAGGGAGTGGAGCTGCGATCGAAAGTCAGCCATGATCTTATTGAATGGCAGAGCAGGTTGGAGGGACCGTCGCACCGATTCCTGCTCCTAATTCATATGGTCTTTTGTTCTCATGAACTTGCTAGTTTTGAATATTTAGTCCAATGTGTCCACCTCGCTCAATAAAACACATTTTGGAGCTAGTTCAGATTGCCCCTGGATGGTTGTCATGGAGATATTATGAGAAGATAACATGAGATAATCCTGAAAATTGAACCAGCATATTTGGGATAATTGAAAGTGCAGATGCTAGATTGATTTGAAGTATTGGATAGCAGGCGAACAGATCCGAATGTGTAGCGAGGATATAGGCAGGCTGTCGGGGTTATACCTGGAAACATATATTTAGTCAGATCATTAATCACAAGCTTTCAAGGTGGATGGTCCCATGCAATTCAAACACTGTATCGTATGAAGAGGAATCGCTAGTTCTTTAAGGCCCAATTTTGCAAAACTTCTCAGTTAGAATCATAGAAATTTACGGCACAGAAGGAGACCATTCGGCCAATCGTATCTGTGGCGGACGAAAAAGAGCTATCCAGCCCAATCCCGCTTTCCAGTTCTTGGCCTGCAGCTTTGCAGGTTGCGGTGCTTCAAGTGTATTTCCAAGTACTTTTTAAATGCAATTAGGGTTTTTGCCTCTATCACTCTTTCAGGCAGTGAGTTTCATTCCCCCAGAACCCTCTGGGTGAAATAGCTTCCATTAAATTCCCTCTAATCCTTCTACCAATTACTTTAAATCTATGCCCCCTGGTTAATGAACTCTCACCTAAGGGAAATAGGTCCTTCCTATCCATTCACTCTAGGATCCACATAATTTTATACACGAAAAATTTGCATTAACTGAATCAACATGTGTTACTAATTCTGAGATGTGTACCGGTTATTGTTTATTTACATTTTCTTATTTTGATTTCTTTTGAACTTAACATCGGGGAGGTACCAGAGGACTGGAGAACAGCTAACGCAGTACCATTATTTAATAAGGGTAGTAGGAATAAACCAGGGAATTTACAGGCCAGTGAGCCTACCATCAGTGGTAGGGAAATTATTGAAAAAAATTCTGAGCGACAGAATTAGTCTACACTTGGAGAGGCAAAGATTAATCCATGATAGTCAGCATGGCCTTTTCAGGGGCAGATCATGTCTAACCAATTTGATTGAATTTTTCGAGTGGGTGACTCGGTGTGTGGATGAGGGTAGTGCAGTTGATGTAGTCTATATGGACTTCAGTAAGGCTTTTGACAAAGTCCCACATGGGAGACTGGTCAAGAAGGTAAGAGCCCATGGGATCCAGGGCAATTTGGCACATTTGATCTAAAATTGGCTTAGTGGCAGGAGGCAGAAGGTGATGGTCGAAGGTTGTTTTTGTGACTGGAAGCCTGTGTCCAGTGGTGTACCGCAGGGATCGGTGTTGGGTCCCTTTCTGTTTGTAGTGTACATTAATAAATTAGATTTGAATTCATGAGGTATGATCAGTAAGTTCGCAGATGACACGAACATTGCTGGTGTGGTTAATAGCGAGGAGGGAAGCCTCAGGCTACAGGACGATATAGACGAGTTGGTCAGATGGGCAGAACATTGGCAACTTGAATTTAACCCTGAAAAGTGCGAGGTGATGTATTTTGGGAGGACTAACAAGGCAAAAGAATAAACAATGAATGGTAGCACCCTAGGAAGGACAGAGGATCAGAGGGACCTTGGTGTGCTTGTACATAGATTCCTGAAAGCAGCAGGACAGTTAGATAAGGTGGTTAAGAAGGCATATGGGATAATTGCCTTCATTAGCTGAGCCATAGAATATAAGAGGAGGGAGGCATGATGGAGCTGTAAAAAACGTTAGTTGGGCCGCAGCTGGAATATTGTGTGCAGTTCTGGTCGCCTCACTACAGGAAGGATATGATGGCATTAGAGAGGGTGCAGAGGAGATTCACCAGGATGTTACCTGGGCTGGAGCGTTTCAGCTATGGAGAGACTGGACAGGCTGGGGTTGTTTTCCTTAGAGCAGTAAAGGCTGAAGGCGGACTGATTGAGGTGTCCAAAATTATGAGGGGCATAGATAGCGTAGATAGAAAGTAACTTTCCCCCTTAGTAGAGGGGTCACTAACCAGGGGGCATAGTTTCAAGGTCAGGGGCAGGAGGATTAGAGGGGATTTGAGGAAAAACTTTTTCACCCAGGGGCTGGTTGGAACCTGGAACTCACTGCCTGAAAGGGTGGTAGAGGCAGGAACCCTCACAACATTCAAGAAGCATTTAGACGAGCACTTGAAACGCCATAGCATACAAGGCTGCGGACCAAGTGCTGGAAAATGGGATTAGAATAGACAGGGCTTGATGGCCGGCACGGACACTATGGGCCGAAGGGTCCCTTTCTGTGCTGCATAACTCTATGACTCTATGACTATGACTCTATATAGGACAGCAATCATAAGACAATTATTTCAAATTTACACAGGGGACAAAACCATTGCTGAAATTCAGTGTCAGTCTGTGGAAGGAGAAATCATTTCAAATGATGCCCTCTCTGTGTTCAGTGAACATTGCCCATTAAATGAATAAAATACAATAAGGATTTGTAGGGAGATTAGATTTGGGGTCATTTCCAAGTCGTCCATCTTCTGATTGCCGGGTCAGAGTCCTGTCTGTTTAGGAATAGATAGAAATACTGAACTTTTACTTTTAAGTAGAGAATTTTTAGAAAACTTGCCTGCACAAGCTGACAAAAGTTATCCTAAAACCATGATGTAATCTTACAGCAATAATAAACAGCAAAGTCTTTTTGAATATTTTAGGAACATTTCCCTGGGAAATTGTCATCCCAGTATTAGCAGCCGCCGGAGTTATCCTGCTGATCCTGATCGTGGTGATGGTGCACAAGTATGTGTGGTTCATAATTACTTAAACTATTGTGTCAATCACAGATTTGATAGGGGCCATGACATCAGGATATCTGCCTGTGAGAAACTATTGTTTCAAATAATTAACCCATGAGAGTATTGACCCTGAAACTCAGCTAAGATTTGTAAAGGTGAGGATTAAAGAGGACAAGTGCTTTGTGGTGCAAGTAGGGAAGTGTGAAAGGCTCATCTGCCCCTGGTCGCTCTATGGCCAGTCTATCGCTGGTCTATCGCCGGCCTATCGCTTCTCCCAGCACCAGTAACAGATCAGAATAATCGTTCTCTTGCCTTTGCCCCAGTAGCTTACGCTTCCATGTCCAAAGCTTTTGGGTTCAAGCATCAAACCAAAGCATGAGCACCACATCTGTTCTGACATTGTGGTGGAGTGCGGCATTGTTGGAGATGCCGTCTTTCATACCAGACATTTAATCAGAAACACTATTTGACTGCTCAAGTGGATATGAAAGATCCCATGATACTATTGGTGGAAGAGCAGTGAAGTTCTCCCTGTGTCACGGCAAACAAATGTTCCCCAATCAATCCAGGAAAGCAGATTAACTCTTCAATTGCCTTTTTGCTGTTTATGGATTTTGCTGTGCTGAAAATGGCTTCCATGTTTGGATACAAAACTAGTTTCAAATAATAATTCATTGGCTGTGGAATGCTTTAGGGAGATCCTGATGTAAAGGCACTATTTAATTGCAAGTTCATTATTCGGGATTTGGGAATTGAAAGCCAACCAACAAATTGCCTTCCTTTAGCATCTTGTAAGAATAGTTGCAAGGGCTTCACAAGGAAACATAACTCGGGCACCAATTCAAAGAGGCTGATGTAATGAGCAGTGATTAAAATCTTGGTCAGAGACGTGGGGTTTAAGGAGGGTGTAAATGGAGAAGATGGAAGTGGAGTCGCGGTGGAGTCCAAGGACATGATTCCAGAGTGTGTGGGCTGAGTGATTGAAGGCACGGCCGCCAATGGAGGGTGATCATAAGGAGCAAAAAGAGGCTGCAATTACAACATCGGAGATTTGGAACCGGTGCCGATTGTTGTAGGACCAGAGGCCGTTACAGAGGCAGTGTGGGGGCCATTGATAGATTTATAAAAATATTAATCTCTTCAATGGTAAGAAAGTAATGAAATGAAGACTTGCATTTATATAGCGCCTTTCACTACCTCAGCACGTCTGAAAGCGCTTTACAGCCAATGAAGTTCTTTTGAAGTGTAGTCACTGTTGTAATGTAGGAAACGCGGCAGTCTATCCATGCACAGCGAGCTCCCACAAACAGCAACGTGATAATGACCAGATCATCTGTTAATTGAGGGATAAATATTGGACAAACCACTCGTGTAGAACTCCCCTGCTCTTCCTCGAAATAGTGCCATAGGATCTTTTACGTCTGCCCGAGAAAGCATATGTAACCTCGGTCGAACGTCTCATTCGAAAGACGGCACATCCGACAGTGCAGCGCTCCCTCAGTACTGCAGTGGAGGTTCAGCCTGGATTTTAGTGCTCAAGTCCCTGGAGCGGGACTTTGAACCCACAAACTACTTGACTCAGAGGCGAGAGTGCTATCCACTGATCCACGGCTGAAAAGCTACCAGCGGGTAGCCGTTAGCAGGAATGCAGTATATGTTTACGTTAGTTGTTAGGGTGTAATAGAAAAACAACGGTATTTGGAGAAACGTGTTATTCTTATCTTTCATTCCTCCTTCTGAAGCTGTTTAGTTTCACTATGTTTCTTCCAAGGCTACTGTCAGAATTTCTCAATTGAAGAAAGGTAGGTTGTTGAATACCATCAACAAAGTAACTGGAAGCAAGTGAATTTAAATAAATCGTTAATTAAAAAGAAGCAGCTAATTTAAATATTATTTAAATAATCACAGAAGATGTTTGTGTTTGGAAAGCCAGAATAGGGAATTGTTGAGGTTCAGTGGGACCTGAGTGTCCTTCTACACGGATCAATTAAAGTTAACATGCAGGTACAGCAAGCAAATGGTATGTTGATCTTTTTTACAAGAGGATTTGAGTATAAGAGTAAAGACGTCTTACTGCAATTATATCGGGCCCTGGTGAGACTACACCTGGAGTATTGTGTACAGTTTTGTTCTCCTTACCTAAGGAAGGAGATACTTGCCATGGAGGGAGTGCAACGAAGGTTCACCAGACTGGTTCCTGGGATGGGGGGATTGTCCTATGAGGAGAGATTGAGTAGACTAGGTCTATAATCTCTAGAGTTCAGAAGAATGAGAGTTGATCACTTTGAAACATAGAAAATTCTTACAGGACTTGACAGGGTAGATGCAGAAAGGTAGTTTCCCCTGGCTGGGCAGTCTGGAACCAGGGGTCACAGTCTCAGCATAATAGGTCGGCCATTTAGGACTGAGATGAGGAGAAATTTCTTCACTCAGGGGGTGATGAATCTTTGGAATTCTGTACCCCACAGGGCTAGGGAGGCTCAGTCGTTGAATATATTTAAGACAGAGATCGATAGATTTTTTGGATATTAAGGGAATCAAGGGATATGGGGATAGTGCAGGAAAGTGGAGATGAGGTAGAAGATCAGCCATGATCTTATTGAATGGCGGAGCAGGCTCGAGGGGCCGAAAGGCCGACTCCTGCTCCTATATCTTATGTTCTTATGTTCTCTTTCCTCAGGCCCATGCCTGATATCAACCTCAGACTGGGCAGCAAGTGTATCTCAGTGAAGTACAACAGTCCTGTTTGAGTGAAGCTGGTTTTTTAAACTGCAATTTCCCATAACAGAATCAGAAAAAAACAATAACAAGCTAAATTTGAAGATAAATTGATTCGTTTTATTCACAGGAATAAGAAAACAGAATCCAGGTTTTCAAACTGATTCAAAAAGGACATTCCTTTCTCTCGCAGTTGATAACTCCAATGGACTGGAATTAAACTATGTAAAATGAGGAATGAATGTGTTACCGCACTTTCTCAAAGTCCTGTCTGTAATTATAAAATGTTGTTCGGATTTTGCATTAAACCCTTCCGTCTGCTCTTTAGACAGTTTGTCAAGACAATGTGTAAAATCGTGTCTATTGAACAAGGCGTGTAACACTTGTCTGCTACTTAATAGGGTGTTAAGACAATGTGTGAAACTCATGCATGCCGTTCAAGCACAGTCTTAACAAACAGCAAAACTCCCCCGTCTGATACTTACTCGGTGTGCACGCACTTTACAAAACTACTCTATTTGCTCTTTAAACAGTATTAACTTAATGTGCGTAATTCCTGTCTACAATGCTAAAGGAACACTGTGCAGGCTGATCATTCCTCCCAGTGCGGACTGCAACATATCATTAACCAGCTTCATTAGATAGGGAGAAATCTTAATTTATAAATTTGGAAGTGTAAGGATAGAAAAGTAACGGGAATCAAATCCTGTCTATGCTAATCAGGAAATGCCAGACACTCAAGTCACTGATGATTACATAGGATTACAAAGGATATACGGCACAGAAACAAGCCATTCGGCCCAACCAGTCCATGCCGGCGTTTATGCTCCACACGAGCCTCCTCCCGTCTTTCCATTTCTAAATCTATCAGCATGACCCTCTATTCACGTCTCCATCACATGGTTGTCCAGACTCCCCTTAAATGCATTTATACTGTTCGATTCAACCACTCCCTGTGGTAGCGAGTTCCACATTCTCACCACTCTCTGGGTAAATAAGTTTCTTCCGAATTCCCTATTGGATTTCTTGGTGACAATCTTAAGTTGACTCCCTCTAGTTATGCTCTTCCCCACAAGTGGAAACATTCTCTCTGTATCCACTCTATCAAAACCTTTCATAATTTTAAAGACCTCAAGAAAAAAGAGACCCAGCCTGTTCATCCTTTCCTGATATGTTTAACCTCGCATTTCTGGTATCATCCTTGCAGATCTCCTCTGGACCCTTTCCAGTGCCTCTATATCTTTTTAATAATATTGTGGCCAGAACTGCACGCAATACTCCAAGTGTGGTCTAACCAAGGTTCGATACAGGTTTAGCATAACTTCCCTACTTTTCAATTCTATCCCTCTAGGAATAAACCCTAGTGCTTGGTTTGCATTTGTAATGGCCTTGCTAACCTATTGCGCAACTTTTAGTGATTTGTGTAATTGTAATCCGAGATCCCTTTGTTCCTCTGCCCCACCTAGACTCGCCCCCTTCAATTGATAAGTGACCTCCCTATTCTTTCTACCAAAATGTAATACCTCACATTTGTCTGTGTTGCAATTATTTTATCAATTATTTGCCCATTCTTCGAATTTATTAATGTCCTCCTATATTTTGTTGCAGTCCTCCTCAGTGTTGACTATCCCACCAATTTGGTATCATCCTCAAATTTAGAAGTTGTTTTTGATTCCAAAATCCAAATCCTTAATGTAAATTGTGAGCAGTCTTGGTCCCAGCACTGATCCTTGTTGAACACCACTACCCACCTTCTGCCACTGTGAATGTAGTATGCAACCGTGTTTCAAAACACGAGCACTGCAAGATTTATTGAATTAAATTTTAATCTCTTGTGAAATGTGCCTTATTTTTATTTTTTAACACTCAGGAGGAAGACAAGAGGTACCACTGGTGTCCCCTTAACCAACAACGATTCGGTGAGTTACATTGTACTGTAGACCCCGTTTAACACGGAGGTAAGTGAGTGCATGGCAACTGCCCAACATTCGATGGAGTTACCCCTGTCTGATATTGGCACTGTTTGCAACCACAGTGAGTCACATTAACCATGCAGCTCAACGGGTCAACAGGTTTTCCAGAAAATTGTTTGACTGTGTTTTTAAAGGGTGGAATGAACAGCTTACACTACCAACAGAAAGTGATGTGCTTGTCATGTCCTGGTCAATGCATCGTGCATTTTCTCTGTCGTGGATTTCTATTGAATTCAAAGTGGGTCTAAGGGTATCGATTGACCGTGTCATGACATATATTAATCAGAGTAATATTTACACTCACCTCACCCATGGCAGTACATCCGGTGCTTTAAATTATCAACAAGATCACATAGTAAGAGGGGTTTGAGAGGGTGAAATAGAATGGTATTTCTCTGGGATTATCTACATTGTCCTAACTGGTTTTTATGGCGCTATTTTACCGCGCGGCGGCAACAATCTGTGCGCGGGTCCTGGGTGAGCAAAAGGCTCGCATGGGACAGGTTTTAAATCCGGGGTCTTAATTTAATGTCCAGCCCCGACTCCCACCCGAACCCGACTGCAATCATTGGCTATAATAAAAGCTGAAAATGCTGGAAATACTCAGCAAGTCGGGCAGCATCTGTGGAGAGAGAAACAGATGTAAAGTTTCAGGTCGATGACCTTTCATCAGAACTGGAAAAAAGTTGAAGATGGAACCGGTTTTAAGCAAGTGCAGGGGCAGAGAAAGGGGGGAGGGGAGGAAGCGATAAAAAGTGTAGGTCTGCGATAGGGTGGAAGGCAGGAGAGATTAAATGACAAAAGAGATGATGGTGCGAGGCGAAATGAGATGGTAATAGGACAAGTAAAGGAACATAAGTTGTGCCGAGAGGAGGTGTAAATGGCAGCAGCAGAACCATTACCAAAAACTGCTGTCCGAAACAATGGGGGCAGTGGTGATGATCTGAAATTGTTAAACTCGGTGTTGTGTCCAGAAGGCTATAAAGTGCCTATTCGAAAGATGAGGTGCTGTTCCTCGAGTTTCCATTGAGTTTCATTGGAACCGTGTAGGATGCTGAGGACAGAGAGGTCAGAGTGGGAGTGGAGCAGAGAATTATACTCAGGCTCTCTCTCGCAACTGCCCCCAGCAGTCGGGTAAATGTTGAGGAGTGGTGAATACTATCGGCGCGGCAGTACTCAGGGTCAGGGGAAGCCCAAGGTTTCCTTTTAGGGACAGAAGGAGCTCAATAGGACAATTAGAACGGTGGCAGAGTCGGAATAAAGCGGATTAATCTGGTACAGGAAGCGCACTGTCACCCGTTTCAGTATCTCCACATCTAATGCACTACTTTCTGTTATAGAGACAAGACATGTATGGAGACACTGGTGTGAAAGGGGCTACATCAAACCGGTCAGCTCAAAGTGAAGAGGTCCTGTATGCAGCTGTCAGTTTTTCAAAAGTTCACAAGCAAGAGCAATATCTCCAGATCGAGGAGACAAGTGAATACGCCGCAATTAAATTTAAATGAAATCTACTATTCTGACAGATGGAATCTATCAATATCAACACGACTGTTGTTATGACTTAGAATAGGAATTTCACATTCCAGGAAGTAGTGTGAATGGACATTTATAAGAGATTAATTGCTATGATTTCAATTCTCTTTGTGAGAAGATTTGATTTCCAATCCCAAACGAGTTTCTGTTGCAAGCCTCTGTCTGAAATTGAGCGATAAGCACGCTTTAACTCAATGTAACTTTAAACTATTTTATCTGCTTTAATAAAACAACCTCTCAGCATCTATCCTGTCAATCCCCTTCGGAATCCTTTTTTTCAATGAGTTCACCTCTCAATCTTCTAAACTCCAGAGTGTCTAGTCCCATTCGACACAATCTCTCCTCATAAGACAGCCCTCTCATCCCAGGAATCAATCTTTCAAACCTTCGTTGCACCACCTCCAAGGCAAGTATATCCTTCCTTAGATAAGGAGACCAAAAATGTTCACAGTACTCCAGTTGTGGTCTCAGCAAGGCGCTGTACAATTGTAGCAGGACTTCCTTACTCTTACACACCAACCCCTTGCAATAAAGGCCAACATGCCATTTGCCTTCCTTATTGCTTGCTGTACCTGCATGGTATATTTCTGTGTTTCTTGAACGAGGACACCCAAATCTCTCTGAACACCAGTATTTAAAAAGTTTGCAGCATTTAAAAAATATTCTGTTCTTCGATTCTTCCCACCAAAGTGAATAACCTCACATTTCATGACATTATACTCCATCTGCCACCTTACTGCCCACTCACTTAGACTATCTATACCCCTTTGCCGACTCTTTGATTTCTCCTCACAGCTAAATGCCCCACCTAGCTTTGTATCGTCAGCAAACTTGGATACATTACACTCATTCCCTTCATGTAGGTCGTTAATATAGATTGTAAATAGCTGAGGCCCCAACACTGATCTGGATTAAGCAAACTTTACGAGGCTCCTTTGATTAAGTCACTTTGATCAGTACTGGAAGACAGCAGTTGACCCTTAACCTCAGCTGTATGCCAACAATTGCACAAGCCTCTAATGTCCTGCAGGCAGATCTCATCTGAACTGATTCTGTTGATCAATCTAATGATTAAGGTCGACTTGGCTTACTTGAGATCCCGATTGCGTCCAGAATTGGTTCAAACAGATCAAATTAAAGGGACTTGTTCATGTAGATAAAACATGGCAATATTGTTTCATGCAGCATTGACACTCGAATGTAAAAGCTGAAGCCACCCTTCCCAGATCCAGCATTGAAATAAGAAAACAATCATAAAAGGGTCACTGTGGCAACTGGGATATGAATGAGTTAATTTCACCAAATGTCATATCGCTGAAGTGTGAATATAAACAGTTGAGGTCACATCGAAAAATGGAAGTTTACCGTGTGAAACTGTCAAACTATTTTGACCCTTTGACATTTCAGCCTGCTGAAGGTGATAAACCCACATGTCTGCATAGAGCGGCTACAGAACAAACCACAGCATCTCGTTCACAGCACATTGGCAGCCAAGTACCTAAACATGTGAGAGATATGAGGCTAAAGTGTGAGCACAAGGCTATTTTAGATATTCGAATCATAAAAGTTAGTTCCTGTCCTGTAACTGTGTAGCTGATGGGGAGGGGGAGGAGGGGTAATTCTCTGTTCGGGAGTCTTTGGCATTATGTTGATATCATCATAGCAAACGTAATAACGATATCTAAGAAGGGGGATAGAACATTTCAAGTTAATTATAGACCAGTCAGCTTATCATCGGTGGGAGAAAAATTAATGGAATCCCTATTTAAGGAGAAAATGGAAGAACATCTGGAAACCAAAAATCTAATAATGAATGGTCAGCATGGATTTCAACAGGGAAAGTCTTGCTTGACCAACTTTATTGAATTGTTTGAAGAGGTAACTGCGAGAGTAGACAATTGCAATGCAGTAGATGTAATTTATCTGGATTTTCAAAAGGCCTTCGATAAGGTACCACATAATAGACAGATGAACAAGGTCAGCGAAACTGGAGTCAGGGGACAAGTAGCAGATGGGATTGCTAGCTGGATTCAGAACAAACAGCAGAGAGTAGGAGTAAGGGGCAGCTATTCACAGTGGCAGCAGGTGGGTAGTGGTGTGCCACAAGGATCAGTGCTGCGACCACTGCTGTTCAAAATTTGCATTAACGATTTAGACTTTGGAATCAAAAACAATTTCAGATGACACCAAATTGGGGGGGATAGTCAATACTGAGGAGGACTGCAACAAATTACAGGAGGACATTAATAAACTTACAGAATGGGCAAATAATTGGCAAATGAAGTTCAAAATAGATAAACGTGAGGTATTACATTTTGTTAGGAAGAATAGGGAGGTCACTTATTACTTGGATGGTGTGAGTCTAGGAGGGGTAGAGGAACAAAGGGATCTCGGAGTATAAATACACAAATCACTAAAAGTTGCGCCACAGGTTAGCAAGGCCATAAAAAGCAATTCAAGCACAACGCTTTAAGGATTGTTTCTAGAGGGATAGAATTGAAAAGTAGGGAAGTTATGCTAAATCTGTAGGTGCAGAGAAGATTTACAAGTATGATACCAGAAATGCAAGGGTATACCTATCAGGAAAAGATGAAAAGGCTGGGTCTCTTTTCTCTTGAAAAAAGAAGGCTGAGGGATGACCTAAGAGAGGACTTTAAAAATATGAAAGGTTTTGATGAAGTGGATACAGAGAGAATGTTTCCACTTGTGGGGAAGAGCATATCTAGAGGCCATCAATATCAGATAGTCACCAAGAAATCCAATAGGGAATTCAGAAGAAACTTCTTTACCTAAAGCGTGGTGAGAATGTGGAACTCACTACCACAGGGAGTGGTTGAAGCGAATAGTATGGATGCATTTAAGGGGAGGCTGGACAAGCATATGAGGGAGAACGGAACAGAGGGTTTTGCTGACAGATTGAGGTGAGTAAAGATGGGAGGAGTCTGGAGTGGAACATAAACGCCGGCAGGGTCTGGTTGGGCCGGTTGGCCTGTTTCTGTGCCGTATATCCTATGTGATCCTATGTAATCATCAGTAAATCTGAACATGTTCACAGACATATTCGAACTGTCCGAGAGTGACAACAGTTATGTTCACTAACAGTGAAGGAGTTTCACAACCTATGTGAGGTAACACGGTTGCCAATGATTGGTGGATTTCCAACAGTTGATATCCCGATGCTCTTATACAATAGATTACTGGCGAGCTGAATCCAGCACCGTGATTAGTCTTAGACTGAGAATGTTGTTATACATCGTGAACTCTCTGCAGTGATGAAGTTTATTTCACTCCTCCTGATATTTTCCGAATTTAAAATCAGTTCTCCTGGAGGCAATTTCCATCGTGTGGGAAAATGCCCAAGTAACTAGTAATAGATCCAGGATTGTACCCATACTGATGGGTTTGGCAGGACCTGTTGTTTAAATCACTTTCAGCTGTGTATTTTCTCGACAAAAACTCCAGGTCCAATTCACACGTACCAGACATCAGACCGAAATTTGCAACAAAAAAACACTGCAACACATAAGGGGGAGTTTGTATTAAGTTGTGCAAAATTAGAGAGCTTGAGTGTGAAATTCAAAATTAAATCAATTGGAAAACAAGCTGTTTAACACAGCGTCAAACGCTTTACTGTCAAACAGCTCCTATCTATGACGTCGCAGATGCATGTTGAAGCGCTCATTAACGAAGGTGACAAAACCACACGTCTACAGACTGCAGCTAGCTAACTAACTGTAGTGACACTTCTCCAGCATTCAGCTCGTATTTGCTGCCAGAAAGCAGAATATGTGTGAAATGTGAGTCAGAGGCGTCTGCAAGCGTGTGCGGTGCCATTCTGACGCAGACTGCAATTATTAATATCATAAACAACAGTACATTTGTGTGTTTCTATGTGAGAGAGAGAGATGTTATTTCTGTATTAAGCATTCTGTAGCAACTGATAAACATAACATAACATCATTTTCAGTAACAGTCGGTCACACGCAGCCCATGTACATTTATTTATTATTATGCTGCAGGAAAGACTGATATTTAAAGATATTTAGTAAACGTGAATCATATATGTATAACTTCAAGTGTAGCCATTGACCGAATAATATTACCAATAATTACTCCTGAGTAACTAAGAAAAGTAAGAATTGTTCAAAATGCAGCTGTGAGGACAGTCAAAAGCAGTTTTGACTAAGCTTTGATAACAAACATTCACAGGCTGCTCGTGAAGGTTAATTCATTAAATAACATATTATGATGCTAAGTAGAAATTAGAATTCGCTGAACAAAAGTAATTGCAACGATATTTAAAACATAATTAGTATAAGGACATAAAATGAGAGAGATCATGGAGATAAAGTATTTATCTGGTAGATTAAACTTGAGATAGTCTGGATTCCTCAAGACGAGTGAAACAGCGCTGATATGGGCCCTTGGTATAGACAGGTCGTGTACTGCTTGAAGCCAGAAATGAAAGAGATAAAGTAAATTCCAATGGGGTGAAAAAAAATAAACAAGATAACACTGAACATGGCAAAGTTGGTGGAAAAATACTGGAATGGCGGGATGCTACCTTAGTCTGAGTGACAATGGTATTTTGACCATTAGAACCAATTAACAAAGGTGATTTTGTTAAAGACCATATATGGACACTGTCCAAACGAACTGTTGATAAGAAAAGGGTTAAAACCTCGAGACTCAAAGAACAACTTCACACAGATATACTGCGAGAACAAAGGAACAGACTTAAGAGGACAGCATCTGAGTCCGAGAGGTTCCAGAGACATAGGGCTGCGAGCTACTCGTTTAAACTATCGCCTAATATTAAGTAGATTATGCTGTATGCTTAATAAATCTTGATCTGTTGCTCAAACATACTGGCTGCTGTCTGTTGGTGTCTTATCCAAGAACTCACAGATCGTTAAGATCTTACAAATTGGCACCCCAGATGGAACAACACAAAGCGGCTAGTATTGTGTAATAGATCGGACCTGGAAAGTAGCTTCCTGATCAGCTGCTGCATTTGTGGAGGGATAAACCCCGTGGGGAGTGGTCAGTGCCTGTGAATTGCGCGCCGACAGTTATTGATGTTAGAGGTCTGTTAAGAAAATCACCAAATGGCTGGCAAAATTATGTCAATGCATATAAGTTGGACAGAGGTGCTTGTACGGAGAAAGTGCAGGGATTATTGACGGAATGTTTAATCAAAGGAGACCGAGTCCCCTTTGAAAAAGTAATAAACTTTATTCCAGAAAGTCTGTCTCAGAAAAAAACACAACGGGTTAAGAGAGAAACATAGCCAGGTGATTAAGCATAAAGTGCAAGAGAGAGAGGGAGTGATAAAGAAGGAAAAAGATCTAATTTGCAGGCTAACCAATCAGAAAACTCAGAAAAGGAAGGAAAAAAACAGGGATTTGGAAAGCCAGGAAAAGCTGCTGAAACACCGATGTAAAAAGAGAAAAAAAAAAGAGAAACTTAAAGTTTGACCGACATGGAAATTATTAACATTTGTGCCGAGACAAATAAAACACAAGATTTGCTGAGTGAAAGGAAACTAAATAAATGCTGGAATTTCAGTTTAAGTGAAAGTGTGCAAGTTTTCCCGACTCTGAAAGCTTAAGATGTTACAGTATTCCTTTCTCTGAAAGTCAGTCTATAAAACAAAAAGTGTTTGTTAATGTGTGTTTTAGCTCCACCCACTTCTCTGTGTTAAAAGCCTTTAACACTTTTGTCTTGTCTTGGATTTTGGAAGTTTTAAGAATGTGCGAATAAGATTGTGCCCTAATATTTGGGGGAAAAAAACTTTGAACTACAATTTCAGTTAAGTGGGTTTGTAAAAACTGTGAAGAACAACAAATAATTTGTTTAACAAAAGATTAAGTTTCGGTCTAAGATTTAACCTTGGAGTCGCGGTTGCTATGGTGAAATCTTCTAAAGCAGTTTGATTTGATTTGTGTAAATGTGAAAAAATATGTTCTCCAGTTATATTCAATGTCTTTACAGTATTTTGGAAAGGCATCTGAGGAAAGGACAATAAGAAATATGACGTAATTTATGGTTTTCTACAAGCATGTACTAGTTTGTTTTTTATCTGTTGTGTTCATGTTTAGTTGAAGTGTGAAAACACAGCTGTCTTTTACGATCGGGAAAGTTTTTTTTAATTTACGTGAAGTGACGCAATTGCGTGCACTTGACAATGTTTCCCTCCACCTTCTTAAAGACCTGCAAAGGAGTTAACCCTTTCCACTGACTGCTGTTTAAGTTCACCAAGCAACAACTTTAGTATGACATTTAAAGATATTGGACATTATTAAATTTAAGTTTCTTAATTTTAAGTTAATATTTCCCCAGAATGATAGAAGGAAAATTATGATTTGATAAATTAACTCTCAGCAGAGCCACAATGGATTTTCTTCTTTCTTTTGTTATATGGAAGTTACCTTGTAAACTAATTGCAGCACTTCTGTCTCTAATGTTAAAACACTGTGTATGCCACCGAGCTTGAGAATCATTTGTTTCTGAAATTGAAAATGGAAGATATATTGATAGAAATGAAATTGAACATTGACAAAACCTTTCAGTTCAACAATACTGCTGTTTGGAATATGGGATAATTTTGTCATAAGAAAATGGAATCGGGCACTATATATTGGGTTACTTTTGGGAAAATAAAAGATCCTCTAAAATAATGATAACTAAAAAAGTGTTAATAACTTGGACAAAGTGAGAATGTTTGATCTATGTTTTCAATCTTAAATATTGTATTGGACAGTAAAGTTCCTCCAGGGCTCATGAATGAGATATGAATAGTAATTAATATTTTATATAAAATGAAGAGAGGAAGTGATTGACGGTGTGAGATAGAAACAGGAGAATTACACCACCAATTGAGAATATTCCAAACTTTCTATTGAAAGTCAGGAAAGTTTAGTTAAGAATAGTAAATTGATAGCTTTCTCTTGGGGAAATTTGTGTCCCTGCCTATAATGAACTTTTTAAGAAAAATGAATTTGATAGCCTGGCCACTAACCTAGACATCGGGACCATGCGGTCGAAGATGAACAAAGACCTCCAGACAATCTTTTGATAAGATCACCTGAAAGCCCGAGAAAGGCTTGAATCGGATGGCACGTGTGGCATAATATGGGGATACTGGTATGAGTGTGCAAATGTGATTTGTTACGTATGAAGCAATTACCATCCGGGAATGTATGTTGATTGTGCACTGAAGAACGGGTCTCAGACATGCTCAGTTACTTGACAACAGCAAAACATGAAATGGTTAATGTGGTTCAGGAGAGCGAGACAACCTTCAAAGCATTGACACATACTCCATCGAGAACCTGTCTAATTAATTAAACAATCAGAATAGAGTTAAATACACTGGTACCTGTTCGAGGGATTGAAATTGAAGTTGAAGTGGACAGTTACATGGAATCTGGATTGGGACAATTGAGGGCTAAGGAGAAAGCATGTTTAGTTAGAATAATCCACAAGATGGATATGAGTAAAAGAGAGATCTGGATAATCTTTTAAGTCCATGATTTGTTGATTAGATGTTAAACTGCAATGTCGCTTGAAATGATTGTAAGACTGAATTTAACTGTGACTGTAATAATTGTGTGTTGTAGGTAACAGAGCGTGGGAAAAACCAGTGCGAATCCAGTATGAGGTGGTTTTGATGGTGCCTCCTGTGGCACTACTACCGCAGCTACCATGCTTTACCGGTCTAACAGGACCTATCCCATCAATCAACAAGTTTTAATCAATATCAAAACCTATGCGCAAGTGAAACTGAAAGTAAATGTGATACTTAAGTGTGAGCTGCACAATTATGTGGCACAATTTGGATACGACATTCCCCTGCTGTCTGAGGGTTTCAGTGAGCTCATGGTGCAACTGAACTCCTCCCTAAAGCTTTTTTATGTTTTGGAGAAAGACAACTCGAGAATGGATATTGAAATTGACAGCATAGAGGACAACTCACATTGGTGGGATATTGGGCTTTATATATCAGCACACCCTTAGGTTTGTATTATTTCACATGCTCTGGTATTTCTCCAACTTGGAATGATAGTGTATTTGATATATGTAACGTGTGTAGTTAGACTTTGAGACATAAGCAAATTGTATACACATGCCTATGACTAACCAGCACTAACAAATTAATTGAGCACACCGAAAGAGAAGATCCGAAGCAACGTAGTGGAGACCCCAGACCAGGTAACATCAGGAAAGATATAAGAAAAAGAGGATAACCCACGCGGGGCAGAATTGGAACACCAGAACCGGGAATTGAATTTAAAAAAGGGATCAGATCAGGGCCCTGTGAGTGCCATAGTTAGCTCCCAGGCCTATAATAAAAAGGGTCTGGACACACATCCCTAAACTGGTCAGTAAAGCCAAGCTGAGAACTGGGTCTGAACACACATCGCTAATCTAGTCAGTAATGCCAAGCTGAGACCTGGGTCTGAACACACATCCCTAAACTAGACAATAAAGCCAAGCTGAGACCTGGGTCTGAACACACATCCCTAAACTAGTCAGTAATGTCAAGCTGATACCTGGGTCTGAACACACATCCCTAATCTAGTCAGTAATGTCAAGCTGATACCTCGGTCTGAACACACATCCCTCAACTAGCCTGTAAATCCAGATTATGACATGGAACGTAGCACGCATTCCCTGTCCCCCTCTTTCACTGTCATACTCTCTCTCACACACTATCTCTCTTTCTCTCTCTGCTCAAGAAAACAAGAAGACTGAGCAGTGACTTCATAGCTGTCTTGAACCTTTGATCTTAAGAAGCCGAGATTCATACAGTAAATAGTGGCATAATATTTACTGTAAATGTGTAATAACTCTATTTAATAGTTACAGCGACAGGTGGCACTAGGAAGTGACCAGTTGCAGCAAGAACTGTGAGAGTAACTAAGTAGGAAATAATTTGATATTGTCAGTGGCATCAAGGGATTGAAGGGAACTGCTTAACCCAACAACAGGATCGTGCTTAAGAAAACCAGCTAAAAGCACATAGAATACCTTCAAGGAGATAATAAATACATGACAAGAAACAGGTAATGCAGACTATTAATACAGTGTGAAGGAAATCAGTGCAATATGGAATATCACAGGTGGTGGTTGAGGTAGGTTAGGGCGGAGGGGTAGGGTGGAGATTATTCCCGAGACACCAGTAGGAACATTGCGGCAGAGGTGGGGGTATGTAGTTGGAGGAGGAGGGAGGTGCGAGGAATTTCTTTGAGACACCATGTATAGTTCCGAGGAAGGGAAACAATTCGCTGAATGCGATGAGTTAATTACATCGAATTTGCAACTTAGAAACAATACATTAGGCCCAACTGGTCTGAGCCTTCTCGCACCCCTCTTCATCTAACTCTATCAACATAACTTTCCATTGCTTTCCCTCTCATGTATTTATCTAACAGCCCCTTAAATGCATCTATGATATTCGCCTCAACAATTCCTTCTGCTAGCAAGTTCCACCTTCTAATCACACGCTCGGTAAAACAGTTTCTCCTGAATTCCTTATTGTATTTCTCAGTGACTAACTTATATCGAGGATCTCGAGTTTTGATCTCCCTACCAATGGAAACATCTCCCCTACGTCAACCCTATCGAACCCCTTCATAATATTAAAGGCCTCTATTAGGTCACCTGTCAGCCTTCTCTTTTCTAGAGAAAAGCGCCCCAAACCGTTCAGTCTTTCCTCGTGCTTATAACCACTTATTTCTGGTATAATACTTGAAAATCTGTTTTGCACCTTCGCCAGTGCATCTATATCCTTTTCTATAATATGTAGACCAGAACTGTGTATTGATTTAATTATTATTCTGCTGATGCACAATCCTTTCGTCTGCACACCCCAAATACAGCTACCGTTCCATATACCCCACAATTATGGTCAGCACCGATTGTAAGGAGAATTGAAGTGGTGAATGACTATTGGTCGCGTGGACGCTGCAACGTGACCTTGTGCAATTCACTCTCACTGACTCTCAGTCACTTATTTAACATCCTTGAGGGAGTGAAATAAACACGAGGCACTCCCGAGAAGGTACTGTTCCCTATCCTGAATTTTCGAACCCTGAGATAGTCCAGAGAAACTGGCCTTGCACCGGGACTGCATGTTCAATTTAGAGCGAATATATACTAGAATGTTAAAAACAGTCACATTCAGAAAGTCACATGGTGTGTTCCTGCTGGACAATTATCATCCTCTGTACCGATTGCACATTCCTCATTCCTTATAGTGTATTTCCATTCACTGCCCGATGATATGTTATACGATGTAACAGCCTTGTACTAACTGGTTTGTAAGCCAGTGATCCCCATCCTGTAATGTGGGCCTCTGTTGTCTCGTCAGGGCTTCTTCTTTCTCGCTTTACAAAACTGTTTGATAATCTTTGGTTTTCAATTCTGCTGTATTCTTCTCCCAAAATGTTCACTGATATCTTCACCCCACAGACAGCAACTGACCTGTTTTGCCTTTTCAACATTTCCGGGTGTTCTACAAGGCTTTGTGTGCCCGGGATGTTCAAGTGTCCTGATTTATCAGTCGCGGCTGCCGAGCCCCTCTCATTGTGTGCGTCAGACAAACCCGGAGTATGAAATATATTTCCTGTGTGGAGAAGTCCAATTAGTAGGAATAGAACGCTAATCATATTGTAATGGGAGAGCTCCAGAAAAATAAGCAATTTCCTCAGGAAAGTATAACGGATTTCAGATGTAGAATTGTGAAAATGGAAAAGAGTGATTTGTTCAAACTGCACGAGGCTCATCCGAGGTGCTTTACTGAGATCTATAAGGTAAGGTAGCGATTGATCACTGACCCCTTCATGGTAGCAGTGATACGGTCCTCTTATCTTCCAACTAATCTGGACTGATTCTGCTTCTTAATCCGAAGCGAAATGCGCCCAGTTTGAAGCTGGACTGTGTTCGAATGAGGTTCCCGATTGTATCCAGGATTTGATCCCACTGATCAATTTGCAGGGCTTTGTCCCCGTAGATAAAAATATCCACGTTATTTCCAGCAGCATTGAAACTCCAATCTGAAAGCTCACGTGACACATCACAGTTCCAGCACTAAAGTCAGAAAATTCATAAACCTGTCATTGTAGCAACTCGGATCTCAATGAGTTAATTTCAGCAGATTTCATCTCGCTGCAGTGTCAGTATAAACAATTGAAATCACTTCTATAAATGGCACTTTATCCACTTGAAACTGTTTACTGATAAACTCTTGTGTATCTTTTGACATTTCAGATACGTGTTGTGATCCGAACACATGAAGGTGATCAACCCACACGTCTGCAGACAACGGCTACAGAACTAACCACAGCTTCACACTTCAAACACTCACAGTGCAAGGGCTGCTAAATAGCTCAGTGTGTGGGAGTTGGGAGTCGGGGCTTCTAAAGCTGGTGGAGAGGCTAGTTTAGATATTGCAATCTAAAGTGCCATATACCCTACAATTAGTGTCAGCACCTATTGTAAGAAAATTAGTTGAACGTGTGAATGACTATTGGTCGCGTGGGCGCTGCAACTTGCCCGTGTGCATTTCACTCTCACTGACTCTCATTCACTTATTTAACATCCTTCAGGGAGTGGAATATCCGCGCGGCCCTCCTGAGAAGGCACTGTTTCCTTTCCTGAATTGCCGAACCCAGAGATAGTCCAGAGAAACTGGCATTGCACCGGGACTGCATGTTCAATTTAGTGCGTATATATCCGAGAATGTTAAAAACAGTCACATTCAGAAAGTCACATGGTGTGTTCCTGGTGGACAATTATCATCCTCTGTACCGATTGCACATTCCTCAATTGTATTTCCATTCACTGCCCGATGATATTTTATATGTTGTAACAGCCTTGTACTAACTGGTTAGTAAGCCAGTGATCCCCATCCTGTAAAGTGGGCCTCTGTTGTCTCGTCAAGGCTTCTTCTTTCTCGCTTTACTAAACAGTTTGATTACCTTCCGTTTTCAATTCTGATTAATTCTTTACCCGAAATGTTCACTGATTTCTTCATCCAACAGATAGCGACTGACCTGTTTTGCCTTTTCAACGGTTCCTGGTGTTCTACAAGGCTTTGGTTGCCAGGGATGTTCAGGGGCCCTGATCTATCTGTCGCGGCTGCCGAGCCCCTCTCCTTGTGTGCTTCAGAAAAAGCCGGATTATTAAATATATTTCCTGCGTGGAGAAGTCCAATTAGTATGAATAGAACACTCAACATATTGTAATGGGAGAGCGCCAGAAAAATAAGCAATTTCCTCAGGAAAGTGTTACGGATTTCAGATATAGAATTGTGAAAATGAAGAAGCGTGAGTTGTTCAAACTGCACGAGGCTCACCCGAGGTGCTTTACTGAGATCTATAAGGTAAGGTAGCGATTGATCACTAACCACTTCATGGCAGCAGTGATACGGTCCTCTTATCTTCTGAAGTATCCAGCTAGTTCCCAAAGAATTCTGGGATCTTGGCTAGGTTTGACCCTCCCATTGAAGGTAACTGTAAGAAATAGCTCACTGAAAAGTTTAGATTGTTCCCAAAGAATTCTGGGATACTTGACTTTGTTTAACGCTCTCATAAAAAAGGCTCTTGTAAGGAATAGCTGTAGCTTCAAAGATAGGGCTTAATTAAAACGGAGACTGACAACATGCAGCTTGGGACAGATAGCAGGAATGTTAGCGAGGTCGAATATCGAACTTTCAAAGACTAGTAAAAGTGATAAGGGGCTCTTAAAATGCTAGGAACTGGCACTTTTGTAGGCTGCAAGGCGTCTCTTCACTAATTAAACTTCGGGATGTGTATTCACAGCGCCTTAGTGGAGTCACTGTCCAAGCACGGCCTGTCCTCCCAGGAGATAAGGGTACCAATTATCAAACATGGTACGAGTTCGTTGGACACAGAAATCACTGTGGCTGTGTGCTTGTTCGGCAGTTAAGGGTAAAACTGGTCCTCTCGAACAATAAACTATGTTTATAGCGAGGAAGAGATAACATCAGGAATGTGGAGGTAGGGTTACTCCCAACATCTGTGTCCAGCATGGGCAACTTAGGGGCACCTGAGTTCAGGGGATGGGCCCAACAGTTGAGTGACTAAACACCAAAACCAATAAAGAGCAACTGCGGTGACGTTGTTTGTACGTGTACGACCTATTCTGTAGTAAGTGGGCGTTGCTTATAGAACTGTATATCTTGAATGAACCGGTGTTTTTCATTTGTGAGTGCACCTCAAGCTTGAGGAAGCTGGGTGGCTCCCCTTGTGCACAAGTCTCTCTCAGTATTTTTAATAAATTGTGTTCTTGTCCTCAATACCGTCTCCGTCTAGAGTTTCTCCAAATTCGAATCTAACAGTTGGTGTCAGAAGTGAGATACTGCAGGTAAGGACCATCGGAGTTAAAAGACACTGGGAGCGAGAACCCTGTCGTGTCCTAAGGAAGGAAGCCAGTGTAAGGCTCGTAGGAGGAATAAGGACTCGCTCGTTAACCAGTGGGGCTATAAAACCGGGTATGGGCCTGTGCCATATAAGTTGAAAGAGACTGTGAACGTAACCAGTGGGGCTAAGACCGTATGGGCCTGTGAGTATTAAATTACCCACAAAGTAAAATTATTCCTCATGGAGACCATGGACTGACGGAATTTATTAGACATAAATGTATATATTTCTGATTTTAGAGTATAAGCTGATACCTTTGTGCCGATACGTTTGTGCCGATAAAGTATAAGATAGAGTATAAGAATATACGTGAACTAGAAGAAACCAAAGAGGCGTTACAATCTTGTGAGACAGAGCAGGAAAAAGATCTAATTTGCAGGCTAACCAATCTGAAAACTCAGCAAAGAAAAAAAAACAGGGATTTGGAAAGCCAGGAAAAGCTGCTGAGACACCAATGTAAAAAAAAAAGAAATTTAAAGTTTTACCGACTTGGAAGTTATTAATGTCTGTGCAGATACAAATAAAACACAAGATTTGTTGAGTGAAAGGAATCTTAAAAGGAATGCTGAGATCTCAGTTTGTGTGAAAGCGTGTGTTAAAAGTGAGAAAGTTTTCTGACTTTGAATTTTTAAGGAGTTACCGTATTCCTTTTGTCTGTAAGTCTGTCTTTAAAAGGTGTCAGTCATTTTTGTTTTAGCTCCACCGACTCTTTTGTACTGAGAGCTTGACTTGTCTTGAATTATGGACAAGTGTGCTGTTTTAAGTTTGTTAATTGTTTTACAAAAATAAGCTTCATCCTTGACGTTAATGTGCCGGGAATAAAATGAATAGAACGTTTACAAAGCATGTGTGAATGTTTCTTTGTTAGTGTGGTTTCTTCCTTTGTTTTAAAAGTGATAATGCTCAGTTTTAAATTTTGGTTGGAATTCAATTGGAGTTATTGAGGTTAATTAACCTATTAAAACCACCTTTTATTGTGGCCACGGTGAAATTCTGGTTGCTGTAAATTTGTGTGGAAGCTACTAGTTCTGGACATGTGGCAAAAACACATCAACAATTTTTGTTTTTGAAATAAAAAGAGGATTGTGTGGAGCGGTTTCACCGAATGTTTCGGATATCTCATTTTAAAGCTACAAGACTTTGCAAGCTGTGAAGTTGTGTGACCAAACCTGACATTGTTTGATGTCTGTGTTTGTCTTCTTTTGAAATGCAAAAGAAGGAAGTTAACTCTTTTCACAGGCAGCTGTGATCTCATTTTTTAACTGCACGAGCAGATGTGGGATTTGTAAACATTTTGGGCATTGTTAAAATTTTAAGTTTTAAATTTGAGAGGATTGAAAATTTAACCCATTTGGCTCTTAAAACTTTTGTCTTGTCTTGGATTTTGGAAGTTTTAGGAATGTGCGAATAAGATTGTGCACCCAGGATTGAAAAAAAACTTTGAACTACAATTTAAGTTGAGCTGGTGTGTAAAAACTGAGAAGAGCAACAAAAAGTTTGTTTAACAAAAGATGATGTTTCAGTCTAACATTTAACCTTGGAGTCGTGGTTGCTATGGTGAAATTTTCCAAACCAGTGTGATTTGAATTGTATAAATGTGAAAAACTATTTTTTCTACAGTCTCTTCGGGGTTAGTGCAGAAAGGGTGATCCTCCATCGGAGTGTCCCACTTCCCCTACAACTGTCGCAAGGAGGTCATACCTGGTGGGTCACCCTGTGGGTAGGTCCCAGCAGTGAGGGCCTGCTCTTAGGTATGGATATTCTTCATCAGATAGAGGCAAATTTGCTCCTAAGGGATCATCTATTGGACATAGCAGGGAGGTTTCCCTTCCAGAAATTTAAAGCCCGAAAATGCAGAGCACAAGCCCTCAGCAAGGTTAAGCACGCATGGGCGGAGGAAGGACCATGGGAAAGAGTTTGCAAGGCTTAGCCTCTGGCATAAGCCACCCACAAATTAGACTGTGGCATAGCAGAGATGCATCCACGGTCTCTACCATGAGGCCCACCGACAATACCCCCTCCGATCAGAAGCTCAACGGGCCTTTGAGTCTATTGTAGAGGACTTATTAGAAACCAATATAGTGACAAAGGCCCATTCCCGTACCAACTCCCCAGTGTGGCCAGTGCAGAAACCAGATGGATCCTGGAGAAATGACCATTGATTATACGGCTCTGAACCGGGTCACTCCCAAGCTCCATGCTTTAGTGGCGAAACCTGCCACTATTTTAAACGGACTACACCCAGCCCTGTCCATATTGATAGCACTGGACATCCAGAACAGAGTCTGGACATGTCCGTTGGATCCCGGGTCCCAAGAGCGTTTCGCTTTCACTGTCCGGTCCACCCAGTATACTTGGACCCGGTTGCCTCAGGGATTTCACAATGCCCCTTCTATTTTTCACGTGATCATGGAAAAGGCTCTCCAGCCGGCATTAGCAGATACCCGAATGCAAGAGTCTGCCTGTCTTCAATATGTAGATGACATCCTCATTGGTAGTCCCTCGCCCTCAGCTTATCTGGACGCCCTGACGTGTGTCGTGGAGACTTTAGTTCTAGGGGCGGGGTGCCTTACCAGATAGATTCCGATCAGGGAACCCACTTCACCGGCAAGGTCATGAAACAGGCTTTAGCCATCCTGGGGGTTCGACAATGGTTCCACATCCCTTACCATCCGCAATCCTCAGGAATGTTGGAACGGATGAACCATACTTTAAAACAGTCTGTGACTAAAGCCATTTTACGGACCGGAAAGGGGTGGCATGCAGTCCTCCCCGCCATTCTTTGGGGCATACGAGCCACGCCAGCCAGAGGCACCGGCTTAACACCGTTCGAACTGATGACTGGACGAGCTATGGTGTTACCCCAAGACGCACCCCCTCAGGGTACAGGGGACACTTCCCAATTTCAGACACCTCTCCTGACATATCTACGCCTGATCAGTGAGGCTAATCGGGTACAACACTTACAGGAGGCACATGATGCCAAAAGACAAAGCGGAATCTGGGAAGCGCCCCATCGGGTGGGACAGTGGGTGATGGTTCAGCGACCGGTTCGAGGTACCTTTGAGCCACGGTGGGATGGGCCCTTCCAGTTCCTCCTAAGTACTGGAACTTCCGTTTGCTTACAGGAAAAAAAAATGGATGCAAGATGGAAACACTGGAGTCAGACCAAGCCGGTAATGGAGCCCGGGGAAGAGGTTTCCCCATCCCTCGGGGACCCTATGATTAGCAGAAAGTAATAACGAGTATTAACCTGTTTTTCTCCCCTATGTCTTGGAAAGATATCTGAAGAAAGGACAATAGGAAATATGACGTCAGTTACTGTTTTCACTATCATGTGCTATTTTGTTTCTGTTTTATCTGTTATGTTCGTGTTGAGTTAACGTATGGATATCTATTTCTTTCAGGAAAGTTTTTTTTTAGATTTACGTGAAGTGACGCAATTACGTGCGCCTGACAAAGTTTTGCTCCGCCTTCTTAAAACCTGCAAAGGAGTTAACCCTTTCCACTGACAGGTGTTTAAGTTCACCGAGCAACAACTTTAGTATGAAATTTAAAGATATTGGACATTATTAAGTTTACATTTCTTAATCTTAAGTTAATATTTCCAAACAGTGAGAGAAGGAAAATTATGATTTGATAAATTAACCCCTTGGGCTCTCAGCAGAGCCACAATGTATCATCTTATTTCTTTCATTTTATGGAAGTTATCTTATAAACTAATTGCAGCACTTCTGTCCCTATATTTGATCAGGACCGGATTTCGAAGGACTGAGTCGAATCTTCGGGGCTCTATTTTACCTGTCTCTTTCTTACAGATGAGCGGGCCCGACCTCAGTACTGCCACCCCTTCCGGGGACTTCGACCTTTCGGCGGTCCAGTCTCTCGACTTAACCAGAGACCCTGCGAGCTCACACTACTATACGACTCTAACATTCCACGGAACTCACCCCTTGACTCTAGAGTTCCGATTATCTCCCTTTTGTGGTAGGGCTACCAGACCCTCGTTCTACATCCCAACGGAACTCAGAATCTTTTATTTACCCTACCCCGCACAGAAGAGATAGACCAGTTCCGAGACACAGCTGCTCTTTTGGAACCGCTGGTGTCGGGACTGGAGGACCTTCCCGAGGAGATATCCACCCCCTTTTATAGGCCCTCCTAACTCCACAGGAGGACATTGCAACCTGTCTTCACACATTCCCGTCTGGCAGCCCCTAACCCTCACCAAATTACGTTAAATCAGGTAAGTTACATTGCGCCACTGTCACAAGGCCACCACGTTCGCTCCACTTATGAAGTAGCCCTAACCCCGCTCCGAGCCTTGCGCACGCGGCTAATAGTAGGGCAGACCGAAAGGGGGCAGGAGACAGACAGAGGGAGAGCGAGAGTGAGCCTGCTAGTTGCCACAAGCTAGTGCTGAGACTGCTAAACGGACTGGACTCTTTATGCCTGGCAGTGATAAAGGATATGGGAACAGGGTGGGCACATGGGATTAAGACTAGTTCTCGTGTGGATGATAAACACCAACATGAACTGATTGGGCTGAACGGTCTATTTCTATTTTGTACTCTCTGTGTAATTCTATGTAAAGAAGCCATCCAATTGTTGAGAGTGAAGCATCTGTATGCTCTGCAGAACTTTGGGATCAGGCTTGCCTTGGATCAGTGGATTAAAACATTTGTGAATAAATTTATGAGGGGCCTCGATAGAGTGGATAGGAAGGACCTATTTCGCTTAGCAGATAGGTCAATAACCAGGGGCATAGATTTGAAATAATTGGTAGAAGGATAAGAGGGGAGTTGAGAAGTGTTTTCACCCAGAGGGTGGTGGGGGGTGTCTGGAGCTCACTGCCTGAAAGGGTGGTACAGACAGACACACTCATTGCATTTAAAAGGTACTTGGGTATGCACTTGAAGTGCGGTAACCTGCAAGGCTACGGACTAGGAGTTGGAAAGTGGGATTAAGCTGGATAGCTCTTTTTCGACCGGTACAGCCACAATGGGCCGAATGGCCTCCTTCTGTGCAGTAAATTTCTATGTTTCTAAGTTTTGTTACACGAAGCTGCATCATTCTTTCTTCCTTTTCTTTAGGGACTGAGGGTCAATCACTGATGCACTCTGTCATACCCGAAGTGGCCCATATTTCCAGCAGTTTTCATCGCCAACATTTGAGGAATGGCGAAAGCTGTGTGAGCTACTACGGTTCCCAATGATTGGTGGGTGGCGAACTGCTGACCTCCTAATACTCTGATACGATTCGCTACGAACTCCAGCCTATTACCGGCGAATGGAATGCAGAAATGTGACGGCTTTTTCCGTGATAAAATCAATTTCTGTCATTTTGACACTGTCAACCGCCTCCAGTGATGAGGAGTATTAGATTTATCTCCATTCTGATATTTAGCGAAGGTAAAATATTCATTTTTAATAATTAATATCAGAAGCGATTTCCATTTTTTGGCGAATTAAACAATTATTTGTTTGTAGAGATAGTACATGTTTAGTTGGTAATTTACAAATTCCCGATTTGCACATTTAATGTATATTTCATTCGAAACGTTATCTTGTATTTTATAAGATTGATTTAACATTTACTCTATGATTTATCGACTTTCAATGGAATAACTAATGGAATCTGAAGTGTTTTAAACAAACTTTCTCGAGTTTTAATGGATGTACTAATGAATATGTTAGTGCGTGTTTAAAGGTTAAATTAATGGTATTTAACTTGACGGTCAGGGTATGTTTTGATTGCGATATTATTGCGGATTTCAACGGGTGTTTCATTTCTGTTTTTTCACCAATTGTCCATAGTTCACGATGGTCTGTGAAGGTGCCGTGGAATGCGTCGGCGGTGAACGGGTCATGTGCAGAGATCCCGTGTACATTTGATTATCCGGCCAATGGCCGCAGTCCACGGGGTATGTGGTTAAAGGGGGTTACTGATCATGGAACCTCAGGGTTCTTGATTATCTGTGATTCCCAGAATTCAGACAAAGTGCCCTTGAACTATAGAGGGCGAGCTCAGTTCACCGGCGAATTTGAACAGAAACAATGTTCCTTAAGGTTAAAGGACATCAGGAAGATCGATGAAGGTGTTTATTATTTCAAACTGAAGATCATCACCGCCCAGAATACTACAGAAGAATATTCTACCGAACCTCCGGTCACTCTTTCTATTTTATGTAAGTTTTTTGATTTGTTCCTTTTGTAGTTTATATTCCATCTCCCCAGTGCCATTTAATTTTAGCCTAAAATGGACAGTAATCGTGTTACTCTTGGCCCATGTCACAGGCTGCAGCGGCAGGACTCTTCCATTGTGTAATACACAGTTGTGTGTTATGTTTTGACTTGAACAGAAATAGGGCGCTGCCCTTCTTAGTAACTTACAAAATCTCCTTCTGTTGTTCAGTCAGTAAGGGCAACGCTGGATGACATTGCCATCGCCGTGTCCCCCAACCATCAACATCCTGGGGGTCACCATTGACCAGAAACATAATTGGGCCAGCCATATAAATACTGTGGCGACAAGAGCAGGTCAGAGGTTAGGTATTCTGCGGCGAGTGTCTCAACTCCAGACTCCCCAAATCATTTCTACCATCAACAAGGCACAAGTAAGGAGTGTGATGGAATATTCTCCAATTGCCTGGATGTGTTCAGCTCCAACAATACTAAAGAAGCTCGACACCATCCAACACAAAGCAACCCGCTGTCTTGGTACCCCATGCACCAACTTAAACATTCACTCCCTGCACCACCGGCGCACCGTGTCTGCAGTGTGCTCCATCTACAAGATGCACTGTAGCAACTCGCGAAGGCTTCTTCGGCAGCACCTGCGAAACCCGCGACCTCTTCCACCTCGAAGGACAAGGGCAGCAGGCGCATGGTATCACCACGACCTCCACGTACCCCTCCAAGTCACACACCATCCTGACTTGGAAATATATACACCGAACTTTCATCGTCGCTTGGTCAAAATCCTGGAACTCCCCCCCAAACAGCACTGTGCGAGTACCTTCAGCACACGGACTGCAGCGGTTCAAGAAGGTGGCTCACCACCACCTTCTCAAGGGCAATTAGGGATGGGCAATAAATGCTGGCCTTGTCAGCGACGCTGACATTCCATGAATTAGTAAAAGTAAAGACTAGTGTGTCAAAATCCAATCCCTCAAGAATTTGGAAAAATAAATCAAGATTTCTACTTCTAATGGACAGGTCAGATGACATGATCAATACTTTGGAGTGATTTCTTCAATCAGATCATTTACAGGCCCCCATATCATAGGGTCATTTTGCAAAGTCTTTCGGCTGAATCAAATAGCACACCATTGGCAATTTTTAAATTAAAATCTACGGTAACGCGAATGTCCTTCTCTCCTTTCAGATAAACCATGGATATCAGTCTCTGGGGAATTCATTGCAGGAAAGCCAGCACACATGACCTGCTCAGTCACCCACAGTTGCCCGTCCGCCAACCTTGAATTGATGTGGACCCATGACAATGTTGTACCTCCATTTCTGCCAGAGATTAAAACTTCACAAGTACATGATAACGCTTTCGAGGGTTCCCAGATGGTTTCATCCACTTTCAGCTTCAGCGCATCACTGGAACATCATGGGAAGAAGCTGGGATGTAAATTTAAAGTCGACGGTGTCACAGCTACTGTTGAATAAACTCTTATACTGTATGTTAAATGTAAGTGCCTGCTCTAAGCTACAGTCTACCAACTTGTTGATGAACCGGTTCTATAGATGTCTGTATGCTAAATATAGTGATAGCTCGCCTGGATAATCGAAGCTTCTTTTAAGTCACATTATTTGACATTTGCCCCAGACCCATGGAGTAAATTGGTCACTCCAGGGCTGTGGGTTATATGAAATATAATTGCAAAGGCTTCCAATGCCTGATTTTTTGCAGCCACAGATTAACTGAAACATACAGGCCAAGGAGAGTCCATTCATGGTCTGAGCTAACTCATATACATACATAGGACATACGGCATAGAAACAGGTCATTGGGCCCAACTAATCCATGCCGCCTTTAATGCTCCACTCAATCCTCCTCCCGTCTTTCCTCATCTAAATCTATCAGCCTAACCCGCTGTTCCTTTCTCCCTCATATGCTTGGCCAGCCTCCCCTTAAATGCATCTCTACTATTCGCTTCAAACACTCCCTGTGGTAGCGAGTTCCACATTCTCACCACTCTCTGGGTAAAGAAGTTTCTTCTGAATTCCCTATTGGATTTCTTGCTGACTATCTTATATTGATGGCTTCTAGTTATGCTCTTCCCCACAAGTGGAAACATTCTCTCTGTATCTGCTCTATGAAAGCCTTTCATAATTTTAAATACCTCTATTAGGTCACCCCTCAGCCGTCTTTTTTCAAGACAAAAGAGACTCAGCCTGTTCATCCTTTCCTAATATGTATACCCCCGCATTTCTGGTATCACCGTTGTAAATCTTCTCTGCTCCCTCCCCAGTGCCTCTGTATCTTTTTTATAATATGGCGACCAGAACTGCACGCAGTTCTCTAAGTCTGGTGTAACCGAGATACGATACAGATTTAGTATAACTTCCCTACTTTTCAATTCTATCCGTCTCGGAATAAACCCGAGTGCTTGGTTTGCTTTAGATATAAACTTGCTGACCTGTGGCGCAATTCAGCTGGTGGGGGTAGTCAGCATTCTACAATTTCCCTCAGCAACCATGTGTAAGAGATGGGAAAGTCCACCCTACTTATTCTGGGAGAAATGGCCACTTGGTTCATGTATCCGGGGAATAGAACCTTACTTGGGAAAACATACAACTCTTCAAATCCTTGAAGATAAGAGGGGAAAGAATGCTTATTTTTGAAAGAAGCTTAGGATCTAGTGCCTAAAAGTCATGAACGGCATTTTGAATTTATAGTTTACAAGAAAACCACCATAGCTTACATTAATATTTTTCTTTAGTTGTCACATATATTGTTTATTTTCCTAATCCGCACTGATAACCACATTTAGAACCAATGGCATCATCCCTTCCAGATGGCCCACAAAAACCAACCATCAATTCCTCTATAGCGGCAGTGGAAGGCAGCTCTTTATTATTATACTGCACGGCCCGGGGGACCATACCGGGCAACTTAACCTTGGTCCGAAATGGTGAAGAGATCAGCACGTCTTCCACTGGGGAACTGAAGCAGATATTCCACAACGTTAGTTCTGGAGATAACGGTGAATATTGGTGCGTGGTTGATAATAACTTGGGCAAAGCGAACAGCTCCACACTGATTTCTGTACAATGTAAGTGCTGTGTCAACCTATCAAATGTATATTGGGACATCAACCCGTCTTACATTGATTAGGAATCGATGTTTTTCCCCCAGTGTTCATACAACTGTCTCAATATCCATCAGTAATATTGCCTGAAATGTCAGTAAAAGATGGGTTCTTGAACCAAATCATTGAGTAAATGACACTTTTATAAACAAACTGGAGACCCCAATACACAACTCCAGTTAGAATGTATCTCTGATTGGCTAAACCAACTGAATGAATATGTCAGATTTGCAACTACACATTTTCTGTACGGCGGACTGATCCCAGCGGCCCTGATTCATAGAATGATCGAAATTTACAGCACAGAAGGAGGCCATTCGGCCCACCGTGTCCGTGCCGCCGACAAAGAGCTATCCAGCCTAATCCCACTTTCCAGCTCTTGGTCCGTAGCCTTGTAGGTTTCGGCACTTCAATTGCATATCCAGGAACTTTTTAAATGTGATGAGTGTCTCTGCGTCGAACATCCTTTCAGGCAGTGAGCTCTAGAATCCCACCACCCTCTAAGTGAAAAAAATCTCCTCAAATCCCCTCTCAACCTCCGACCGATTACTTTAAATCTATGCCCCTGGTTATTGACCATTCTGCTAGGGGAAATAGGTCCTTCCTATCCACTCTATCTAAGCTCCTCATCATTTTATACACCTCAATTAAGTCTCAACTCAGCCTCCTCTGTTCCAAAGAAAACAACCCCAGCCTATCCAATCTTTTCTCACAGCTAAAATTCCCCAGTCCAGGCAACATCCTCGTAAATGTCCTCTGCAAACCCTCAAGTGCAATCAGATCCTTCCTGTAAATGTGGTGACCAGAACTGCACGCAGTATTCTAGCTGCAGCCTAACTAATGTTTTATACAGTTCAAGCATAACCTCGCTGTTTTTATATTCTATGCCTCGGCTAATAAAGTAAAGTATCCCGTATGCCTTCTTAACCACCTAATCTACCTGTCCTGCTACCTTCAGGGATCTGTGGACATGCACTCCAAGGTCCGTCTGATCCTCTGCACTTCTCAGTGTCCTACCATTTATAGTGTATTCCTTTGCCTGTTAGCCCTCCCTAAATGCATTACCTCACACTTCTCCAGAATGAATTCCAATTACCACTGTTCTGCCCACCTGACCAGTCCATTCATAACATCTTGCAGTCCACAGCTTTCTTCTTCATTCTCATCCACACGGTCAATTTTTGTATCATCTGCAAACTTCTTAGTCATATTCCTACATACAAGTCCAAATCATTGATATATACCACCAAAAGCAAAGGACCCAGTACTGAGCCTTGCGGATTCCCACTGGAAACAGCCTTCAAGCAACAAAAACACTGAAGTGCAGGAACATTTTAGTCCAACACAAAGGTAGATGAAGACAAAAACTGATCAGAAATTATTGAAATGTTTAGCAGAAATTACATGTTGGAGTATTTAGCCAGGTTTGTTTACAAGGTTGTAACTCGGAAATCCTCACAACATAACAGCATTAGAACATAAGAATTAGGAGCAGGAGTTGGCCATTCGGCTCCTCGAGCCTGCTCCGCCATTCATTTGGTCATGGGTGACCTTTGACATCAACTCCACTTCCCGCCCGATCCCCATATCCCTTTCGCTCCATAGAATCCAAAAATCTATCTATCTCAACCTTGAATATACTCAACCACTCAGCATCCACAGCGCTTTTGGGTGGAAAATTCCATATATTCGCAACACTCTGAGTGAAGAGATTCTTCCTCATCTCAGTCAGTTGAAAATAAGAACATAACAAATAGGAGCAGGAGTAGGCTATACAGCCCCTCGAGCCTGTTCCGCCATTCAATAAATCATGGCTGATCATCGACCTCAACTCCACTTTCCCGCCCGATCTCCATATCCCTTGATTCCATATTATTCCAAAAATCTACCTGTCTCTGCCTTTTAAACATATTCAAAGACGCAGCATTCACAGACCTCTAGGGCAGGGAATTCCAAAGATTCACAACCCTCTAAGTGAATAAATGTCTCCTCATCTCAGTCGTAAATCGCCTACCCCTTAACCTGAGACTGTGCCCCCCGGTTCTAGACACACCAGGCTGGGCGAAACATCCTCTCAGCATCTGCACTGTCTTTCCCCTTCAGAATCTTCTATATTTCAATGAGATCACTGTCATTTTTCTAAACTCCTTTCTCCACCCATACTGATTATATTTCCAGATCTTCCGAGCCGAGATCATTTTTCTCTACTGTCCATATGTTATCCTTTATAATCAGGGCTACTCACCCTGCTTTTCCATTCCGTCGGTCTTTTTGAAACTCCTGGAACATTTAGTTCCCAACCTTGCTCACCTTGCAACCACGTCTTTGTAATGGCTATTAGAACAAACACATTTTATTCTATTTGTGCCACTACTTCGTCTATCTGGTTACGAATGCTTCGTGCTTTCAGATAAAGAGCCTTTAATTTTTTGTACCATTATTTCCTGCTTTGACTTCATTCTCTGCTGAACTGCTCCCGTTAAACTCTCTGTCCTTTCCTGTCACACTCTGCTTATATTTTCCCAAATCACGACACTGCTCTATTGCCTTGACCATGCTTTTTAGATTTCTAAACTTCCCCTCACAAGACCCCTCCCCCTTATTTAGTTTAAAGCCCTATCTACAGCCCTAGTCAAGACGCTTGTCCCAGCCCAGTTTAGGTGGAGCCCTTCCCGAGGGAACAGCTCCCTCTTTCCCCAGTACTGATGCCAGTGCCCCATTAATTGATATCCCTTCTTCCAACACCACATTCTGAGCCAAGCATTTACGTTTCCGATCTGCTTGACCCTATGCCAATTTGAACGTGGCTCAGGTAGTAAACCAGAGATTATTACCCTTGAAGTTGCGCTTAATAACTTAGACCCAAGCACCTCGAACTCCCTCAGCAGAAACGAATTATTTGTTCTACCTATGTCGCTGGTTCCTACATGGAGCACGACAACTGGATCCTCCCCCTCCCACTCCAAATTCTTAACCAGCCGCGTGGAGATATCCTTAACCCTGGTACCGGGCAGGCAACACAGCCTTCGGGACTATCTTTCACAGCTGCAGAGAACAGTATCTATTCCCCTGATTATACTGTTCCCTACTAACTACCACATTCCTTCCTTCTCCCCCCACTTGTTGGCCCCCTGTACCACAGTGCCATGGTCAGTTTTCCCATCCTCCCTGCAGTCCTTTTCCTTATCCATACAGGTAGCAAGTACCTCGTACCTATTGGACAAGGTCCAGGGCTGAGGCTCATCCACCACTACATGCTGGGTCCCCATACCTTCCTGACTCGCAGTCATACCTTCATTTCCCTGACCACTGACGAACTCTAATGTAGTACTGAACCGAAAGGTTGTTGCTGCCATCTGGAACAAAGTGTCCAGGTAATTCTCCCCCTCCCTGATGCATCGCAATGTCTGCAGCTCGTACTCCAGCTCAACAATTCTGAGCCGAAGTTCCTCGAGTTGCAGACACTTACTGCAGATGTGGTTGGTCAGAATCGCGTTGCACTCCAGAGAAGCCCACATGCTGCAGTTGCGACGCACCAGCTGCCCTGTCATCTCTAACCTTGTTTTATTTATTAATTCATTAGTGAAAGCTTTTATTCAATCGATATTTCAGTTTTATTGTTTCATTATTTTATCTAGGCTAAGTTTACAATTTAATAAGTATTGGAAGTTGGAATTTATCAGCTCTTAATTTAATGCCTTCCCTAACTTAGAGAGCAAAAAAGAGCTGAAATATTCAACAACCAATCGCCTACCTGCTCTCCTGTGACGTCACTCTGATTTTTTTGTAGTTTTCGATTCGGATCCTGGCCGCTGCCGCTTTTCCAAATGGCCGATCCCTCATCCTGAGACTATTCCCCCTAGTTCTAGATTCCCCCACGAGGGAAAACAGCCTCTCAGCATCTACCCTGTCAATCCCCCTCAGAATCTTATATGTTTCAATGAAATCACCTCTCATTCTTCTAAAATCCAGAGAGTATAGGCCCAATCTACTCCATCTCTTCTCATCGAACAACACTCTCATCACACATATTGCTCCAGGAAATATATGGATTAATTGACTCCTCATTGGCTCGATGCAATTCCATACCTGAGTTATTGCCTTGCTAGAAATTAGGGGAAAGTAAATTCTGATGAAGCTTTAAATGAATTTAATATTGACTGGTTCTAATCAAGCTCGTTATGTGCAGTGACCTCTCTGCTTAATCTAAACGAATAAATTGGTTCTATTTAGACACTGCAAACTGCTGTATGGAAACTATCTCAAGCTGGCTTCTCTATTTTCAGATAAACCCACAATAGTATCAGGCCCGACCTGCACCAGCTCTGAGGGTGGGGTTCATTGTACCTGCAGTATCAGAGCCAACCCCCCAGCAAACATCACCTGGGGCATCAATGGGAGAAACATCACTGCGAACAGTTCAGATATCAATATACTCTCCTCGGGGTTGAAAAGTCACCTGGTGCAGAGCTCCCTGACACTGACTCAACCAATTGGAACTGAACACCTGATCTCATGTTTTGGAGTAAACGAGCATGGCATTACTGTCGGAAAATATCAGCTCCAAGCTGAAGGTATATATTGTATTTTACTGTAATTTAATTACTGCGAATGTTTCTGTCCTCACCTGTCAGTGACTAACTCAACGGTGTTAGTGTCAGCATGTTCCAGTTCCACTGAGCTGAAATATCATTCTTATCTGCAAAGTAGGACTGAATTCAATTTTAATTTCAGTAGTGTTTGGGACTGGTTCATGACTGAGCGCTACCTCACTGAATGTTACGATGGGAATAATTCATGTGAAGTTTAGAGTCTGGTATCTGAATTTGATTATTGTCGCCTTGTTTTTGTGAAGATAGGAGGGATAATATAAAACACTCGGAGCAGCGTGTCATCTTTCATAAAATAAACCCTTTTAACTTAGTGACACACTCGATGAAATCATGTTTCCTCTCATTGTAACGGTAGTGGGGTACAGTCGATCAGTTCAACATTTTTTCACAGATATTTCAGCCTACTGCCGGTTTTGTTGTCCTGAAGATATTCTGAAAGAACTATACAGTGCGATAACACTGACAATGGAGCCAGGAGAACTTCGATAACTGAAAGAGCCGGTTATAGACTGAATTAACTTATCGGATAGCAAGCGAACAGATCCGAGTATGTGGCGTGGATTGATGCAGTCTCTCAGGGAGACTGCGTTATTTAATGGTTTGAAGAAGCGCAGGGGAGTTATCTCTGGTGCCCTGGCCAATATTTATCCCTAAACCAATAACACAGAAACAGATTTATCTGCTGATTTACTGTATGGCTGTTTGTGGGATCTTGCTGTGCGCAATTTTGCGGATACGTTCCCTACAGTACAACGTTGACTACACTTCAAAAGTACTTCATTGGCTGCAAAGCGCTTTGAGACGTCGGCAAAAGCGGTATATAAAAACAAGTTCATTTTGTTCTTAACAGCTTCCCGTACATGCTGTTAAATGTTATGTTGAATCTTGGTATAATCTTAGAGCAATAATGAAGAGCACGGTTTTTTTTTATATTTTAGGATCATTTTGGAGAATTGTCATGCCAATCAGAGCCGCCGTCGCAGTTCTCATTCTGATTGGCATCATTGTCTTGGTGAGGATAGAGATTGATTCACACAGGTATGGTTCATATTACTTATACTCGTGCTTTAATAAAACAGATTTCAAAAGAACGTGACATCAGGATTTCAGCCCATGAGCAAATATTGCATAATATAATTATCCCCAGCTATCATTGACCCTGAATCTCAGCGAAGAGTTGACAAGGGAAGGCTTGCTGGAGTTCAGTTGCTTGTGAAGGGAAAGTAGGGGAATGTCAGAAGTTCAGCGTCCCATGTCTGATCTTTCACTTCTTAGTTCAAATATTGTACATCAAGGGCCAGTGCAGAAATTGGGTGCAAAATCTAGCCTGTCACTTGAGCGGAGGCGCCGTATTTCATGCCAGACAATTTAAGCTGAACACGGTTTGGCAGCTCAAAGCTCCCGTGGCCATATTGGCGGAAGACCTCATGACTCCGGAGGCCATAAAATGCTGCACAGAACCATTGCTGGCCACGAAAGGGCAAATTCCTGTGCATTTTTAAGACATGGCGGAAATTGCTATGGTTATTCTGCACCAGTAGATGCCGCTCGCTTTGCATTTATAAAATGTTCAGTGAACACTGAATTTATCAAAGCAGATCAAGATAGATATAACCAGCTTCATCAGATAGAGATAATGGCCCAAAAATTCGTGAGGAAGCCTTCGTGCGAGGGTAAGGCTTCCCCGCAATCTCTCACTGCGCGTTGGCTTTTTCAGTTCCAGCTCGCACGAACTTGATGTTCTCGACAGCTGCTGTGCTCGGCTTGCGTATCCCACAAGCGCAGTTAATTCGTGCGAGCTGTGGGATCACGTGACTCAGTTATAGCCAATGGCAGCACACCATCTTCCATTCATAACTTTCACATCAGTGCTGTGAAAGCTATGAATAATATAGCCCCCCAAAATAACAGCTAAACCTCAATTAAATTTTAAAGAACATCACATTAATAAAATAAGTATAGTTAAATAAATTAACCATTTTAAATAAAAAATTAAATTTTTGAAAATTTTTTAAATCTTTTAAAAAGTTATAAAAATAAACTTACCTGTCTTTAAAGTCTCTAAAAAAGATATACCTGTTAAAAAAAATTCAAAATAATACTTAATTCACTACTTACCTTGTTAAAAGTGGGTCTTACTCCTCCTTTTATTATGTGTAAAATCTTCCATACTTACCTGCGCGTTGAAACCACTAAGTGCACTGCATGCGCGCAGCCTGTAGCGCGCACGTGGTTCAGCTAGGAACCGCCCCCTTTTCCATTCACCAAGTGCCGGTTTTCAGCGCATGCGCAGTGCATGCAGAAAACCGGCAATTGGAGACAGAATACGCGAGAGGACACAGTGCGTACTCAACATGAAAATCAACTTTAACATAGTGCCTTGAAGTATAAAACGTCCTGAAGCGCTTTCAGAGTTTATAGCAAGAGAAGTACATTCCAAGACAGTGGAGAAAGTTTAAGAGATTTAGAGAGAGTAAATTGAAGGCTAGGACCAAAAGATGACGTTCAAGGATGATAGAGACATAGAGAGGGGAAGTGGATATAATGCGGGGTTCCACAGGGCCTCGGCAACAGTCAGTCCTGGGAACAAATTGCAGGATGCATGGAAAGGAGATATGCACAGGGCGCCACGTCTTTTTTATTGATTCGTGTGATGTGGGCGTCGCTGACAAGGCCAGCATTTATTGCCATCTCTAATTGCCCTTGAGAAGGTGGTGGTGAGCCTCCTTCTTGAACCGCTGCAGTCCGTGTAGTGAAGTTACTCCCCCAGTGCTGTTAGGGAGGGAGTTCCAGGATTTTGACCCAGCGACGATGAAAGATCGGCGATATATTTCCAAGTTAGGGTGGTGTGTGACCTGGAGGGGAACTTGGAGGTTGTGGTGTTCCATTGCGCCTGCTGCCCTTGTCCTTCTAGGTGGAAGGGGCCTCTGGTGTGGGAGGTGCTGCCAAAGAAGCCTTGGCGAGTTGCTGCAGTGCATCTTGTAGATGGTACACACTGCAGCCACGGTACGCCGGTGGTGGAGGGAGTGAATGTTTAAGGTGGTGGATGGGGTGACGATCAAACATGCATAACACTGAAAGGCGCTGGAAAGTAAATTTGGAAAAAATTGCAGAGTATAAACGGAGAATTGCTATGACATGGAGTGCACTGCCTGAAGCTGTGATAATAGCAAATTCAATCGTAACTTTCTAAAGTGAACTGGAGTTATACTTTAAAAGGAATAATTTGCAGGGTCATGGAGAAAGAACAGGCGCGTGGGACTAATTGCATTTCTCTTTCAAATAGCCGGCACAGGCACGATGGGGTGAAGAATTACTTTCTGTACTGTATTATTCTATGATTCTACCAATAAAAAATAGAACAGGAATGTAGGAGAGACGGGTCAGTCGGGTCTCCTGAAACTCAGTGCAAAAATCAACAGTAACGTATTTGCCATCACAGTCTAACAGATTGCAATGTTCCAATTCAATTTAAAAACCACGTTGGTTTCCATACAATCACTCTGTGTTCCAAGCATCAAACAGAATGATTTGCATGAAATGTCGCAACGAGTCACCTAAGTAAAACGCCACACTTGACTATAATTCAACTTAATACACCCAGACTCTGTGTGCCAGTAAGAGCAGAGTGTCTTAACAAGAGGAATGTAGCAAGCTTTACAACTAGTTCCGGATGCATTTAGCTTGGATAACAGAAGATTCATGGCCTGGTCTCCAAAGTGATTGAAATGGCAGTTCGAGCGCTTCCTTCTATTGAGAGAATGTGTGGAAATAGACCAGATCACAGCACACGTCACATCTGTTGGACAATGGTGGAAAGTGCATTGCATCAGGAAGAAGACATTATCCGGCCACAGCTGCTTCGTTCTGCACACGCTGTAACAACTTTCGATAGTCTATGTTGGGGAGGGTGAGGTGGACTCGGACTTTATCTTGGCATGAACAGGATGTCTGCCTCAGTTGGACTCAAATGTGTCTGATGATATAGTGACAAATAGCCCATGTAATAACGGCGGTCGGCCATTGTGTGGCGCTGTTGGATTTAGACGCTTTTCTCAATCACACTGAGCACAAGGAACAAACATGACTTCAGGCTGCAGAAGGAATCAGAGAAATTGCAATAAATAGCAATTCAAAATGCAATTGCAGATATTCCAGCACTGTGAAAATCCAAGGAACAATTCAGCAATTAGTATTTCTCTATCCCAGCTAACCTGGGCCAGGCACTTAAAGATCAGTCAGTGCTCCCGCTCTGGTCTAAAACCCCACAGACACTCTTTGTTAGACATACAAGTTAAAAATGGGCAATTTTTTGAGGTACTGGCGGGAATGTATTTTAATAACAGGCAAGCATTTCAGAACAGGGGCAAAATTGCAACATGGGAGAAGCGTGGAAAAATACAGGGGCATAATTTTTAATTCATTCTTGGGATGTGGGCGTCGCTGGCATGTCCTCGTTTATTGCTGATTCCTAGTTGCCGTTGAGAAGGTGGTGGTGGGCCTTCTTCTTGAAACGCTGCAGTCTGTGTGGCGAAGCTGCTCCCACATTGCTGTTAGGGAGGGAGTTCCAGGATTTTGACCCAGCGATGTTGAAGAGATGGTCGTATATTTCCAAGTCAGGGTGGGTTGTGACTTGGAGGGGAAATTGGAGGTGATGGATTGCCCATGCACCTATTGTCCTGATATAGAGGCAGTGACATCTTCCTTGTATCTTACTTTCTGATTTTAGGGATAAATGCACAATCCCATTCTCCAATCAGTGGGCCGAAAATGCAGAGATGGTTGTTCAGAGAATCGCGCTCAGTGTTGCAGCCTGTCTCCGACCCGTGCTTCCTGTAATTCACTGTCAACTCTGAGCTCTCACTTTGCAGTACCGTTTAAACACTGATCTGCAAACACAACAAGTCCTTTCAAGATGCAGCATTGAGTCTAAGACGGATGGTGCCTGAGCACAGATAAACTCATTCTGGTTCAATTGTCCAGAATGATTCAAACCCAAGAACGTCATAGATAGCAGCGGGCTGACGGCTGTAGTAACCACATACAGGGGCTCTAAATAGAATCCAGCACTTCACACCTCCGCTTTGGTGCTATACTGACACACGGTGTAAATAAACCCACCTCGGAGCAGCCACACTGAATGAGGCACAGAGCAAGCACCATAGGAACATTCTGTGTTAAACCCAAACTGTGCCCCGAAGTTGACCACACCTCACATCACCTGACATTCTCAAAGCAAACTGGGCCTTTTGTGGCGCATAATTGAGCAGAGTGCATTGCACAAACCTTCATTCTGGGATTGACCAGACATACGGCATCAGCTGTTGTTTATACATACTGGGCCTTGGAGCTGAACACATCTCCCTAAATGAGTCCCTAAAACCCAACTGGGACCTGGATCTGTAAAGACATTTCTAATCTAGACAGTCAAACCAAGCAGACGCCTGGATTGAACACACATTCAAAAAAATAGTCAAGAAAGAAACAAAAGAAAAAAAAGAAAAAAACAATTTCAGTCCTCAATCTGAACACACATTCATAAATGTGTCCAGAAAACCCAACTGGTCTCTGGGCCTGAACATATATTTTTATACTGGTCACTAAAGCCAAGCTGTGACCTGGGTCTGAAAACACATCCCTGAACTAGTCAGTAAAGCCAAGCTGAGACCTGGGTCTGAACATACATCCCTAAACTAGTCAGTAAAGCCAAGCTGAGACCTGGGTCTGAACACACATCCCTAAACTAGTCAGTCAAACCAAACTGGGCCCGCAAACTGGATAGAAAAACAAACAAACTGTGCCCTGGATCTGAACCCAAGCCCACCAACACACACACAATGCAACGGGTGTCCCCACTTATGATTTTATCATCTTATTTGTTTAACAAGAAAAACTGGGCCCTGGAACTGAACTCACATCCCTAAAATAGCCTGTAAGTCCAAAGTGTGACATGGTTCTGAGCACGCATTCCCTGTCTCCCTCTTTCTCTGTCATATTCTCTCTCACAGGCTTTCTCTCTCTCACTCTTTATTCGGTAGAAAACCTAATAGGTAGCATTAAAATTTGATCTTAAGAAGCTGAGATTTTTGATGTAAATAGTGGCCTAATATTTATGTTATTAAATAGAGTGCAAGAACTCTATTTAATAGTTACAGCAACAGGTGGTACTAGGAAGTTACCAGGTGCAGGAAGTACTGTGAGAGTAATTAAGTGGGGTAGAATTTGATATTGTCAGTGGCATAAAGAAATTAAGGAAACTGCTTAACTCAACAACAGGGTCGTGCTTAAGAAACCCAGCAAAAAGCACATAGCATACCTTCAAGGAGATAATAAATTTAAATACATAACAAGAAATAGAAAATGCAAACTAATAATACAGTGTGAATGAAATCATTGCAATGTGGAATATCTTAGGTGTTGTTGGATGTAGGTTTGGGCGGAGAGGTGGGGTTGGAGATTATTCCCGAGACAGCAGAAAAATAAGCAATTTGCTCAGGAAACTGTAACGGATTTCATATTTAGAACTGTGCAAATGGAAAAGAGTGAGTTGTTCAAACTGCACGAGGCTCATCCGAGGTGCTTTACTGAGATCTATAAGGTAATGTAGCGATTGATCACTGACCCCTTCATGGTAGCAGTGATACGGTCCTCTTATCTTCCAACTAATCTGAACTGATTCTGCTTCTTAATCAGGTGCGAAATGCGCCCAGTTTGAAGCTGGACTGTTTTCGAATGAGATGCCCGTTTGGATCCAGGATTTGATCCCACTGATCAATTTGCAGGGTTTTTTCCTGTAGATAAAAATATCCACGTTATTTCCAGCAGCATTGACCCTCCAATCTAAATGCTCACGTCACACCTCACAGTTCTAGCACTAAAATCAGAATCTTCATAAACCCGTCATTGTAGCAACTCGGATCTCAATGAGTTAATTTCAGCAGATTTCATCTCGCTGCAGTGTCAGTATAAACAGCTGAAGTCACTTCTATAAATGGCACTTTACCCACTGGAAACTTTTTACTGATACACTTCTTTGTATCTTTTGGCATTTCAGATACGTGTTGTGTCCCCGAACGACTGAAGGTGATCAACCCACACGTCTGTAGACAACGGCTACAGGAATAACCACCGCTTCACACTTCAAACACTCACAGTGCAAGGGCTGATAAATTGCTCAGTGTGTGGGAGTTGTGAGTCGGGGCTTCTAAAGCTGGTGGAGAGGCGATTTTAGATTTTGCAATCTAAAGTGTCACCGCCTGTCCTGTAACTGTACAGATGATGAGGGGTTCATCTCTGCTCAGGGTTAATCAGCAGTAACCGGGCCTCATCATATCGTGTAACTGAGGGCCAATCACTAATGCACACTGTCATATTCGAAGTGGCCCCAGATTTGCAGCAGTTTTGATCATCAACATTTGAGGAGTGGCGAAAGCTGTGTGAGCTACCGTGGCTCTCAATGATTGGTGGGTGGCGAACAGCTGACCTCCTAATACTCTGATTCGATTCGCTATGGACTCCAGTCTATTACCGGCGAATGGAATCTAGAAACTTGATTAATTATATCTGAGATAAAAACAATTTCTGCCATTTTGACATCGTCAACCGCCTCCAGTCATGAAGAGTATTACATTGATCTCCATTCTGATATTTAGCGAAGGTAAAATATTAATTTTAATAATTAATGTCAGAATCGATTTCCATTCTGTGGCAAATTAATACGTTTATTGTTTGTGGAGCTAGTACATGTTTAGTTGATAATGTGCAAATTCCCGATTTGCGCATTTAATGTATATTTCATTCGAAAAATTATCTTATATTTTATAAGATTGATTTAATATTTACTCTCTGATTTATCGACTTTCAATGGAATACTTAATGGAATATGAAGAGTTTTAATGAAACTTTCTCGAGTTTTAATGGATGTACTAATGAATATGTTAGTGGATGTTTAAAGATTAAATGAATAGTATTCAACTTGACGGTCAGGGTATGTTTTAATTGCGATATTATTGCGGATTTCAATGGGTGTTTAATTTCTGTTTTTTCACCAGTTGTTCATAGTTCACGATGGTCTGTGAAGGTGCCGTGGAAGGTGTCGGCGGTGAGCGGATCATGTGCTGAGATCCCGTGTACATTTGATTATCCCGCCTCTGGCCGCAATCCAGGGTGTATGCGGTTAAAGGGAGGTCCTAAACCTGGTACCTCAGGGGTCTCGATTGTCTATGATTCCAGTGAGGCAAACAATAAAGACTATAACGATAGAGGACGAATTGAATTCACCGGCGATTTTCTAAAGAAACAATGTTCCTTACACATTAATGTCACCAGGAAGAGCGATGCAGGTGACTATTACTTCAGAGTGACGATCACCACCGCCCGGAATATAACAGATCAATACGTTTCCAAATCTCCTGTCTCTCTTTCTATTTTAGGTAAGATTTTTTGTTTGCTCCTGTTGTATATTATATTCCATCTCCTCAGTGCCATTGAAATTACGACTAACATACCAATATCCCGAGTAACTGTTGGCCCATGTCACGGGATACAGCGGCAGGACTGCTCCGCTGACTCTCACCCAGGTGTGTGTTATGTTTTGACTTGAACTGTAATAGGGCGCAGGCCTTCTTAATAACTTACAGAAGCTCCCTGGCAAGGCAAGAAGAATACTTTATCATACGAATATAATAAACTGCAGGTGGAGGAAATATACAGGTAGATGTGAAATTCTATGCAAAGGAAGCAGGTGGACCATTTGTGTAAATAGACTGCTTGATGTGGTGCCGAAGCGTTACGCCAACAGTGTCCCAGATTCTATTCCATGTCTGTGCTTGGGATAGAATCTAGGACACGCTTAGTCTAATGACTCAGTGTCAGATCAAACAATTAATTTACCCAAAGCGGCATGGGCGGGTTGAATTCTTGCTGATATTTGAAAGTTTCATTTTGCATTTTGAACAATGCAGTGAGTGCGTGGTCAATAAATCGCCTGACAATAATGTGAATAATTCACGTGATAAAGCGACTGACTATTAATTAAACGAGTACATAAATGCTCCGATTGATTCTTTAACTCTAAGAACTTTTGGCATATTTCGATGCACCATAGCGCGGGAGGAAAACAGTAGAATTAATTCTTAAGGGGATATTTTCTCAGACTTTGGGCTGAATCACCTTGCACACCATTGGCCATTTTAAAATTGAAATCTACTGTAACACGAATGTCCTTCTCTCCTTATTATAAACCACGGATATCAGTCTCTGGGGAATTGATTGCTAGAAAACCAGCCCACCTGATCTGCTCAGTCACCCACAGTTGCCCGTCCGCCAACCTTGAACTGATGTGCACTCATGACTAAGTTGTCCCTCCTTTTCTGCCAGAGAGAAAAACTTCAAAAGGAAATGGCGACAATGTCGATGGTTCCCAGAAGGTTTCATCCACTTTCAACTTCAGCCCATCACCGGACCATCATGGGAAGAAACTGAGATGTAAACCTATAGCCGACGGTGCCACAGCTACCGTTCAACCAACTCTTACACCGGATGTTAAATGTAAGAGCCTGCTCTAAGCTTCATTCAACCAACTTGTTAATAAACTGGTTCAATAGATTTCTTTATATTGAATATAGTGATAGCGCGCCTGGATAAACAAGTAATCGAAGCTTCATGTAAGTCACATTATTAGACATGTACCCAGACCCATGGAGTAATATTGGTCGCTCCAGGGTTTATCTGAAATATCATTGCAAAGGCTCCCAATGTCTGATGTCGTTTCACCCACAGAGTAACTGAAACATTCAGGCCAGGGTGAGTCCATTCATGGTCTGAGCTAACTCACATACAAACATAGGACATACGGCAGAGAAACAGATCATCGGGCCCAACCAGTCCATGCCAGCGTTTATGCTCCACTCGAGCCTCCTCCCGTCTTTCCTCATCTAAATCTATCAGCCTAACCCTCTATTCCCTTCTCCCTCACATGTTTGTCCAGCCTCCCCTTAAATGCATCTTTACTATTCGCCTCAACGACTCCCTGTGGTGGCGAGTTCCACATTCTCACCACTCTCTGGGTAAATACGTTTCTTCTGAATTCCATATTGGATGTCTTGGTGACTATCTGTGCGGAGTTTGCACATTCTCCCCGTGTCTGCGTGGGTTTCCTCCGGGTGCTCCGGTTTCCTCCCACAGTCCAAAAATGTGCGGGTTAGGTTGATTTGGCTATGATAAATTGACCCTTAGTGTTGGGGGGGCATTAAATATGTGGGGTTACAGGGATAGGATGGGATATGTTAGGGGGAATTAAATACGTGGGGTTCCGGGGATAGTTTGGGATATGTGTCGGTGTAGGCTCGATGGGGATTCTGTGTGAGAAAGCAGGGACAGGGTACTGGATTTGGATGATCAGCCATAATCGTATTGAATGGTGGAGCAGGCTCGACGGGCCGAATGGCCTACTCCTGCTCCTAGTTTCTATGTTTCTATGTTTCTATTGATAACCACCAGTTATGCTCTTCCCCACAAGTGGGAATATTCTCTCTGTATCCGCTCTATGAAAGCCTTTCATAATTTTAAAGACATCTATTAGTTCACCCCTCAGCCTTCTTTTTTCAAGAGAAAAGAGACCCAGCCTATTCATCCTTTCCTGATATGTATACCCTCGCATTTCGGCAATCATCCTTGTAAATCTTCTCTGCAGCCTCTCAAAAGCTGCTATATCATTTTTATAATATGGTGACCAGAATTGCACGCAGTTCACTTAGTGTTGTCTAACCGAGGTTCGATACAGGTTCAGCATAACTTCCCTACTTTTCAATTCTATCCGTCTCGGAATAAACCCTAGTGCTTGGTTTGCTTTAGTTATGGTCTTGCTAACCCGTGGCGCAATTTCGCTAGGGCGGTAGTCAGGAATCTACAATTTCCCTCAGCAACCATGTGTAAGTGATGGGAAGGTCCACCGTAACTATTCTGGGAGAAATGGCCACTTGGTTGATGTACCGGAGGAATAGAACCTTACACGGGAAAACATGCAACTCTTCAAATCCTTCAAGATAAGAGGGGAAATAATTCTTATTTTTGAAATATGTTAACATCCAGTGCGTAAAAGTCATGAACTGCATTTTGAATTTATAGTTTACAAAATACCCACCATATCTTACTTTAACATTCTTCTTTAGTTGTCACCTAAATTGTTTTATTTTCCTCATCCGCACTAATAACTACATTTAGAACCAATGGCCTCATCCCTTCCAGATGGCCCACAAAAACCAGCCATCAATTCCTCTATAGCGGCAGTGGAAGGGAGCTCTTTATTATTAAACTGCACGGCCCGGGGGACCATACCGGGCAACTTAACCTTGGTCCTAAATGGTGAAGAGATCAGCAGGTCTTCCACTGGGGAACTGAAGCAGATATTCCACAACATTAGTTCTGAAGATAACGGTGAATATTGGTGCGCGGCTGAAAATAACTTGGGAAAAGCGAACAGCTTCACACAGATTTCTGTGCAATGTAAGTGCTGTGTCAACCTATCAAATATATATTCGGACATCATCCGTCTTACAGTGATTAGGCATCGGTGTTTCTCCCCCAGTGTTCATACAGCTGTCTTAAAACCCGTCAGTAATATTGCCTGAAATGTCAGAAAAAGAAGGGTTCTTGAACCAAATTCATTGAGTAAAAGACACTGTTAAAAAACAACAGGAGACCCCAGTAGACAACTCCAGGTAGAATGCATCTCTGACTGGCTAAAACCAACTGAATGAATATGTGGGATGTGCAAAGGCAAAATATCTGTAGGGCGGACTGAACCCAGCGGCCCTGAATCATAGAGTGATAGAAATTTACATCACAGAAGCAGGCCATTCGGCCCATCTTGTCCGTGCCGGCCGACAAAGAGCTATCGACCCTAATATCACTTTCCAGCGATTGCTCCTGTAGGTTGCAACACTTCAAATGCATATCCAAGTATTTTTAAATGTGAGGAGTGTTTCTGCCTCTACCACCCTTTCAGGCAGTGAGTTCCAGACCCTCACCACACTCTGGGTGAAAAAAATTCTCCTTAAATACCCTCTAATCCTTCTAGCAATTACTTTAAATCTATGGCCCTGGTTATTGACCCTTCTGCTAAGGGAAATGAGTCCTTCGTATCCACTCTATTAGCCCCCTCATACTTTTATACACATAAATTAGGTCTCCCCTCAGCCTCCTCTGTTCCTAAGAAAACAACCTCAACCTATCCAATCTTTCCTCACAGCTAAAATTCTCCAACCAAGGCAACATCCTCGTAAATCTCCTCTGCACCCGCTCTAATGCAAAAACATCCTTCCTGTAATGTGGTGACCAGAACTGCATGCAGTATTCTAGCTGCGGCCTAACTAGTGTTTTATACAGTTCAAGCATAACCTCCCTGCTTTTATATTCTATGCCTCGGCTAATAAACGCAAGTATCCCGTATGCCTTCTTAACCACCTAATCTACCTGTCCTGCTACCTTCATGGATCCTTGGACATGCACTCCAAGGTCCGTCTGATCCTCTGCACTTCTCAGTGTCCTACCATTTATAGTGTATTCCTTTGCCTGTTAGCCCTCCCTAAATGCACTACCTCACACTTCTCCAGAATGAATTCCATTTGCCACTGTTCTGCCCACCTGACCAGTCCATTGATATCTTCTTGCAGTCCACCGCTTTCTTCTTCATTCTCAACCACACGGACCAATTTTTGTATCATCTGCAAACTTCTTAGTCATACTTCCTACATACAAGTCCAAATCATTGATATATACCAGAAAAAGCAAAGGACCCAGTACTGAGCCTTGCGGAATCCCACTGGAAACATCCTTCCAGCCACAAAAACACTGAAGTGCAGGAACATTTTAGTCCAGCACAAAGGTAGAAATTTATAGCGTTAAATAAAGACAAAATCTGAACAGAAGTTAATGAAATGTTTAGCAGAAATTACATGTTGGAGTAGTTTGTCAGGTTTGTTTACGAGATTGTAACTCGGAAATCCTCACAATATAAAAGCATAAGAACATAAGAATTATGAGCAGGAGTTGGCCATTCGGCTCCTCGAACCTGCTCCGCCATTCATTCAGGTCATGGCTGACCTTGGACATCAACTCCACTTCCCGCCCGATCCCCATATCCCTTTCTCTCCCAAGAGTCCAAAAATCTAACTTTCTCATCCTTGACTATAATCAACGTCTCAGCATCCACAGCGCTTTGGGGTGGAAAATTCCATATATTCACAAACCTCTGAGTGAAGAGATTCTTCCTCATCTCAGTCAGAAGAAGATAAGAACATAAGAAATAGGAGCAGGAGTAGGCTATACAGCCCCTCGAGCCTTGCTCCAACATTCAATAAATCATGACTGATCATCGACCTCAACTCCACTTTCCTGCCCGATCTCCATATCCCTTGATTCCATATTATTCCAAAAATCTACCTGTCTCTGCCTTTTATACATACTCAAAGACTCAGCATTCACAGCCCTCTGGGGCAGGGAATTCCAAAGATTCACAACCCTCTGAGTGAAGAAATGTCTCCTCATCTCAGTCGTAAATCGCCTACCCCTTATCCTGAGACTGTGACCCCCGGTTCTAGACACACCAGCCTGGGCGAAACATCCTCTCAGCATCTGAACTGTCTTTCCCCTTCGGAATCTTCCATATTTCAATGAGATCACCTGTCATTTTTCTAAACTCCTTTCTCCACCCATACTGATTATATTTCCAGATCTTCCGAGCCGAGATCATTTTTCTCTACTGTCCATATGTTATCCTTTATAATCAGGGCTACTCCCCCTCCTTTTCCATTCCGTCGGTCTTTTTGAAACGTCAAGCACTCTGGAACATTTAGTTCCCAACCTTGGTCACCTAGCAACCACGTCTTTGTAATGGCTATTAGATCAAACCCATTTATCTCTATTTGTCCCACAAGTTCATCTATCTTGTTACGAATGCTTCGTGCTTTCAGATAAAGAACATTTAATTTTTTTTTACCATTATTACCTGCTTTGACCTTATTCTCTGCTGAACTGCTCGCGTTAAACTCTCTGTCCCTTCCTGTCACACTCTGCTAATATTTACCCAAATCACTACACTGCTCTATTGCCTTGACCTTGCTTTTTAGATTTCTAAATTTCCCCTCACCTGACCCCTCCCCCTTATTTAGTTTAAAACCCTATCTACAGCCCTAGTCAAGACGCTTGTCCCAGCCCGATTTAGGTGGAGCCCTTCCCGAGGGAACAGCTCGCTCTTTCCCCAGTACTGATGCCAGTGCCCCATGAATTGATATCCCTTCTTCCAACACCACATTCTGAGCCAAGCATTTACGTTTCCGATCTGCTTGACCCTATGCCAATTTGAACGTGGCTCAGGTAGTAAACCAGAGATTATTACCCTTGAGGACGTGCTTAATAACTTAGACCATAGCACCTCGAACTCCCTCAGCAGAAATAATTATTTGTTCTACCTCGGTCGCTGGTTCCTACATGGACCACGACAACTGCATCCTCCCCCTTCCACTCCAAATTCTTCTCCAGCCGTGAGGAGATATCCTTAACCCTGGTATCAGGCAGGCAACACAGCCTTCGGGACTCTCTTTCACAGCTGCAGAGAACAGTATCTATCCCCTGACTATACTGTCCCCTAATACTATCACATTCTTACTTCTCCCCACACTTGGATGGCCCCCTGTACCACAGTGTCGTGGTCAGTTTTCCCATACTTCCTGCAGTCCTTTTCCTCATCCTTACAGGTAGCAAGTACCTCGTACCTATTGGACAAGGCCCAGGGCTGAGGCTCATCCACCACTACATGCTGGGTCCCCATACCTTCCTGACTCGCAGTCATACCTTCATTTCCTGACCACTGACGAACTCTAATGTAGTACTGAACCGAAAGGGTGTTACTGCCATCTGGAACAAAGTGTCCAGGTAATTCTCCCCCTCCCTGATGCATCGCAATGTCTGCAGCTCGTACTCCAGCTCAACAATTCTGAGCCGAAGTTCCTCGAGTTGCAGACACTTACTGCAGATTTGGTTGGTCAGAATCGTGATGCACTCCAGAGAATTTCACATGCTGCAGTTGTGACACACCAGCTGCCCCGCCATCTCAAACCTTGTTTTATTTATTAATTCATTAGTGAAAGGTTTTATTCAATCAATATTTTAGTTTTATTGTTTGATTATTTTATCTAGTCTAAGTTATCAATTTATAAAGTATTGGAAGTTAGAATTTCTCAGCTCTTAATTTATTGCCTTCCCTAACTTAGAGAGCAAAAAAGAGCTTAAATATTCACCAACCAATCAGCTACCTGCTCTCCTGTGACGTCACTCTGATTTATTGTAGTTTAGAATCGGAGGCTCGCCGCTGCCGCTGTTCTAAATGGCCGATCCCTCATCCTGAGATTATGCCCCCTAGTTCTAGATTCCCCCACGAGGGAAAACAGCCTCTCAGCATCTACCCTGTCAATCCCCCTCAGAATCTTATATGTTTCAATCAAATCAGCTCTCATTCTTCTAAACTCTGGAGAGTATAGGCCCAATCTACTCCATCTCTTCTCATAGGACAACCCTCTCATCAAACATGTTGCTCCAGGAAATATATGGATTAATTGACTCCTCATTGGCTCGATGTAATTTCATGCCTCAGTTATTGCCTTGCTAGAATTTAGGGGAAAGGAAAGCCTGACGAAGCATTAAATGAATGCAACATTAACTGGTTCTAAAAAAAACTCGTTATGTGCAGTGACCTCTCTGCTTAATCGAAACGCCGAAATTGGTTCTATTTAGACACTGCAAACTGCTGTATGGAAACTATCTCAAGCTGGCTTCTCTGTTTTCAGATAAACCCACAATAGTATCAGGCCCGACCTGCACCAGCTCTGAGGGTGGGGTTCATTGTATCTGCAGTGTCAGAGCCAACCCCCCAGCAAACATCACCTGGGGCATCAATGGGAGGAACATCACTGCGAACAGTTCAGATATCAATATCCTCTGCTCGGAGTTGAAAAGTCACCTGGTGCAGAGCTCCCTGACACTGACTCAACCAACTGGAACTGATCTCCTGATCTCATGTTTTGGAGTAAACGAGCATGGCATTACTGTCGGAAAATATCAGCTCCAATCTGAAGGTATATATTGCATTTTACTGTAATTTAATTACTGCGAATGTTTCTGTCCATCACCTGTCAGTGACTAACTCAACGGTGTTAGTGTCAGCATGTTCCAGTTCCACTGAGCTGAAATATCATTCTTATCTGCAAAGTAGGACTGAATCCAATTTTAATTTCAGTAGTGTTTGGGACTGGTTCATGACTGAGAGCTACCTCACTGAAAGTTACGATGGGAATAATTCATGTGAAGTTTAGAGTCTGGTATCTGAATTTGATTATTGTCGCCTTGTTTTTGTGAAGATAGGAGGGATAATATAAAACACTCGAAGCAGCGTGTGATCTTTCATAAAATAAACCCTTCTGACTTAGTGACACACTCGATGAAATCATGTTTCCTCTCATTGTATCGGTAGTGGGGTACAGTCGATCAGTTCAACATTTTTTCACAAATATTTCAGCCTACTGCCGGTTTTGTTGTCCTGATGATATTCTGAAAGAACTACACAGTGCGATAACACTGACAATGGAGCCAGGAGAACTTCGATAACGGAAAGAGCCGGTTATAGACTGAATTAACTTATCGGATAGCAAGCGAGCAGATCCGAGTATGCGGCGTGGATTGATGCAGTCTCTCAGGGAGACTGCGATATTTAATGGTTTGAAGAAGAGCAGGGGAGTTACCTCTGGTGCCCTGGCCAATATTTATCCCTAAACCAATAACACAGAATCAGATTTATCTGCTGATTTACTTTATGGCTGTTTGTGGGATCTTGCTGTGCGCAATTTTGCGGCAACGTTCCCTACATTACAACGGTGACTACACTTCAAAAGTACTTCATTGTCTGTAAAGCGCTTTGAGACGTCGGCTAAAGCGCTATATAAAAACAAGTTCATTTTGTTCTTAACAGCTTCCCGTACATGCTGTTAAATGTTATGTTGAATCTTGGTATAATCTTAGAGAAATAATGAAGAGCACGGTTTTTTTTTTATATTTTAGGATCATTTTGGAGAATTGTCATGCCAATCAGAGCCGCCGTCGCAGTTCTCATTCTGATTGGCATCATTGTCTTGGTGACGATAGAGATTGATTCACACAGGTATGGCTCATATTACTTATACTCGTGCTTTAATAAGACAGATTTCAAAAGGGCGGGACATCAGAATTTAAGCCCATGAGCAAATATTGCTTAATGTAATTTACCCCAGATATCATTGACCCTGAATCTCAGCGAAGAGTTGACAAGGGAAGGCTTGCTGGAGTTCAGGTGTCTTGTGAAGGGAAAGTAGGGGAATGTCAGAAGTTCAGCGTCCCATGTCTGGTCTTTCACTTCAGAGTTCAAAGATTGTAGATCAAGGGCCAGTGCAGAAATTAGGTGCAAAATCTAGTCTGTCACTTGAGCGGAGGCGCCGTATTTCATACCAGACAATTTAAGCTGAACACGGTTTGGCAGCTCAAAGCTCCCGTGGCCATATTGGCGGAAGACCTCATGACTCAGGAGTCCATAAAATGCTCCACAGAACCATTGCTGGACACGAAAGGGCAAATTCCGGTGCATTTTTAAGACTTGGCGGAAATTGCTATGGTTATTCTGCACCAGTAGAGGCCGCTCGCTTAGCATCCATAAAATGCTCAGTGAACACTGAATTTGTCAAAGCAGATCAAGATAGATATATCCAGCTTCATCAGATAGAGATAATGCTTTCTTTGGAATTAGGAAAGTGTAGAGATAGAACAGAAACGGGAATTAAATTTGGTCGCAGCCAATCAGGAAACATTAACAAGAACGAGTTACTATAGTGCGCCCCATGTGGTTCAACACAGGGACACTGGGTGGTGTATTGAAGCGAATTATCTGTAATTAGGAGACGTGAATCATTTGTATTTTCTGTTTCAGGAAGAAGACAAATATACATGTCGGGGTCTCTCCTGCAGACAAGGATGCAGCGATTTACTGTGTGTTGCAGAACCCAATGAACTGAGGTAAGTGAGGAGATGGAATGTTGAGACCATTGTCTGGGATCACATTACAGACACATCCAAGGGTTAAACAGATGTTATATGTACTGGTTTGACGGTGTTTTTAAAGGGTGGAATGGCCTCTTCACCCCATGAACAGGGAAATGTTGCACAGGCAATTGTGTGCATTGATCGGGCAAATGGGATCATGGACATTTTCTCAGGTCTGGACTTATTTTGAAATGAGTCGGTCTAAAATAACACCTTCCCAATGTCATTAGACACATTAACCAGAGTAATGAATACTCCCCGATTATATTATCTCTTGCAGTTAAAATTCTAAACACATAATGTGAGGCCAGAGCAGGGCCAAATCGCATCACATTTCTACAGCATTTTTGCATCTTCCTCCATGTGTCTTGGTGTCAGTTTGGCTGATTTGGTAGCGCGCACTCTCTGAGGCTGAAGGTTGTGGTTTGCGACCTCACATCACGATTTGAGCCTTTCAGCTCGCGTGTGACTCCGGTGTTGTACTCCGGGCGTGCCGCATTGTTGGAGCTGCGGCATTTCTGATATACCGAGGCTCTTCGCCAGCTCGATGTTCTCAATGTCATGCGCTGTGAGAGGGACAGGACAGACTCCTCCACACATCTTAATCCCAGACCCAGGCTGCCTGTTCTAGTAGTTCAGGTGTATGTTAGAAATCTCATGCACTACTGCAAGAAGAATAGGGATTGCGCCACACGTGGTGGTTAGAACTCCTCCAAAGCCAGCAAATTGTGACTGCTTGGCCATTGATCTCATTTGCTGTTTGCAGTCGCTTGTTGGAAGCAGGTTTACTGTAGCACGCCCATTGTAATGCATTGGGTAGAAGGTGTTGCTGTCCTGCTAATTCGCCAGATGAATACCTAAAACTTTTTTAGTTATCTGATGGTTTTTCTTTACCCAGGGGCTCATCGACACTTGTAATAATTTATCGGCTCTTGTGATGAGTGCGAATTCGCTGCAACAATTCAAAAAGAAACTGGACCAACATAAGAACATAAGAAACAGGGGCAGGAATAGGCCAATTGGCTCCTCGAGCCTGCACCGCCATTCAATAAGATCATGGCTGATCTTGGGCTCAAAGCCACTTCCCCACCCGTTCCCCATAACCCTTCAATCCCTTATCTTGCAAAAATCTGTCTATTTCCACCTTAAATGTATTTGATGACCCAGCCTCCACAGCTCTCTGGAGCAGAGAATTCCACAGATTTACGACCCTCTGAGAGAAGAAATTCCTCCTCATCTCAGTTCTAAAAGGGCGACCCTTTATTCTGAAACTATGTCCCCGAGTTCTAGATTTCCCCACGAGGGGAAACATCCTCTCTGCATCTACCTTGACGATCCCCGCCAGTATCTTATATGTTTCAATAAGATCACCTCTCATTCTTCTAAATTCCAATGAGTATAGGCCCAACCTGCTCAACCTTTCATCATAAGTCATTAGGACGAATTCCTTCCTTGGGCTAATATCAGTGTATACAAATCTTAGGTGGGATGTTGGGTGATCTACCTCATGGACACTGTTATCCCCTTGGAACTCGTTTTGTTCATCTTCGGGGTCGCAGAAGAATTTTGCAGATTCCTGAATTGGCCGAGTGCTATTTACATATTTTTGGCTCCCGCGAGAGGTTGCATGGTGGTGAGAGGGAATATTGCCGTCATGATGCATTGTTGCGTCTTGACTCTTTTGGATAGGCTCATTGGCCAGTCGATTATTTCCTGTTCGTCTTTTCAGACGTCTATATTTTCCAAAGCTCAGAATGCGTCCCTCACTGAGTGAGAACAATTAAAAATAATCAGAGAAGCGAGAAAGAGGGCTATTCTTGTACAGGAAGTGCCCTCACACCTTGTCTCTTGCTCCCTATCTAACCCCCTCCATTCTGTTGCAGAGACAAGACCAGTACAGAAATATTGCTATCAGATGGTCTACATCCAACAATCATCGCAAAGTCTAGAGGGTCTACACGCAATCGATGAATGTTTGAAGTCTTCACAAACATGAAAGATATCCCCAGAAGGAGGAGTCCAGTGAATACACCGCGATTAAGTTTAAATCAAATCCAGTGGGATTTAATCCATTTGGACAGTTGGAGCTCATCAATATCTCAACACAACTGGTTCATCAGATAGAAAAGAACCTCACATTCCAGGGATTGCTGAGAAAATGCGCATATTTCGCAGATTAATTGTTAGCATTTTTAAATTCTGCTTGTTGCTTTTTAAATTTACAATCCCGCACATGTTTTCATTCAAACCACATGTCTGAAATGCTGTGGGCTTTAAAGGTCCGAGTAACTTTGAAACAGTTTTTGATGTGCTTTAATGGAATAGCAGTCTTCATGAGTAATGTTAACAGTGTTTTCATTGCAGAGATCCCTCTGCTACATTCATAGACAACCCTGGAGGTCAACGATGAACCACTCTATCGTCAGATGGATTAGTTTGTCAGCCTCTGCCAGCCCAGGATAATAAACCTTCACATCGCAGTATCAGTTTCCAGCAGTTTCCTATACAACACCCGGACTTTTATCAACCTATTTTCAATTCCAGAAGAGACATTCAGAATCAGGGTGCAATGTAAGCAAAAACATTACAAAGAATGGATCTGGGTATTTTGTCAAGTATTGCTGCACGCATTAGATTCCGCCCGTTATCAAACTGTACAGAACATAAAAACATAAGAAATAAGAGCAGGGGTAGACCATTCGTCCCCTCGAGACTGCTCCGCCATTCAATAAGATCATGGCTGATCTGAACTTCGATCTCAACTCCACTTCCCTGCCCGCTCCCCATAACCCTTGACTCCCCTATTGTTCAAAAATCTGTCTGTCTCCACCTTAAATATATTCAATGACTCCGCCTCCACAGCTCTCTGGGGCAGATAATTCCAAAGCTTCACGACTGAGAGAAGAAATTCCTCCTCATCTCCGTTTTAAATGGGCGACATTTTATTCTGAATCTATGACCACTAGATCTAGATTCCCCCTCTAGGGGAAACACGCTCTCTGCTTCTACCCTGACAAGCCCCCTCAGAAAATTGATTCTTGCTCAAAAATGGTGAGACCAGTGTTAGAAGAGGATCACGATGTAACGCATAATTTGTCATTCTTTAGTGTATACAATGCTTTATTAAAAAGTCATAAATCGTTTACCTTGCTATCTGTTACTTGAGCTCAGTGGAGCTGAGAGTGGAACACTTGACATACATTCAAAATAAGCATCCACCTTTCCCCGGTCAGGCACAGTGCAGCCAATTGAAGGAATAGGCTCCTGTTAAGGCTTCTGTACAGCAACTGCAAATCAGCCCCTTTTACCTGTTTGTGGTGCTGACAGTGTAAATATTTCTGGGGGATTATATTTAGTTAGTGACATTGCAAATGCACATCGGGAACACTTCCCTTCTTCAGTATCTCCACTGAAATCGCAAACGTTCCCTGGGTGTTATGATTGCAATAGAAATAAGCATTACCATGAGGGTCACACTGTGACTAAAACACAGCCTCCGGAGGAATATTCCGACAATCTCCTTCATATGAGTCTCTAATTCAGGTCAAGAGAGGCCAACCGAACAACTAAGATTATAAAATATGTTATAATAATAGGACTCTGGTTATTTCTACCTCTTTATCAGTGGTGCAATAAGTGCTCACTTTTCACATTTGTCTGTCAGGTCAGTGGTATTTATCATATATATTAGATTATGTATTTACTCTGTTGTAAATTAGCACAATAATTCCGCTAGATTTCGGAGCCTGGATACATGAGCAGGTCCCAAACCAACATCCACAGCTCCCAGTGCGAGATACAATGAACAATCTTCATCTCCCCACCGTTATCAATTAGCCAACCATGATGTGAGATTCAATGAATGAGACACTGGGCTTCAGGGATAATCAATAACTGTTCCAATGTACGACACAATAGGTACATTACACATCGCCACAGGTAGTCGATTCAGACCACCCACACCGAGATACAATGCGTGGTTCAGGTGCCCTCAGGAAAGTTCATTTGATAGCCCCGTCTGCAATATTCAATGGGAAATCTACATATGTCCATTGCCAATCTACTAACCACCGCCAATGTGAGATATATTGGGTGAGGTGCAACCTCTTATGAAAATTAACTTTAACATAGTGCCTTGAAGTACAAAACGTCCTGAAGCACTTGCACAGTTTATAGCATGAGAAGTACATTCCAAGACAGTGGAGAAAGTTTAAGAGATTTAGAGAGAGAGTAAATTGAAGGCAAGCACAAAAAGATGGCGTTGAAGGAAAATAGAGACATAGAGAGGGGAAGTGGATATAATGGGGTTTCCACAAGGCCTAGGCAACAGTTATTCCTGGGAACTAATGGTGGAATGCATGGAAGGGAGAAATGCACAGGTCGTCACATTTTTTTTAATGAATCATGAGATGTGGGCGTCGCTGACAAGGCCAACATTGATTGCTTATCCCTAATTGACCTTGAAAAGGTGGTTGTGAGCCGCCTTCTTGAACCGCTGCAGTCCGTGTGGTGAAGTGACTCCCGCAGTGCTGTTAGGGATGGAGTTCCAGGATTTTGAATCAGCGACGATGAAGGAACGGCGATATAATTCCAAGTCAGGGTGATGTGTGACTTGGAGGAGAACTTGGAGGTTGTGGTGTTCCCATGCGCCTGCTGCCCTTGTCCTTCCAGGTGGAAGGGGCCTTTGGTTTGGGAGGTGCTGCCAATGAAGCCTTGGCGAGTTGCTGCAGTGCATCTTGTAGATGGTACACACTGCAGCCACGATATGCCGGTGGTGGAGGGAGTGAATGTTTAAGGTGGTGGATGGGGTGACGATCAAACATGCAGAACACTGAAAGGTGCTGGAAAGTATATTTGGAAAAAATTGCAGAGTTTAAAAGGAGAACTGTTATGACATGGAGTGCACTGCCTGAAGCTGTGATAGTATCAAATTCAATAGTAACTTTCTGAAATGAACTGGAGTTATACTTTAAAAGGAATAATTTGCAGGGTCATGGAGAAAGAACAGGCGCGTGGGACTAACTGGATATCTCTTTGAAAGAGACGGCACAGGCACGATGGGGTGAATAATGACCTTCTGTACTGTATTATTCTATGATTCTAACAATAAACATCAGAACAGGAATGTTGGAGAGGCGGGTCAGTATGGTTTCCTGAAACTCAGTGCAAAAGCCAACAATAACTTATTTGCCATCACAGTATAACAGATTGCAATGTTCCAATTCAATTTAAAAACCACGTTGATTTCCATAAAATTACTGTGTGTTCCAAGCATCAAACAGAGATTTGCATGAAATGTCTCACCGAGTCACCTTGTTAAAACCCCACCCTTTACTAGGATTCAACCTAATACACCCAGAATCTGTGTGCCAGTAAGAGCAGAGTGTCTTAACAAGAGGAATGTAGCAAGCTTTACAACTAGTTCCGGATGCATTTAGCTTGGATAACAGAAGATTCATGGGTCTGGTCTCCAAAGTGATTGAAATGGCAGTTGGAGCGCTTCCTTCTATTGAGAGGATGTGTGGAAATCGAGCAGATCACAATACGTGTCACATCTGTTGGACAATGGTGGAAAGTGCATTACATCAGGAAGAAGACATTATCCGGCCACAGCTGCTTCGATCTGCACACGCTGTAACAACTTTCGATAGTCTATGTTGGGGAGGGTGAGGTGGACTCGGAGTTTATCTTGGCAAGATAAAGGATGTCTGCGTCATTTGGGCTCAGATGTGTCTGATCATGCAGTGACAAATAGCCCATGTAATACCGGCGGTCGGCCACTATGTGGCGCTGTTGGATTTAGACGCTTTTCTCAATCACAATGAGCACAAGGAACAAACATGACCTCAGGCTGCCGAAGGAATCAGAGAAATTGCAACAAATAGCAATTCAAAATGCAATTGCAGATATTCCAGGACTCTAACAATCCAAGGAGCAATTCAACAATAATATGTCCCCATCCCAGCTAACCTGGGCCAGGCACTTAAAGATCAGTCAGTCCTCCCGCTCCGGTCTAAATCCCCACAGACACTCTTTGTTAGACTTGCAAGTTAAAAATGGGCAATTGTTTGAGTTACTGGCGGGAATGTATTTTAATAATAGACAAGCATTTCACAACAGGGGAAAAATTGCAACATGGGAGAGGCGTGGAAAAATACAGCGGCATAATTTTTAATTCATTCTTGGGATGTGGGCGTCGCTGGCATGGCCTCGTTTATTGCTCATTCCTAGTTGCCCTTGAGAAGGTGGTGGTGGGCCTTCTTCTTGAAATGCTGCAGTCCGTGTGGCGAAGCTGCTCCCACATTGCTGTTAGGGAGGGAGTTCCAGGATTTTGACCCAGTGATGTTGAAGAGATGGTCGTATATTTCCTAGTCAGGGTGGGTTGTGACTTGGAGGGGAACTTGGAGGTGAGGGAGTTCCCATGCACCTATTGTCCTGATATGGAGGCAGTGACATCTTCCTTGTGTCTTACTTTCTGATTATAGGGATAAATGCACAATCCCATTCTCCAAGCAGTGGGCCGAACATGCAGCGGTGGTTGTTCAGAGAATCGCGCTCAGTGTTGCAGCCTATCGCCGACCCGTGCTTCCTGTAATTCACTGTCAACTCTGAGCTCTCACTTTGCAGTACAGTTTAAATACTGAGCTGCAAACACAACAAGTCCTTTCAAGATGCAGCATAGAGTATAAGATGGATGGTGCCTGACCACAGATAAACTCATTCTGGTTCAATTGTCCAGAATGATTCACACCCAAGAACGTCATAGATAGCAGCGGGCTGACGGCTGTAGTAACCACATACAGGGGCTCATTATAGAACCCAGCAATTCACACCTCTGCTTTGGTGCAATAATGGCACACGGTGTAAATAAACCCACCTCGGTGCAGCCACAGTGAATGAGGCACAGAGCAAGCACCATAGGAACATTCTGTGTTAAACCCCAACTGTGCCCCGAAGTTGACCACACCTCACATCACCTGACATTCTCAAAGCAAACTGGGCCTTGTGTGGAGCATAATTAAGCAGAGTGCATTACACAAACCTTCATTCTGTGATTCACCAGACATACGGCATCAACTGTTGTTAATACAAAACTGGGCCCTGGAGCTGAACACATCTCCCTAAATGAGTCCCTGAAACCCAACTGGGCCCTGGATCTGTACAGACAATTCTAATCTAATCTAGACAGTCAAACCAAGCGGGCGCCTGGATTGAACACACAATCAATAAACTAGTCAAGAAAGAAACAGAAGAAAAAACATTTGCAGTCCTCAATCTGAACACACATCCCTAAATGTGTCCAGAAAACCCAACTGGTCTCTGGGCCTGAACATATATTTTTATACTGGTCACTAAATCCAAGCTGTGACCTGGGTCTGAACACACATCCCTTAACTAGTCAGTAAAGCCAAGCTGAGACCTGGGTCCGAACACGCATCCCTAAGCTAGTCAATAAAGGCAAGCTGAGACCTGGTTCTGAACATACATCCCTAAACTAGTCAGTCAAACCAAACTGGGCCCGCAAACTGGATAGAAAAACAAACAAACTGGGCCCTGGATCTGAACCCAAGCCCACCAACACACACACAATGCAACGGGTGTCTCCACTTATGATTTTATCATCTTATTTGTTTAACAAGAAGAACTGGGCCCTGGAACTGAACTCACATCCCTAAACTAGCCTGAAAATCCAAAGTGTGACATGGAGCTTAACAAACATTCCCTGTCTCCCTCTTTCTCAGTCATATTCTCTCTCACAGGCTTTCTCTCTCTCACACTTTATTCTGTAGAAAACCTAATAGGTACCATGAAAATTTGATCTTAAGAAGCTGAGATTCTTGAAGTAAATATTGGCCTAATATTTATGTTATTAAATAGAGTGCAAGAACTCTATCTAATAGTTACAGCAACAGGTGGTACTAGGAAGTTACCAGGTGCAGCAAGTACTGTGAGAGAAATTAAGTGTGGTAGAATTTGATATTGTCAGTGGCATAAAGAAATTAAGGGAACTGCTTAACTCAACAACAGGGTCGTGCTTAACAAAACCTGCAAAAAGCACATAGAATACCAACAATGAGATAATAAATACATGAAAGAAATAGAAAATGCAGACTATTAATGCAGTGTGAATGAAATCAGTGCAATGTGGAATATCATAGGTGGTGGTGGTGGATGTAGGTTTGGGCGGAGAGGTGGGGGTGGAGATTATTCCCGAGACAAAAGAAAAAATAAGCAATTTGCTCAGGAAAATGTAACGGAATTCAGATTTAGATCTGTGAAAATGGAAAAGAGTGAGCTGTTCAAACTGCACGAGGCTCATCCGAGGTGCTTTACTGAGATCTATAAGGTAAGGTAGCGATTGATCACTAACCCCTTCATGGTAGCAGTGATACGGTCCTCTTATCTTCAAAATAAGCTGAACTGATTCTGCTTCTTAATCTGATTCCAAATGCGCCCAGTTTGAAGCTGGACTGTGTTCGAATGAGGTGCCCGTTTGTATCCAGGATTTGATCCCACTGATCAATTTGCATGGATTTCTTCCCGTAGATAAAAATAAACACTTTGTTTCCAGCAGCATTGAACCTCCAATCTGAAAGCTCACGTCACACCTCACAGTTCTAGCACTAAAGTCAGAAACTTCATAAACCCGTCATTGTAGCAACTCGGATCTCAATGAGTTAATTTCAGCTGATTTCATCTCGCTGCAGTGTCATTATAAACAATTGAAATCACTTCTATAAATGACACTTTACCCACTTGAAACTGTTTACTGATAAACTCCTTTGTATCTTTTGACATTTCAGAGACGTGTTGTGTCCCCGAACTACTGAAGGTGATCAACCCACACGTCTGCAGACAACGGCTACAGGACTAACCACAGCTTCACACTTCAAACACTCACAGTTCAAGTGCTGATAAATAGCTCAATGTGTGGGAGTTGTGTGTCGGGGCTTCTGAAGCTGATGCAGAGGATATTTTAGATATTGCAATCTTAGGTGCCACCGGCTGTCCTGTAAGAGTGCAGATGATGAGGGGGCTGGTTTCATCTCTGCTCAGGGTTAATCAGCAGTAGCTGGGCCTCATTATATCGTGTAACTGAGGGCCAATCACTGATGCACACTGTCATACTCGAAGTGGCCCCAGATTTCCAGCAGTTTTGATCATCAACATTTGAGGAGTGGCGCAAGCTGTGTGAGCTACCGGGGCTTCCAATGATTGGTGGGTGGCGAACTGCTGACCGCCTAATACTCTGATTCGATTCGCTTCGACCTCCAGCCTATTGCCGGCGAATGGAATGCAGAAATGTGACTTTTCTGTGATAAAATCAATTTCTGTCATTTTGACATCGTGAACCGCCTCCAGTCATTAAGAGTATTAGATTTATCTCCATTCTGATATTTAGCGAAGTAAAATATTCATTTTTAATAATTAATGTCAGAAGCGATTTCCATTTTTTGGCAAATTAAACGATTAATTGTTTGTGGAGATAGTACATGTTTAGTTGGTAATTTACAAATTCTCGATTTGCGCATTTAATGTATATTTTATTCGAAACGTTATCTTGTATTTAATACGATTGATTTAATATTTACCCTATGGTTTATCGGTTTTCAAATGAATAACTAATAGAATCTGAAGAGTTGTAATTAAAATGTTTAATTGATTTACTAATGAATATGTTGGTGGGTGTTTAAAGGTTAAATTAATGGTATTTAACTTGTCGGTCAGGGTATGTTTTAATTGCGATATTATTGCGGCTTTCAATGGGTGTTTAATTTCTATTTTTTCAGCAGTTGTCCATAGTTCACGATGGTCTGTGAAGGTGCCGTGGAATGTGTCGGCGGTGAACGGGTCATGTGCAGAGATCCCGTGTACATTTGATTATCCCGCCTATGGCCGCTGTCCACAGGGTTTGTGGTTAAAGGGGGGTCCTGATCCGGGTATCTCAGGGGTGTCGATTATCTGTGATTCCCGGGATTCAGACAACGTGCCCTTGAACTATAGAGGGCGAGCTCAGTTCCCCAGCGACTTTGAAAAGAAACAATGTTCCTTACGGTTAAAGGACATCAGGAAGGTCGATAAAGGTGTTTATTATATCAAATTGAAGATCATCAATGCCCAGAATAATATAGAAGGCTTTTCTACCGAATCTAAGGTCACTCTTTCTATTTTAGGTAAGTTTTTTTGATTTGTTCCCTCTGTAGTTTAAATTCCATGTCGCCAGTGCCATTTAATTTTAGCCTAAAATGGAAAGATCTCGTGTTACTTTTGGCCCATGTCACAGGCTACACCGGCAGGACTGGTCCATTGTGTAATACCGAGGAGTGTGTTATATTTTGACTTGAACTGAAATGGGCCGCTCGCCTTCAATGTAACTTACAGAATCTCCCTCAGTTGATCAGTCAGTAAGTGCAATGCTCGATGGCATTGCCATCGACACGTCCCCCACCATCAACATCCTGGGGGTCACCATTGACCAGAAACTTAACTGGACCAGCCACATAAATATTGTGGCGAAAAGCAGGTCAGAGACTAAGTATTCTGCGGCAAGTGTCTCACCTCCTGACTCGCAAGGCCTTTCCACCATCAACAAGGCACAAGTCCGGAGTGTGATGGAATACTCTCCACTTGCCTGGATGAGTGCAGCTCCAACAACACTCAAGAAGCGCGACACCGTCCAGGACAAAGCAGCCCTCTTGATTGGCACCCCATCCACCACCTTAAACATTCACTCCCTCCACCACCGGCGCACTGTGGCTGCAGTGTGTCCCATCCACAAGATGCACTGCAGCAACTCACCAAGGCTTCTTCGGCAGCACCTCCTAAACCCGCGAACTTTTCCACCAAGAAGGGCAAGGGCAGCAGGCGCATGGGAAAACCACCACCTCCAAGTTCCCCTCCAAGTCACACACCATCCTGACTTGGAAATATATCACCGAACCTTCATCGTCGCTGGGTTAAAATCCTGGAACTCCCTCCCTAACAGCACTGTGGGAGTACCTTCACCACACGGACTGCAGCGGTTCAAGGCGGCGGCTCACCACCACCTTCTCAAGGGCAATTAGGGACGGGCAATAAATGCTGGCCTTGCCAGTGTCGCTCACATCCCATGAATGAATAAAAGAAAAATCCAATCCCTCAAGTTTCTGGAAAAATAAATCAAGGTTTGTACTTCTAATGGACAGGTCAGAGGACATGTTCAATATTTAGGAGGGATTGCTCCAATAAGATAATTTACAGGCCCCCATATCATAGGGTCATGTTTCAAAGTCTTTGAGCTAAATCAACTTGCACACCATTGGCCATTTTTACATTAAAATGTACGGTAACGCGAATGTCTTTTTCTCCTTACAGATAAACCACGGATATCAGTCTCGGGGGAATTCATTGCAGGAAAGCCAGCACACCTGACCTGCTCAGTCACCCACAGTTGCCCGTCCGCCAACCTTGAATTGATGTGGACCCATGACAATGTTGTACCTCCATTTCTGCCAGAGATTAAAACTTCAAAAGAACATGATAACACTTTCCAGGATTCCCAGAATGTTTCATCCACTTTCAGCTTCAGCCCATCACTGAACCATCATGGGAAGAAGTTGGGATGTAAACTTATTTTCGACGGTGTCATAGCTGCTGATGAAGAAACTCTTACACTGGATGTTAAAAGTAAGTGCCTGCTCTACGCTTCATTCAACCAACTTATTGATGAACCGGTTCAATAGATGTATTTTTGCTGAATGTAATGATAGCGCGCCTGGATATTCAACTAATCGAAGTGACTATCCACTATTTCTTGTAAGTAACATTATTTGACATTTGCCCCAGAACATGGAGTAATATTGGTCGTTCCAAGAGTATGGTTTATCTGAAATGTTATTGCTAAGACTCCCAATGTCTAATCTCATTTCAGCCACAGAGTAACTGAAACATACAGGCCAAGGAGAGTCCATTCATGGTCTGAGCTAACTTACATACATACGCATGATATACGGCACAGAAACAGGCCATTCGGCCCAACCAGTCCATGCCGGCGTTTATGCTCCACTACAGTCTCCTCCCGTCTTTCCAAATAGAAACATAGAAGATAGGAGCAGGAGTAGGACATTCGGCCCCTCGAGCCTGCTCCGCCATTAAATGAGATCATGGCTGATCATCCAAACTCAGTACCCTGTACCTGCCTTCTCCCCATATCCCTTGATACCTTTAGCTTTAAGAAATATATCTAACTCATTCTTGAATATATTTAATGACTTGGCCTCAACTACCTTCTGTGGTAGTGAATTCCACATGTTCAACACTCTCTGGGTGAAGAAATTCTTCCTCATTTCTGTCCAAAATGGCTTACCCCTTATCCTTAGATTATGACCTCTGGTTCTGGACTCTCCGACCATCGGGAACATTCTTCCTGCATCTAGTTTGTCCAGACCTGTCAGAATTTTATATGTTTCGATGAGATCCCCTCTCATTCTTCTATGCTCCAGCGAGTATAAGCCCAATCGACCCAATCTCTCCTCATATGTCATTCCTGCCATCCCAGGTATCAGCCTTGTGAATCTTCGCGGAACTCCCTCCATGGCAAGAACATCCTTCCTCAGATAAGGCGACCAAAACTGCACACAATACTGAAGGTGTGGTCTCACCAAGGCCCTGTACAACTACAGCAGGACATCCCTGTTCCTATACTCAAACCCTTTCGCTATGAAGGCCAACATACCATTTGCCTTCTTTACCGCCTGCTGCACTTGCATGCTTACCTTCAGCGACTGGTGCACAAGGACACCCAGGTCTCGTTGCACTTCCCCTTCTCCCAATTTATTGCCATTCAGATAATAGTCTGCCTTTCTGTTTTTGACACCAAAGTGGATAACCTTGCGTTTATCCACGTTATATTGCATCTGCCACGCTTCTGCCCACTCACCCAACCTGTCCAAATCATCCTGGAGTTTTTCGGTATCCTCCTCGCAGCACACACTCCAACCCAGCTTTGTGTCATCTGCAAACTTGGAGATATTACATTTAGTTCCCTTATCTAGATCATTAATGTATATTGTGAATAGCTGGGGTCCAAGTACCGATCCCTGTGGTACCGCGCTAGTTACTGCTTGCCACCCGGAAAAAGACCCATTAATTCCTACTCTTTGCTTTCTGTCCGCCAACCAGTTCTCTATCCAAGTCAATGCCTAGCCCCCAATCCCATGTGCCTTAACTTTACATGCTAATCTCGAATGCGGGACCCTTATCGAAAGCCTTTTGAAAGTCCAAATACACCACATTTATATTTTTTTCCAGTTACATCCTCAAAAAATTCCAGTAGATTAGTCAAGCTCGATTTACCTTTTGTAAATCCATGTTGACTTTTGACCGATCCTGTCACTGTTTTTCAACTTCTCAGCTATTACATCCTTTATAATGGACTCTAGCATTTTCCAACAATACCGATATCAGGTAATTCCCCGCTTTCTCTCTACCACCCTTTTTGAATAGTGGGGTAACATTAGCTACCCTCCAATCCATGGGTACAGTTCCAGATTCCATCGAATGTTGGAAGATGATCAGCAATCTAAATCTAAATCCATCAGCGTAACCCCCTATTCCCTTCTCCCTCATATGCTTGTCCAGCCTCCCCTTAAGTGCATGTATTCTATTCACTTCAGCCAATCCCTGTGGTAGCGAGTTCCACATTCTCACCACTCTCTGGTTAAATACGTTTCTTCTGAATTCCATGTTGGATATCTTGGCGACCACGTTATATTGATGGCCTCTAGTTATGCTCTTCCCCAAAAGTGGAAACCTTCTCTCTGTATCCACTCTATGATTGGCATTCATAATTTTAAAGACCTCTATTAGGTCACCCCTCAGCCTTCTTTTTTCACGAGAAAAGAGATCCAGCCTGTTCATCCTTTCCTGATATGTATACCCTCGCATTTCTGTCATCGTCCTTGTAAATCTTCTCTGCTCCACCTGCAGTGCCTCTATATCCTTTTTATAATATGGCGACCAGAATTGCACGCAGTACTCTAATTGTGGTCTAACCAAGGTTCGATACAGATTGAGCATAACTTCCCTACTTTTCAATTCTATCCCTCTCGGAATAAACCCTAGTGCTTGGTTTGCTTTTTTTATGGTCTTGCAAACCGGTGGCGCAATTTAGCTGGAGCGGTAGTCAGGATTCTACAATTGGCCTCAGCACCCCTGTGTAAGAGATGGGAAAGTCCACCGTACCTGTTCTGGGAGGAATGAACACTTGGTTGATGTACTGGAGGATTAGAAACTGACGCGGGAAAACATATAACTCTCCAAATCCTTGAAGATCAGAGGGAAAAGATTGCTTATTTTTGAAATAAGCTTAAAATCTAGTGCGTAAAAGTCATGAGCTGCATTTTCAATTTATAGTTTACAAAAAAACCAACATATCTTACTTTAATATTCTTATTTAGTTGTCACATAAATTGTTTTATTTTGCTCATCCGCACTGATAACCACATTTAGAACGAATGGCATCATCCCTTCCAGATGGCCCACAAAAAACAGCCATCAATTCCTTTATAGCGGCAGTGGAAGGGAGCACTTTATTATTATACTGCACGGCCCGGGGAACCATATCAGGCAACTTAATATTGGTGCGTGGCTGACAATAACTTGGGCAAACCGAACAGCTCCACACTGATTTCTGTACAATGTAAGTACTGAGTCAACCTATCAAATGTATATTGGGACATCAACCCGTCTTACAGTGATTAGGAATCGATGTTTCTCCCCCAGTGTTCACACAACTGTCTCAAAACCCGTCAGTAATTTTGCCAGAAATGTCAGTAAAAGAAGGGTTCTTGAACCAAATTCATTGAGTAAAAGACACTGTTAAAAACCAACTGGAGACCCCAAGACACAACTCCAGGTAGAATGCATCTCTGATTGACTAAAACCAACTGAATGAATATGTGGGATGTGCAAAGGCAACATTTCTGTATGGTGGACTGATCCCAGTGGCCCTGAATCATAGAGTGATAGAAATTTACAGCACAGAAGGAAACCATTCGGCCCACCTGGTCCGTGCAGGCCGACAAAGAGCTATCCACCCTAATATCAATTTCCAGCAATTGGTCCGTAGACCTGTAGCTTACAGCAATTCAAGTGCATATCCAAGTACTTTTTAAATGTGATGAGGATCTCTGCTTCTACCACCCAATCAGGCAGTGAGTTCCAGACCCCCACCACCCTCTGGGTGAAAAAAATTCTCCTCAACTCCCCTCTAATCCTTCTCGCAATTTACTTTACATCTCTGCATTTGGTTATTGACCCTTCTGCTAAGGGAAATATGTCCTTCCTATCCACTCTATCTAGGCCACTCAAACGTTTATACACCTCAATTTGGTCTCCCCTCAATCTCCTCTGTTCCAAAGAAAACAACCTCAGCTTATCCAATCTTTCCTCATAGCAAAAATTCCCCAACCCAGGCAACGTCCTCGTAAATCTCCTCTGCATCCGCCCTAATGCAAACACATCCTTCCTATAATGCGGTGACCAGAATTGCACGCAGTATTCTAGCTGCGGCCTAACTAGTGTCTTATCCAGTTCAAGCATAACCTCCCTGCTTTTATATTCTATGCCTCGGCTAATAAAGGCAAGGATCCCGCATGCCTTCTTAACCACCTAATCTACCTGTCCTTCTACCTTCAGGGATCTGTGGACATGCACTCCAAGGTCCGTCTGATCCTTTGCACTTCTCAGTGTCCTACCAGTTATAGTGTCGTAAGAATGAGCCTTACGCGTGGTGAACTTAAAGTAAGCTTTAATCAACTAAAAAGGTGCTACATACAAAAGAGGTCTTACTCTATGCCTCTCCAGGATCCAACTGATCAGCCCAGTATTTATCCTGGACTAATCACAGGAAGTGATGTAATAAAGTTCGAGTCACAGGAAGCTGTATTGTGTTACCACATTCTCCCCCCCCAAAAGATTAGGAGGCCGGGATGAAGTTCGAGTCACAGGAAGCTGTATTGTGTTACCACATTCTCCCTCCATTTTGTAGCCGCTGGACGAGGGAGAGCCGCACCCGTTTGGGTTCTCGTAGCGGTAGAGGGCCCCTAGCCCGTTTACCCGTCGCGGGCCGTGGACCAGAGTCCGAGTGATCCAGCCCGCTCTGTGAGGGGTCAGGACGATCCTGACTGTGTACTGGTGCCCGAACGGGTGTCAGGCAGGGCTGTGGTAGATCCGTTTCCAAGCGCATGGTATGGGGTGGATCGTGGCTGTGCGTGCGAGCCCCGACGGGCTCGTAGTCAGTCTGCCCCAGGTCGGCACGCTGGAGTGAGGTACCAGCCGGCGTCAGATCCAGATCGTGATGAGAGGCACCTGGCGAGTCCAGAGATGTGCCTGGTACAATATCATCCCCTGGTGTCCCTCTATGTTTCGGCGGGCAGGGAGCCAGATCCCGTAATGACACGGTAGATTCCCGACCGTCAGTATACCGAATATAGGCGTAGGTAGGGTTGACGTCAGTGAGCTCAACCTCATCTACCAGGGGGTCATTCTTAGACGCCAGAACATATCTTCAGAGTAGCACTGGTCCCGGTGCAGTCAGCCACGACGGGAGAGATATCCCATAGGATGAGCGACGCTGAAATCGGAACAACCGTTCATGAGGCGTCATATTTGTGGCGGTCGAAAGGAGGGACCGTGTGGAGTGTAATGCGTCTGGAAGTACTGCTTCCCATTGCTGGTTGGGTAGGCCCCGAGATCTCAAAGCCAGATGTACCGCATTCCAGATGATAGCGTTAAAACGCTCGACTTGCCCATTCCCGACCGGATGATAAGGCGTCGTTCTGCTGGCAGCAATACCCCGTTCCGAGAGATAGGCCTTGAGTTCTCCTGACATAAAAGAAGGGCCCCGATCCGAATGAACATAGGATGCCATGCCACAGAAAGCAAATACCTGCTCAAGGCAGCTGATAACCGTGGTCGTCAGCATATTGGGGCAGGGAAAGGCAAATGGAAAACGGGAATACTCATCGACCATGGTCAATAGATAAGTGTTGCGAGTTGAAGAGGGCAACGGCCCCTTAAAATCGATGCTAAGCCGTTGCATTGGCTGGGTCGCATGTATGAGTATACCACCCGAGGGGCGGAAAAACTGAGGTTTCAATTCCGCACAGACTCTGCAGTCCGAGCACATCTTCTTTACATCCCCGGTAGAGAATGGGAGATTTCGGGACCGCACGAAGTGTAGCATGCGAGTAACGCCCGGATGACACAACCCATCATGGATGTCTACGAGCGTAGAGGGTGCCATGGCGGAGCAGAATGCTCGTGTGAGGGTATCCGGAGCCACATTCTCCTTGCCAGGTCGATAGTGGATGGTGTAACCAAAAGAGGCCAATTCCAGCCGCCAAAGCTGGATTTTATTATTTTTAATTTTGGTCCGTTTTCGATTATCGAGCATGAAGGCGACCGATCGCTGGTCCGTGATTAAGGTAAAGTGCTGGCGAGCTAGGAGATGAGTCCACTTCCGTACTGCCTCTATGATGGCTGTAGCTTCTTTCTCGACTGGAGGATAATGTAGCTCAGCCCCTTGAAAAGTCCTGGACAAAAATGCCACCGGACGACCTTCCTGATTCAGAGTGGCCGAGATCGCCACCTCCGAGGCATCACACTCAACAACAAAAGGAAGACTCTCATCGATGGAGTGAAGAGCTGCTTTCTCCAACTGTTTTTTCAGGAGGTTAAAGGCTGCAACAGCCGCTGTGTCTAGTGGGAATGTGCTGGCCTTCAGTAGAGGTTGGATTCGGTCCGAGAAGTTAGGAATCCATTTAGCATAGTATGCAAACAGGCCGAGGGCTCGGCGCAAGGAGGCTGGATTCTTAGGTGGCGGGAGTTCTTGGAGTGGGCGAAGCCTTTCAGGGTCAGGTTTAATGATGCCATTGCCCACACAATAGCCAAGGATGTTGATGGTTGGTTGTGACTCAATGGATTTAGCCGCATTTAATGTCAAATTACGGTGCTGGAGTGCATCCCAAAATCGTTGGAGATTGGCGTCATGTTCCCGCTGATTGCGACCTGCGACAGTAATATTGTCCAGATAAGGAAACGTATCCTTTAAGTCTACCTGTTTGACCAGGTCATCCATTGCTCGCTGGAAGACAGCCACTCCATTAGTGACCCCAAAGGGGAGGCGACGAAATTGATACAGCCGTCCATTGGCTTCAAAGGCCGTATACTGCTTGTCTGAGACCTTCAAGGGTACCTGATGATAGGCACTTTTCAGATCATATGTTGAGAACACCGTGTACTCAGCCAGTTTATTAACCATATCATCGATGCGCGGCAATGGGTATGCGTCCAAGTCCGTATATTGATTGATGGTCTGTGAATAGTCAATGCACAGCCGTTTCTTGTGAGGTTGTAGAGGGTTCTTAACAATAACGACCTGGGCGCGCCATGGCGACGAACAAGGCTCGATGATATCCTCTGCTAAAAACCGAGAAATCTCAGCCGCAATAAAAGACTGGTCTTCCTGACTGAAACGTCGTGACTTTGTTATAATCGGTTTGCATCGAGGAGGGATACTGGTAAACAGTGAGGGTTCATCCAGTGAAGCTGCTGACAATGCACAGAACGGTAATCGAGGTCGTATATTAGAAATAGTGAGTTCAGGTTTGGATCCGCCGAACTCAATGGTGAGCTTCTTATGCTGCTTTTGAAAATCTAGCCCTAAGATAAGATCACTACATAAGTCCTTGAGCACCGAAAGCCGGGTGGAGGGAAACCTGTGACCATTAAGTGTTATTTCAACCATACAAAAGCCAGAAATTCTGGTATTAAGTGATGACTGAGCCATCGCAATTGCCTGGTCCGATGGGAAAACATGTAGCTTTAACTCTGCAACAATCTGTTCCCTAATGAAACTATCAGTGCTACCTGAGTCAATTAAGGCATCTAAAGTATGTCCATTAATTGATGCTTTTGTAGCTGCATGGAATAGGTTCTGAGGACAAGCAGCTGTAATTGGTGTCGTTGCACAAAGAGTGGCTGAAACTCTAGGTGTGTTTCTTCGAGAGAAAACCCGAGAGGAAGCACGATAGATTTTAGCCGGAACATCTTGATAGGCCCTTACCGGGGCAGTTCGGTAGGACTTAGCTTGATAAGCCCTCGTAGAGGCTCTTGATAGGCAAACCTTTGCAAAATGACCCTTTTTGTTGCAATGACTGCAAAACGCATTGCGAGCAGGGCAGAATTTCCGAGGGTGAAACTCATCACCACAAAAGAAGCATTTCTTAGATTGCCAAGAGGCTGCCACAGTGGGATCATCATCCTCTTCATCAGTGAAGTCATCAGATTGATCGTCAGGGATAAAGTCCTCCCTAATAGAGTTCACCTGTGGCCTCTTAAATTGCCTGACTGTAGTTAAGGCAGCAGACCGAGGTCTGGGCACTGTATAAAGGTCTGCATTTCTTTTTGCCAGATCTAGAGAGCAAGCCATGTCATAAGCTCTCTGAAGCTCAAGTGTCTTACTTTCCAGTAGACGCTGGCGTATAAATGGGGAGGCAAGCCCGCAGATGAAAGCATCACGGATCATTTCTTCACGGTACAGCTCAGCTGAGGCCGCCTGAAAGTTACAGTCCATACTAAGTCTGCGAAGCTCTTGGAGGAATTTATCAATGGATTCCTCCGGCCCTTGTTGGGCTGTAGCTAGTAGATGTCTGGCATAGACCTCATTCGCTGTCTTAGTATATAGTCTTTTAAGCGTCCGAATTGCCTCCTCGTAACTGCCCCATTCCTCGACATACTGAAATACATTCGGGGTGACACAGTTGATGAGTATCCGCAATTTTGAGTCATCATCAGCCTTGCAATATTCGAGAAAATTGTCAAACGTGCGATACCAGTGTTTCCACACCTTACCGGCTGCTGGGGTGTTTGGGTCCAAGTCAAGACGCGATGGTTTAAGGATGTTTTCCATGATGGGAGATTCCCTGGATCCTTAGTTCCGAGTTCGTCCAAAAAGTTTGAGTGCGAAGATTTTCAAAGTTGATTAAATTGTCGTAAGAATGAGCCTTACGCGTGGTGAACTTAAAGTAAGCTTTAATCAACTAAAAAGGTGCTACATACAAAAGAGGTCTTACTCTATGCCTCTCCAGGATCCAACTGATCAGCCCAGTATTTATCCTGGACTAATCACAGGAAGTGATGTAATAAAGTTCGAGTCACAGGAAGCTGTATTGTGTTACCACATATAGTGTATTCATTTGCCTTGTTAGCCCTCCCTAAATGCATTATCTCACACTTCTCCAGAATGAATTCCATTTGCCACTGTTCTGCCCAACTGACCAGTCCATTGATATCTTCTTGCAGTCCACAGCTTTCTTCTTCATTCTCAACCACACGGCCAATTTTTGTATCATCTGCAAACTTCTTAGTCATACTTCCTACATACAAGTCCAAATCATTGATATATACCACAAACAGCAAAGGACCAAGTACTGAGCCTTGCGGAATCCCACTGGAAACAGCCTTCCAGCCACAAAAACACTGAAGTGCAGGAACATTTTAGTCCAACACAAAGGTAGATAAAGACAAAAACTGATCAGAAGTTATTGAAATGTTTAGCAGAAATTACATGTTGGAGTATTTAGCCAGATTTGTTTACAAGGTTGTAACTCGGAAATCCTCACAACATAACAGCATTTGAACATAAGAATTAGGAGCAGGAATTGGCCATTCCGCTCCTCGAGCCTGCTCCGCCATTCATTCAGGTCATGGCTGACCTTTGACATCAACTCCACATCCCGCCCGATCCCCATATCCCTTTCTCTCCCTAGAATCCAAAAATCTATCTATGTCAACCTTGAATATAATCAACGACTCAGCATCCACAGCGCTTTGGGGTGGAAAATTCCATATATTTGCAACCCTCTGAGTGAAGAGATTCTTCCTCATCTAAGTCAGAAGAAGATAAGAACATAAGAAATAGGAGCAGGAGTAGGCTATATGGCCCCTCGAGGCTGCTCAGCCATTCAATAAATCATGGGTGATCATCGACCTCAACTCCACTTTCCCGCCCGATCTCCATATCCCATTGATTCCTTATGAGTCCAAAAATCTGCCTGTCTCTGCCTTTTATACATCCTCAAAGACTCAACATTCACAGCCCTCTGGGGCAGGGAATTCCAAAGATTCACAACCCTCTGAGTGAAGAAATGTCTCCTCATCTCAGTCGTAAATCGCCTACCCCTTCACCTGAGACTTTGACCCCCGGTTCTAGAGACACCAGCCTGGGCGAAACATCCTCTCAGCATCTGCCCTATCTTTCCCCTTCAGAATCTTCTATACTTCAATGAGATCACCTGTCATTTTTCTAAACTCCTTTCTCCACCCATACTGATTATATTTCCAGATCTTCCGAGCCAAGATCATTTTTCTCTACTGTCCATATGTTATCCTTTATAATCAGGGCTATTCACCCTCCTTTCCATTCCGTCGGTCTTTTTGAAACGTCAAGTACCCTGGAATATTTAGTTCCCAACCTTGGTCACCTTGCAACCACGTTTTTGAAATGGCTATTAGATCAAACCTATTTTATTCTATTTGTGTCACTAGTTCGTCTATCTTGTTACGAATGCTTCGTGCTTTCAGATAAAGAGCCTTTAATTTAATTTGTTACCATTATTCCCTGCTTTGACCTTATTCTCTGCTGCACTGCTCCCGTTAAACTCTCTGTCACTTCCTGTCACACTCTGCTAATATTTACCCAAATCACTACACTGCTCTATTGCCTTGAGCTTTCTTTTTAGATTTCTAAATTTCCCCTCACCTGATCCACTCCCCCTTTTTTAGTTTAAAGCCCTATCTACAGCCCTAGTGAAGACGCTTGTCCCAGCCCGGTTTAGGTGGAGCCCTTACTAATGGAACAGCTCCCTCTTTCCCCAGTACTGATGCCAGTGCCCCATGAATTGAAACCCTTCTTCTCACACCACTTTCTGAGCCAAGCATTTAGGTATCCGATCTGCTTCACCCTATGCCAATTTGAACGTGGCTCAGGTAGTAAACCAGAGATTATTACCCTTGAAGTTGCGCTTAATAACTTAAACCCAAGCACCTCGAACTCCCTCAGCAGAAACGAATTATTTGTTCTACCTATGTCGCTGGTTCCTACATGGAGCACGACAACTGGATCCTCCCCCTCCCACTCCAAATTCTTCTCCAGCCGCGTGGAGATATCCTTAACCCTGGTATCGGGCAGGCAACACAGCCTTCGGGACTCTCTTTCACAGCTGCAGAGAACAGTATCTATTCCCCTGATTATACTGTTCCCTACTAACTACCACATTCCTTCCTTCTCCCCCCACTTGTTGGCCCCCTGTACCACAGTGCCATGGTCAGTTTTCCTATCCTCCGTGCAGTCCTTTTCCTTATCCATACAGGTAGCAAGTACCTCGTACCTATTGGACAAGGTCCAGGGCTGAGGCTCATCCACCACTACATGCTGGGTCACCATACCTTCCTGACTCGCAGTCATACCTTCCTTTCCCTGACCACTGACGAACTCTAAAGTAGTACTGAACTGAAAGGTTGTTGCTGCCATCTGGAACAAAGTGTCCAGGTAATTCTCCCCCTCCCTGATGCATCGCAATGTCTGCAGCTCGTACTCCAGCTCAACAATTCTGAGCCGAAGTTCCTCGAGTTGCAGACACTTACTGCAGATGTGGTTGGTCAGAATCGCGTTGCACTCCAGAGAAGCCCACATACTGCAGTTGCGACACACCTGCTGCCCCGCCATCTCTAACCTTGTTTTATTTATTAATTCATTAGTGAAAGCTTTTATTCAATCGATATTTCAGTTTTATTGTTTCATTATTTTATCTAGTCTAAGTTATCAATTTAATAAGTATTGGAAGTTAGATTTTCTCAGCTCAAAATTTAATGCATTCCCTAAGTTAGAGAGCAAAAAAGAGCTGAAATATTCACCAACCAATCACCTACCTGCTCTGCTGTGACTTTACTTTGATGTTTTTGTTGTTTTTGAATCGGAGGCTCGCCGCTGCCGCTGTTCGAAATGGCCGATCCCTCATCCTGAGACTATGGCCCCTAGTTCGAGATTCCCCCACGAGGGAAAACAGCCTCTCAGCATCTACCCTGTCAATCCCCCTCAGAATCTTATATGTTTCAATGAAATCACCTCTCATTCTTCTAAACTCCAGAGAGTTAGGCCCAATCTACTCAATCTCTTCTCATTGGACAACCCTCTCATCAGACATGTTGCTCCAGGAAATATATGGATTAATTGACTGCTCATTGGCTCGATGCAATTTCATACCTGAGTTATTGCCTTGCTAGAAATTAGGGGAAAGGAAAGTCTGATGAAGCATTAAATGAATACAAGATGAACTGGTTCTAATCAAACTCGTTATGTGCAGTGACCTCTCTGCTTAATCTAAACGCCGAAGTTGGTTCTATTTAAACACTGCAAACTGCTGTATGGAGTTATCTCAAGCTGGCTTCACTTTTTTTTAGATAAACCCACAATAGTATCAGGCCTGACCTGCACCAGCTCTGAGGGTGTGGTTCATTGCACATGCAGTGTCAGAGCCAACCCCCAAGCAAACATCACCTGGGGCATCAATGGGAGAAACATCACTGCGAACAGTTCAGATAACAATATCCTCTCCTCGGGGTTGAAAAGTCACCTGGTGAAGAGCTCCCTGACACTGACTCAACCAACTGCAACTGAACGCCTGATCTCATGTTTTGGAGTGAACGAGCATGGCGTTACTGTCGGAAAATACCAGCTCCAATCTGGAGGTATATATTGCATTTTCCTGTAATTTAATTACTGCGAATGTTTCTGTCCATCACCTGTCAGTGACTAACTCAACGGTGTTAGTGTCAGCATGTTCCAGTTCCACTGAGCTGAAATATCATTCTTATCTGCAAAGTAGGACTGAATCCAATTTTAATTTCAGTAGTGTTTGGGACTGGTTCATGACTGAGCGCTACCTCACTGAAAGTTAGGATGGGAATAATTCATGTAAAGTTTAGAGTCTGGTATCTGAATTTGATTATTGTCGCCTTGTTTTTGTGAAGATAGGAGGGTTAAGATAAAACACTAGTAGCAGCGTGTGATCTTTCATAAAATAAACCCTTCTGACTTAGTGACACACTCGATGAAATCATGTTTCCTCTCATTGTAACGGTAGTGGGGTACAGTCGATCAGTTCAACATATTTTCACAGATATTTCAGCCGACTGCCGGTTTTGTTATGCTGACGATATTCTGAAAGAACTATACAGTGCGATAACACTGACAATGGAGCCAGGAGAACTTCGATAACTGAAAGAGCCGGTTATAGACTGAATAAAATTATCGGATAGCAAGCGAGCAGATCCGAGTATGCGGCGTGGATTGATGCAGTCTCTCAGGGAGACTGCGTTATTTAATGGTTTGAAGAAGAGCAGGGGAGTTCTGTCTGGTGCCCTGGCCAATATTTATCCCTAAACCAATAACACCGAAACAGTTTTATCTGCTGATTTACTTTATGGCTGTTTCTGGGATCTTGCTGCGCGCAATTTTGCGGCCACGTTCCCTATATTACAACGGTGACGACACTTCAAAAGTACTTCATTGGCTGTAAAGCGCTTTAGACGTCGGCAAAAGCGCTATGTAAAAACAAGTTCATTTTGTTCTTAACAGCTTCCCGTACATGCTGTTAAATGTTATGTTGAATCTTGGTATAATCTTAGAGCAATAATGAAGAGCACGATTTTTTTTTATATTTTAGGATCATTTTGGAGAATTGTCATGCTAATCAGAGCCGCCGTCGCAGTTCTCATTCTGATTGGCATCATTGTCTTGGTGACGATAGAGACTCATTCACACAGATATGGTTCATATTACTTATAGTCGTGCTTTAATAAGACAGATTTCAAAAGAACGTGACATCAGGATTTCAGCCCATGAGCAAATATTGCTTAATGTAATTAACCCCAGATATCATTGAACCTGAATCTCAGCGAAGAGTTGACAAGGGAATGCTTGCTGGAGTTCGGGTGTCTTGTGAAGGGAAAGTAGGAGAATGTCAGAAGTTCAGCGTCCCATGTCTGGTCTTTCACTTCTTAGTTCAAAGATTGTACATCAGGGCCAGTGCAGAAATTGGGTGCAAAATCTAGACTGTCACTTAAGCGGAGGCGCCGTATTTCATACCAGACAATTTGAGCTGAACACGGTTTGGCAGCTCAAAGCCCCCGTGGCCATATTGGCGGTAGACCTCATGACTCAGGAGGTCATAAACTGCTCCACAGAACCATTGCTGGACACGAAAGGGCAAATTCCGGTGCATTTTTAAGACTTGGCGGAAATTGCTATGGTTATTCTGCACCAGTAGAGGCCGCTCGCTTAGCATCCATAAAATGTTCAGTGAACACTGAATTTGTCAGAGCAGATCAAGATAGATATAACCAGCTTCATCAGATAGAGAGAATGCTTTCTTTGGAATTAGGAAAGTGTAGAGATAGAAAAGAAACGGGTATTAAATCTGGTCGCAGCCAATCAGGAAACCTTAACAAGAACGAGTTACTATAGAGCGCCCCCTGTGGTTCAACACAGGGACACTGGGTGTTGTATTGAAGCGAATTATCTGTAATTAGGAGACGTTAATCATTTGTATTCAATGTTTCAGGAAGAAGGTAAATATCCCTGTTGGGGTCTCTCCTACAGACAAGGGGGCAGCGATTTACTGTGTGTTGCAGAACCCACTGAAATGAGGTAAGTGAGGAGATGGATTGATGAGAACATTGTCTGGGATCACATTACAGACACATCCAAGGGTTAAACAGATGTTATAGCAACTGGTTTGACGGTGTTCTTAAAGGGTGGAATAGCCTCCTCACCCCATGAACAGGGAAATGTTGCAGTGGCAATTGTGTGCATTGATCAGGCAAATGGGATCATGGACATTTTCTCAGGTCTGGACTTATTTTGAAATGAGTCGGTCTAAAATAACACCTTCACAATTAATTAGACACATCACCCAGAGCAATGAATACTCCCCGACTATATTATCTCTTGCGGTTAAAATTCTAAACACATAGTGTGAGGCCAGAGCAGGGCCAAATCGCATTGCATTTCTCCAGCATTTTGTGAATATTCCGCCATGTGTCTTGGTGTCAGTTTGGCTGATATGGTAGCGTGCACTCTCTGAGGCTGAAGGTTGTGGGTTACAACCTCACGTCAGGATTTGAGCCTTTGTCGTACTCCGGGCGTGTCGCATTGTTGGAGCTGCGGCATTTCCGATATAGCGAGGCTTTGGCTCCAGCTCGATGTTCTCAATGCCATACACTGTGAGAAGGAAAGTACAGACTCCTCCACACATCTTAAGCCAGGCCCAGGCTGCCTGTTCTATTGGTTCAGGTGGATGTTAGAAATCTCATGCACTAATGCAAGAAGAATAGGGATTGCACCACACGTGGTGGTTAGAACTCCTCCAAAGCCAGCAAATTGTGACTGCTTGGCCATTAATCTCATTTGCTGTTTGCAGTCGCTTGTTTTGAGCAGGTTTACTGTAGCACGTCCATTGTAATGCATTGGGTACAAGGTATTGCTGTCCTGATAATTCGCCAGATGAAAACCTAAAGCTATTTTAGATATCTGATGGTTTTTCTTTACCCAGGGGCTCATCGACACTTGTAATAAGTTATCGGCTCTTGTGATGAGTGCGAATTCGCTGCAACAATTCAAAAAGAAACTGGACCAACATAAGAACATAAGAAACAGGAGCAGGAATAGGCCAATTGGCCCCTCGAGCCTGCTCCGCCATTCAATAAGATCATGGCTGAGCTTGGGCTCAAAGCCACTTCCTCACCCGTTCCCCATAACCCTTCAATCCCTTATCATGCAAAAATCTGTCTATCTCCACCTTACATGTATTTAATGACCCAGCCTCCGCAGCTCTCTGGGGCAGAGAATTCCACAGATTTACGACCCTCTGAGAGAAGAAATTCCTCCTCATCTCAGTTCTAAAAGGGCGATCCTTTATTCTGAAAATATGCCCCCGTGTTCTAGATTTCCCCACGAGGGGAGACATCCTCTCTGCATCGACCTTGTCGAGCCCCCTCAGTATCTTATATGTTTCAATAAGATCACCTCTCATTCTTCTAAACTCCAGTGAGTATAGGCCCAACCTGCTCAACCTTTCTTCATAAGTCATAAGGACAAATTCCTTCCTTTGGCTAATATCAGTGTATACAAATCTTAGGTGGGATGTTGGGTGATCTACCTCATGGACACTGTTATCCCCTTGGAACTCGTTTTGTTCATCTTCGGGGTCGGAGAAGAATTTTGCAGATTACTGAATTGGCCGAGTGCTGTTTACATATGTTTGCCTCCCGCGAGAGGTTGCAATGTGGTGAGAGGGAATACTGTCGTCATGGTGCATTGTTGCGTCTTGACTGTTTTGGATAGGCTCATTGACCAGTCGATTATTTCCTGTTCGTCTTTTCAGACGACTGTATGTTCCAAAGCTCAGAATGAGTCCCTCCCTGAGTGAGAACAATGAAAAATGATCAGAGAAGCGAGAAAGAGGGTGTCATAAATCGCAAGTAACAACTCAGGAAGTACTACTGTGTGGCCAGCTGGGGCGCCGTCCAGGGAGTATAAATACTCAGGCATGGGCCCACCTTGGGCAGAGACAATCTGGAAACAGGAAGCTAGTGACTGCTAACTAGACCTCCATGTTTTGTTACAAGTTGATTAAAGCCTTGCTTTATGTTCAAGTGCGTAGTGAGTCTTTATTACGTCAATTTAATCAACTTGATATCGTCTCCACGCTTTGGGTGATTCGGAACAACCAGCTGCAACTCGAACCACAGAAGGGAACTTGGGCAAGAAACTGATCCATCATGGAAAAACTCCTTAGACCCGCTCGTCTCGACCTGGACCCGAATGCACCTGCGGCAGCAAAGGTATGGAAGCATTGGTTTCGTACCTTTAGCAACTTTCTTGAAGAATGTGGGGCGGATGTCCCTAATAAGTTACGAATGCTTATCAACTACGTGTCTCCTCATGTGTATGATTATATTGAGGACTGTATAGACTATGACACTGCTATCGAAATCTTACAGCAGCTATATGTCAAGTCCCCAAATGAAATCATTGCTTGACACCTACTGGCCACAACTCGGCAGCAGCCTGGGGAATCACTCGATGAATTTCTCCAGAAACTTCGCAGGCTCAGCAAGGATTGTAACCTTAAAGCAGTTTCAGCTGAACAGTATCAAGAGGAACTAATCCGCGATTCCTTTATCAATGGAATCACGTCCCCTTTTATACGTCAGCGCCTGCTGGAAAATAAAACGCTCAATTTACGGGCTGCTTATGACCAGGCGTGTTCCTTGGACTTGGCCAAGAAAAATGCAGACACTTATCTCCCACCACGTGCACGGGCGGCGGCTATCTCCTTTAATGAGTCTTTCGGTAGGTCTCGGGCGGATGCCCCCACTGATGTTGACTCTACTCTAACAGACGACGACCCTACCCTAGAGGCCTTCGCTGATGACGACCCCGCCCTAGCAGCATCTTGGCAATCAGGAAGAAAGTGTTTCTTTTGTGGAGGGGCGGCCATCACAGAAAATTTTGCCCGGCTCGTAATGTGACCTGCAATCATTGCAGCAAGAAAGGACACTTTTCCAAGTTATGCCAGTCACGGGCCTCTGCTAACAAGAAAGGCCGCTCCTCTAAAGTATACCGGTCGAGAGCTCCTGTTAGCTTCACAGCTGCTATCTATGGAGCTGCTCCTCCCCCAGGAACCACTGTTAAGGCTGCAGTTGCCGAAGGGAAAATTGCCCCTCCTCCCATCACGGCTGTTTTTCCCCAAAGTTTGTCCCATGCAGCCACGAAGGTTTCAGTAAATGGGCACACTCTAAGTGCGCTAATCGACTCCTGCAGCTCTGACAGCTTCATTAGTAAGCGGGCTGTCAACACGTTAAAACTGCACATTTATCCCTCGGACAGGGAGATTGCAATGGCTCTGACGACTCTGACCACCAATTCTTCTGGCTTCTGTCTGGTCAACCTCATCCTCAACGGCCGCACGTATCTCTCCACCCGGCTCGGAGTACTCACAAACTTATGCAGCGATGTGCTTCTGGGACAGAACTTCCAGAAGCAGCACAAGAAGATCACTTTTGAGTTTGGAGGGTCAAGGCCGGAGCTTACCATTTCTAAGGTGCCGTTTTGTGCACTCTCGGCGGCCTTACTCGGTGAACCCTCCCTGTTTGCCAATCTTCCCCCCCGCTGTAAACCCATAGCCACCAAATCGCGGCGCTTTAGCCAAGATGATCGAGCGTTTATTGAGGCGGAAATCTCTCGCCTTTTAGTCGACGGTATTATCGAGCAATGTTCATCTCCCTGGCGGGCTCAGGTCGTCATCGTGAGGAATCCCTTAAAACAAAATAAAAAACGTCTGTGTATCGATTATTCGCAGACTATTAATCTATATACCGATCTGGATGCCTACCCGCTGCCACGCATAGATGACATGGTCAACAACCTTGCCAAATACAAGGTATTCTCGACCTTCGATTTAAAAAGCGCGTACCATCAGGTGCCACTGCAAGACTCCGACAAGAAGTATACGGCCTTTGAGGCCAATGGTCGGCTTTTCCAGTTTCACCGCCTTCCATTCGGGGTCACCAATGGGGTGGCCGTCTTCCAACGGGCCATGGATGGCCTAGTCCGGCAAGAGAACTTGACGGATACCTTTCCGTATTTAGACAATATCACTATTGCCGGCCATGATCAAAAGGAGCATGACGCCAATCTTCAGAGATTTTTTGACGCACTCCGCCGTCGCCACTTAACATTAAACGAATCCAAATCGGTGAAGTCGGTGCCATCGGTGAACATTCTTGGCTGCTGGGTGGGCAACGGTGTTATTAAACCAGACCCAGAGCGACTTCGTCCACTTCAGGAGCTCCCTCCCCCGACGAACCTCGGCTCTCTTCGTCGGGCACTTGGCATGTTTGCTTATTACGCAAAATGGATACCACACTTCTCCGATAAAATACAGCCCCTGCTCCATGCAAAGTCTTTTCCATTGGAAGCTATGGCTATTTCTGCCTTCAACCTCCTCAAACGACAGCTGGAGAAAGCCACGCTTCGCTCCATTGACTAAAATCTTCCTTTTGTGGTCGAATGCGATGCATCGGAGGTGGCGATCTCCGCTACCTTGAATCAAGGTGGCCGACCCGTGGCATTCCTATCCAGAACCTTGCAGGGTAGCGAGCTCCATTACCCCCCCCCCCCGTCGAGAAGGAGGCTACGGCCATCATCGAGGCTGTACGCCAATGGGGTCATTTTCTTGCTCGGCGTCATTTTACGCTTATAACTGACCAGCGCTCTGTGGCCTTCATGTTGGATAACCGGAGGCGCACGAAAATCAAAAATAATAAAATTCAACTCTGGAGGATGGAGCTGGCTGCCTTTGGATATACTATCTGTTACCGACCCGGCAAACAGAACGTGGCCCCAGATACCTTCACACGGGCATTTTGCTCCTCAATGTCAACGTCGACTCTGGCGGATTTGCATATGGACTTATGCCATCCTGGTGTGACCCGCATGTTGCACATTGTGCGCTCCAAAAATCTACCATTTTCAACCGAGGACGTAAAGAAAACATGCTCCTCCTGTAGGATTTGTGCAGAATTGAAACCACAATTCTTTCGCCCATCAGATGGCTTACTCATACATGCAATGCAGCCTATGCAGAGGCTCAGCATAGACTTTAAAGGGCCATTGCCTTCGTCGACAAGGAACACCTACCTACTTACGATGGTGGACGAGTATTCACGCTTTCCCTTCGCCTTCCCCTGCCCTAATATGCTTACCTCTACAGTAATTAAATGCCTCGATCAGGTCTTTTCCCTTTGCGGGACGGCCAATTTTATCCACACTGATCGGGGTCCCTCCTTTATGTCGAGTGAACTTAAAAGTTATCTCTCCCAACGGGGAATCGCCTCAAGTAGGACGACACCATATCACCCAATCGGTAACGGACAGGTTGAACGATACAATGCCATCATCTGGAACGCTGTCCGTCTGGCACTAAGGTCACGCAACCTGCCGGACCAGCAGTGGGAAACGGTGCTCCCCGACGCGTTACACTCTATCAGGTCTCTTCTCTCCACATCTACTAATGTCACGCCTCATGAGCGATTCTTCAAATTCCGGCGTCGCTCTACACATGGGACGTCTCTACCGTCATGGTTGGTGGCTCCAGGCCCGGTACTACTCCGGAGGTTCGTCCGGTCTGCCAAAAACGACCCTCTCCTTGACGAGGTGGAGTTAACGGAGTTAAACCCCACGTATGCGCACGTACGTTACCCTGATGGCCGGGAGACCACCGTCTCGCTCCGAGATCTGGCTCCCTGCCCAACCGGTCACACGGGCCCGAATGATGAAGGATCCCCCGACAATGATATCAACACTCCGCACCCCTATGAAAATGACGCCCCGCCTGGGACATCGGGGGATCTGCCGGCAACGCTACCGGATCAACTCAGGGAGCTGGACGCTCCCCGTAGGATGGCCACCCGAAACCAGGACGCCGGACAATCTCCAGCCACGACCCGGGATGAGGCCAGCTCAGCACCTGTGGGGACCCGCACCCGGAGTCATGATATTCCCAGTCCTCCACAGGATGATCAAGATGACGCGGACTCTACTGACTTACCGGTACGGGCCAAGCGACCCAGGGACCAGGACATGGTCCGGGGAGACGTGCCTTCCAGTCACAAGCAGAGAGCTAAACGTCTGCGGCTATTTCTGGTCCGCTTAGTCCGTTAAAGGAAGACTGGACTTCCAAACCTGTTAGGGAGGAAGAATGTCATAAATCGCAAGTAACAACTCAGGAAGTACTACTGGGTGGCCAGCTGGGGCGCCGTCCAGGGAGTATAAATACTCAGGCATGGGCCCACCTTGGGCAGAGACAATCTGGAAACAGGAAGCTAGTGACTGCTAACTAGACCTCCATGTTTTGTTACAAGTTGATTAAAGCCTTGCTTTATGTTCAAGTGCGTAGTGAGTCTTTATTACGTCAGAGGGTTATTCTGATCGAGGAAGCGCCCTCATACCCGTATCACTTGCTCCCTCTCTTATCCACTCCTTTCTGTTACAGAGCCAAGACCAGTATCGAAATATTGCTATCAGATGATCTACATCCAGCAATCATCGCAGAGTGTAGAGGTTCTGCTCGCAATCGGTGAATATTTGAAGTCTTCACAAACATGAAGGAGATCTCCAGAATGAGGAGTACAGTGTATAGACCGCGATTAAGTTTAAATCAAATCCAGTGGGATTTAATCCTTTTGGACTGTTGGAGCTCATCAATATCTCAACACAACCGGTTCATGAGATAGAAAAAAACCTCACATTCCAGGGACTGCTGTGAAAATGAGTATATTTCGCAGATTAATTGTTAGCATTTTTCAATTCTGCTTGTTGCGTTTTAAATTTACAATCCCGCACATGTTTTCATTCAAAACACATGTCTGAAATGCTTTGGGCTTTAAAGGTCAGAGTAAATTTGAAACAGTTTTTGATGTGCTTTAATAGAACAGCAGTCTTCCTAAGTAATGTTAACAGTGTTTTCATTGCAGAGCTCCCTCTGTTACATTCATAGACAACCCTGGCGATCAACGATGAACCTCTCTATCGTCAGCTGGATTAATTTGTCAGCCTCTGCCAGCCCAGTATAATAAACCTTCACATCTCACTGCCAGTTCCCATCAGTTTCCTTTACAACAGCCGAACTTTTATCAACATTTGAATTCTATAAGAGACTTTCAGAATCAGTTTACAGTGTAAGCAAAACATTATAAATAATGGATCTGGGTATTTTGTCAAGTATTGCTGCACGCATTAGATTCCGCTCATTATCAAACTGTACAGAACATAAGAACATAAGAAATAGGAGCAGGAGTAGGCCATTCGTCCCCTCGAGCCTGCTCCGCCATTCAATAAGATCATGGTTGATCTGATCTTGGTCTCAACTTCACTTTCCTGTCCGCTCTCCATCACCCTTGACTCCCCGATAGTTCAACAATCGGTCTATCTACACCTTTACTATATTCAATTACTCAGCCTCCATAGTTCTCTGGGGAAGAGAATTTCAAGATTCACGACCCTCTAAGAGAAGAAATTCCTCCTCATCTCCGTTTTAAATGGGAGACATATTATTCTGAAACTATGACCCCTAGATCTAGATTCCTCCTCGAGGGGAAACACCCTCTCTGCTTCCACCCTGACGAGCCCCCTCAGAAAATTGATTCTTGTTCAAAAATGGCGAGGCCAGTGTTAGAAGAGAATCACGATGTAACACATAATTTGTCATTGTTTAGTGTATCCAATGCTTTATTAAAAAGTCATAAATCATTTCCCTTGTTATCTGTTACTTGAGCTCAGTGGAGCTGAGAGTGGAACACTTGACATACATTCAAAATAATCATCCAACTTTCCCCGGTCAGGCTCAGTGCAGTCAACTGAAGGAATAGTCTCCTGTTAAGGCTTCTGTACAACAACTGCAAATCATCCCCTTTTATCTGTTTGTGGTCCTGACAGTGTGAATATTTCTGGGGGATTATATTTAGTTGGTGACATTGCAAATGCACATCGTGAACACTTCCCTCTTCAGTATCTCCACTGAAATCGCAAACGTTCCCTGGGTGTTATGATTGCAATAGAAATAAACCTTACCATGAGGGTCACACTGTGACTAAAGCACAGCCACCGGAGGAATATTCCGACAATCTGCTTCATATGACTCTCTGCTTCAGGTCAAGAGAGGCCAACCGAACAACTAAGATTATAAAATATGTTATAATAATAGGACTCTGGTTATTTCTACCTCTTTATCAGTGGTGCAATATCAGCTCACTTTTCACTATTGTCTGTCAGGTCAGTGGTATTTAGCATATATATTAGATTATGTATTTCCACTGTTGTAAATTAGCACAACAATTCCGCTGGATTTCGAAGAATGGATATATGAGCGTGTCCCAAACCAGCATCCCCAGCTCCCAGTGCGAGATACAATGAACAATCTTCATCTCCCCACCGTTATCAATTAGCCAACCATAATGTGAGATTCAATGGATGAGCCACTGGGCATCAGGGATAATCAATAACTGCTCCCACTGTACGACACAATAGGTACATTACACATCGCCACAGGTAGTCGATTCAGACCACCCACTCTGAGATACAATGCGTGGTTCAGGTGCCCTCAGGAAAGTTCATTTGAAAGCACCGTCTGCAATATTCAATGGGAAATCTACATGTGTCCATTGGCAATCCACTAACTCCCGCCAATGTGAGATATATTGGGTGATGTACAACCTCTTATGAAAATCAAATTCAACATAGTGCCTTGAAGTATAAAACGTCCTGAAGCGCTTTCAGATTTCATAGCAAGAGAAGTACATTCCAAGACAGTGGAGAAAGTTTAAGAGATTTAGAGAGAGAGTAAATTGCAGGCTAGGACCAAAATATGACGTTGAAGGATGATAGAGACCTAGAGAGGGTAAGTGGATATAATGGGGGGTTCCACAAGGCCGAGGCAACAGAAAGTCCTGGGAACAAATGGTGGGATGCATGGAAAGGAGATATGCACAGGACGCCACAATTATTATTTTTTGATTCATGTGATGTGGGCGTCGCTGACAAGGCCAGCATTGATTGCCCATACCTAATTGCCCTTGAGAAGGTGGCGGTGAGCCTCCTTCTTGAATGGCTGCAGTCTGTGTGGTGAAGTTACTCCCCCAGTGCTGTTAGGAATGGAGTTCCAGGATTTTGACCCAGCGACGATGAAGGAACGGCGATATAATTCCAAGTCAGGGTGGTGTGTGACTCGGAGGGGAACTTGGAGGTGGTTTTGCTCCAATGCGCCTGCTGCCCTTCTCCTTCTAGGTGGAAGGGGCCTCTGGTTTGGGAGTAGCTGCCAAAGAAGCCTTGGCGAGTTGCTGCAGTGCATCTTGTAGATGGTACACACTGCAGCCACGATACGCCGGTGGTGGAGGGAGTGAATGTTTAAGGTGGTGGATGGGGTGACGATCAAACATGCAGAACACTACAAGGTGCTGGAATGTAAATTTTGGAAAAAATTGCAGAGTATAAACGGAGAATTGTTATGACATGGAATGCACTGCCTGAAGCTGTGATAGTATCAATTTCAATAGTATCTTTCTAAAGTGAACTGGAGTTATACTTTAAAAGGAATAATTTGCAGGGTCATGGAGAAAGAACAGGCGCATGGGACTGACTGGATATCTCTTTCAAAGAGACGGCACAGGCACGATGGGGTGAATAATTACCTTCTGTACTGTATTATTCTATGATTCTACCAATAAACTTCAGAACAGGAATGTTGGAGAGGCGGGTTAGTCGGGTTTCCTGAAACTCAGTGCAAAAATCAACAGTAACTTATTTACCATCACTGTCTAACAGATTGCAATGTTCCAATTCAATTTGAAAATCACCTTGATTTCCATAAAATCACACTGTGTTCCAAGCATCAAACAGAAGAATTTGCATGAAATGTCGCAACGAGTCACCTAACCAAACTCCACACGCTACTATAATTCAACTTAATACACCCAGACTCTGTATGCCAGTAAGAGCAGAGTGTCTTAACAAGAGGAATATAGCAAGCTTCAAAACTTGTTCCGCATGCGTTTAGCTTGGATAACATAAGATTCATGGGTCTGGTCTCCAAAGTGATTGAAGTGGCAGTTGGTGCTCTTCCTTCTATTGAGAGGATGTGTGGAAATCGACCAGATCACAATACGTATCACATCTTTTGTTCAATGGTGGAATGTGCATTGCATCAGGAAGAAGACATTATCCAGCCACAGCTGCTTCGTTCTGCACACGCTGTAACAACTTTCGATAGTCTATGTTGGGAGGGTGAGGTGGACTCGAAGTTTATCTTGGCATGATACAGGATGTCTGCCTCAGTTGGGCTCGGATGTGTCTGATGATACAGTAATACCGGCGGTCGGCCACTGTGTGGCGCTGTTGGATTTAGACGCTTCTCTCAATCACACTGAGCATAAGGAACAAACATGACTTCAGGCTACAGAAGGAATCAGAGAAATTGCAACAAATAGCAATTCAAAATGCAATTGCAGATTTTCCAGCACACTGAAAATCCAAGGAACAATTCAGCCATTAGTATTTCGCCATCCAGGCTAACCTGGGACAGGCACTTAAAGATCAGTCAGGGCCCTCTCTCCGGTCTAACATCCCACATACACTCTTTATTAGGCTTGCAAGTTAAAAATGGGTAATTGTTTGAGGTACTGGTGGGAATGTATTTTAATAATGGGCAACAATTTCATAACCGGGGCAGAATTGCAACATGGGAGGGGCATGGAAAAATAAAGGGGCATATTTTTAATTCATTATTGGTATGTGGGCGTCACTTGCAGGTCCTCGTTTATTGCCCATCCCTAGTTGCTCTTCAGAAGGTGGTGGTGAGCCTTCTTCTTGAACCGCTGCAGTCCGTGTGGCGAAGGTGCTCCCACAGTGCTATTCGGGAGAGAGTTCCAGGATTTTGACACAGCGATGTAGAAGGGACGGTTGTATATTTCCAAGTCAGGGTGGGTTGTGACTTGGATGGGAACTTGGAGTTGATGGACCTCCAATGCACCTATTGTCCTGATATAGAGGGAGTGACATCTTCCTTGTATCTTACTTTCTGATGATAGGGATAAATGCACAATCCCATTCTCCAAGCAGTGGGCCGAACATGCAGCGATGGTTGGTCAGAGAATCGCGCTCAGTGTTGCGGCATATCTCCGACCCGTCCTTTCAAAAGGCTTTCGATAAGGTCCTGAGTAAGAGATTAGCGTGTAAAGTTAAGGCACATGGGATTGAGGGCAAGGTATTGACTTAGATAGAGAACTGGTTGGCAGACAGAAAGCAAAGAGTTGGAATAAGCGGGTCTTTTTCCGAGTGGCAGGCAGTGATTTTGGGGTAACCCAGGGATCGGTCGTTGGACCCCAGCTATTCACAATATATATTAATGATGTAGACAAGGGAACTCGATGTAATAACTCCAAGTTTGCAGACGACACAAAGCTGGCTGGGCGTGTGTGCTGTGAGGAGGATGCCGAGAAACTCCAGGATGATTTGGACAGGTTGGTGACTGGTCAGAAGCATGGCAGATGCAATATAAATGCGAGGTTATCCACTTTGGTGTCAAAAACAGGAAGGCAGATTATTATCTGAATGGCAATAGATTGGGAGAAGGGGAAGTGCAATGAGACCTGGGTGTCCTTGTGCACTAGTTGCTGAAGGTAAGCATGCAGGTGCAGCAGGCGGTTAAGAAGGCAAATGGTATGTTGGCCTTCGTAGCGAGCGGGTTTGAGTACAGGAACAAGGATGTCTTGCTGCAGTTTTACAGGGCCTTGGTGAGACCCCATCTTGAGTATTGTGTGCAGTTTTGGTCGCCTTATCTGAGGAAGGAGGATCTTGCCATGGAAGGAGTTCAGCGAAGATTCACCAGGCTGATACCTGGGATGGCAGGAATGACGTATGAGGAGAGATTGGGTCGATTGGGCTTGTATTCGCTTGAGTTTAGAAGAATGAGAGGGGATCTCATTGAAACTTATACAATTCTGACAGGACTGGACAGACTAGATGCAGGAAGGATGTTCCCGATGATAGGAGAATCCAGAACCAGGGGTCACAGTCTAAGGATAAGGGGTAAGCCATTTAGGACAGAAATGAGGAGGAATTTCTTCACCCAGAGAGTAGTGAACCTGTGGAATTCTCTATCACAGAAGGCAGTAGAGGCCAATTCATTAAATATATTCAAGAAGGAGTTGAATATATTTCTTAAGGCAAAAGGGATCAAGGGATATGGGGAGAAAGCAGGGACAGGGTTCTGAATTTGGATGATCAGCCATGAGCGCATTGAATGGCAGAGCAGGCTAGAGCGGCCGAATGGCCTACTCCTGCTACTATCTTCTATGATTCTATGTTTCCTGTAATTCATCTGTCAACTCTGAGCACTCATTTTGCAGTACAGTTTAAACACAGAGCTGCAAACACAACAAGTCATTTCAAGATGCAGCATAGTGTATAAGCGGATGGTGCCTCATCACATATAAACTCATTCTGGTTCCATTGTCCAGAATGATTCACACCCAAGAACGTCACAGATAGCAGCAGGCTGACGGCTGTTGTAACCACAGCTACAGGGGCTCTAAATAGAACCCAGCACTTCACACCTCTGCGCTGGTGCTATACCGGCACACGGTGTAAGTAAATCCACCTCGGTGCAGCCACACTGAATGAGACACTGAGCAGACACCAAGGAACATTCTGTGTTAACCATGAACTTTGTCCCGAAGTTGACCACACATCACATCACCTGACGTTCTCAAAGCCAACTGGGTCTTGTTTGGGGCATAATTGAGCAGAATGCACTGCACCAACCTCCACTCTGGGATTGACCAGACATTCGGCATCATCTGTGGTTAATACAAAACTGGGCCCTGGAGCTGAACACATATCCCTAATTGAGTCCCTAAAACCCAACTGGGCCCTGGATCTGCACAGACATTTCTCATCCAGACAGTCAAAACCAAGCGGTGGCCTGGATTGAACACACATTCAATAAACTAGTCAAGAAACAACCAAAAGAAAAAGCAATAAAAAAACAAGTGCAGTCCTCAATCTGAACACACATCCCTAAATGTGTCCATAAAACCCAAAGGGTCTCTGGGCCTGAACATATATATTTCATACTAGTCACTAAAGCCAAGCTGAGACCTGGGTCTGAACACACATCCCTAAACTAGTCAGTAAACCAAGCAGAGATCTGGGTCTGAACAGATATCCCTAAACTAGTCAGTAAAGCCAAGCTGAGACCTGGTTCTGAACACACATCCCTAAACTAGTCAGTAAAGCCAAGCTGAGACCTGGGTCTGAACACACATCCCTAAACTAGTCAGTCAAACAAAACTTGGCCCGCAAAGTGAATAGAAAAACAAACAAACTAGGCCCTGGATCTGTACCCAAGCCCAACAACACACACACACATAAAGCAACGGGTGTCCCCACTTATGCTATTATCATTTTATTTGTTTAACAAGAAAAACTGGGCCCTGGAACTGAACGCACATCCATAAACTAACTTGTAAATCCAGTCTGTGACATGGATCTTAGCACGCATTCCCTGTCTCCATCTTTCTCTGTCATATTCTCTCTCACAGGCTTTCTCTCTCTCACTCTTTATTCTGTAGAAAACCTAATAGATACCATGAACATTTGAACTTAAGAAGCTAAGATTCTTAAAGTAAATAGTGGCCTAATATTTATGTTATTAAATAGAGTGTAAGAACTCTATTTAATATTTACAGCAACAGGTGGTACTAGGAAGTTACCAGGTGCAGCAAGAACTGTGAGCGAAATTAAGCGGGGTAGAATTTGATATTCTCAGTGGCATAAAGAAATTAAGGGAACTGCTTAAATCAACAACAGGATCGTGCTTAAGAAAACCAGCAAAAAGCACACAGAATACCTACAATGAGATAATAAATACATGACAAGAAATAGAAAATGAAGACTATTAATACAGTGTGAAGGAAATCAGTGCAATTTGGAATATCATAGCTGGTGGAAGTAGGTTGTGGCGGAGGGGTGGGCGTGGAGATTATTCCCGAGACACCAGAAAAAATAAGTAATTTGCTCAGGAAATTGTAATCGATTTCAGATTTAGAATTGTGAAAATGGAAAAGAGTGAGTTGTTCAAACTGCACGAGGCTCATCCGAGGTGCTTTACTGAGATCTATAAGGTAAGGTATCGATTGATCACTAACCCCTTCATGGTAGCAGTGATACGGTCCTCTTATCTTCCAACTAATCTGAACTAATTCTGCTTCTTAATCTGATTCCAAATGCGCCCAGTTTGAAGCTGGACTGTGTTCGAATGAGGTTCCCGTTTGTATCCAGGATTTGATCCCACTGATCAATTTGCAGGCATTTCACCCGTAGATAAAAATATCCACATTGTTTCCAGCAGCATTAACACACTAATCTGAAAGCTCACGACACACGTCAAAGTTCTAGCACTAAAGTCAGAATCTTCATAAACACGTCATTGTAGCAACTCGGATCTCAATGAGTTAATTTCAGCAGATTTCATCTCGCTGGACTGTTAATTTAAGCAGCTGAAGTCACTTCTGAAAATGGCACTTTAAAAACTTGAAACTGTTTACTGATAAACTCTTTCGTATCTTTTGACATTTCAGATACGTGTTGTGTCCCCGAACTTCTGAAGGTGATCAACCCACACGTCTGCAGACAACGGCTACAGGACTAACCACAGCTTCACACTTAAAACACTCGCAGTTCAAGGGCTGATAAATAGCTCAGTGTTTGGGAGTTGTTTGTCGGGGCTTCTAAAGCTGGTGGAGAGTCCAGGTTAGATATTGCCATCTGAAGTAACATATACCCTACAATTAGTGTCAGCACCGATTGTAAGAAAATTAGCTGAGCGGGTGAATGATTATTGGTCGCGTGGACGCTGCAACTTGCCCGTGTGCATTTCACTCTTACTGACTCTCATTCACTTATTTAATATCATTGAGGGAGTGGAAAAACCACGAGGCACTCCCGAGAAGGCACTGTTTGCTTTCCGGAATTCCCAAACCCAGAGATAGTCCAGAGAAATTGGCATTGCACCGGGACTGCATGTTCAATTTAGTGCGTATATATCCTAGAATGTTAAAAACAGTCACATTCAGAAAGTCACATGGTGTATTCCTGCTGGACAATTATCATCCTCTGTACCGATTGAACATTCCTCAGTTCTTATATTGTGTTTCCATTCACTGCCCGATGATATTTTATATGTTGTAACAGCCTTGTACTAACTGGTTTGTAAGCCAGTGATCCTCATCCTGCAATGTGGGCCTCTGTTGTCTCGTCAGGGCTTCTTCTTTCTGGCTTTACTAAACAGTTTGATTACCTTCCGTTTTCAATTCTGATTAATTCTTTACAAAAAATGTTCACTGATATCTTCATCCAACAGATAGCGACTGACCTGTTTTGCCTTGTCAACGGTTCCTGGTGCTCTACAAGGCTTTGGTTGCCCGGGATGTTCAGGAGCCCTGATCTATCTGTCGCGGCTGCCGAGCCCCTCTTCTGGTAAGCTTCAGAAAAAGCCGGAGTATTAAATATCTTTCCTGTGTGGAGAAGTCCAATTAGTATGAATAGAACGCTCAACATATTGTAATGGGAGAGCGCCAGAAAAATAAGCAATTTCCTCAAGAAAGTGTTACGGATTTCAGATTTAGAATTGTGAAAATGGAAAAGCGTGAGATGTTCAAACTGCACGAGGTTCATCCGAGGAGCTTTACTGAGATCTATAAGGTAAGGTAGCGATTGATCACTTACCCCTTCATGGTAGCAGTGATACGGTCCTCTTATCTTCCAACTAATCTGAACTGATTCTGCTTCATAATCTGATTCCAAATGCGCCCAGTTTGAAGCTGGACTGTGTGCGAAAGAGGTTCCCGTATGGATCCAGGATTTGAGCCCAATGATCAATTTGCAGGCATTTCTTACTGTAGATAAATATATCCACATTGTTTCCAGCAGCATTGACAGTCCAATCTAAATGCTCAATCACACCTCACAGTTCTAGCACTGAAGTCAGAATCTTCATAAACCCGTCATTGTAGCAACTCGGGTCTCAATGAGTTAATTTCAGCAGATTTCATCTCGCTGCAGTGTCAGTATAAACAGCTGAAGTCACTTTTAAAAATGGCACTTTACCCACTTGAAACTGTTTACTGATAAACTCCTTTGTATCGTTTGACATTTCAGATACGTGTTGTGTCCACGAACTACTGAAGGTGATCAACCCACATGTCTGCAGACAACGGCTACAGGACTAACCACAGCTTCACACTTCAAACACTCACAGTGCAAGGGCTGATAAATAGCTCAGTGTGTGGGAGTTGTGAGTCGGGGCTTCTAAAGCTGGTGGAGAGACGATTTTAGATATTGCAATCTAAAGTACCATATACCCTACAATTATTGTCAGCACCGATTGTAAGACAATTAGTTGAGCGGGTGAATGACTATTGGTCGCGTGGACGCTGCAACTTGCCCGTAGCATTTCACTCTCACTGACTCTCATTCACTTATAAATATCCTTGAGGGAGTGGAATAACCACGAGGCACACCCGCGAAGGCACTGTTTGCTTTCCGGAATTCCCAATCCCAGAGATAGTCCAGAGAAATTGGCATTGCACCGGGACTGCATGTTCAATTTAGTGCGTGTATATCCTGGAATGTTAAAAACAGTCACATTCAGAAAGTCACATGGTGTGTTCCTGCTGGACAATTATCATCCTCTGTACCGAGTGCACATTCCTCAGTTCCTATATTGTATTTCCATTCACTGCCCGATGATATGTAATATGTTATAACAGCCTTGTACTAACTGGTTTGTAAGCCAGTGATCCCCATCCTGTAATGTGGGCCTCTGTTGTCTCGTCAGGGCTTCTTCTTTCTCGCTTTACAAAACAGTTTGACAATCTTTGGTTTTCAATTCTGCTGTATTCTTCTCCAAAATATTCACTGATATCTTCACCCCACAGACAGCAACTGACCTGTTTTGCCTTTTCAACAGTTCCGGGTGTTCTACAAGGCTTTGTGTGCCCGGGATGTTCAAGAGCCCTGATTTATCAGTCGCGGCTGCCGAGCCCCTCTCATTGTGTGCGTTGGAAAAACCCAGATAATTAAATATCTTTCCTGTGTGAAGAAGTCCAATTAGTATGAATAGAACGCTCAACATATTGTAATGGGGGAGCGGCAGAAAAATAAGCAATTTCCTCAGGAAAGTATAACGGATTTCAGATTTAGAATTGTGAAAATGGGAAAGATGAGTTGTTCAAACTGCACGAGGCTCATCCGAGGTGCTTTACTGAGATCTATAAGCTAAGGTAGCGATTGATCACTAACCCCTTCATTGTAGCAGTGATACGGTCCTCTTATCTTCCAACTAATCTGGACTGATTCTGCTTCTTAATCTGATTCCAATTGCGCCCAGTTTGTATTCAGGATTTCATTCCATTGATCAATCCGCAGAGATTTGTTCCCGTAGATAAAAAAAATATCCATGTTGTTTCCAGCAGCATTGGCACTTCAATCTAAAAGATCAAGACACACCTCTCAGTTCCAGCACTAAAGTCAGAAATTTTATAATCTCGGATCTCAATGAGTTAATTTCAGCAGATTTCATCTCGCTGCAGTGTCAGTATAAACAATTGAAGTGACTTCTAAAAATGGCACTTTACCCACTTGAAACTCTTGAAAGATAAACTCTTTTGTGTCTTTTGACATTTCAGATACGTGTTGTGCCCCCGAACTACTGAAGGTGATCAACCCACACGTCTGCAGACAACGGCTGCAGAGCTAACCACAGCTTCACACTTCAAAGACTCGCAGTTCAAGGGCTGTTAAATAGCTCCGTGTGTGGGAGTTGGGAGTCGGGGCGTCGAAAGCTGGTGGAGAGGCTATTTTAGATATTGCAATCTAAAGTGCCACTGCCTGTCCTGTAACTGTACAGATGAATAGGGGGCTGGGTTCATCTCTGCTCAGGGTTAATCAGCAGTAACCGGGCCTCATTATATCCTGTAACTGAGGGCAAATCACTGATGCACAATGTCATACTCGAAGTGGCTCAGATTTCCAGCAGTTTTAATCGCCAACATTTGAGAAGTGGCGCAAGCTGTCTGAGCTACCACGGTTCCCAATGATTGGTGGGTGGCGAACTGCTGACCTCCTAATACTCTGATTCGATTCGCTGTGAACTGCAGTCTATTACCGACGAATGGAATCTAGAAACCTGATTAATTATATCTGTGATAAAAACAATTTCGACATTCTGACATCGTCAACCGCCTCCAGTCATGAAGAGTATTAGATTGATCTCCCTTCTGATATTTAGCGAAGGTATAATATTCATTTTAATAATTAATATAGAAGCGATTTCCATTGTGTGGCAAATCAACACGTTCATTGTTTGTGGAGATAGTACATGTTTAGTTGGAAATTTACAAATGACCGATTTGCCCATTTAATGTATATTTCATTCGAAAAATTATCTTATATTTTATAAGATTGATCTAATATTTACTCTATGGTTTATCGACTTTCAATGGAATACTTAATGGAATCTAAAGAGTTTTAATGAAACTTTCACGAGTTTTAATGGATGTACTAATGAATTTGTTTGTGGATGTTTATTAAAGGTTAAATTAACAGTATTTAACTTGACGATCAGGGTATGTTTAAATTGCGATATTATTGCGGATTTCATTGGGTTTTTAATTTCTGTTTTTTCACCAGTTGTCCATAGTTCACGATGGTCTCTGAAGGTGCCGTGGAAGGTCTCGGCGGTAAACGGGACATGTGCAGAAATCCCGTGTACATTTGATTATCCCGCCTATGGCCGCAGTCCACAGGGTATGTGGTTAAAGGGGGGTCCTAAACCTGGTACCTCAGGGGTGTCGATTATCTGTGATTCCCGGAATTCAGACAACGTGCCCTTGAACTACAGAGGGCGAGCTCAGTTCACCGGCGAATTTGAAAAGAAACAATGTTCCTTACAGTTAAAGGACATCAGGAAGATCGATGAAGGTGTTTATTATTTCAAATTGGAGATCATCAATGCCCAGAATAAGAGAGAAGGATATTCTACCGAATCTAAGGTCACTCTTTCTATTTTAGGTAGGTTTTTTGATCTGTTCCTTATGTAGTTTATATTCCATCGCGCCAGTGCCATTTAATTTTAGCATAAAATGGAAAGATTTCGTGTTACTCTTGCCCCATGTCACAGGCTACACCGGCAGGACTGGTCCATTGTGTAATACCCAGGTGTGTGTTATATTTCGACTTGAACTGAAATGGGGCGCTGGCCTTCATAGTAACTTACAGAAGCACCCTCTGTTGATCAGTCAGTAAGTGCAATACTAGATGGCATTACCATCATTGGTGTCACCATTGACCAGAAACGTATTTGAACCAGCCACATCAATACTGTGGCAAAAAGAGCAGGTCAGAGGCTGGGTATTCTGTAGCGAGTGTCTCACCTCCTGACTCGCAAAGCCTTTCCACCATCAACAAGGCACAAGTCAGGAGTGTGATGGAATACTCTCCACTTGCCTGGATGAGTGCAGCACCAACAACACTCAAGAAGCTCGACGCCATGCAGGACAAAGCAGCCCGCCTGATTGGCACCCCATCCACCACCTTAGACATTCACTCCTCCACCACCAGCGTACCATGGCTGCAGTGTCTACCATCTACAAGATGCACTGCAGCAACTCGCCAAGGCTTCTTCGGCAGCACCTCCCAAACAGGCGACCTCTTCCACCTCGAAGGACAAGGGCAGCAGGCGCATGGGAACACCACCATCTCCAAGTTCCCCTCCAAGTTACACACCATTCTGACTTGGAAATATATCGCCGAACTTTCGTCGTCGCTGGGTCAAATCCATGGAACTGCCTCCCTAACAGCACTGTGGGAGTACCTTCAGCACATGGACTGCAGCGGTTGAAGAAGGTGGCTCAGCACCTCCTTCTCAAGGGCAATTAGGAATGGGTAATAAATGCTGGCCTTGTCAGCGACGCTCACATTCCATGAATCAATAAAAGAAAAGACCGGTTTGTCAAAATTCAATCCCTCAAAGATATGGTTAATTAAATCAAGATTTGTACTTCTAATGGACAGGTCAGAGGACATGGTCAATACTTAGGAGGGATTGCTTCAATCTGATCATTTACAGGCCCCCATATCATAGGGTCGTGTTTCAAATTCTTTCGGCTAAATCAACTTTCACACACTTGGCCATTATTTAAATTAAAATCTACTGTAACGCGAATGTCCTTCTCTCGTTACATATAAACCATGGATATCAGTCTCTGGGGAATTGATTGCAGGAACGCCAGCACACCTGACCTGCTCAGTCACCCACAGTTGCCCGTCCGCCAACCTTGAATTGATGTGGACCCATGACAATGTTGTACCTCCATTTCTGCCAGAGATTAAAACTTCAAAAGGACATGATAACAGTTTCGACGATTCCCAGAAGGTTTCATCCACTTTCAACTTCAGCCCATCACTGGACCATCATGCGAAGAAGCTGGGATGTAAACTTATAGTCGACGGTGTCACAGCTACTGATGAAGAAACTCTTACACTGGATGTTAAAAGTAAGTGCCTGCTCTACGCTTCATTCAACCAACTTATTGATGAACCGGTTCAATAGATATCTGTATGCTAAATATAGTGGTAGCTCGCCTGGACAATTGAAGCTTCTTGTAAGTCACATTATTTCACATTTGCCCCAGAACCATGGAGTAAGTTGGTCACTCCAGGGGTGTGGTTTATATGAAAAATAATTGCAAATGCTTCCAACACCTGATTTTTGTTCAGCCACAGAGTAACTGGAACATACAGGCCAAGGAGAGTGCATTCATGGTCTGAGCTAACTCACATATATACATAGGTCATACGGCAGAGAAACAGGTCATTGGGCCCAACCAGTCCATGCTGGCGTTTATGCTCCACTCGAGCCTCCTCCCGTCTTTCCTCATCTAAATCTATCAGCCTAACCCGCTATTCCCTTCTCCCTCATATGCTTGTCCACCCTCACCTTAAATGCATCTCTACTTTTCGCTTCAACCACTCCCTGTGGTAGCGAGTTCCTCATTCTCACCACTCTCTGGGTAAAGAAGTTTTTTCTGAATTCCCTATTGGATTTCTTGCTGACTATCTTATATTGATGGCCTCTAGTTATCTTCTTCTCCACAAGTGGAAACATTCTCTCTGTATCTGCTCTATGAATGCCTTTCATAATTTTAAAGATCACTATTAGGTCACCCCTCAGCCGTCTTTTTTCAAGACAAAAAAGACTCAGCCTGTGCATCCTTCCCTGATATGTATACCCCCGCATTTCTGGTATCATCCTTGCAATTCTTCTCTACCCCCTCTCCAGTGCCTCTATATCATTTTATAATATAGCGGCCAGAATTGCATGCAGTACTCTAAATGTGGTCTAACCGAGGTTCGATATAGATTTAGCATAACTTTCCTACTTTTTAATTTTATCCAGCTCGGAATAAACCCTAGTGCTTGGTTTGCTTTTTTCTGGTCTTGCTAACCTGTGGCGCAATTTAGCTGGGGCGGTGTTCGGGATTCTACAATTAGCCTCACCACCACTGTGTAAGAGATGGGAAAGTCCGCCCTACTTATTCTGGGAGGAATGGCCTCTTGGTTGATGTACCGGAGGAATAGAACCTTATGCGGGAAAACATATAACTCTTCAAATCCTTGAAGATAAGAAGGAAAAGAAGGCTTAGTTTTGAAATAAGCTTATCATCTAGGGCGTAAAAGTCATGTGCTGCATTTTTAATTCATAGTTTACAAGAAAACCAACATATCTAAGTTTAATATTCTTCTTTAGTTGTCACATATATTGTTTTATTTTCCTCATCCGCACTGATAACGCATTTAGAAACAATGGCATTATCTCTTCCAGATGGCCCACAAAAACCAGGCATCAATTCCTCTATAGCGGCAGTGGAAGGGAGCTCTTTATTATTATACTGCACGGCCAGGGGGACCATACCGAGCAACTTAACCTTGGTCCGAAATGGTGAGGAGATCAGCAAGTCTTCCACTGGTGAACTGAAGCACATATTCCACAACATTAGTTTTGAATATAACGGTGAATATTGGTGCGTGGCTGATAATAACTTGGGCAAAGCGAACAGCTCCTCACAGATTTCTGTACAATGTAAGTGCTGTGTCAACCTATCAAATGTATATTGGGACATCAATCCGTCTTACAGTGATTAGGCCTCGGTGTTTTCCCCCCAGTGTTCACACAACTTTCTCAAAATCCGTAGTAATATTGCCTGAAATGTCAGTAAAAGGAGAGTTGAACCAAATTCATTGAGTAAAAGACACTTTAAAAAAAAACTGGACACCCCGATACACAACTCCAGGTAAAATGTATCTCTGATTGGTTAAAACCAACTGAATGAATATGTGGGATCTCCATATCCCTTGATTCCCCTAGAGTCCAAAAATCTGTCTATCTCAGCCTTGAATATGCTCAATGACTCAGCATCCACAACCCTTTGGGGAAGAGAATTCCAAAGATTTACTACCCTCTGAGTGAAGAAATTCCTCCTGATCTCAGTCTCAAATGGCCGTCCCCTTATCCTGAAACGATGCCCCCTAGTTTTCAGCTCTCCGGACAGGGGAAACAATCTTTCAGCATCTACCCTGACAATCCCCCTCAGAATATCATGTTTCAATGAGGTCATCTCTCATTCTTCTAAACTCCAGCGAGTATAGGTCCAAACTACTCAATCTCTACTCAAAGGACAACCGACTGATCCCACATGATTTTCCAGGAAATATATGGATCAATTGACTGCTTGATGCAATTTTATATCTTATTAATTGCCTTGCTAGAAATAGGGGAAAGGAAAGTCTGATGAAGCATGAAATGAAAGTAACATTGAATGGTTCTAATTAAACTCGTTATGTGCAGTGACCTCTCTTCTTAATCTAATCGCCGAAATTGGTTCTATTTAGACACTGCAAACCGCTGCATGGAAACAATTTCAATATGACTTCACTTTTTTTTAGATAAACCGACAGTAGTATCAGGCCCGACCTGCACCAGCTCTGAGAGTGGGGTTCATTGTACCTGCAGTATCAGAGCAAACCCCCCAACAAACATCACCTGGGGCATCAATGGGAGAAACATCACTGTGAACAGTTCAGATATCAATATCCTATCCTCGGATTTGAATAGTTACCTGGAGCAGAGCTCCCTGACACTGACTCACCCAACTGGAACTGGACACCTGATCTCATGTTTTGGAGTAAACGAGCATGGCGTTACTGTCGGAAAATACCAGCTCAAAACTGAAGGTATATATTACATTTTACTGTAAAATAAGTACGGCGGACGGTTTGGTCCATCACCTGTCAGTGACTAACTGAACGGTGTTAATGTCAGCAAATAACAGTTCCATTCGATAGCTGCATGCCAAATCCATTGGTAATTTAAGTCTGAATCCATGGATTTTTGGAGTAGTTTATGGTCTGGCCAACATCTCGTTGAAAGTTGCGATGGGAATAATGAATGCATTTAAAATCTGTCTCTCATTTCCGGGTCTGTTTATATACTAATTAGGAGCAGGAGTAGGCCACTCGGCCCCTCGAGTCTGTTCCACCTTTCAATAAGATCATGGCTGATCTGATTACTCCACATTCCCTGCTAACCCCGATAACCTTTCACCCCCTTGCTAATCAAGAATATATCTACCACTGCCTTAAAATATTCAAAGACTCTGCTTCCACCGCCCTCTGAGGAAGAGAGTTCCAAAGACTCACGACCCTCTCTGAGAAAAACATTCTCCTCATCTCAGTCTTAAATGGCCGACCCCTTATTTTTAAACAGTGACACCTAGTTCTAGATTCTCCCACAAGAGGGAACATCCTCTCCACATCCACCCTGTCAAGACTCCTCAGGATCTTATATGTTTCTTGTCGCCTTGTTTTTGTCTCGAATGGAAAGGATTAATATAAAGCAATAGAAGCGGCCCGCAATCGTTAATAAAACAGAAACTTCTGAATTAATTAAACTCTTTAAGATGTCAGGTTTCCTCTCAGTCTAACGGTAGCCGGCAGCAGTCTATCATTTAATTGAACTTGCAAAGTTTTAGTCTCGTTTTCTGAGGAAGGATATACTTAGAGGCGGTGCGAGGAAGCTTCAGTAAATTGATACCTGGAATGAGAGAGTTGACCTATGATGTGAGATTGAGCAGACTAGGCCTATACTCTCTGGAGTTTAGAAGAATGAGAGGTGATCTCAGTTAAATATATAAGCTTCTGAGGGGATTGACAGGGAAAGAACATAAGAAGTAGGAGCAGGAGTCGGCCATACGGCCCCTCGAGCCTGCTCCGCCATTCAATAAGTTCATGACTGATCATCGACCTCAACTCCACTTTACTGTCCGATCTCCAAATAGATGCGGAGCGGTTGTTTCCCCTGGTAGATGTGGAGAGGCTATTTAACCTGGTTTGAGTGCCCAGAACTAGGGGGCATATTCTCAGGATAAGGCGTGGGCCATTAAAGACTGAGATGAGGAGGCATTTCTTAAGTCAGAGGATTGTGAAGTTTTGGAATTCTCTACCCCAGAGGGTTGAGGAGGCTGAGATCGATAGATTTTTGGACTGCAGGAGAATTAAGGGATATGGGGATCGGGCGGGAAAGTGGAGTTGTGGTCCAAGATCAGCCATGATCTTATTGAATGGCGGAGCAGGTTGGAGTGGCCGTAGCACCGACTCCTGCTCCTAATTCTTAAGTTATTTTGTTCTTATGAACTTGGTAGTTTTGAACATTTAGTTCAACTTTTTCACCTCGCTCAATAAAACACTTTTTAGAGCTATTTCAGATAGCCCCTGGATAGTTGTCATGGAGATATTATGAGAAGATAACATGAGATAATCCTGAAAATTGAGCGAAATATTTGGGATAATTGAAAGAGCAGAAACTAGATTGATTTGAAGTATTGGATAGCAGGCGAACAGATCCGAGTGTGCAGCGAGGATATAGGTAGGCTGTCGTGGTTATACCTTGAATCATATATTTAGTCAGATCATTAATCACATGTTTTCAAGATTGATGGTCCCATGCAATTCAAAAATCGTATCGTATGAAGAGGAGTCGCGAGTTCTTTAAGGCCCAATTTTGCAAAACATCTCAGTTAGAATCACAGAAATTTACGGCACAGAAGCAGACCATTCGGCTATTCGTGTGTGTGGCGGCCGAAAAAGAACTATCCAGCCCAATCCCACTTTCCAGTTCTTGGTCCGTAGCTTTGCAGGTTACGGTGCATCAAGTGCATATCCAAGTACTTTTGAAATGCAATGAGGGTGTCTGCATCTATCATTCTTTCAGGCAGTGAGTTCCATTCGCCCAGAACCCTCTGGGTGAAATAGGTTCCACTCAAATCAACTGTAATCCTTCCACCAATTACTTTAAATCTATGCCCCCTGGATTTTGACATCTCACCTAAGGGAAATAGATCCTTCCTATCCACTCTTTCTAGGATCCACATAAATTTATACACGAACAATTTGCATTAAATGAATCAACATGCGTTACCAATGCTAAGATGTGGACCGGGTATTGTTTATTTACATTTTCTTATTTTGTTTTCTTTTGAATTTAACATAGGGGAGGTACCAGAGGACTGGAGGTCAGCTAAGGTAGTACCATTATTCAAGAAGGGTAGTTGGGATAAACCAGGGAATTTACAGGCCAGTGAGCCTAACATCAGTGGTAGGGAAATTATTGGAAACAATTCTGAGGGACAGAATTAGTCTCCAATTGGAGAGCCAAGGATTAATCAAGGATAGTCAGCATGGCTTTGTCAGGGGGTGATCATGTCTAACCAATTTGATTGAATTTTTCGGGGGGATGACTTGGTGTGTGTTTGAGGGTAGTGCAGTTGATGTAATCTACATGGACTTCAGTAAGGCTATTGACAAAGTCCAGCATGGGAGACTGGTCAAGAAGGTAAGAGCCCATGGGATCCAGGGCAATTTGGCACATTGGATCCAAAAATTGTCTTATTGGCAGGAGGTAGAGGGTTATGGCTGAAGGTTGTTTTTGTGACTGGAAGCCTGTGTCCAATGGTGTACCGCAGGGATCGGTGCTGGGTCCCTTGCTGTTTGTAGTGTACATTCATGAATTAGATATGAAATTATCAGGTATGATCAGTAAGTTCGCAGATGACACGAAAATTGGTGGTGTGGTAAATAGCGAGGAGTGAAGCCTCAGGCTACAGGCCGATATAGACGGTTGGTCAGATGGGCAGAACATTGGCAAATTTAATTTAACCCTGAAAAGTGTGAGGTGATGTATTTTGGGAGGACTAACAAGGCAAGGGAATAAACAATGAATGGTAGGACCTTATGAAGGACAGAGTATCAGTGGGACCTTGATGTGCTTGTACATAGATCCCTGAAGGCAGCAGGACAGTTGGATAAGGTGGTTAAGAAGGCATATGGGATACTTGCCTTCATGTGCCGAGATATAGAATATTAGAGAGGGTGCAGAGGAGATTCACCAGGATGTTACCTGGGCTGGAGCGTTTCAGCTATGGTAAGACTGGACAGGCTGGGGTTGTTTTCCTTGGAGCAGAGAAGGCTGATTGAGGTGTCCAAATTATGAGGGGCATAGATAACCTAGATAGAAAGTAACTTTTCCCCTTAGCAGAGGGATCACTAACCAGGGGGCATAATTTCAAGGTAAGGGGCAGGAGGTTTAGAGGGGAATTGAGGAAAAACTTTTTAACCTGGAGGGTGATTGGAACCTGGAACTCACTGCCTGAAAGGGTGGTAGAGGCGGGAACCCTCACAACATTGAAGAAGCATTTAGATGAGCACTTGAAACGCCATAGCATACAAGGCTACGGACAAAGTGCTGGAAAATTGGTTTATAATAGACAGGGCTTGATGGCCGGTGCGGACACGATGTGCCGAAGGGCCTCTTTCTGTGCTGTATAACTCGATGACTCTATGACTATGACTCTATATAGGACAGCAATCTTAAGACAATTATTTCAAATTTAGACAAGGGACAAATCCATTGCTGAAATTCAGTGTTAGTCTTTGGAAAGAGAAATCGGTTCAAATGATGCTCTCTCTGTGTCGAGGGAACATTGCCCAATAAATGAATAAAATATAATAAGGATTTGTAGGGAGATTAGATTTGGGGTCATTTCCAAGTCCTCCATCTTCTGATAGTCGGGTCAGTGTCCTGTCTTTTTAGGAATGGATAGAAATACTGAACTCTTACTTTTAAGATGAGAATTTCGAGGAAACTTGCCTACACAAGCTGACAAAAGTTATCCTTAAACCATGATGTAATCTTAGAGCAATGATAAACAGCAAAGTCTTTTTGAATATTTTAGGAACATTTCCCTGGGAAATTGTCATCTCAGTCCTAGCAGCCGCGGCAGTTATTCTTTTGATCCTGATCGTGGTGATGGTGCACAGGTATGTGTGATTCATAATTACTTAAACTATTGTGTAAATCACAGATTTGATAGGGGCCATGACATCAGGATATCTGCCTGTGAGAAACTATTGTTTCAAATAATTAACCCATGAGAGCATTGACCCTGAACCTCAGCTAAGATTTGTATAGGGGAGTATTAAAGAGGTCAAGTGCTTCTGTGGTGCAAGTATGGAAGTGTTAAAGGCTCACTTGCCCCTGTTCGCTCTATGGCCAGTCTATCGCTGGTCTATCGCCGGCCTATCGCTTCTCCCAGCTCCAATAACACCAGAATAGTGGTTCTCTAGCCTTTGCTCCAATAGCTTTCGCTTCCATGTCCAAACCTTTTGGGTTCAAGCATTAAACCAAAACATGAGAACCACTTCTGGTCTGACATTGTGGTGGAGAGCGGCATTGTTGGAGATGCCGTCTTTCATACCAGACATTTAATCAGAAACACCATTTGCCTGCTCAAGTGGATATTAAAGATCCCATGACAATATTAGTGGAAGAGCAGTGAAGTTCTCCCTGTGTCACGGCAAACATATATT